>OY757247.1:12423838-13635757 GCA_963583935.1 Diaperis boleti | reverse complement strand
CGGACTCACTCCATCTCGATTATCCCAGGGCGAAAAAGAGGAGATAAAAAATAACATTTTAATTTTGGAGAGGTACACTACTCGGCAATGAAACGCTGCACTTTGTAGCAATGGAATATTTACTTAATTGGGACCTGCAAAGGGTAAGTAATGAAAAAAGTCATAATAATAATTGGTACATATTGTTAGAAAAAAAGAAGCTGTAAGAGAATAAAAAATTGTCTTTACAAGCTCAAAAATACATAATCAATTGAAATCAAGCTTTTTTTTCCGAAGGACCATTGTGAGTCTGCAATACACTATAGTGATTAACATAGTATTTTAAAGATAAAGTACAACACAAAGATTAGCTAAAACTACATCTGGGTGTTGCGTTTTCAACGGCGAGCATTATATTCCTCGTGTCACGACTTGACCGAAATGAGTTAATCTTCAACACATCTCATTCAGAAGGTGTGTTTCCATTTAAATAAATTAATATGCAAGTGGGCACAATTTCGTTTCGGTCGGATAGTCCTGCGACCTGTCGTTTAAAAAGGCCGTTTTGTCAAGGACAGCACAGCAAGGATGTGGGTCGACTTGAAGAAATCCTACAGTCGGCACCCAGATTGGAAAAGCTCATAAGTCGTGTTTTTGCGCGGAATTTTATTTCTAATTCGAACGATGAGATGTTAATTTAATGACTCGTTGGAATGATGCAGCTACCTACATCTATTAAGAGCAGATATGTTTATCGGAATTAACTGTAAGTCCAACTCGCGGTGTATTTACATAAGAGGTTCATCAGCCCTCAGATTTTAGAAAAGTTCCGGGAACACAATACAATGGAAGGCGAGTTGGTAAAACGCCTAATAAAATTGTCAACAATGCTATTAAGTGATGCTATTAGCTATTAGTTACGACACTGCTTACGGCCTTCTTTCGATTTCGCGGTAAGAAAAAGTGAGGTTATGCATGCGGTGCTTTGAATAGTGTCAATTGCGTGTAATTACTCAAAAAAGAAAATTATACACCGCCGTGGGAAAATTATATAAGTCTAATGAACGAAGTGTTATCAGATAAATTTAATCTTTCGCGTAATATTAGAGTTGCAAATTAGTTTATGCAAACATAAGTTTCTACACTAAAAGATAGTTTACATACAATTTTATAGTACTTTTTCAATAAATTATAGTGATGAACATGAATTCAAATTTATTGTGATATAAGTCTACTAAAGACAGGTAATTAATAATTTTTGGTGATATTTTTAGTCAGACAAATGCACCGGCATCTAAAATGATGTATACAGTATAAATATAGAGATATGAGAGAAAGAAAGTTGAATGAAAGAAAGAATTGCATGTATTCCATGGAATCTTTTCCTTTTCTCTAAGCACGTTACTGATTGCAAAATTAACTAAGCAGTTTGATATTGATGACTACCCAGGAAATTAATATTAATGAAATTAAAATTCATATAATAAGTAGAAAATTGTGAAATCTATATTAAAGATAAGCCGGCTGTAATTAAATCAGATCATCATAAACTAATAGCAGCATATTTATAGCTTCCAGATTATTAATAACATAAAGAAACTTACCAACTGATTATAGGGTCATCTATCAGATCCATAATAATCACTGCCGGTGGAAAGTAAGAATGATGAAGGCAAGAAATATAATATGATAAACAGCTTTTTGTTTACATTCAACAATTTTGTAATTCCACAAGTTATAAACAAATAAGTAAAAAAAAAGGTAGTTACCGGCTTGCAGAGCAGGATATTTCCCAAAAGAAGTCCTACCTCCCAGAATTGTCCAGGCAATATTTATAATTTTAATTTAGCGGCGAAAAAAGGCAAAGACACGCTGCTTCCTCTCTTAGGATTGTTGTTTCTCAATCCGTCAATCTCTCAGTGCTCGTACCTCTCAATCCCTGTATAACTCAATACGTTCAGTTTATAAATCTTAGAATTTCTCAATTTCTCAATCTTTCAATCTCTTAGTCTTTTTACTTTTCAGTCATTCAGTGCATTGCTAACCTCTCAATTTTGCAATTACTTAACCTTTCAATGTTTCAATCTCTCAATCTATCAGTATCTCTATTTCTCAGTTTCTCAATGTTGATAAATTATGGTCAAGTTTATATTAATAATAAAGATTTAATGAAGTAAGACAAACAGACATGCTTCTCATACAAGAGCTTGTGAACAACTGTTTTTGGTCAAATGTATAATCAGGTATATATCCTAAAACTATAACATAAAAAGGAACAAACATTTAAAGCAGCTGTGTGGTTAATCCGTGAAATGGAACTGTTGAATAACAGAGCACTCTAGACTGAACGCTGAGGGTAGTTCCCATCGTAAATCACACAATTTATTACTTTTCGTTTCTGTTTCCAACACTCCCACTAAAAGGAATAAATCTTAACAATACGTAATTATTATCTAATTATCTATATTAAGGAGCTTAACTACTTTCGTAAAAATTGGTTTTACCAAAGGTTTAGTCAAAATATCTGCAAGTTGATATTCTGACTGTACATATTTGACAAAAATGTTACCTCTGTTACATTCGTCTCGCACAAAATGAAACCGTACATCTATGTGTTTCGTTTTCTTGTGAAATTCCGAATTTTTCGAAAGCTTAATTGTGGATTGATTATCCACATTGATTTCTACAGTTTTTTGTGATAAGCCTAGTTCGTTTACAAAAAAATTAACCCACAAAGCTTCTTTCGTACCTAAAGCTAGAGCAATAAATTCAGCCTCAGTTGTTGCCTGAGCTACGACACTTTGACGTTGACTAGCCCACGTAATTGGACCGCCACTGCACATAAACACATATCCACTTGTCGACTTTCTGCTATCAACACATCCCGCATAATCGGAATCGGTAAAACCGCACACACCCACATCACTGGCGCTGTAGGTAATTCGGTAGTCCATGGTGCCCTTCAGGTATCGAAGAATCCGCTTCACAACTAACCAATGTTCGTCAGTCCAATTGTTGAGAAAACGGCTCACCTGGTTGACGGCGAAGGTGATGTCGGGACGACTCACGGTACTTAGAAAAATCAGGGAGCCGACCGCCTCTCGATAGGGTTGACTTTCATTTTTCTGGTTGAGCTGGAACTCCCACTGGATTTGCATCCTTCATATTGAACCTTTCGAGGATTTTTAAAATGTACGGCTTTTGGTGTGATGTTACAACACCCGGTACATTTTGTTCAATTTGCATGCCGACAAAATGTTTTAAGCCGCTTTTCTTTTCCTCAACGGTGACTTTAAAATGTTGCTTTAAAGACTTCATCAGACTGTTTATGGCCGTATCTGATTTCGAGAGAACAAGGCCATCGTCGACATATAGAGCTAAATAAACTTTACAATGTTCTATTACTCCAATAAACACACAGGGATCACTTTTGAGACTCTTGAAGTTGAATTCATTTAAAAATTTCACGAATTTTAAGTTCCAACACCGTGGTGCCTGTTTTAAACCATAGATGCTTTTGTTTAACTTACATACAAAGTCTGGATGTTCGTCATCAATAAATCCACGGGGTTGGTTCATATATATATCCTCCGATAACTCGCCATACAGGAACGCCGTTTGTACGTCGAATTGTGCGATTTTTAACTGATCTTTAGCAGCTAAAGCTAAAAGCACACGAACCGAATCGTATCGCACTACCGGGGCAAATGTTTCTCTGTAGTCAATGTCTTTTTCTTGTGTGAACCCCCGAGCAACTAGACGCGCCTTATAACGAATTATTTTTCCATCAGAATCGGTTTTTAAACGGTACACCCACTTATTATCTACAAGTTTTGCATTACGCGGTAAAGGCACGAAGTTCCAAGTGTTGTTTTCTTGTAAGGCATTCATTTCACTTTGCATTTCCTCTTTCCACTGGTTAGATTCACTACTTTTTATTGCAAGTTCATACGTTTGTGGTTCCAATGTGACACAGTAAGAAACATACGGTCCGTAAAAATCGGGACGCGCGAGTGTTTCTCGATTTCTCAAATTTCTTCTTTCAATTTCGGGTTGTGCTTCGACTTCGACCGGTATTTCAGGTACAACTTCCTGATTTTCTTCAGCGTTGCTTTCGACATCTGGGATTTCTTCATAATTGCCAAAAGTTAAAGTCAATTTAACTTCATCAGTTGTTGTTGTTTCACGTACATCTTTTTCGTTGAAGACAACATTACAGCTGGTTTCTATTTTCTTCTTTTCTGGATCCCAAAGTCTGTAGTTTGTCGAATATCCATCGTAGCCAACAAATATTAATTTCTTTGCCTTTTTATCGAACTTCTTTCTGAATTGTGATGGAATGGACATGTAAGCAGTGCATCCAAATATTTTTAAGTGATTTAATTCTGGTTTTCTTCCAAACCAACCTTCAAACGGTGTAATCGATCCACAAAGGCTTGATACAGTTCTGTTTAGTACGTAAACTGCTGTACTTACAGCTTCTGCCCAAAGTTCGTTGGATACATTTTTATTTATCATCATCGATCGAGCACTTTCCACAATAGTACGCATTTCGCGTTCAGATCTGCCGTTTTGTTGCGGTGTGTAGGGAGCGGAACATTCGTGCACAATACCTTCTTTCTTCATAATTTCTTGAAATTCGCGATTCATATACTCTCCCTTTCCTTGATCACTTCTCACAATTTTTACTTTATTTCCGGTTTGTTTTTCAGTTAAGGCTTTGAACTCTTTGAACTTATTAGTCACTTCAGATTTATGACGCATGAAATACACACTTTTGTATCCGGTTTTGTCGTCTTTAAACAAAACAAAGTATCTTGAGCCTCTTGGTGATTCAACGCTGATCGGCCCGCAAACATCTGTGTGAATTTTCTCGCCAGGTGCAAAAGCTTTTTCGTGGTTTGAACTTTTATGTGAACTTCGCGCTTGTTTGCCGAATCTGCAACTTTCGCAAAAGAATTCTTCAGTGTCGCTGACTTCTAAACCGATGGCTGCCTTATTTTTGGCTGTATTGATGATAGATTTAAAATTCACGTGCCCCAGGCGATCATGCCATAGCTGCAGCGATTCAGTTTTTGTTAGATTACACTCAATCTGGGCAGGAACTTTGAATTTCATCACCCACAAATTATTTTGGCGAACACCGACACATGAGATTTTACCGGATTCTTCTCGAAATTCACAGTGGTTTTTAAACGCGTGGTGCGAGAAACCGCGGTTCACCATAACACCGACCGAAAACAAACTTCTCTTCAAAGCTGGTACATAGAGTACGTTGTTGAGAGTCCTGTCGATCCAATTTTCATTTACTTCGGCCTGGATTTTGATCATCCCAATTGCAGTTGCTGGAATTATTTTGTTATCAGCGATTTTGACGTGTTGGGGTGTTTCAAGCGGGCTTAGATGATCGAACCAATTTAATTGATTTGTCATGTGGACGCTTGCTCCGGAATCACAGATCCACTGAAATTGGTCTTCATCTTTGCTGGTCGCATACAATGCTGAAACGTCACAAAAATAAGCGGAGGCCGAACTGGAGTTTTCTGCGTGACTCTTTTCTCTCTTCCTATATTCTTCTGCTTTTAAGCGCTTTCTGCATTCTCTAGCCCAGTGACCTTTTTTCTTGCAGAAGTTACAGTTCGTTTGCTTCTTCATTGCTTTCAATCCAGAATCTTGGACAAATTTCTTCCTAATCTGGGCTTTTTCCAACTTCGCTTCGAGTGCTTGGACTTGTAGAGCTAGTTTTGAGCTTTCATTCTCGTCGTTCGTCATTCGCGATTCTTCTTTTAGCAATCGAGCAGTCAAATTGTCGATTGTTTGTTGAGGTGTTGCGACGGAATCCCAAGCGGTACGGAAAGCATTGTACTTTGCAGGAAGACTATTTATCATTTTCGAACAAACTGCGGTATCACTCAAGGTTTCACTGACATTTGTTAACTGTGCTCGTAGTGATTCTATTTTAGACAGGTGATTCGCAATTTTGTCATTATCGGCCATTCGATAGTCGTAAAATTGCTGCCACAGTAGTTCTCGAGATATTTCCGTTTTCTGCTCGTGGATTTAAATTAGTTTTGCCCAGATTTCCGCAGCATTCTTGCAGTTTACTAAGTACTGCAGCTGATCTTGTGTGATGGAGCCGAGGAGAAGAACTTGCGCTTTTGAGTTTTTCTTTTCCCATGTATTGATTGCTGCTTCATTTTCATCTGTTGGAACAGGTCTTACTTCTCTTCCTTCGACGACATTCGTCAAGTTTTCCGCTTTTAATATTATAGAAATGCTGAACTTCCACAGCTGGAAGTTGGAACCATCGAATTTTGTGATTTGACTCACATCTATTTTCACAGAAGACATCGCGTCGCATTTACCGAACCAACTACACTTTTTAAACTCGTACGACACGGATAAAAATTCAAATAAACTTTGACCTTAGGGTGTTACGCAAACTGGGCTCATAACCTGTTGATAAATTATGGTCAAGTTTATATTAATAATAAAGATTTAATGAAGTAAGACAAACAGACATGCTTCTCATACAAGAGCTTGTGAACAACTGTTTTTGGTCAAATGTATAATCAGGTATATATCCTAAAACTATAACATAAAAAGGAACAAACATTTAAAGCAGCTGTGTGGTTAATCCGTGAAATGGAACTGTTGAATAACAGAGCACTCTAGACTGAACGCTGAGGGTAGTTCCCATCGTAAATCACACAATTTATTACTTTTCGTTTCTGTTTCCAACACTCAATATATCAGTCAGTGTATTCCTCTCAAGGTTTTAGTTTCACAAAACGTCAATCTCTCAGTGCTTGTACCTCTCAATCTCTGTATATCTCAATACGTTCAGTTTATAAATCTTCCAAATTCTCAATTTCTCTATTTAAATTGCAATCTTTAAATCTCCCAGTGGTTCTACCTTTCAGTCATTCAGTGCATTGTTAATTTCTGTTTTAATTTCTCAATATTACGAATATCTTAATCTATCAATATCTCTATTTATCAATTTTTCAATCTATCAAAATATCTATTTCTCAATATATCAATCTCTTTATTTCTCTTAGGATTTTTGTTTCTAAATCCGTAATTCTCACAGTGTTTGTATATCTCAATACGTTCACTTTATAAATCTTCCAATTTCTCAATCTTGCAATATTCAATGCACTGCTAATCTCTCAATCTTCCCTTCCTCTCTTTGCAACGGCTCTTATCTTTTTCTTTGTTTTTTTTTTGTTTCTCATCGCCTTCTGCTTCTGTTCCCATGTCTCTGTTTTCCCTACAATCCTGTCTTCTCCCTTTATAGTATAGGCATCTGTTATCTTCCCTTCTGTTTCCAACACCTCTTCAACGCACTTCTCGACTTTTTTGCCCATCTGTCCTATCTTCTTTTGTAGGAAGATTTTCTCTTCTTTCCATCGTTCCTCTTTTTCTTCCATTGCCTGCTTCAGTTGGTTCATTTCTCTCTTCATTTTTTCCATATCTTCCCTGAGCTGCCTGTTGTTGCTCTTCTGGTCTCTCATTTCTTTTCTGGTTTCACTTGTATTTTCTTTTACTTATTTTAGGTCATCAATTATTTTCTGCATCATCTTTTCCATTTCTTTTTTGCTCTGGTGATCTTAATGCTTCATTGTTTTTTTTTTGGGCTTCTTTTGGAAAAAGGGTGGACTAAACCCAGCCATAAATTTCCGAGACCAAAATTTCGAGTCCAGTCCGTTTGATCCACCGAGAAACCAGCACCTCAAACCAGCACCGCTTCCTGTTGATTCACAATGCTGAACCTTTCTCATTGTGCATTTAAGTTGAGGCAATGGTCCCCGGTTTCTGGCTGTCGGATTACTGTGGCTCGCACTTGAACATAGCACCTTCGCCACATTACGTTTGCATTTGTGTCACCAAATATTGTGCGTAGCACTTTTCATCCAAAACAATTCAAAAGCTTCTCGTTGTTTTTTTTAAGTGTCCAAGCACGTTGAATTAGCGTTGTGTACTTTGTACCGCTTCTGCCGATATTACATTCTCTTCTAGTACTAGCTTAACAGAAAAGGGCATCTCCCTGCCTCAATCCACAGGTACTTTCAAAAGTTGGGTCTTTGGATGCGTACTCTGCACTCTACCTTCCACGTCAAGCTTATAAGATGTTTTACTATAGGCAGTTTTACTATAGAGACGTATTCGGATTTAAAGTAAACAAATTTGTCAACAGGTCTGTTTCTATGTTATATTCTCTTTGTTTTTTCAAGTAGTTATCTAAGCGTATAGATTTGATTAATAGTTGGCTTGGCAGCACTAAAGACCGATTGATAGCGTCCTGTCATCCTCTCAGTGTGTGGTCTAAGCCGGGAGCAAAGTACGGATGAGAAAATTTTGTAGGCAAATTCGTATTTCTGTATTACCGACTGATGCAGCAACACGTAGTAAGGATAAAAGTGAAGCAGATATAGAGAAAGGGCAAGAAAAAATTTAGGAAATCATCAAAGAAGGAGAAGAGAGATACCAACGAATAGTCCAACGAAATGTAGGAAGCGAAATCTATGAACAAAGAAAGTAGAAACCGGTCGTTTATCTAGAGAACTTTATTTAGTGGAAATGGAGACGATGGCGAAGGAAAAAGGTCAAAGAAACAACAAAACAAAAACAAGGGGGAAAATAAGAGAGATATGGGAAAACTAAAAAGTCATCGGAAAAAAAAACAAGGTGAGGACACTACTTGGAACGTAGTGGGACTAAGAAAACAAGAAGAAGCCTGGCATTTGCTAATTTGGTAATGGTGGCAAAGAATGAAATTGATATGAAACAGATGATATAGAACCTAGGAAAGTGAGAAAGATAAATTATTATAAAGTGAATGTGCAAGAAACAAAAATATTGCTGTTTAACGAAAGAAAGAGGAAGAATGAAGAGAATGAATAGAAGTGGGAGGGAGAGAAAGTAAATTAAAGAATTTAAGTACTTCAGCTAACGTTTTATGAAAAAACCACGGATGAGTAACATATCAGGGAGTTAACAAGAAAAGCAGATAATGTAATGGGGTGTGTACGAAAGTGGGGAGGCGATTTCAAGAGGAGAATGATGAGAGCATGTTGTTATATTGGACAGAGGTCTTTGGATGGAAAGAACAAGAGGAGATAGAAAAGGTGCACAAGAGAAATATCTTAGGTGGCGTTCGCTTCGAGCATTCGACAAATGCACATCGTGTGAGTGTCGGTGCTGTGATTAGTGAAAATTTTTCTGTGCGCTTTTTCGGTGCTTCTGGAGGTGCCATTTCATTCGGAACAGTGAACTAGTTCACGGTGCCGAATGGTGTCCTTCCACGAGCAAAGGAAAGTTGCGAAAATGCACATCTTATGTGCATCTTTCCCGGCCTTTTGAGCCGAAAACTCAAACCCCAGAACAACATTGGACGCTAAAGTGCCAAAAAATGGATGACTTCATCGCATCACCATCCGCGTTCAGCGGTTCCAGCTTGCTGAGCTCACAACCAGCCACCCCCCAAGACGAGGACGACTACCAGCAAGAATGGGTGAACGAAAAGGTGGCTAACGCCGCCAGGACCATCGAGGAGAATGCGGAACGCCGCTTCCAGGTGGTCACCGACGGAGTGGCAGCGACCCTAAATGACTTCGCCAACAGAATCCTCCACCTGGAGGAGATGATGGCAAGTGCGATTGCCGTTTTCACGGCTAACAAACCACCCCCAACAGCCGCAACTCCACGGACAACTGCCCCGACAACGACGGACATCCAGACGGACGTCCAGCCCGCCAAAAGAGCGAAAAGGGCTGGAGGAAGCCCCATCCCGTCCCCCGATTTCCGATCGGAAAACAGGTTCGAAATCCTCTCGAACCTGCCCTCCGAGGATGACAACGCGGAACCATCGCCGCCTCAAGCCACCACGAGTGACCGAAAGGCCACCCCAGCCCCCAAGAAACCCACCCCCTCTGCCCAGCCCCCAAACGGTGGCAAAAAGAAGGGGGGCAAGAAGGAGACCCGCTCCCAGGAGCCAACCGCCTCCTTCAGGGACGTCGCCACGGCCCCCAGGCCTGCCCCAGGTGACACCCCCGCCCGACCCAGCAAGGCTGAACCCCTGAACAGGGAGACAGCAGCCGCCGCCCCCAGCCAGGTCCCCGCCCCCAGCCAGGTCCCCGCCCCCGGTGCCGCCCCCAACCAGGTCGCCGCCCCGGTGCCGCCCCCAACCAGGTCGCCGCCCCGGTGCCACCCCCAACCAGGTCGCCGCCCCCGGTGCCGCCCCCCAACCAGGTCGCCGCCCCGGTGCCGCCCCAACCAGGTCGCCGCCCCCGGTGCCGCCCCCAACCAGTTTGCCGTCCCCGACCACTTCGCCGCCCCCGACGATGCCTCCGACACGGACAAGAACACGGATGCCGATGACGATGACAACTCCGGCACAACCGCCGCCGACAACACCCCCGCTGCCCCCACCCCTCAGAGGAAAGGGAGAATCCCACCAATCAACCTGGTGGACTCAGCCCGCTGGACGGAAATCTCCGGGGAGATGAGAAACCGCCGCATTGGGTACTCCAAAGCGAGATCGATCCCAAACGGAGGGATCAGGGTGTACCCAAACACCCCAGATGACTTCAGAAGTCTGATCCGACTTCTAAAATCCCGCAACGTGGAGCACCACAGCTACACGCTACCCGAAGTCCAAAAGGAGAGGATGGTCATCCGTGGCATTCCAACGGGCATCTCCTCACAGGAAGTCTTAGAAGACCTCAATGCCCAGGACATTGCGGCTGAAAAAGTCAGCCGCATGCACAGCAGAGGGCAGAGACTACCACTGGTGCTGGTAGAACTTGAAGGAAGCCAAAAAGAGGCGATGCAGAAGCTGAAATTCTGCTGCGGGATCTCAGTGAGGGTGGAGTTGCCCCACAAGAAGAGAACTGTAAATCAGTGCCACAGATGCCAGCAGTTCCACCACGCCCAACAGTTCTGTACTGCGAAACCAAGATGCGTCAAATGTGGCGCATCACACAGAACCGAAGACTGCCGGAAGGACCGCACTGCCCCAGCAAAATTCGCCAATTGTGGCGGGCCCCACACGGCCAGCTACAGAGGGTGCCCAAAATTCCCGAAGCCCAGAAAGGACAGCACCGGGAAATCAGCAACAAAAACAACGACCCCAACCAGACCGCCACCCCCATCAGCCGCCCCGGGCACAACGTCGTGGGCGCAAGTGGTCGGGGGCCCCACAAAATCAGAAGCGAGGACAAGGGCCGACTTCACGGCCCACAAGGACAACATCCTGTCAGCGGTCCTCGCCACCAAAGATAAAAAGGAGCTGGCGCAAGCTTTAATTAAGCTTGCCAACCAACTCCTAAACTAATCAATGTGTTTTTGTTCTAGATGGCTAACCCACAAATTCCAAAATCCCTCCTGATTGCCTTCTGGAATGCCAATGGGCTCCAACCGGCTCGGAACGAGCTCGAGGAATTCATTGCCTCCCACGGAGTGGACATCGTTCTACTGAGCGAAACAAAACTCCGGATGGGAATCAGAGATCCCAAAATCCCAGGTTTCACACTTCACAGGACAGACCGACCAGATGGACAAAGAGCAGGAGGAGGCACAGGAATCTACGTAAGAAACGTGATTAAACACTGTGCTGCCGCTGTTTCAGATCTACAACACCTGGAAGCTACTGGGATCACGGTAACAACAGCAAACGGGCCGCTGCGCCTGATTGCATGCTACAACCGACCTCAGCACGCTTTCCGACTTCTCGAAGCCGATCTGCAAGAACTGTTGGATGGCAACACTCCAACCATCGCGGCAGGCGACTTCAATGCCAAACACCTGGATTGGCACAGCCGAGCGACGAATCAAAATGGGAGGACACTTGATGCCTTCCTCACAAAAAGCGCAGAAGTGGTAGTTATGGCCCCGGACGAACCGACCTACCATAACTACCAAACAGGAGTCCCCGACACACTTGACATCGCCATCGTCAAGAACGTCGCTCACCAAATTGAACTCTCGGTGGCTGCAGAACTCAGCTCGGATCACAGCCCCGTCTTGATGCACATCGGGACGGAAGCAAACGACCCAGTTGAAAGACCCGCCAGGAGGGTGAATTGGACAGAATTCGCCGCCCACTGTGAAGTCATCTTCGGAGATTTTCCACAAATCTTGGATGCCGAAGGAATCGACGCAGCAATCGAAATCTTCGAGAACAAGATCAACAGCGCAATGGCGAATGCCAGCGAAGAACTCACGCAGATGCCATCCCAACGGCGCACGATCCCTTATCGAATCGTGAATCTGATTCGTGAGAAAAACCGAGCTCACAGAAGAGCACGCAGAAGCGGTCTTGCAGCAGACAGATCTGCCGGCAACAGACTCAAAAAAGAAGTCAGACTTGCCCTCCAGAAGTTCAGAAACGAACGCTGGACCGAGAAGCTAGAATCACTGTCCACAGAGGACAACTCCATCTGGAAGATGGCCAAGGCCCTCCGCAACGACCGCAAACCCCTCCCTCCGATCCATGGAAGCAACGGACTCGTCTTCACGGAAGAAGACAAGGCCGAAGCCTTCGCCGACAGCCTGGAACTGCAATGCAGGAACAACCTCCAGCATGCGGACGAAGACCACCTCGAAGAGGTGGAAGAAAACGTCCGGGAACTTGTCAATGAAGTCCCTCAAACCGAAATCCCCCCCACCTCAGCCGAAGAAATCCGCGGCATCCTCCGCGGACTGAAACCGAGAAAAGCACCAGGCCCAGACAACATCCCAAACAGGGCACTCAAGGAACTGACTGACAAGGCCGTCAATGCACTGGTTTGTATTTGTAACGCCATCTTAATCCACAAAACTTTTCCAGGTAGATGGAAACGTGCAACGGTCATCTTCATCCCAAAACCCGGGAAAGACCCGAAATTCCCGCAGAACCATCGCCCCATCAGTCTCCTGTCGACAGTGGGGAAGGTTGCGGAGAGAGTCATCCAAGTGCGACTCGCACACTGCATCAAGAGCAGCAACGCCCTCCCTGACGAGCAATTTGGGTTTCGCCCAAAACACTCCACCACAGACCAACTCCTCCGAGTCGTCGAATATGCTGCCACCGGAATCGAGCGCAAGCACGTGACCGGTGCGGTCTTTCTCGACGTGGCCAAAGCCTTCGACACGGTCTGGCATGATGGGCTTGTTCACAAGCTCAGCACGTACGGAGTGCCGGTGGAATTGGTTCAACTCATCCACTCCTTCCTCCAGAACAGAACCTTCCGAGCCCGCATCGGAAACACCCTATCCAACACCCATGACATCGAAGCAGGAGTACCCCAGGGTTCTGTACTCTCACCCATCCTCTACGCGGCCTTCACTGCAGACATCCCAAGGACTCAGAACACGACACTCGCCATCTACGCAGACGACACAGCGATCCTCGCCAGATCCACACAGCCACGCATGGTGACCCGCTACCTGCAGGAAGCCATCAGCCAACTGGAAGACTGGTGTAAGAAGTGGATGATCGACGTCAATCCTGAGAAGAGCACTGCCCTTCTCGTGACACGCCGACTCCTCCAACCAGAGGGAGAGATCGAGATGTTCGACCGGGTCATCCCCTGGGCCGACCAGGCAAAATACCTCGGAGTCGTCATCGATAAGAAACTCAACTTCCGCCACCATCTCGAGTACGCCTTAGGGAAAGGGAAAATGGTGGTAGGGATGCTCTCGTCGCTGGTCTGCAGGCGCAGTAAGATGTCGGTAAAAAACAAATTGTTAATTTATCGATCAATTGTTCGTCCAACCATCACATATGCTTCCGTGGCTTGGGCTTACGCCCCCTCGAGAACAAATATGTCTAAGTTGCAGGTCCTCCAAAACAAATTCCTCCGACAAGCCTTCGACGCCCCATGGTTCGTCAGGAACGAACAACTCCATCGAGAGGCGAAGCTCCCGATGCTGAAACAGTTCCTCCACGAGATCGCCCTCCGGTCAATCAAAAAGGCCGATGAGCATCCAAATCCACTAGTCAGACTCGCAGTCGACTACGACGAAAGTGGTCCATCCAGATGCAAGCGGCCCAGAATGGCGCTGCTCGAAGGGTGACAGATGAAGCCATTCACTGACCCTCCCCGCCGAGATGCCCCCCAGGTAACCCCCTTCAAGAAAGCCCCTAAGGCAAAACATCAAAATCCTCCTTGCCTCAAGCAAGAAAGAAAACCAGTGCCCTTCAGGCAACCGCCCTTTAGGCGATGGCCCCTCAGGCAATGGCTTCCAAAATGCCCGTCAGGCAAAAGCCAATAAGGCAAAGGCACCTCAGGCAGTCCCACTGTCCAAACCCTGACTGCACTCAAGTGCTTTCAAAAAACCCTTCAGGTCAAAAGAAGCCATCTTCTTCTCACCTAAACCAGAAACGCCCATCAGGCAACCCCATCCTCTCCAGACAAGGCCCCTCAGGCAACAACCTCCTGAATCGACTGCCCCTCAGGCAATCCCCAAAAAGTCGATCGCCCCTCAGGCATCCAAAATCAGAACAAAAATTGCCCTCAGGCAAAGCCCATCAGGCCAATGGCTCAGGCCACTCAGGCATCCCCAAATCCCTCAGACAACTTTGTAAGCCCAGAGCTACAAAGCGGAACCCATCAGGTTCAAACAAAAACGTCATTTCCTATTGGTATGAATGTGATTGTGAAAATGAGAAAACCTTCCTCACCTCTCCTCCGATTCCCTGTTTCTACCAGGGACCTCGGTTCCCTCACAGACTCGGTAGTTAGTGCCAATACCGAGTCATGGGGGGACTTGTCCGATTGCATACTTGACATGTGATCTCTAGAGAACAACTGCGGGTTGACCGAAAGGAAGACCCGCGGGCGGGACCTGGGGACTATCTAACTTACCTGCAGTATCTCACTTACTGTACGGTACGGTGCGATAGAGATAAAGGGACCCACCAGGGTTTATGAATCTCAGTCAGACAATGCATGCATGCATATCTTAGGTGGGTGCTAAGAGAAAAGCCAATGGAGAATGCAGCATACTGAATGAATGCTGGAGAGAAAAGCAGATGAACACAGAAGAGAACGAAAGGGATTACCAGAGCAATGGGTACGCGATCAAAACATAGAGAGACTGAGAGAAAGAAGAATATGGATAAATGTCGAATTGAGCGAAAGGGACAAGGATAAGAATAGACAAGAAAGAAGGGCAAAAATTACGTACAACTGGAAGTCCAACACATCTAATCTATGATTGAGAAAATACCGAAGTATTTGAAGCGGGAGGGTGATGATGGCGAGGTTTAGGTGCGGAAATGAAGAAGAGGAGAATGGGTAGTAATTGGAGGAGGGAGGAAGAAGGTGTAGAATGTGCTATGAGGAGAGGGGAAGACGCGTAGTTAAATGAGTGAAAGAGAGGAAATATTTAATGCAAATGGGAGGAAAATAAAAGGGATGAAAGAGGTACAGAAGAGGAGGGAGAAGACAGAAGAGGGGAGGGGGAAGAGAAGAAATGAATATGCGTTGTTATGAAATTAATACAAAGTGTAAAGTAGGTTAGATTATTTTATTTTGATTCCCCTATAGTTTCAACTTTTCAGGACGTCTCCTTTTTTATGTATAGCACATATTATACCCACATTCCATTTGCTTCGTTTAATAGTATATACCTGGAAATAGTTAATTATAGCTTCGCGGGGGGTTATAAATTCTCCATTTTTGCTTCTGCACTGTGTTCTATGTTTGAAGCCTCTTTTTATGACATTTTTTTCTATTAAAATAGAATTTTATATTTTCACTTAATTTGTTTCCTAACAAGCACCGCACCCTACGATGTAGTCCCAATCCAGATTCGCTTTGTTAGTGACAATTTTATTGTCCACCCTGAGCCAGGACCCCAAGATGAAGAGAATCCCCTCGCAACTCGATCAACAATTAAAAAGCCCTTACCTTACAAAACGTGGTCGAAAACCACAAACGAGCGACAATGACAATGATTATTTTAATCCACGAAGGAAAGTGACTTCGCCAATTTGCTCCCAAATTTTCGACGAAACGAAGCACTTATTTCCCGTAAACGGATGCATGGATCGAGTGAAACTTTCAGAAACGAAGAAATTAAAACAAGGTAATACCGGCAGAACTAAGGATGAAGAACGATGGACAGAACAGTTTGTTTAAGCGAGACAAGAGTGAAATTCACGAAGAAAGCAGCGGCTTAAAATTTTGAATGCCCAATACCACGTCTCCTTGGTAGTCAAATGCTCTAGGATTTCCTAACCTAGCATTGCCTTGACAGCGAAGTGGTTCATACCCAAAACACCTAACCGAACAAGAAAAGAAAGTAAAGAAGGACGTAATGTTATACAGAAGGTAAAATTATTTTCACAAATTTTTATGTAAGGGTTTCAACACAAGGATTGTTCCCTTCCCTTCTTTTTGTTTTTCGGGTCGTCTTTTTCTCCTTTCTTCCGTCAGTTTAAAACCTCGGACTCTTTTCGGTGCTCGATTCTCTGGCATTCTCCATAGATGACCTTTGTCCTTCGTTCCCATTTCTCAACGACTTTCTTTTGTTTATAGATCGTTCTTGTTTATAGCTCCCATATGCTTAACAGACTGTTCTACAGAGTGGATTATCCATACCTTCCATTTATATGAAATTGGTCGTTACTGTCTGGTTTTTAGATAAAACGTGTTCATGGCACTGGTATTTAATATTGTCGCATCTCAATATGAAATTGGGCTGCAAGTGTGTCCATATAAACTTTACAGTATCTCCATGTCTTTCTCAACAATGTTTAAATACCTGTCTCAACTAACACAAGATTCTTAGGTCTATTAGGCAACACCTTCCTGGGTTTATGGGGTTGAACTTTGGCGATGCTCTAGCAAGTCCAATGTTGCAATTATTCAAACAAGCCAAGCATATACCTTTCCTAACGGCATAAAAATAGAAGAACACCACACATTACTGCAACCCTTAACAGAAGTAACAAATGAACATTATGTATATAAAATTATATTATCGCTATATGCCACCACCCCCCAAATATTTTTTAAAAATAGAATTCTGTACGTGTGTATGTCACTGAGGTCCTCCCAAACGGCTCGACCGATTTTAATGAGATTCACAATTGGACGCAATAGGTGGCGCTGCATTTTTGTTCTAGTTTTTTTTACGTTTTTTTTTAATCTTTCTTTAAGATTTTTCGCATATCAGAACATATAACCTCAAAATTTCACCACCCCACCGCCCCCCAATATTTTTTAAAATGAAAAAATTTGCGGGCAGGACGTAAACTTTTTCTTTAAGATTATAATACTTGATGAAAACAACCAAACTCAATTAAATCGATTCGATTGGGAGTGAATGTTTACTACTACTCTTACACAAACAAGTTTTATGAGAACTCGTATGAAGACACTTTAATTGTGCCATGCAGTTTTTTTATACAAAATGAGTCCCCACTGAATTAGCTGGATCGGAATATAAACGTTGATTTAGGCTAATCTTGACTTGGAGTAAAAACTGGTTTTGATAAAATGGGATTGAGTGGTTGAATCCCCCAGAATACAAAACAATTCTGGCTGTTTAATTTCATCATTCGTCGTTGGCCTGCTTTTATAGATTTGTACATAATACACTCTTAAATTACAAGTGCTTATTGATTTTTAGCTTTGCACTAACTATCGAATTAGCCAATTTGCAAGCTACAGTTTGAAAAACTACCAAACTATCACTATCACGTTTGTATCACTACAGACTTGGAAGACCCATGAGATACATTTGAATATTAAAAATGTCTTAAAACGTTCTTATACATATACCTACAATAAACGCGATAACGCCTTCGGACATTATGACAATAAATACTATTTCATTAATGCGATATTAAAACTACTACCTCAATAAAATCCGATATACTTTTTAGAAAAAATTGCCAATGCTACCATCAATAAATGACCACTGTTAGGCTATTTTGATCTCTTGTTCTCTTATTCGCAAGCATTTTTTTTTCAAGTTCGTGTTAATGAAACCACGAAATTATCTGTATTTTAAGGACATGTTATTCATAATTGTTCAGCTTTATGCAAACTACTACCAATTAAGGATCTTTTCCATCAAGCTTGTATCTGCTTGGAGGCGATGATAGGCAACTTATAAAATACAGGTTTCTGCCAATTAAGAATATTAACAGATAATACATATATAAATAACCGCCATAGGTCGGATGTTTGCACTTTGGTTTACCAGTTATCCGCCGGCGCCGTCAGGAATAAATAACTCCTATAGAGTTGCCACAAGACTACTAATTTTATTCCACATTTTGTATGTACATTCAAACAAATTAAAAGAATACATCATAATGTTTGTTTTCATAACGCAATTGAACGTATCAAGGGCGACTTTAACATTTTGGGGCATTGTTGTTATGTGTACCTCTGACCAACATTTTTGTAGTCCTCACCGAATTGCTCAAACATATGCATTTCCTCCAAATCCAAAAGGGAAAATTTTCCCACCTTACCGAGTTTTCTCCGCGATTATAAGGTGCGGCAAGTGTGATTACCATGAACAGGTGCTTAATTAACTGCTTAATATTGAACCAATTACAGAACATTACTAATATGGATTTGTTTTAATTTATGACCGTACTTATGAGTCTTAATGGAGTTTTGTGCACTTTTTTGCGAATTTGCAAGTTAATTCATTTTTCCGTGAGAACTAAGCGCACGTAGAGATTGCGAAATTTCGCCTTTAATTAAAATATCATTCGTTGCGTGAGTAATTCAATTTCTTCTTATCTTTTTAATTATCTTAAAGTTTACAAATGAATCTTACGAATGCTTTGCCGTTTTCACCGCGAAATGTATGGGATTATTAAAATAAATTTGCCGTATAAATCATTGGCTCTGAGATGTTTCGCCTGGGGCTTTTTGCCCATTTGGATATTTTGTCGAAACGAATTAGAAATTGTCTACTGCTATGCAATAACAAGAGAGAGACATTACAACATGTACTGATGTAGATATTGTTTTAATAAATATATAAATTAAGAAATAACAATTTGAAGTTAATTAAAATGTAATTAGCCCCTTTTTGCTTTGTAGTTCGGTAGTTTTATTCGTATATTTGGATACTTTGATATTCTTTTTTTAATAGTTATTAATTTCTCGGTTACTTAAGGAGTGAAATTGATAAAAAGCAATAACACTTTTTTCAGACTAATATTCAGTTAGATAATAAACAAATTCTTTGGAAATTCCCACACTAATAGAGTCCCTTTCATAAAAAGGAGGTTGATTAGGCGTAATATAGGCCAGACGAATACATTTGGTGTATTACAAATTTAGTGTCGGTAATGGTCTAATTAAGTAATTTATTACAATGGGGCAAAAAGCAAAACAAAATAATAATTTCCATAACAGTAAACACACAGAAAAAATTAAGGAAAAAAATTGACAAAATTTAATGGGATATAATGTTAAAGGAGGCAAAAGAAATATCTATAGCCACATTGAGTAGAAAGGCCGCCTAACGACCAACTGATGTCAATCCTGTTAGATTAATTAAATTTCAGGAAGTTAACAAACTTATATTGAGCGGAACGATTTACAAACATGTGATTACGCTAACGGCTTCTCGCCCACGCCATTTATACAAGTGTCTCTGTACGAGGGCGCACGAGAATCGAATTGTCCTCACAAAACCTAACCTCAAAATTTTAAATTAATTCGCGTTTTCTCTCATTTTGGATTTTGCGAACACGATGTGCAGTAAATAATTTGATCTGGTTCTCCAAATAAGCCTTACGTGACAGGAAAAATACTCAGTATTCTGTAATTCTTACTTACAGAAAGCATAAAGTTAGTAATTCTTGGCGATTCTTTTTCTGTCTCAATGCTGCTTGTAAATTATTTAAAGAATAATGCCCTCGGTTATGACATTGTATAAAGTCTCAATTCAATTGGGTACATCATTGGAGTATTCAAAATTTACTGCGTCTTTGGTAATCGCCAAATCTAAAGATAAAATCTGGAAGAATGAACGTCGATCTTATCAGGTAAATTCACGGTTTAACAAATCAAATCAAAGATCTTACTAATTGCTCGAAATAATTTTTGGAATAATTTTAAATTGGTTATTAGGCCTTAAAGCCGCCATTAACTCCAACGAAGCGTTCCTTCTTCACTTACAAAAAACCGTAATTGCTCACAACTGGTGTTAAATTGTTTCCTCTATTGTAATAATCTCAGCTTATCCGAATCTAGATCAGACCACCAAAGTCGCCATTTGACCTAACTCTCTTTTTCTAGAACGGTCTAATCGTAGGTAATTGACTCTTAACATCGAAAATGATGGAGGATAGACCTTTGGTCCTGTCACATAAGTTTTCCGGTTAGCTTATTGAATCCACTTGGCTTTATTTGTTGATTGAATCAAATACACATAAGGTATTCAAATATTGTTCCATTCACAAAATATTTGCCTTTAATAAGCCACGACCCAAACTCAAAATGACAATCTAACTCCAATCTCATTGGTTGCACGTTGTCTTCCTGCACTTTCAAAAACAATATGAATTGTTTCTTGGGTGTTCTCGCCAGAAATGGGAGAAATTCGAGATTGAATCATGAAAACTTCCCATTAACAGGTTGATTTTGCAACGGTTGAGTTATGTGCCCGAACGTCTAGTTTCCGCCTGCACACACTTCCATATTTGCACGAATTAATGACAAATCCATCAATAATACATGCGGCGTTCGTGTTGTACCAATAATTCAGGCTTCTGCTGCAATGTCTCTTGCCTGTTCTCGATAATAGCAATCGCTTCGATTGCATTTAAATTACTTTATATCTGTGACTACGAGCATTGCTTGTTCTAGTCAATGGGACCGGTCGGTCGGTCGGGGTCCCACCTGTCGACACGAAATAAAGGTGGAAACAAAGGTTCGGTAGAGAGAATGGCTGAAAATCACGGGTTTCCAAAGAATAAATTATTCTGTGATTGACGTGTTTTTCAGGGTTTTTTAGGTTCGTTTGTTGCTTTCAGCAAACCTGTAGAAGTATTAAATCTTTACAGTATATAGAATTCTATAGCCACATGTGTACCAAAATATTTGCTGAAAAAAGTCGTAGTAATGTTGTCTTTCCTCTCTAAAATAAAAAGATGGTTGGCAACTTTTCCTGTTCATTGCTATAATATAATTTTTCTTCAAACGTCAGAAAAACGTGACATTGTACACGCCAATAGGGAATGACAAGTGGCCATTTCATTGTCATGACAGACAAAGTCGTATAACGGCGCATAAAGTCAGCTGGCAGCACTAAAAGTAACCTTGAAATTACTTTTTGTGCCGCTGATTGTCAGTCGATTCAAAGAAATTGTCAGATTTTCGGAGTTTAAAGAAAAAAATAGCATGTTTTATTTGGAGAAAAGTGGCTTTTCGTGGGGCGTCTGTATTTCCCATCAAAAGCCTCCTAAAACAATTTATTATTATCTCAAAATTATTGTGAAAACTTCAGCAACACGAATAAACTAATTTTTTCTTCAAGCGTATCGAAATGTTTATATTTTGGTATTTAACGCACTACTTAGAACGACATCATTGTGTTACTAGTATAATAATGAACTTCATTATTTTACTAGTAAAATAATATGACAGAAATAATCGCTGCCAGCATAGAAAATTTTACTACAAACAGTGCAAGATACAAAGCATTTTGATTCAGTTATGAACATCGATGGCCCACTTCCTCAAAAAGGCTCCCCGGCCCCCTGTCTCAAGGGCCCACCTCGGAACCTTGTCTTAAGGACCCCCCTCGGCCTTCCTTTATCATGGGGGCCCCTCGCCCCTGTCTCAAATAGGCCCCCTCGGCCTCCCTGTCGAAAGGGGGCCCCTTTGGGGGCCTCCTTGTTTTAGTTACCGTAAGATTTGTATCAGAAAATAATGAAATAAACTCGATTCCTACCATGGCAAGTTGCACTTTCAGTCGTGTGCCTAAATTTTTCTTATAAATGTTTCTTCGAAAGTTTTTGTTAAAAATGCTTGAAGAAAAAATAGTATATATCACTCGGACAAGAAAGCTTTTTTGAATTTCGCACACTTTACATTGCCTCGGCTGTAAAATTTGTGCTCAATTCAAAAATCAATGCTTTCTTCTCCTAGTAATATAATATACTATTTTGCCAATTGTGCACCGTGTATACTGTAAGTATAAAAATACTAGTTACTAGATCATCGGTAATCATCACAGCAAAGACGAAATGTCTATTAAAAAAAAGACCAGTTCTAGAGAAAGAACAGAAAATGCTCAATGCAATTTTAATGTTCCACTATAATATGATGAGATCAAATTTCAACATTCTAGGACCGTTTTAATTTTTTTGGCGCTAAAGAGTTATTACTAGTACTATATTATTCCCTACAGATTTTAAATTAGTGTGAGGTAAGTTGAGGATGACAGTTATTATTTTGTTAAAATGGCAATTAAATTAATTTATTATAAAAACTTTAAAAAGTAATAATTTAGGCATTAGATAATTCTAATTTTGAAATGCAATGTGATTCCGAATTTATTTTTTATAGGTAGCGTGCGATCATTTAAATAATAAATTTTAGTAGGCTGTGAAATTTAAATTAGGTTGGCACTACTAACTTTTGACAATCCGATTTAAAATTTGAATGTAAAAGTGACAAAATGTTTGAATGAGGTAGTATACTAAAAAATAAAGTTTTTGGAAAATACAATAATCATAAACCTCATTGAAAAGTGTATGGTTTAGCGCTATTATGGTGAAATTATACTTATTAAAAATGCAAAAAAAATTGAATTGAAAATCGTTTAATTTTTTATGAGCGAACTGTACTAGTTTAAAATACGTCATTAGTGGCCGGCATATGAAGTAAGTGAGGACGTACGCCTTTCCATTTCTCACTCTGACTCATTTTATAAGTTATTCTTTCCTTTTCCCTCTTACTCCCTCCATACTCGGAAACTACTCGAAACAGTCTTTCATTTATTTCATGAAAACAGTTATGATTTGAGCAAAACGAAAAAATAGGAGTACTTTATTATTAGCAGTTTTATTTATAAAAAAAGTTTCAAAATTTTGTATACTACTCCATTGGTGCATAAAATTTTTCTTACTGAAAATTATTTTAAGAATGCTGATCGGCAACAGAATGGTGAATGGAATTTTTCTATAGAACGCTGTTAATAATTTTCGAAATTCTTACCCCAATTTTCCAGGAGATTATCAAAAATTAATCTAACAAATTTATAAATGTGTGGCAAGATTTCGTGATGCTGACTGTTGGTCGAAAAGCGGGTAGCGGAGCGCCCAAAAAAAAAACTCCTGAGATTGTGGCAGATGTTGCAGAAACCTCTGCGCAGTTACGGTTTTAACCGTTTTTAATTTTTGCAAATCATCAGATTTGTCAAAAGTTAGTAGTGCCAACCCAATTTAAATTTCACAGCCTACTCTAATTTATAATTTAAATGATCGCACGGTATTATTGTTATGATGTTTCGAAAATATGTGTTAGAAAGGTTATAAGTAATATATTTGTCTTCTTTTAGCAATAGAGTCTTATCATTATTATACTATGAATGTCAAAAGTGTTAATAAAAGGACCATAACATTGTGCCATAAAGGCATCATAACAGCGATATAAATATATCCATTTATTATATTATATTATATTATATTAGTAAGTCCTACAAGTCATTATTTATATTTATTATACAGTGTGGTCAATTAATATTTTTATATAACATGGATGCATGTCACTGAATACCCAACTCTATACACATGTCAAGCATCTAAAGATCTTTGTACGAATGTAGTAAAAATAAATTGATTACTCTGTATTAATATGTTTTTTAAAAAAGTATTGCTCTCCCAATTTTACTGGGTTTTGTATCGGTACCACAATTATCAGGAGTAAAAGATATGCTGACATAATTTATGAATTTTTAAATATTTGGAAAAAAAAGAGGAAATAACAAGCAAATAAAAAGCAAGCACTTGAAAGCGTTGATAGTACCATGAGCTCATTTAAATTATAAATTAGAGTAGGCGTTTTTTTTTATGTAATGGCCCTACCTGCAGATTGACTGACAGAGTAAAATTTGAGGTTATGGTAAACATTGTGAAGTTTATGTTTCTCATGTTAAATAGTTTTACTTTAAAGAAAATAAAACACTAACAAATAATGTAGGTTTATTGAGGAATACAGCAAATGTTCAAAGTGTTCTCCCCCAGCTTCGTTGCAGCTCTTAACTCTCCGTTTCATATTTGCAAATGTATTTTCCATCATCAGAGCAGTTAAAGCGCTGGCTGCATGCACTAAAAATATTTAAATATGGTGTTTTTGAAACACATATTGCCACACACTTATAAATTTCTTGGACTAATGTTTGATAATCTGCAGGAAAATTAGGGTAGGCATTTCGAAAAACCTTTAACACAGCGTTTGTACAGTCCTACAAGGGGCGTCTGTACCTGAGTAAGGGTTTCTCCCTCCCCACCAGTCGTTTTCAAATTCATACCATTTTAGTTAGTTTTTAAGCAAGTCTGTAAATAGCTTCCGTTGGACATAGTTGTCCTCCGTGTGACTCAATAAATATTATTAATATGTTTAAAGAGTGACTTATTCGAACATACGACCCACGGGTCTAACATTGGTCCTTCGAGCCGGATCTAGTGCGAACAAGTATAACAAATCGCGAGTTCGGTAACAAGCATCATCGGCAGCAGTGGTCGGAAACCCCTACAAAGAGTGCGCCACCCCGAAGATCGAAACCCAAGACTCGAGAAAACGCAGTCCGAGACAACGTCCAAGGCAGGTCCTCCAACATCTCCGAGGTCCATAACGTCGTCAGGTCAGTGTCTCTCTTTATTCCTAAATCATTCATAATTCCTATTCACTGAATACAAGACAGCTTCGATTCGCACTAAGAGCCACAATTCAAACTCATTCAAGTCAATTCATGCATACATCTCAAAATAATACATTTAAGCAATAATTGCATTTACCCGTGTAAAACACTTACTCAATAAATCAACATTTACGTCTAATTAGTCTCAAAACGGTCTCAAAATGACCAAACTTGACGATGCAAAAATCAAAATAAACACTGTTAACGAGAAATTAAAAAGAGTAGAGGAATTTGTAAAAGCTTTTGATATAACTAAAACTAGTATTAGCCGCTTAAAGGTGCGCCAACAAATCCTTGTAGATATTAGAAAAGAATTTGATGAAACACAATACGAGTATGAAACGTTAGATTCAAAAACGCAGGAAATGAAAGAAACTCATCGTGCTTCACGAATTGCCTTTGAAGACAAATACTGTGACATCATGGCTGACATGATAGACACTATCGATAAAACCGAAAATTCGTCTCAAAAACACGTATGTCAACCCTCTACTTCTCAGAATAAATCGGTCCCGAATTCATATAGCGATATTAACGACGTAAGTTTAAAGTTGCCTGTAATAAATTTAAGCACCTTTTCGGGTGATTTTAAAAGTTGGACTAATTTTGAAAACTGCTTTAAATCCGTTATTGATGAAAACAAATGTCTCAACAACAAACAAAAGCTGCAGTACCTAAAATCCTGTCTTCGGGAGGAAGCGCTGCGCGCGGTGGAATCATTAGCTATAGCGGACGAAAATTATACCGCAGCATGGAAAATTTTGGAAGATCGCTTCAAAAACACCCGATTAATAGTACAAGATCATGTAATGTCAATTTTGAATGCCGCCACCATAAGTAAACAGTCTCACGTCGCCTTACGCGAATTATTAGATAACATAACGATGAACATAGCGGCACTAAAAACACTAAAAATACCGGTCGACTCATGGGACGCGCTTATAATCCCAATAATTGCAGAAAAATTAGATTATAATAACAAAAAGGAGTGGCAAACCTCCCTTGATACGTCAGTACCTACCTACGATCAATTCAAGAAATTCTTAGAAAAACGTTGCACGGTCTTAGAATCGTTAAATAACATGTCAAATAAGCCGTCAAATCAAATATCATCATCAAATAATTCATTTCAAAAAACAAATCATCAGTCTCACAAACGTACGTTAGCCTTAGCTGCTACGAATCAAAGGCCAAGCTCTTTCTGTTGTGTTTATTGTAAGGCTTCTAAACATTCAATCAATCAATGCACCGAATTTATAAACCTATCAGTTCAAAGTCGAAATGAAAAGTCTAGATTGATGAAGCTTTGCTTGAATTGTCTTCGAAACAATCATATCACGTCAGCATGTCGTAGTACTACAAATTGCCATTATTGCAATAAAAGACACCATTCATTATTACATTTAAACAACAATGAACAAGCAACCCAAAGCCAGGTGGATGGAAACGCGGCAATAACATTATCTAATCACTCACTTTCCAAATTCGCAGATAATACCGTAGTCTTAGCCACAGCCATTGTCCTAGCAAAAAACTCAAAAAATCAATTCAAGCCATGTCGACTATTTCTTGATCCGGGTTCAATGTCAAATTGTATCACAAGGGAAATGTCTAAGAAATTAGGTCTTAAACCGCATAACGAGAACTTTGAAATTAAGGGTGTAAATGGCACTGCTAGTACTGCCACGCAATCTGTTTTAATTGATTTAAAATCTAATCATAATGCGTACACAGTGAATAAACTTAAATGCATCGTGGTAGACAAAATAACCGAGCAAATACCATTGGTGTCAATAAACCCGGGTGCATTGGAAATCCCCTCGAATATTCAATTAGCCGATCCAAAATTCTATGAAAGCGGCAAAATCGACCTTCTGTTGGGCGGCGAGCTCTTTTGGTCCCTTTTATGCATTGGGCAAATTACTCTACCATCGGGACTAATTTTACAGAAAACCCAGTTCGGTTTTATTGCCGGCGGTCCCTACAATAATTCAAATGGCCAAAACAAGCTACCAATAAACACGACCGCCTGCAATTTGTCGGTAACAACAAGCATCCGCAATAATACTTTAGAAGAACTAAACAATAAAGTCTCTAAATTCTGGCAAATTGAAGAGGCAGGTATAAGTTCATGCGAAAAACAAATCTTATCTACGGAAGAAATTCAATGCGAAGAACATTTCAAGGCTAACACAACTAGGGATATAAACGGTCGTTTCGTAATCAAATTACCAATTAAGAACAATAAATTCAACATCGGCGATTCAAAAACCTTAGCGTTAAAGCGCTTTTACAACACCGAAAAAAGGTTCCTAAGAGACCCAGATTTAAAGTTAGAATATTCCAAATTCATCAGCGAGTACATTCAACTGAATCACATGCATTTAATAACAGAGATTCCTCATAAACCCACCGTTTATCTACCACACCACGGGGTTGTGAAGGAATCGAGTACGACAACGCGACTTAGAGTAGTGTTTGACGGTTCCGCAAAGTCTTCAGATGGTCACAGTTTAAACGACAATTTAATGTGTGGACCTACAATTCAACGCGATCTATTTTCTATAGTTTTAAAATTCAGAACATTCAAATACGCATTAAATGCTGATATCACCAAAATGTACAGGCAGATTCTAGTTCACCCTGAGGATAGAAATTATCAATTAATTTTTTGGCGTGATAACTCAACTGAACAGGTCCGCACATATGCGTTGTCAACTCTAACTTACGGAACAAAGCCTGCGAGCTTTTTAGCAACGCGCTGCCTAAAGGAATTAGCCGACATCAATTCAGACAAATTTCCTAAAGCTTGCGAAATCATAAAAAACAATTTTTACATGGACGATCTGCTAACAGGATCCGACTCAATAGCAGACCTAATAAAGCTTAGAAATGATATTGTTCAAATTCTTAAGCAGGGTCAATTCGAATTGCGCAAGTTTCAATCAAACGATACCAGAGTTTTACCCATGACATGCGAAAACAATGAGCCAAGATTGATTGTCCAATTAAACAAAAACGAGCAAACAAAAATTCTAGGTTTAATTTGGAACCCTAATTCGGACACATTAAATTATAACGTAAACGTAAACGATATTCCGCAAAAGGTCACAAAACGCATAATATTATCAGTGACGTCACAAATTTTCGATCCACTCGGACTTATTGGTCCGGTAATAATGAAAGCCAAGGTCCTATTACAACAATTATGGGCATTAAAATTGGGATGGGACGAAAACATAAAAATTCCACGCAGGATAATTTCTCACTCAGAAAGCAGAATCATGGAGTTGCACGCCTTCTGCGATGCATCGCAATTAGGTTACGGTGCCGCGATTTATTTGAGAACCTTAAATGAATCGAACCAGTACGATACGAGACTTATTTGTTCAAAATCCCGCGTTTCGCCGATGAAAACCCTAACTCTCCCGCGGCTCGAGTTGTGTGGGGCCCTACTACTCGCGCGTTTAGTAACAAAAATTAAAAACAATATATCAATTAATATCACGCAACAATATTTCTGGACTGATTCCAGCATTGTCTTAGCCTGGATCAACAGTCCGCCAAATTCCTTAAAAACCTTTGTTGGAAATCGCATCTCGGAAATAACATCATTAACCGCGCCGCAAAATTGGCGACACGTTCCGTCGGAACATAATGCAGCCGATGTTTTAAGTCGAGGAGCATATCCTTCTAATATAATTGAAAACAAGGCTTGGTTTAACGGACCATCCTTTTTAAAGGACGAAGAACACCAGTGGCCACAATCAAACATCAATATTGGCCAAGTCCGAATCACCGAAACGCGCGCTCCCGAGGTAATATGTAATTTAAACATAAAAACAGCAGTCTTTCAAAGATTTTCAGAATTTAAAAAACTACAAAGAATCACGGCTTGGATAATGAGGTTCATAAAAAACCGCAAGGGCACGGACAAAATTTTAACACCAAACTTATCAAGCGACGAATTAAAAAAATCCACACTGACGATTGTACGGGCTGTTCAAGGAGCGGTCTTTCAAAAGGAATTTTATTTATTAAATAACAAAAAACCGTTAAACGAAAATTCAAAATTGCTACCGTTGAACCCATTTCTTGATAACCAAAACATCATACGAGTCGGTGGCAGGTTAAAAAACGCAAACATTAATTCTGATGTAAAATATCCGATATTGTTACCAAAAGGCCACTTTGTAACAAAATTAATCATAAAGTACACACACGAACAGCAACTTCATGCTGGCCCCCAGGGCACGTTGGCAACACTTCGCCGACAATATTGGATCATGTCGTCACGCAGTGCCATACGACAGGTGTTACATCACTGTCACAAATGTTTTAGGGCAAGGCCCGTAGTATCAAAATTTAAAATGGGCAACTTGCCCGCTCACAGGGTTCAACCCGCTCGTCCATTTACAACGACAGGTATAGACTACGCCGGGCCCTTTTATATCCGAGAAACTAGAGGGCGCGGTAAAAAATTGAATAAGGCATATGTAGCCCTCTTTATATGTTTTGTCACAAAGGCAGTTCACATTGAACTTGTAACGGACCTCACAACCCAAGAATTTCTTGGCGCCCTAAAGCGATTCATAAGCAGACGCGGTCACCCGCGTAATTTGTACAGTGACAACGGAACTAATTTTGTGGGTGCGAAGAATGAATTGAACGAGTTATTCAATTTCTTAAGGCTTCAGCAAACTCAAAATAAAATTTATAATGACCTAACCAACATAGGTATAAACTGGCATTTCATACCTGCCAAATCACCTCATATGGCTGGTTTATGGGAGGCCAACATAAAGACTGTGAAAACGCATCTAAAAAGAGTGCTTGGGAATACAAATCTAACGCACAATGAAATGTATACACTCTTAGTGCGAATTGAGGCTTGTTTAAATTCTAGGCCTTTAACACCCTTAACATCAGATCCCAACGACCTCGAAGTCCTAACTCCCTTTCACTTCCTCATTGGGGAGACGCTGACAACCTTTCCAGATTATGACTGGAGCGAAGTACCGATTAATCGGCTATCGAGGTGGCAGCTAATGGAGAAGGTTCGAGCCCACTTTTGGAAGAGATGGAGCACGGAATATTTGACGTCATTACAAGCACGCGGAAAATGGCACAAGGGGACACCTTCATCAGAAGGCAAACTAGAAGGGGCAATGGTCATCCTTATGGAGGACAACGTGCAACCTCTCGCCTGGAAAATTGGCAGGATCGTCCAGACCCACCCAGGAAACGACGGCCACGTGAGAGTCGTGACGGTCAAGACCAGTCAGGGATTCTTCAAGCGGTCACTGGCCAAGATATGTCCGTTACCCATCGAGGAGGACGCAACACAGTGTAGTGGTGATTCAAAGAGCAATTCAGTGCGCTAGTGAAGTGAACGAAAACACTAAAGTGACAATTATTATTGCTCGTATGTTATGCCTTGTCGCGTTCATGTATGTGATCCAAGGCTTATTAATTTGCTATTAATTGTAAATAAATTTTATTATATCTCTAGGTTTTAAGTAGTATGTGTAGAATATTTTGAAGTTCGATACTCGATACGTTCAAGGGGGGGAATATGTACAGTCCTACAAGGGGCGTCTGTACCTGAGTAAGGGTTTCTCCCTCCCCACCAGTCGTTTTCAAATTCATACCATTTTAGTTAGTTTTTAAGCAAGTCTGTAAATAGCTTCCGTTGGACATAGTTGTCCTCCGTGTGACTCAATAAATATTATTAATATGTTTAAAGAGTGACTTATTCGAACATACGACCCACGGGTCTAACAGCGTTTAAAATCAATGCCACTTTTCGTTGCAATTTTATAACTCAAGAACGGTTTTACCGATTTGAATAATTTTTGTTTTGTTTTGATCGACATAATCCAGGGATGGTTTAAAACTATTTTTCACATGGACATGGGGGCCCAGAGGGGTCCCTTGGGCTAGACCGATTGTTCGGCTCGACCGATTCTTATGATTTTTTTTTTGTATATTTGGTAGGTATGAGAATAGGTGGTAAACTATTTTTCACACGGACATGGGGGCCCGGAGGGGGCCCTCAAGCTGGACCGATTTTTCGGGTTGACCGATTCTTATGATTTTTTTTTGTATATTTGGTAGGTTTGACAATAGGTGGTAAGCAATTTTTCACATAGACATGGGGGCCCAGAGGGTCCCCTTGGGGGGGACCGATTCTTATGATATATTTTTTTTGTATATTTGATAGGTATGGGAATAGGTTGTTGAGTATTTTTTACATGGATATGGGGGCCCAGGGGGCCCCCTTGGGCTGGACCGATTTTTCGGCTCGACCGATTTTTATGAAGTATTTTTTTTTTATATTTGGTAGGTATGGGAATAAGTCGTAAACTATTTTTCACATTGGACATAGGGCCCAGGTGGGCCCCTTGGGCTGGACCGATTTTTATGATGATTTTAAATATTAAAACATCGAAAAAATTACAGGGGGCGGGCAGCTTGATACAGGGCAACGACAATAACAAAGCCCCCCTGGCACGACAATAACAAATAACGACGGCCATCAAAATTTGTCGTCCGGGATTTAAAAATGAAAATCGATTCTTAAGGAGTAAACTCCAAAGTTTCACTTCTGTTGCGCGTGGACTCCACACACATTTTTTCTTTTTCTTTTCGGGGGCGAATAACTATTAAAACATCGGAATACATGGCAGAAACAAAAATGAACATGGCGTTGTATGCTGGTTCCGGCAATGCCAGGAGATGGCGTTGTGTGCATTATGTTTTGATAAAAAAGTGAATTCAGCTAATAAGTTAACACAACATTTATTGAATCTGGGGCGATACAAAGTTCGCCGGGTCAGCTAGTAGTTCTATATAATACTTTCATTCTCCATTCTGTTGTCGTTTTTTAAAGTCACTTTGACACTCAAATTTTAAATGAAAAGTTAGTAGTGCCAAACTAATTTAAATTTCACAGGCTACTCTAATTTATAATTTAAAAGACCTCATGGTATTAGTAACTACATTCGAGCTCCCTGATGAGCATTCAAAGTAGCTCACGATGCTAAAAAGACAATTTTGACACCAAAACTAACATTTAGCTTTCGAGAAGACTCTTTTTATAAAACCCATTGCGGCATTTTGTGCCATGATTTTCGAGGCGTCGAGAAGATAATCTGCGCTACCCCATCTGACTTTCTAGGTACTCCCATGCATTCGAGATCCAAATCAAGTCTAAGTAAAGGTCAGTTCGCTGTGTAATCCCTCAAGATAATTTCGCAACGCAAAAGCTGTGTGGGAACGAGCATTATCAAGTGCAGAAATAATATGATGAAGACTGAACGACTGAACATAAAGATCTAATAATTATTTTGTCAGTAAGTTATACAGGATGTATCAAAAGGTACTCTCTAATTTCTTAAGATCTTATAAGTTGGGATCGTATCAATACCTAAACCGTTTATATCACCACTCCACAGAACAATAGTTTACGAGCAGTAAGTCGATAAAGTTAGGGGCCATTCATTAATTACGTAATGGCCCCAGGGGGGAGGGGGGTGGTTAAAAAACGGCTAAAATCATCCTTACGTAATTAATTAATGGCTCCTTAGCCAATGAAGTGCTATCATTAATGTTGATACTTAAGCTTCTACTTCAAGGAAACAATGTGAGAGAGAGGGAGAGACCCTGTACATAGTGTAATAAATAAAGACCAGAATACCAACCCCATATCTGTTTTACTTCCCTTCCTCCAAACTCGCCAGCTGACCTCCGTGGTCAAGCGGAGCATACCACGTTAAAAAACTGGCGCTCGAAGCATTCTGACCGTAACAGGCGTCACAGTTTTAGACCCTACTTCCACCTCTTAGTTTATGTTAGTGGTAGTTTGCGCATAAACCCTACACTTATAATTCAGAGCTTGGAGACCTAGCATTAAGTCTATCTTTTTTTTGTATGCGAGAGATCGGGAAACTATACAGTGTGTGTTCAATAAATATTGAAACCATCACTGAACTTTGATTTACCCGCAACAATTAATATCCAAATGATTCTGATATTCTATTTGCGATAATTTATGCAGACTGTTCCTAAATCGCCATATAAAAAGCATTGTACATTGTGGGTGTGGTTGAAGAAAATTTCTTTGGCGATCGTAATGCATAGTACCAATATCTAGAATGAATGATGATAGAACATACTGAAAAGCTTTTTTTAATCGTTTTAATTGATGTATTAAATTATAAATTAATTTTAATAAAGTGACAGTGATACGTCATCTCATTCACTCTAAAGCAAAATTTTTTACGCAGGTGTGCCTAAAGAAGTTTTCACATCAGAATAAGGATCAGTTTTAAAAAATTTATTTATTTTCCCAACTGTTCACGCCTAAATTACAGTTATAAAACATCTTGTATACCTCTCTTTCTTTTTGTTCGGTTTGATGTTATGGAAATCGTAAAGAGATTACAACAGATCAAAAGGTTTAAAGAAATTATTACAGATGTTGAACCGTTCGGCTTATGTTACACCCACACATGAATTTCCTCATATGGAACATGCGTGTACAGAACTGTCCTCACGATTTTGAATTGCCCCTTTAGGACGTAATTTTGAATCACGCATACCTCTCTTCTTGTATAAACTTATAAACTTAACTGACACAAATGATAGCGAACCAACTGCAATTAAATGGGATTGTGGAACACCAGCACAGTAATCTCAAAAGAGCTCCAGCTTCTTGAATAACATGAAAGCTACCTATCGTGTCTTGGAAAGCATTTTCAAAATTCGATTCGACTGAACACATTGAAAAAGTGGAAACGCAACAAATTAGTAGCTTTCTCACTGATTGTGTATTAAGAAGCACCTTTGCGTGATGCTAATCACTTTATTAATTTTGCCTTGTGGTTCTGTTTAACTGTAGCTTTTCTACTCTTGCATGTCTTTTTGGTCCTTTGAGTTACCTCATTGAGTAAATTATTGTACACAAATTGTGAGTAATATCGACTCACAATGAATAAGATTCAACATAAAAAAACTTTCAACGGTCAAAATTACAGAATTAAATTTGTCTGGTTCACAAGTTGAAAAACGTGTTTATTCTTGCTACTGCGATTTAAAATACTGTAAGCAATATTGCAAGTACATATAGTTGTTAAAAAGTATCCACAAAGCGTAATAATTTTAGGAGATTTAGTTTAACAATTATGTGACTTAGAATGTAAACGATAACTTAAAAAAAATGTAAATTTAAAAAAAAATTTACTGCAGAACCTTTTTCCTTCAAGTGTCTAGCTGGTACCATAATTTTTTCAGATTTTTAAATTAATATCTTATAAGCTAAAAAAAAATCCAAGGGTCTGTTTCCAGACAGCCCAACATTAAATTAAAAGTATTTATAACAGAGATGTAGTTCGGGAAGTCGACATTTATTTTCGGAAATTTCCTCCTATTTAAGATTTCTTTTTTTGTCAATTTCTCTAGCATTAACACGTTTTTCAGTCTGTGAACCAGACTATAAGAAAAGTAACCAGATTGCTGTAATTATAGTTATTAATTTTCTTTTACTGCAACAACAATAAAAATATTTAAATAAATAAGACATAACAAACTATAGAGAAAGGAAGGACGTGTGACATGATGAATTGGGCTTCGGCAGCTTTGAACCATCTCATATTAGGCACTATATCCAATAATAATTGTAGAAAGGCAAACGTAATGTCTTTATTATTATCATTATTCCAAATAAGTAAAAATGATGTATCACTCTAGTTAATGCTAAGGATATAGTATTTCTTTGATTGAATTTAATTTTCTCTTACAATAAGTGTGTTATAGAAAGACTAAGAACAATTCTAATTATTTATAATTCGGAAATACAGACACCGATTATATGCACTACTGCATCAGTTGGCTGCACGTACAAAACACTATAATGGAATTCATTTTTTAACAACGTAGCTTTAAAAACTTATTAATTTTAAGGAGTGTTTTAGTTGACATGCTCTGCTTGTTTTAAAAACCGTTCCAATTATTTTAAAATCGCCATGCACAGATCGCAATTTAAAACTAGGAACATCAGATAATTTTTTACGGCAAGGCTAGACGATGACACCGTGGAAATCGAACGACTTTTATTCCGTCCTCACAATGGGTTTACAGACTACAATACAGATCGTGAATTGATCTGCTTAATCAGAATCTCCGAATCAATTTGTCAACAAAAGAATTCTTAGCACGTTCCATCAGAGACTAATTATTGTGCACCTCGTATCTTCATTTTCCGACCTCACACCTTTCACCGCTCCGCCTCTTAACATCATTCGGTAGAAAAATCGCAAATATCAACACGAAATTAATCTTCTACGAACACCTACCGGAGTCGTGTCCAGGAAGCTTCTATCACAGTATTTAATTACATCTCTGGACGGAAGTAAGTTGATTGAATTAAAATTTATTTAAATTGCACTTATCCTTTTATGGAAAAATCGTTCCATGTCGATATATAATGTGTTAATCATAGGATCCATTTTCTGTGTTCTAATTTCTCTCGGAGAGATTTAGTTTGGTGAGTTGCTGACATTTTAATTTCATATAACACGGGCTATTTTCTTGTAGTTGAGACGTAACAAAGTTTTATCGCACCTAAATATCACAGAAGTACCTACTTTAAATTAAAATATATACAGATACTAACGTCAGATACTGAAGCAAGTAATATACGTATGATTAATATTTGTCTAAATGTCCGCAGGTATCGCACTCACATTTGAACTTGGAACTTTTACTGTGGGGTGTTCAAATGAAAATTCACTTCACACACTGCAAATGGTTTTTCCTCTGACGCTCTCTACTTGAGTATAAAACAAAAAAAAAGCATATTTACCACTTTTCTTAATAATTTAAAGCATCAGACTCCAATGCTTGCATAAACTAAATTTATAGGAAGTGATTCAATTAATTTTTTTATTTGACCAGATGGTAAAATATATCAACAGCCGCTAAATTACACCTATTAATATATGTTGTGGGCATTTCTCTACTAACTGAAAAAGTGTCTCGACGACTTTTTTGCTCAAATGATGCAATGAAGTATATTGTATTGAACATAAAAGTAAGGTGAATACATTGGACCATGGGGCTACTAGCAATTTTGCAGTAATATTCAATATATTGCAGATCAAAGAAAAAACGACACAGGGGACTGTTGCTTATATCAGGGGATAAAGCAGTAAAGAGACTCGCCACAGGACTGACAAGTTTCTCCGCGGGCTCCCGCCACAAGAGTCGGTGTCACACTAAACAAAATGGCGATGGCAACTTCTCGTGAACCAACTTCACACCGGTAACGTTCTATCTCATATCATCGTGTATGGGGGCATAAAGAACAATGGTATCGTTTTGTAATTAAAACAGGGGACTGTGCTCAAAATTTCGGAACAAAATTGTAGCTCATTATTCGACAATTCAAAATCAATTTTGTAATACTGAAATGTGGTATTAAGAAATATCAGCTATCAATGTATGTAAAATCGATAATAAATAAATTATTTACAATTCCTTGTATTTAAAACAAATCATTGTGAAATGTATTTTAAGTGGGTGACCAACCAGAGGACTGTGTTTTTGGTATTTAAAAAAATAAATAAATAATTAGGACATTTCTTGACTTTTCTTACATGCGCACATAGAATAAATTATTCATTGTGGGAGACACTAAGTTGCCCATTTATTTATATTACGTTGCTTGCGTGTTACTTATACGTATCGGTAAAGACAAAAAGTATAAATATCCATGTAGAAGAAAATGTATCTAATTACCTTGTTCCAAACTTCCAGAAGTTATTTTTCGAGTGGATTCCAATGGATATTCCAATGGACAGAAATGTTAATTCCTACGAAAATATTTTGGTATGGCATTCGACGAAAATGTATTAAGGGTCTTCTCCCGAAAGCATTTAACTAAAAGTTATGTAATACAAAGTATTCGAGACATTTAACGAATTCCTATTTCTGTATATTGACGTCGTTTTGTCTCTGAACATCGATTAATTATTGGCTAGTCCAAATACCTTGCGGTACTGGGATCCCTTAGTGAGAAAACACGAGTGTGGTACATTTTTATATAAACAGGACAAGTGTATTTATTTAATACACACATGGGCAAAACTATGCAAGAGATATAATTATATTTTTTAGAAATAATTGCCGTTTTTTTATTATGGTGGGTGGAAAAAGGTCAATAATGTTATCGCCCACTGTTGGCACAGCATATTTTAAAATCTGGCAATGTGGTACAAATATCGAAAAACATCGTTTTTAGGCGATGATTACAAAAAAGGTGATTTTAGGGCCTCGTTTGGAGCCGTAAAGTTTTACTTTTTTGTACGCATCTGTCAAACTACTTTTTTGGGACTGATCTGTCAGAATTTGACGTAAAACTTTATGGCTCCAAAAAAGAGGCCATATAGACACCTTTTTGGTAATCATCGCCTAAAAAAAAATTATGACCAAATTTTTGAATCCTTTTGTGATCATCACCTAAAAAACGTCGTATGCACCTCGGCCAAAAGTTCTTTTTTGGCCTTATCTGCACTGTGTCCTCAGCTCACGCCTCGGCCACAAACAGCAGATGCGTCCAAAAAAGCTAACTTTTACTTCCTAGGTACACAAATTATTATTTTTCACAAGCGGGAGTAGAAATCAGTTCCTCTGGTGTCAAAATCGTGACAGAAGTGCTACATTCTCTCCCTAGGGAAGAAGTACTACTAATATGCGAATAGCCCGTACCGTATCACAAACAAAGAGGCTGCCTTGTTACAAATGTAACAAGTGGCTTTTGGGACAGGGACACAGAAAATGAAGAAAATCAGAAAATACTTTTTAAATTGTTTACAAATTACACATTTTTGACAGTGGAGTAACTTGGGAAAGCTGAAAAGCACGGAAGAATTCATGAAAAAGCAAACAAGGAATATCATGAGATAAAATATAAATATAAAAAAGATAAATAATAACCTTAACAACAAAATGAGAATGGATGAATCTATGAAGCTATGAGACGATGCGACTACGATAACATCTGGAAGGTTTTCAGAGTATGAAATTGCAATAATCAATTGATATTAAAGATATATAAAACTAACCAAGTTACCAAAGAGTAGTTCTTAGAATGCGTTAGATAACAACAAAGCGACACTAAAAAAATAAGTAACATAATTTCAGTAAAATTGTCAGAATTAAGAAATTTGTAAAATTTAAAAATATAGAAATTAGAAATTTAAATTTTTTAAGTCATAATTATTTAACATTCTTGAAGCTGAAGATGGAAGTAGTTTTCTCCCGAAACATATCGCTTTTGTAATTTAATTTGATTAAACTTTGTTTAGATCGACTTGAAAAATTTTAAATTTTAATTCAATTTACTCCACTTTGATTTATGGACATTCTTCCCCAAAAAGAAAAAAATTAAAAAGAGATACCTATCAGCAGAACATTTTGAAAAATTCGGAAGCAGAAAAATATTGAAAACTTTAGAAAGTGAACAACTAATTAGCAATAAATTCTAAAAACCTGTAGAAGCTCGAAAGTTAAGCAACTGAGAGCAATAGGAATCAAAGAGGAAGAAGTCATGGCTAACAGAAATTGAGGAATGAGAATTCGCAAGGAACCATATGGAACGGGAACCAAGATGAATAAGTAAAAAGAAGAAGGAATCAAAAGAAACTAAAAGGAATCAGAAATCAAAAACTAGGATCAAGAGGAAATAAAAGGACTTTTGATAGGAATTAGAAGAAATGATAAATGACAAAACGACGACTTATAAGGAATCAACAGGACTAATTTTTTTCTATTTTGTAAGAAATATGTCTCGAAGTTCTATATTCTATAGTATCAGAACTAAAATACAGAGTGATCATAAAGTTCCGCACAAAATTCATAATTTGGTTATGTAATGTTTTTGCGAAAAATGCTCGAACAGGTCGATTTTTGTTTTCAAATTGCCATCTTTTGACATAATTTCTTTTATGATGACGTCATCTGTTTTTGAACTATGACACCATCATAAATTTTTTTAAATAGCAACCCCCAACTTTTTTTTGGGTTTTAGATACACTTTTCAATTCTCTATTCAACAAGAGTGAAAAAAAATTACCTTGCATAACTTTTTTTAATTACAAGTTCTACTTAAAAAAAAATTGTATTCCTTTTATCCTTCGGGATTCTCGAAGGTTAGAACCCACTTGAATGGTGCATCATCCGTTCTCAACAAGTTTTTTTTTTTTCGTAGAGGTATTTATAGAAATACTACAAGGACTGCACGACTGCCAACAGTTCTCATCTAGTAACACAGCGCCTGGGTTGGACAAGGTTTTACTGGAGTAATCAATGACACACTCTTACCCTTCTTATATTTGGAACAGCGCCAATTCCCACGTTGCTAGTATCTGTGTCTAACATGAACTTTGTAGCGACGGATAACTTAAAATTGGCGCATTGATAAGTGCGTTCTTCAGATGGCCAAAAGATTCCTTGTAGTCTTCGTCTCATTGGAACCTTATTTCGCCTGCAGTTAGTCTAGTCAAAAGCTTCCATGGGCCGAGAAAACTGCGCAAGTTATGCTTTGTTGTAGGCGTTGTCCATTCCTTCGCAGCCTTCACCTTCTGCTCGTCGACGGCCAAACAAGTGGCATTTCTTCAGACTAAGTTTCAGTCCAGAACTTCGAAGACGTTGAAACAAAATGGTCTCGTCCAGGTGCACTGCACAGATGCAGTTCAAGTCGAGAAGATCTTCGACCCCGCCAATGTATCTTCAGTTCGGGAAAGTGGATGGCCGTTTTTTTTCGTCAGGTTTTTCCCAATGATGTTTTCGGCCTCTTCCTTCTTACGGCTTACGAATACTTTCAGCCGCTTCCTTTGGTTGTTATCCAGTTCTGGTCGACGATGTCTTTACCAACTTGACCAGTGGGGATGCAATCCTGTTCTGTGGCTCTCTAGTGATTCTTATTTGGCGGATGATGGATTAAATAGGAGAACAATACCTAAATATAGTGCTCTTTTTCAGGGTCAGAGCGTAGAAGTTTACCTTTACTCTTATTGGTACTACACAGGCGTATGCAACAAACTTTTACCCAGTACCAATCCTCGCCCTATCTCATTGTCATGATCTTCCCCTTACGAATTTTGTGATTCACCCGAGCTCCCAGAATCATTTCACTTCGTTTTGGTATTGAACTTTAGCCAAAATCACAAGAATGGCTTTCTCATTAGTTCAGTGTAATACGACCTCTTCTCCATTTATTTTCAATGTGACACTTTCGAAGTTTAATCTGCAGTGTTTACTACCCAAAGTGTCCATTTCCAGTATTCCCTCATCATGGATATTCGCTACTGGCACCTTATGGTGGAAAGCAGTACACCCAATAATTGTTATAATTAAGTTGACTTCTGGGGTGGAATGCCCAGTAGCGATACAAAGTCTCCAACTTGTCGGTGTGTAAAATGTTGGACCCTACAATGATCTTCGTCAAACCTGTATCCACCAGCAGCAAGCATGGCTTATAGTTATAGATGCAATGGAGCATGCTGATGGCAGGTCGACGGTTGCCCCTTGGCGTCAACCTGATTTAGTTTACCGACCTCGACGAAGTCTGTGATTTCCTAAATTTTTAGTGACAGCGGCTCCTTACACGACCTTCTTTTCAGCAGGTCCAGCATTTGATGTCCGACTTCTTTTCTTTTGGAACACCATCTTTGTGTGTTGGTTCCAGTGTTTTTGCGGTTACATCCATAGCCTCTTCTTGATTCGGCTCTCACTTCTCAAACCGTCTTTCTTTGTTTCGAACTCCAAAGCGCAAGCTAGAACATCAACCAATGTCTTCTTCTTGTTAGCATCTTGAATGCCCTCTATAAGATTCTGCACCCCAAGAATTTCCATCATATCCTCTGAAGCGTTCGGGAAAGCTAGCCGAACCAAGTGTGCTTTGTGGCTTCAAACTGTTGTAGAGATTCCGTGGGCTTCCGGTTTTGCAGCCTGCCCTTTGTTCTGATGGGATTGTCTGCCGTCGTGGTGCCAATATCAGGCCATGGCTTTTTCGGCATTAGTCCAGGCGTTGGCTGCGGCTGCTGCTTCGAATTGTAGGGAGTAGTTGGCTACGGAGATTTTCCATCTAAGCTTGGTGATCGTCTTTTGTTGAAGACTTTCAAGCTGTCCTAAATTCTCGAGCTTGCTCTCAAGTTCTCTCTGCTTTTCTTCATTTGTTATTAGTTTATTATCGAAATTATTTTTAATGTTTTGTAGATTTTTCTGAAATTTAGTCTTAAAACCTTCCAAAGGTTCTAGAAGCTTCTTTCTGCTCGATGGAAAGAATTGTCTCATCCAGTTTTTAAGTAATTTCTAATTTTTTGTTGAAGGTTTATAGAATTTTCTAGAAATTATTGTTTGAAACTGTTAGAATATGGTCCCGGAACTTCTATGCCATAGTGTTTACGTCACAGAAGACCTAAAACAAATATACTTCGCCTGCCTGTTCAAGGTCCTCAATCAGACTTTTCTCTAACACCGATTTTGTTGATGTTTCCAACTTACGTTCCTCCAGCTCCCTCCAGTTCTGCAACACTCAAAATTCCAAAATAACCTTCGCCATTGCCATCTTTATATTTATTTATTTAATCCCACTTCTGACACCAATTTATCATTTAGGGATTCACAAAATACTTGCACTTTATTTCAATTTCAATACTGGTCTATAATACAGACATTTTTGTTTTGACGGCACGGTTAATTATTAATCACACGGATTGTATCGTCCAGTAGGGATTCCTGTATTACCGAGCTGAAGGTAAACACGTGGAAGAGAGGTTAGGTAGCGAAAAATAGAGAAATAGAAGGTGATATAAAGAAAAAATTAGAGAAGATATTGAGAAAAGCGAGAAGAGGTATTAGAGAAAAGTAGGAAGAAAGAATTGGGCAGGGAAGAGGAGATATAGTCAGGAAAAAGAATAAATCGGCGAAGCCGGAAGATAACGACATCTAGGAGGCGCCACAGGAAATGGATGAACAAAGACGATAGAAACCGCTCGCTCAGTCAGGGAAGCCTGGACTCTTACCTGGAGGAAAGGAAAAGAAAGAGAAAATGGGAGGGTAGAACAGAAAAAGAAGAAGAGGAGGAAGAGAATTTTTTTCAAAAAAGTAAAAAGACGGCGGGGTCTCCTGGAGTAAAGGAAACACAGAAGACATCAGAGAAAGAGAAGGAAACGGACACAGAGATGGAGAAAAAAATATTGGAGCTGTTGCAAGAGATGAAGGAGGAGATGAAAGAAAGAAAACAAGGAACTCAAGAGAGAGATAGAGAGGCAGAGAGAAGAATTTAAAGAGAAGGAGAAGAGATGGGAAGGAGAGAGGGACTGGTGGAAGGAGAGAGTGGAAAAGCTGGAAGAGAGAATGGAAATTGAAGAGAGAAGAAAGAGGAAGAACAACATCGTGATAACAGGATGAGACGGGGAAAGAAAAAGTCATGTAAAAAAGAGGATGTAGAGAAGTTTTTGAAGGAAAATGTAGAGGATAGTAAAGTAAAAGATTGTTACAGGATTAACAAGGATCAAGTATTGGTGGAGATGGAGGGATGGGGTGAGAAGGAAAGAATAATGAACCACAAAGGAAAATTGAGGGAGAAGAAGGAAACAAGGGGGATATACATGGACTACGACCTCACAAAGAAAGAAAGAGATTTACAAAAGAAACTAAGAAGTATGGCGAAGGAAAAAAGGGAAGAAGGGAAAGAAGTAAGAGTGGGATACAGGAAATTAATAGTGGACGGGGAGCAATGGAGATGGAATGAAAAGAGAGAGAGACTAGAGGTTTTCCAATAAGAAGAAGAAGGGGAGGAGGGAAAAGGGGGACAACGGCAAAGTAAAAAGGACAATGAAACGGGAAAAAAGAAACAAAGAAGGAAGTAGGAGGGAAACTAAGGAAGGAAGGGGGAAATCAAAGAAGGTAACGAGAAAAACAGGGGTGAGGGCACTATTTTGGAATGTAGCGGGACTAGGGAAAAAAGAAGAAGATTTTTGGGACTATGTGAAGGAGTTCGATATTGTTGGATTAACAGATACATGGTCAGAAAGCTGGGAAAAAATAGAAAAACTGTTACCAAAGGAGTTCAAGTGGGAATGGCAAGGGGCGAGAAGGGGAAAGAAAAAAGGAAGAGCAGCAGGAGGAATAATAACAGGGGTAAAAAGAGGAATAAAAGAGAATACTAAAAAGAAGGGAGAAGATGAAGGTCACATGGTGAGAAACGTTAAAATATACAGTATTTGGTGGAAAATAGTGACAGTGTACAGCAAAGAGATGAAAGAAACAATAAGCAAGATAGAGGAAACATTAAAAGACAACAGGGAAGAATGTCTGCTTCTGGGAGGGGATTTTAACGGGAGAATTGGGAAAAGAGGAGCCAGAGATTGGGAAGAAGAGAGAGGAGAGGGAAAAAGAAAATCCAAAGACAAGAAAGAAAACGCGGAAGGGAAGAAGTTGATGGAATGGATAGAACAAAAAGGATGGGAAGTGCTGAATGGAAATAAACAAGGGGACGAAGAAGGAGATTGGAGCTACATAGGCGGTAGAGGAGAGACGGTGATAGACTACGGAATAGTAAACGAAGAAGCATGGGAAGAAGTCGAAGAATTCAGAATAGGGGAAAGAGTAGAGTCAGACCATCTGCCTATAGAGATAAGTATAGGAAGAGGGAGATAGAAGAGAGGAGGAGAAGAAAAAATAGAGGAAATGCGGAAGGTGATAATTAAAGTATGGGACGAGCAAGGGGTGGAAGAGAATAAGAGAAGACTGGAAAAAGCAAGATTTAAAAAACAAGAAGTAGGGAAAATGGAGAAAGAATTGGTAGAAATATTGGAAAAAGCGGCGACAAAAAGAGAAATAACAGTAAGAGGTGGAGGAACAAAAAGAAAGAATAAATGGTGGGACAAAGAATGTAAGCAACGTAAAAAGAAAGCAATAAAAGAACTAAGAAAGTGGAGAAAGGCTGAAGGGAACAGAAGTGGCTTTTTAGAAACGAAAAGAAGATACAGTTTGACATGCAGGGAGAAGAAGAGGCAGAAGAAGGAGAGAGAGGAGGAAGAGATAAAAGCAATAAGAACAGAGAAGGAGGTATGGAACTATATTAATAGAGAGAGAAAGAAAAAAGAAAATTGGAGCGAGGAGATAACGATGAATGAGTGGGAAAAAAGGAAAAAAAGTATACGGAAATAGAGACGAAGAAAAACCGAGTAGAACCTGAAGGAGAAGAAATTACAATGGAAGAGGTGTAGAGGCATGTGAAGAAACTGAAGAAAGGGAAGGCACCAGGGAGGGATAGAATACAGAATGAGGCGTGGATGTATGGGACGAGGAGAGTGCTAGAGAGGCTTGTGGAGGTAATGAATGGGGTGTGGAGAGGAGAAGGATTCCCGGTAGGGTGGAGAGAGGGGGTAATTTACCCCATTTACAAAAAAGGGGAGAAAAATAAAGTAGAAAATTACCGAGGGATAACTCTCCTAAACACAGGGTACAAGTTGTGTGTGTTACAAGGGAGCATTACCAGACAGCCAAGCAGGATTTAGAGAGGGGAGGGGAACTATGGATAATGTATACATCTACTACAGGAGGAATTACTACAGGAGGAATGGGTATGCAAGCAAAGAAATAGAGAGACTGAGAGGAAGAGGCGTGTTGATGAATGTAGAACTAAGTGAAAGAGATAAGGATACGGATAGACAAGAGAGGAGAGAAAGAATTAGAGAATCCAGATACAACGGGAAGTACGGAAGATGCATGATCGAGGAAGTACCGAAGTATTTGGGGAGGGAGAGCGAGATAGAAAGAAAGATGATGGCGAGGTTTAGGTGCGGAAATGAACAGAGGGAAAATAGGTATTGGGCAGAAGATGGAGGAAGAATGTGTAGAATGTGCTATGAGGAAAGAGAGACGATTGAGCATATGTGGAACGAGTGCAGTGGGATGAAACAAAGAGAGAGGAAAGAAAGAGAGGAAATACTGAATGTAGATGGAAGGGAAATTAAATGGATGAAAGAGGTATGGAAAAGGAGGAAGAAGGGAGAAGAGGAAAGGGGAGGGGAGAAGAAATAGAGTATTTTATTTAGTTTTTTTTTTATTATTATAATTGTTAAGTTTACTTGTATATGTATAGGAATCAGAAAGCCCGTAGGGCAAATAAAGATTTATATATATATATTGTATCGTCCAGTATTTTCCACTTCTGACTAACTCAGACGCCGATTTCGCGTCGTATTTGTAATGAAGCAGCTTCTCGAAGGTTTGCTCATAGAATTTATTACTCCAGAACGATCTCGGTCGCATGGGTTGACAATGAAATGATCACGATTTTCTTTCAGACGTAACAATATTATCATACCAATTGACCATAGATAATACCATAGAGAGCCGCACAGACCCAGGGGCATCTCAATTCAGAAGTTACTGAGGCAAGTACAATTAAGACGACGTGCTTGCAACGGACTTCTCGTCTCGCAGAGTACAGAATTTTCCCTTGGCGTCCATTGTAACTTCTTCTGTTGGAGCTGAGATATAAATCATCGACATTTTGTTCTTTTTTTTTTTTAAATATTTACTTGAAATATATGACAGCTGCTTTCAATATCTTTGAACTTTCTTTAAACCGCATCCCCAATCTTCTATCTATACCCCCACTGTCAAAGAATGTACTCCTACTATTTCTACAATTTGGTTCCTCTAACGGTACCAACTCATATTTGTAGTTTTTCATGTGTATGATTACGTTTTTAATTCCAATTTGTCGTTGTCATTAGTCTTTCCTGTTTCGTCGTCTGATTGTTTTCTCTCCGCCTTCATAGGTTTGTTTTTCTTCTTGGGTGGCTTTCGTTAGAAAGAGCTGTGTTTTGTTAACGCCTATTAAGATATAGGATATACAGGATATACAGGAATTTGACCACTGCATGCATTGGCATCGTTCACGATTTATTTTTAACAACTTTAATATTTGTGTTTTCAAGGTGGTATCCTTTTCAAATATATTTGAGGCAATAAATGGCGACCATTATGCTTTTTGAACTGAGTTGAACTGAGAACCTTTAGGTTGGTTTTGCCCGAATCTATCCTCAGTTTTAGTTCGTCCTTACTTTACCTTTAGGGTTACGTTAATAATAAAACATCATTACAAAAAAGTTTTTTTTCTGTTTGAAAATTAGGCAATTCATTAACCAGTTTTGAAGGCTAAATTTATTAACAAAATTCTCCATTAGTCTAGTGTCGCAACTACTTTTTTCTACATATTTTATTCTTACAATTTTCGATATGGGAATATAAAAACTACGTTGATCATGAAATATCATGTGAGCACAATTATGAGATTCTCAGACTATATACTACTATACCACATTCATGTAAACGATTCACCCCATCAAGCCCGAAACAAGTGAAGCGTGAAACGTGAAGTTCAAATAACAGCAATCATATTCGTTTCATCATCTTTTCGTTCGAGCGCTGATATACTTGATATTTTTAATTACCTCAAGGTGCTCTCACAATCAGTACCGAACGAACTCTTTTTGATAAATGTACTACAGCTTTCGTTAGATCCATAGATATCTAAGTTTCAAAATATTCGTACATCTTTACTGAAATCATACATAACCAGGTTAATATCCAGAAAGTTATACAGATAAAACGGAACAAAATTTTAGTATAAATAAAACACTTCTACACTAACTTCTAAAGAGTATATACTACGTAAATAAACTTAAAGTAGCGAATAAATTGCCATTAATTTTATAAAGCATTGTCAATTTGTAAATAATTGTTCCATGGTCTCGATTGATGTGAAAAAATTAAGTGAATGGAAGTCACGAGTTTTCTGATACGAAATGCTGTAATAAATTTTGGACAGTTATTTTAATTAATTAGTGTTCTACATGTGGAGGAAAACAGTTAAACAAGAAAGTAATGGTGTTTATACAATTTCGAGCATCGGGTTTTGACGATGTACCATGTATTTTCAATATAAAACGAGTGGAGTTTGTGCGAATAAAAGTACGCCAAATATTAGCTTTCAGCAAGATTTTAGCAAGAAATTCAACTTATGTGGCGCATATGCTTAGACCCCTATACCATTCTATACATATTGTGAAATTAAAAGTCTGTCATATTATAAAATTAGAATAGTTTAATTTTTGGGTAGGTTACCCAAAAAAGGGTACACCTTAATGCAACTTTAGTTTTCATGTCCAAAATTTCTATAATCAATAGTTTCCAAATTTTTTTTGTTTCGCAATAGATGCACGTGTCTTTCGAAATTTCACTTTACATACTTTTTGGACAAGTTTTCGGTAAATGTAAATGTGGTTTCTTCACTCCTTGTCACATCGATGTCATGACGATATATTATTATCCTTTTAGTAACAAAATTTATTAAAAGGAATAAAATTTAAAAAATTAACTTTAAATTATGCGTGCAGCGAGATATAAACAAATTAACACTTCGAAACATCGGTCTAACAATTGAAATGGAAACAAGATGTTTAGGTATGGTAAGGCTAAAAGCTAAACATAGTTGTCACATACTATGTATATATAATCTTGTTCCATTAACATTTTTGTTACATAGGGAATCATATAAAGGGGTTTTCCAAAGCGTTCTAAAAATGCTTACCAACAGAAGAAGATAAGACCAAGTCAAAATATTAACAGAAAGTAGATCTAACATATTTTTACTACTCTTATTAACCAAAACAATATTTCCAGCTTTTTCCTGCTGTGATCCTTTAAATAGGTACTTGAACCTCTCTATTCAATTCTTCAGTTACTGACATGTATTAAACTAGCAGGTTAAGCGATAAATAACCGCCCGATGAGTTCCGGATGATCGATTTTAGCCGAAACGTCGAATTCGTGCGGCACCCGTGGCCCGTGGCCGCGTCGTGAAGATCAGATAAAGGCAATAATAACAGTTGATTTTTTTCTCGAAGATCATATTAATGGTTGGTCTATAAAACACCAGGGAACACCCATTGCTCGACTTCCGCGACGATTTTCACGTTCCAGGATCTGGATGTGTTTGCCGTATCGAACGGGGCACAATAACGTATTATCTAGTCCGGTCGTCAATCTGTTAAGATTAGATCCGCAAATGTGTAAATTATAATACAACGTACTTTTATTTATTTGCTATTTACCTTGGAATAACAATTAAGCCGTCGTTGCGCTTTGTTCGAGTTAAGAGCACGGACTATTTTTTATGTTCGTTGCATGCGAAATACACTTTTCCATTAACATTCATCAATTATTCTTTGTTTTTAATTTTAAATGGATGGCGGATGCAATAAAGTGCACCTGTTGTAAACAGGTTCGACACTTACTATCTTAGTTAGTGGTCACGGAAGTTGGACTTAATTTCGTGTTTGGATTAAAATAGGGAAAATTAATATTATGTATATCTGTATGCATTGCTCGTGCAACAGAACTAACAAATAAAGAAAAATCATTGCAATCCAAGCTGACTTCATCACAATTAATAAGGTTGTAAAATACGATATGTCGGATTATCGAACAATGGCATTTTCTCCGCCTTCCAACAAAGTAAATTGGCAGAATTAATATACTGCGTTTGGAGCGTAACCATGGGCGACAAACAGTTGGATAATTATTATTTCAAAGGTGTAAAGTTACCATGCATTTTCATTAGTTGACAGCTCAGGTTTTGCAAGCGAAGAAAAAACATTAATTTTATTGTCCCATGCGTTGTGCGAATTCTTAATAAGCACCATTGTGATAATCGCTCTGATATTATTTGTTACCCGTAAGGTTTGACCCCCAAGCACAACCGTTTTACGCTACCAATCCGGAACCCAGGAGGTTGTCGAGCGCAGTTGGCCAGTCTCGGTAGATCCTCGAAGCGGGAAACATCCTTAAGAGGGTTCTCCAGTGGCAGGTACATTTCTGCCGGTCGAAAATTTCAACGAAAAATATTCAAAAATAAAAAAGTTACATTCAATGCCGCACATTTTTGTACATTTTTGCGCGCCGTTGAATATAACTTTTTTATTTTTGAATATTTTTCGTTGAAATTTTGTGGGCGTGTTGATAAAATATAGATCTTTGCAGCTACAGACCTTTTTTTTGAAATATGTAAATAAAAAAAAAAGATATTGCGAGAAAATGTGCTTCGACCGGCAGAAATGTACCTGCCACTGGAGAACCCTCTTATGTAACAAAAGTCAGAACATTCTTTCATTTTATCATCCAATTCTTAATCGAATCACATTGTTTTCGTCATTCACTTCAAACATGACAGCAGAAGTCCAAAATTTAATGGCCAAGCGCAGCCACATTGAAGCAAAATTAGTTTCTCAACTTCATCAAAAGTCAAGATAAGCAAAATTTTTGAAATTCAACAGACTCTGAAAGACAGAGTAAAGTTTATACGATTTTGAAAAAACAACACTCGAAGAAATAACGCATATTTTTTTTTTTTTTTTTCAAATAACTAGCGCAGCCGAAACAATTTTACATAACTTTTAGTCTCCATCACAAGAACTTCCTGAATTCCCCACTGATCCGGTGGACCAACAACGTAGAGGCAACAACACCAAGTTCAAGCTTCCACTCATTGGAACTGGAGGAACTGCGGAACCGAACCTCGGGTCTCAACATGGGGCTCTTCTCCATCAGGGCAGCTGGGAGAACCCTTTTTAAAAGCCGAGTCGAAGAAGAGGCAGACCACAACCAATGACCGTCCACACTAGCCAGATGCAAAGACAACATGAAGATATACTCGCCGGCCTACGAACCTCGATATCTGGACTTCGGCGACTACCCCGAGCTCTTTATCGAAGACTGCGAGTACTATATTCTAAATATAATAGTAATATTGTTTATATTCTAAATTATATATTATGCCTTTACTCTTTATATTGTGTATAGTTTAGTTTTCATCTTTTGCCGCTGCTAAACCAACGGGTTTATTGATGTGTAACATTTATAGCTGCGATATGGGAGTAAAACCGAATCGAATGTCTTCACGTAAAACGGCGTCAGGCCCCTTCGCCGCCCGCGTTCTCTTCTCCCATGTGTGTGCGAGGAGCCCGTGTCTAAGACATTTCCGAAACTTTTACTTATACCATTTAAAAAATTCTTCAGGGTGGACATAGGCTGTATATTATCCCGTTAAAATAAATGGGCTTTTCGTGGAGATCACTTTTGCAAAGTATGTCGGCGAAAAAACATTTGAGCGACGAACGTTGCCTTAACGATAAGAGATATGCGATTGCTTTCTATAGAAAAGTTGTAGAGCCTAAAAAGGCCTATAAAAAAGTCCTTGACGACATATATTTATATATTAAGGTTAATTCATAAATTGATAAAAGATGACTATTCCTATGTGAAAACGAATACACACTGCGCGCGTGAGAAACCCAATCTCCGAAATCTTCTATTATTACTGTCAATCAAGCAGCCATCATTTCATTAAGGGTGGGATCCTTCCGTGTTATTCTTCCATAAGAACTTTGAGAACCAATGTAAGGAAAACGAGTGAAGCAATTCCAATGAAATTTTGACACAACAAAGAACAGGACACACTTTTTACTCTGTGATTTTAAAAATTCTAGTGCTAGTGGTTTTGCAAAAAACAATTAAAAACCAGTCAAGTTTGGAAAAAATTGATGAGATTGAGACTTAATTTATGAAAGCCCTTATGCTGATTCCGAATCCGAAAACCAAAATAAATTTTGACCCGTGGTTTTACTTAAAATGGAGCTAAAAAATAAAGATCGGGAGGCTGTTCCAATAGACGTGGGTGTGAACCTATTTTAGTGGGTCAACCAATCGTCTTTACTGCGTCTATCGGTACCTACTTCAGAAATTATTGAGATTCAGGCAACTTCCTTTATTTGTTACCCTCTTCATGATTATTATACAATGTGTTGTTTGCATACTATTATATTAATTTGTAAATTTGTCACAGGTATACCTATTTTATTGCTTTGTTATGTTTTTCTGTTTGCCACCACCGTCAACTTAGTTACATGATATTTAATGAAGCTATTATGAATACGTAATTTTGGGTGATTTGCGACAAGTCGCAGAATATAAAAAGGCGTAATGAGGGAGGCTTATTTACAAGCACGTCCCCACTAAACGTGCATAATGTGTATGATGTGCCCACAAGAATAAGAACAGACAAAAACAGATTATTTGTTCAGAGGCGTTTGCCTTTTCATTCAGGATTTGACGGTTTTTACAAATTTGGTAGTGAGCAGGTACAAATACTATAATTAGTAATATGTTTTATTACAAATGTTATAAAAAATGTTTACTATGAAAGTCTAAAATTATTTTTAGATTTTTTTATTGGAGAATTTTTATTTTGCAAAAATGGTGTAAAGCGGTATCTATGTAAAGCGTTGTTTCTTTATGTACGCTTAAAACTAAACTCATTTTCCAACGTCATTGATGAGCGCTGGGTGGAAGATAGGCAAAAACTTCATGAGACCAATTTTATGCTGAATTTAATGGAGAACATAATTAAGTCCTATAACATTTTCTCATCGGAGTTACCGTTTACAAGAAAAGGGCAGAAAGGCTTCATGACGTCACGTTCGGGAGCGGTTTTTGGGCAAAAGTGGATGGCGCCCCGGGAGAGTAGGAACTCTTCGGATTTTTATTTGGGTGCCTTCTGGGAGTTCATAACCAAAATTTCTAAACTATAAATTATTTCTTCTAAAAAGTTTAACTTGCTTGGACTAGATTTTCATCGGTACATATCTCGAGAACAATTCACCCTAGTACCTTCGTGGGTATATGGTTTTTGTAGCAAATTTTATCAGCTTTAATTTTTGTTGCAATGATTTTTACGTAGGGCACACAGTTTTCATGTTATAAGCGAGAAACCGATAAAAGTCAGAATTTTTCGACTTATTTTAGTGCAGGGAGAGCCATCAAATGAGACATCCACAAACTCGTAAAATATTGCAAAATTATTTGAGATCAACCTTCGTTGTAATCCGCGCTGAAAATTTGATTTTGTTGGATTTTGCAAATTAACCCCCAAATTTGGCGCCCCGTAGAACGGAAACTGTTGGTTGCAAACAGAAAATGAATACAACCAAAATATATTATACAACCACAATTTTGTTCTCTACATATTTCAACTTTTTTTCCATAGCACTTACAACAACGGCGCTATTTTCCGAAAAGCGGTGCGGGGTGCATCCTTGTGATTTGTGCGGGGTGTCGTCTATTCGACGAGACCAATCCCCAAGCTGAGGACTGAATCTCAACAGATTGCAGCGTGGAACAATAATCGAATAATCGAGTCGTTTACGATTCAGAGTTTCGACATCGAATTAGAAATTGCTCATGAGCGACCGTCAGGTCTTGTCGAGAACAGACCCTTCAATTTTTAACACGGTTCGAGGGTTTTATGACTTCTACAATTTTGGTAGTAAGTTAGCAGGTACCCGGGGGAGGAGACACATTTAAACAGACTAAAAGTCCGATTTAAGCGCCATCTACAGGCGCCTGTTAGGTTTATTCAACGAGGATCCCATCCTTAATACCGTCTAATACACCTTCAACAGGAAAAAATCCTATATTAATATCTAGTATATTTCAAACTAAGGTAAGAAGGTGCTCTCTTGCAGACCGCAGGCAAAGTTTATATAAACCGAGCCGTCAGCGAGGTTTGTAATTCCCCAAGGTTTGCAAGGACACTTTCTTAACAAGGTTTGAACACTATTTTTCCCTACCGGCAAAACTTCGTTGTAAAAAAGTAAAAAAAACGGTTTTAATTCTGCCAAAGTAGGCGGCTAAAACGAACTTTTTAAGAATTGAATCGTGAGGTGGGTAATTTGTTTTATTAACTTGTCATCGCAATTGTTTTTGTTTGTTCTAAAATTTTATGAAAATATGGTAAAGTAATCTATGTATTTAAAATGTTTTTTTTTCACTTTCGCACCTAGAGGCGAAAGGTGAATTTTCGTAATGAACCCGCATTTCTAACCGGTAATGAAAAAATATATTTATTTGTCTTGTATTTATATTCTGTACATACAGGTTGTCTTACGAAAAACGCACCACACTATAACTCTGTTATTAATAATCCGATTTCAGAAATTCAAAAACCGTGTAAGCAATAGTCAACTTTTTTTTTAAATAGCAAGACATATTTCTTTTTATTCAGTTTGGTGGAGATTTTTTTTTCTGAAAACGTTTCTGATATGTTTCAGCTTGATTTTGTAAAATATTCTTGGAAATGCCACTTTTCTCTGAATAAAACATGCTTTTTCTTCTTGAAACGCCGTAAACCTGACTTTTTTTTTATTTGATACTTTATGGGCCGCTAGACGATGTGCACATATGTATTTATATTTTTCTTTGTGGTAACACGTGGTCCCGTGAAAAACCTGTTTCTACAGAGGGGATCAAGGTCAGGCGCTATCATACACGCTCATAAAACCTCACCTCCAGAAATTAACTCTTCATTAACACATCACGTTAAGTTATCTATAAGTACATTATGTACTTTTTTTTTCGTAAAAACAAACGTTTTTACAAGGTGGAGCTTATGTTAAGTACACACATGTTTGTAGTTAACCCATTTTTATATTGTTTATTATAAAATTCTAGTAGTTCAAGCATCAAAAGCAACAACTCCCACCCTGTAATTCTCTTTAGTCCGTAAGTTTAGTTGTAAGACAGAGTAAGTAGAGGAAACACATATTAAAATTAAGTACAAAAATTCTACCGTGTTTTCAAAAAAAAGAAGAGTTTGCCGCAACACACGGGGCTGCCGCACATGCGTAATAACATAACCGATATTTTTATATTATGGTGTAGTACCTATTCCAATTTATATTTTGGCGACGATTTTGAATCGACATTGTATTTTTAATTGTGCCTGGCATATAGGTTTTTATACACTACCTACTTCTAAAGTATGGCAATCCAGATATCAGTTAATTCATTTTGAATTATGATCCTCTGCAATTTTCATTCTTATTCAACGCTCCTCTTAGATGTTTTTTCGGACATCTTCGTACAAGAGTAACACGTAAAAATTGTGTACTCACAATACTACTTGTACCTACCATTAAAATAATACTATAAAAACACAAGAATATTATTATTATACATGCGGGAAAACAGAAAATTACAGTACAACTTTCTCCACTTTTGTTTGTGGTTTTGTAAATTTCCCGTTTCTGTGGTTTACAATTTTTGAATATTATGTACGGTAGTGGGTAAATCTCCGCAAATAAACAAGCGAACGTTATATTACGTCGGTAAAGCAGAAAGATCTGAGAAAATACTTCTGGGCCTGTTGGTAATAAAATGGTGCTCTCAAGGAACCACTTCAAAGAATCAAAGTTACGAGTTGTGGGGAATGAAATAAAAAGGCGCTCTTGTATTGATGGCCCCGAGATCGAACCTCGGCTGTGCGTAAAAAAAAATCTGAGTTTGCTGCGTTCGGTGGCAGTACCTACAGTAGGTAGTGAGAAATATTATGCTCTACCTCAGTGAGGTTATCCCCTCGACACTTAAGAGGGTTCTCCAGTGGCAAATGAACATTGCTGTGCGGCGTTGAAGATAACTTTTTTGTTTTTAAAGATTTTCGCCTGAAATTTTGGGAGTGTGTTAATAAAAGATAGATCTTTGCAGCTACAGAGCGATTTTTTTGAAATTTGTAAATTTGCAAAAAAAATGCGAGAAAACGTTTTTCCGAAAAAATCGCTCTGTAGCTGCAAAGATCTATATTTTATCAACACGCCCCCAAAATTTGAACAAAAAATCTTCAAAAATAAAAAAGTTACGTTCAACGCCAGATGTATTTAGATCACCCTTATCAGGTGGCTCCTCTAGCGACAAACAACCTCAAACAAGACACCAACTCTCCCGTAGGCGGGGCGTATCTACGTTTGCATTTTACGAGCGCTGCCGGATTCTCAACTTTCTTGACGGATTCTAGCAAAAATAACTTTTTTCTTTTTGAATTTTTCTGTTCATTCATTTAAAAGGTTTTTTAATTGTCTTTCTGGCACCACATTTAAAATTGTCATATGTATCTTGTAATCAGTAGGCAAAATAAAATAATTAGTAAATACTAATCAAAAATCTAATCTAATACGTACCCTCCACCCATTTAACATTTTTATTTTTTTCAATATCAGCAACAATTTACATTTATCTTTTAAATTAACAGAAAAACCAAAGCAGTTGATGGGCTTTGAGGGTTATCTAGCGCTCAATAATCGCAGTTTCCCTCTGAAATATTTTTATTTTCTCATTTTGCTGAAACGTTCGTGCTTTATAGGTATCAAAAAGATAAGATAGTTTTCCTAGAAACAAATAGAAGTCGGTGGAACGTTACATCTGGCCATCCACTATAAAAGGTAAAGGTAAAAATATGCAAGCCGGAAATTAAGGGCAATCGGTTTACGATCTTGCGAAGAAAGGTTCTTTTAAGTTTATTAGGTACGTTTAAGAAACAATATTTTCGGAATTTCCGCATCCATCGGGAAGTCCAGAACACTTGTTCTGCGTTGTATACTTGTACTGATATAAGGAATATAAAATTGCGTTGTTTCATTCGAGTCTTTTACTCCATGAGCAGTGTTTAGTGCTTGGTGTTTAAAAGTGTGTATTTTTTTTTGTGTTTTTAAACTTAAAATTTTTGACTTTAATATGGGGAAGTTTCATTCATCAAATAAAAATCCTACCCAGAGTAAAACCAAGAGTGTGAAAAGTCGTCTACATGTTTTGCGAGCAAGGTAAGGTTTTTTTTGACGTCCTATATTTATTTTGACTGAAAAACATAATTTTTATCTTTGGGTAATATTCATTGTAAACTATTGTAAAAACTATTATTTAACATAATACACTGTGTCCCATGAGGTGATTTTCTCTAGTAAGTTGTTTGGAGAGGACTGTTTTTGGTCTAAACTAGTTTTGCGTATCTAACAACTGTAGAAAACTAAAACAGTCAAACATTTTAATCAAACTTTTTTAAATTAAGCGGTTTTTTCTTTAATTTTGAAGTCCATAAACTGAAGGTAAAGTTGCCTAGCAACCTGAACACAGCGGCAATCACAGCTAATACCTTATTTCGAGTAAAATAATTAACAAAACAATTTGAACAACCCATTGCGGCTCAAATGAGCCCCACAAATTCTTCGATTACGTGTCGATATGATACGTCGCCAAGACCGTAACACTTAATTAAAAAAAATCTTTGCTGAAGACTTTGTATTCCGATTTCTATTTAACACAATGAAGTTTAATGGTATTTTTTAGGCGTTGATCAAAAATATTGGGACTAAGACCGAAATTCGATCCTATTCAAAGAAAAAAGCCCCCAATTAAAACATATCAACTAAGATTTGCAATAATCCTGTAAAATCTCATCAAATCTCATCTAAAGGGAATATTGAATATAAAAAAAAAACAAAACTTATTATTTTACTTTTTTATCCGCAAACATTTTTTTTATTACAATAGCAATTTCGAGTATAGTATAAAATATCTTCTATGTATGGGATTCCCCGAATTTAGACAATTGGGACACAATTTATTTACCAGACTCTTTTTGTGGAAATCCCCGCCGCGTTAAAAAATCTTTCAACGAACAATACAGAACGCCCATGCCCATGGAGTAAGTAAACAATTAGGGAATTTAGTCTATTTTTATTGTTATGTAATTTAAATGAATTTGTTATAGTGTCCCTTAAACGCGCTATTATTTTTACCCTGTATATTCCTTCAGTATTAAAGCTTAGGTATTCAGTGGTATTTAACAAAATACATGAACATACATGAAAATTAATTATTTAAAAACTGTAAGAAATAAATCTCACGTGCGGTTTATTTAAAAGTATTGGATTTATTCTCCATTTCTGAGTCTGAAAAAAATTGCGATTCGTCCGCAAAAACTGTATTTTAGGTACTTATAACAAAAATAGCTATTACATATATATACACAAATCTTATACGTATTTTTTTATTACGCCTGTAAAATATCTTTCAGGATTATCTATTTCGATTTGATTTTACAAATTATCAAGATGTGTGACCTCGCATAAAATATGTCATGTTAATGTCATATTAGTAGTATTGTTTAAAAATTTGTTTACCACGGCGTGTTGTAAAGGGCTATTTACGAACGCTGCAGCGTGTTTGAATGGTCATTTAAAATATAGGCGTAATAAAAAAAGGATTTATTTAATTTTATAACAGCAAGTACCTATTTCTTTTTTTTATACTTTAGAAAACTAAAACAAGAAAAAGACGTGGTGACAGATCAAAGCCAACAAATTCATCAGACTTTTGAACCTGAACCTTTGTCGCCACATGATATGACTGATGACAATCAAGATCAGCCTCTCATGAGAGTCTATGAAGACCAGCCCATTATTAGTGACCAAATTGATCAGACTTTTGAACCTGAACCTTTGTCACCACATGGCATGACTGATGACAATCAAGATCACCCTCTCATGAGAGTCTATGAAGACCAGCCCATTATTAGTGACCAAATTGATCAGACTTTTGAACCTGAACCTTTGTCACCACATGGCATGACTGATGACAATCAAGATCAGCCTCTCATGAGAGTCTATGAAGACCAGCCCATTATTAGTGACCAAATTGATCAGACTTTTGAACCTGAACCTTTGTCACCACATGGCATGACTGATGACAATCGATGACAATCAAGATCAGCCTCTCATGAGAGTCTATGAAGACCAGCCCATTATTAGTGACCATCAGAAGGAACAACCCACTGAACCAAAGTGCCTAAAAAACCCTTTCGTCGTAACTGGGCGAAGAATCGTTGATATGGCTTTTTTTTTAAACCAAATTTTAAAATATTCCTCCCACTCTCCTTTCGACTGCACATTGCAAGACATGGATCTAATTTCGGAAAGCCGATATGGATTGCGCAGCGACTTTGTTTTAAAATGTAAAATGTGTAACAAAATTGATAAAATATCAACAGAACAACCACCAGCTAATGAAAATTTGGATGTAAATACAGCTGCTGTTTTGGGTGCTGTTTCCACAGGCGTTGGATTTTCACAAATGGAAGAATCATTGTCAATATTAAATATTCCTTGTATGGCACCCGGCACATATGCTATCAACCAAAATAAAATATATGACAAAATTTGTGAAACAGCTTGGAAGAGTATGGAAGCAGCTGGAAAAGAAGAAGCACGTTTGGCACGCGAATTAGGTGAAGTCGATGACGAAGGATTTCCCTTGATTACTGTGATCGGTGATGGGGCATGGTGCAAACGCTCATATAGAGTCAACTACGATGCGACTTCGGGAGTTGGAGTTTTAATTAGACAGCGAACGGGCCAAATTTTGTTTTTGGGTATTAGAAACAAGTACTGTTCAGTCTGTGCAAGATGTGCTGCATTAAATAAAACACAAACTGAACATATTTGTTTCAAGAATTGGAATTCCTCATCGACTTCTATGGAGGCAGACATTCTTGTGGAAGGATTTAGACGAAGCGTGGAGATGCACGGCGTCAAATATTCAAAATTAGTTGGTGATGGGGACAGCAGTGTTTACCGAAAACTTTTAGACGCTAGACCTTACGGCCCTCAGTTAGTTGTGCAAAAAATCGAATGTTGCAACCATTTGTACCGTAATTTTTGTACAAAGCTTGCAGAGTTGACAAAGAAACCCCGCTGCACTTCAAAAAATGTGCCAGTGCCTACCAAATTAAGAAATATTTTAGAAAATAATATCAGTAGACTTCGGAGTGGCATAAAAAAATCTGTGGAACATTGGATATCCATGGATGTGACATTTCCGCAAAAACTATGTAATTTAATACAGGATATTAAAAACTGTCCAAGCCACGTATTTGGTGCACATCTTCAGTGTGCTTCTATTAATTATTTTTGTAATGGAGAACCGAAAGAGGGCGAAGAGAATGTTGTGGAGCAAATGGCAAACTGTGCAAAAATTAAAAAGGCAGCATCAGTATTACTACCAAATCCAGGGGCAGTTGCAAATTACCGGTAGAAAAGTTTGTTACTTTGTTCTTTGGACCAAGAAAAATGTGTCTTCTAATAACTCAGGTTCAATTTTGGTTGAAGAAATATGTCGTGACGACGAATTTTGGCAAAGTAATATGCTTCCGAAATTGCGTTCCTTTTATTTTAATTGTATTTTGCCTGAGATAATTGACCCAAGGCACACAAGAAATTTACTAATTCGTAATCCCAAACGCGAATAAACTGAATTATTTTTTAAAAGTTTTTCAACGTCTTTTTTTTAATTCTTTAGTTATAAATCTGATGGTTACTATACTCTTCGTGGTTCATCCCACGAAGCCCTGTTAGACCGCTTTTCTTATAGATCTCCAAACTAGACGCAAACAGGCTTCTATTAGGTTGGTGAAAAAATTGGTATGCTATCAAGTAGACTGCCTGGCAAGATTTGTTTTCATGTTCCTGTTAGGTCCCCACGTCTACATCAATTTTTTTACTTACCGATTCCCCGTGTTGATATTAGAAAATATTCTCCGATTTTTTTCATGTGTGAAAATTTTAACCTAGGTCAAAATCGTTATGATCTCTTCAATTAGGTAGTATGTATTTTTTAACAGTCAGCTTCTAATTGTCTTCATAAATCTATTTTACGACCGACATGGTGGAGCAGTAATTGTTTTAGCTGTCTCTTATAGTAAAATACATTTATTACTTATACTTTCAGTTCATGCGCACTTGTTATTTCCTTTTGGTTTCCCCCTTTTTAATATCGATCAGTAAATGGGTTCTCCTGTTGATCCACCTAGCACAATAATAATGATAACATATATACATACTAATCATTATAATCAAAATAAATTGTAATCGGATCAGCCTTGGGTCCTATCTAAATTCATTGCTGTGGTCAACATTGTACCATTGCATATAACTTTGCAAAATTATTTAGGTTTTTGAATACTGTTACAATTTGAGAGGTAAGAAAAACTAGTTTATTGCGTGCAGACCTGACTATTCTCTTTCAAACAAATAGGCAGATTCAGATTGTAACACCTTCTTTGGAATAATAGCTGTAATATTCTTTCCTGGACGCACGAAGTTTTCACGTGGAATCAGGCTTAATTTCCCAGGAAATCACAAACCCGCATGCAGGATTCGCAAGAAGCAGTAAAGTAAATTGTCAGGACAGCTCCAAAACGGACAGGAAAGCGTAATACTGTTCAGAAGATAAGTAATAGATAATTTTTCATTATACTTTTTATGTTATCAATTCATCTAGTTTTTTTATTAGCGTGCATTTAAAAATTGTGAACTTCAGTAATCATCATTTTAATGTAATTTAAACCTTGAGTATAGTGCAGTAGTCATAATTTAACTTGTCAAATTTTTATTTCATCGTTCATTTAGTTATTTATTTAACCAACTTGTTACCAGTTTAATTGTAGAAAGTTCTTGTATTTAATTTAATTTTTAATTATATGACTTTTGGGGACATAGCTGTATTTTTGTGTCACTATCCACACTTCACAATTTTGTCTGGGCGTTACAACAATTTAGGTTGTAATAGTACCTATAAGCGTTTTATTATTTGGCCAATAAATGATCACAAATGTTAATTAATTCTTGAAATACGCCTATTTAAAAAAGAACATGGTTATATTGTATTGTACAATGGACACTGTCCGCTAAATTTCACTAAACGGAAAAATAAATAATCACATTAAGCGGAACAACAAATAAGTATCAAATTCAAAAAATATATTTTTTACTTTTTACCTAACTTATGTTACTTTTGTGTTTTTTGAAGTCGGTTTATTTTTTTTTTAAAGTTAATTATTATTAATATAAAAACGGACATAAAATCATTGACGAGACTATTTAGATTAAATTTTTAATTTTTTACAATCTTATGAAAAACAAGGTTATCGATCAACAGCACCCCATGAATACTGACTGGAAAACTGATAGATAACGGTCATGCCATGCAGTACCATCGCTTTAATGAGAAGAAAAGTGATTTCGACGTTATCGTTATTGACGCCATTCTGAAATACACCAACAAATTATTTAAATCACCCCCAGCATCTGGTGTCTCTGTCTTCTCAATACACACTGAGTGAGATCAAATTTTATTTGGTTATCCCAAAGGGCGGTTCGGTATAGCGCAGGTATAGCGGCAGTTTGTAGGCTTGTGCTTCCGATGGAAACGTAAGGGGCAGGGTTGTTTACATTTGAAAACTTCGACGACTGGAGAACCCTCTTAACAGTAAGAAGTGTGTAGTATTAAAATATTAAGTAAGAAAGCAAAAAAAGGAAAGACTCATAAGCCCAGAACGTTTTCCATCATCAATGGAAATAACAATATTGACGTTTTTCGGAAGTACAAAATGTTACGACCTGAAAATATTTCACAAAAACGGTTGTTCATTAATTACAGATACAAAAAATGCACGGTGCAACCCTTAGGAGTGAATAGTTTTTAAAGTGTCAAAAAATTGCACAATTTATTGGTCTTGAAAATCTAGGGGCCATAGCTTCAGACGTTCGAGTGCAACTCTGCTGGCAGACTCTGGGGCAGATATAACAGTTGTAAAAAGACACGGTGTCTGGCGCTCAAATAGTTTTGTGGAAGGATACATAGAGGATATTCTCAATAATAAAATTCAAATTTCGAGAAAAATCATCAACGATTATTCAGAATGAATCGGCCTTGGATTTGGCAGCATGCTCGTCTGGGTCAAATGTGGTGTCAAGTAGTATATAAATCAACCATTAAGACATAAATTTGCCAGTTCATCGTCGATTTGGTATAAATTTTAGTAATTTACATAATTGTAACTTTTATATTAGATACACCAAAGAGAAAGAATAATTGAATGTAAATACATATTTGTACAAATTAATAATAAAAATATGTTCCATGTTTTCATTGAAACTTTTTTTTAATTCACTAGAGAAAAAAAATCATAAAAGTTCACTGCTTGTGATGGTTGTTGTGGAGTTAATAAAGTCACTGTCAAAATTGAATAAAAATAATTACCCACTTTTTAATAGTAAGTAATAAAGTTGTCTCATGCAAGTGGCTGAGTTGTCATAGTCGAAAGTTCCATTAGTGTCAGTGACGGATAAATTTAATAACACTGATCTTTAATTTATTATTCAAGTAACAAATCAATATTTATGTCGCCCACCATAGAATTTTTTTGCTAACTGTTCAGTTAGATCTGTATCTTTATGTAGCTACTTGGTGGTCTGCAAATAGTTGTTACGATGTAAGCTGGACCATTTATCATTAAATAAGTTCAGTGAATGCACTTTACAACACTTATTCTTCAGTCAAACAATTTATATCTGCATGAATAAATATAACGATTCATGTGTACTCATGTGTCATTCATTTGTAAATGGCAAGAACGTGGGGATCTTTTCACCTGGACTTGAAAAAGCTGTTAAAATATTTCCTCGTTAGCTCGGAATTCAATGGTAGTTCAAGTAAATTTTCTGCGATCTAATCCTGGAACGTAAAGAGCTGTCGACTCAGTTTTCTTCGTTGATCATCAGCGTGGATTCTCCTAAAATTGCTTCAGTTATTGGTCTTTTTTTATTCTAAATGTAAAAATTTAATAACAATATTGTAATTATTTCTTCAAGAGAGACATGGGATTCATGGTCATCTACCGGTAGCAAAATTTTGTTTTCTACAGAACAGCGAGTAAAATTCACGATATGTGACAAAAACAAGACAAATGTAATTCCAAAATACAAACCTGCTGTCTAATTTCTTTTCCACTTTTCATGCATCTTACAATTGGGAATGGGGTCGTCCCCCTCAATCGAATTTGACGAATTCAACTATAGCATCCCATAGACTATGTAACATGAAGCCCTAAAACGTGTTCTGTTGTTTCATAAAGTTATTTTGTAAGATAACAGAGCATATCAAAAATCGCAATTTCGGCCAGGAGTTTCAAACGCTGTACATTTACCGCCTCTTGTGACGCCATTTCGGGGGAGCATTCTCATTGGTTCGTCCGCTTCTCATTAATCGGCACATCTAGTAACTTGAATAATTATTATGAATGGTGAATTCTGTCCCGTGTTGACGTCACTAAAAGGCGCGCGTTTCAAATAAGGCAAATGTTTCGGATTTTTTTCTACCTAGTAAAGGCGTGATTTCGAATAAACAAAAAAATAGGGGTATAATATTTTTTCGTCTAGTTTCTAGAAAAGCTGTTTTTGAAAATTGTGGGACGACCCCATTGATTTTGCAAATTCATATGCAAAATTTTAATCTACTTGTATGATAATCCATAGTATAAGCTTGCTAATTTTTTTATGTAGTCACTGTTCAAACTTCTTAGTCTCTTGTAAAGACTTGGTTAGCAGTGCATTTCGAATCGTCCCTGAAAATTCTGACTTCTTCTTTAGCGGTGTCTTGATTCAATATCTGCTTCTTTTACTTTTAGTCGTTTAGCGCGACATGCTTTCATCCTCAATTTCATCAGTTTTTTTAGTGCATGTGTGTGGCAATATAATAAATTCATGCTTCGATAAACCGAGAGCTTTGGTAGGCAGATGAAGCATGGGGTAGATTCGGCAGCGTGACGAATCTGCCCCACTTTTGATACAGTGATCACCACACAATACCTGCCTAATTTGAGGTATAATATTCAGTAATACGTTTGTAATAAAGAGAACAATAAATCCTCGCTAAAAATAAAAAATGTACATGCTCTACAAGAAGCCAATTCTGTAACCGTTTCTTAAAAACAACTGCTGGAGCCAATTAAAATTTCATGTGAAAATCGTGAGATCAGTGAGTTTCTTGTTTGTCGTTATGAACACTTCGTTCTTTAGTAATGCTCTGTTTCATTTTACTATAAACATAAAGCCAGATAGACGTATTTTTGTTACAACTTGGCAAAGCCTGTACATCATCACACATGTCTCGCAGCATAAAACAATAGTTTTCTCTTCCACTCGACTAACCCTATAAGAAACGAGTAGCACGTTCTGTCGCCATTTATTACTCACATTGAATCTGGGTTCAAAGCAGGAAGCGAAAATCGCTCAACTCAGATTTTTATCTGTTCACAATTAACCGTAAACATACATGACCATCTACCACCATTCTCCTAGCCTCTTAATTGCGTACACAAATTCACCATGCTCTGCGACACAATGCTCATCAGCTTTGGACATTTTTTTGGAATTAATTGGATCGCTATTCAGGATTAAACGATCGAGTTTATCAAGCTACTTAATCAAACTACATAATTTATCCCCTCAAACTATACCTAATAATATGAACGCGCAATTATTGTAACGGTTCAGGTACATTAACAGCATATATTATAATTTGTTCAACAACTGCTATTATGAGCCGCTTGATTATACAATTATGGCACTACGGAGTTAACCACTAATTGATGAAAACTACGGATTTTCAGAACTGACACGAATTTCTCCCACTAGTCCAAAAATGCAGCCGATAGATTATGCTAATACGTGCCCACATTTGTAATGATTTAAGGCGGAAAACCTGTTTGGGACGTGTACGGGAAAATTAATTAATGTGTTTTATTAGCGTTTATGTGCATTTACATATCTCTACATGCCAGGAGGAAACTTGAGAATAGCCGGGGAAGCGATGGGTGGAGGTGGGTGTGCGCAACAGACACAGAATTAGAAAAATTATAATTACCAAATTTACACAGGAATGTCAGGAATTATTATTAAAAGTGAGAAAAACTGTTAACAACATTTCTGAATAATTGGTGTAATGTACAAAACATTCACGGAACGATTAAATTTAGAAATTCATTTCGAAATATCTGCAATTATATGATTTGCATTTGTTAGTTCATTCACCTAAATAAATAATTCTAAAATATTTATAATTCAAATATATTCAAGTTAATTTTAATTATTTTAAATTTACTCCACTTCGATTCATCGACATTCTTCCCGTTTCTAAAATATTTATTTTAAATTATTGTTAATGATTTACTACTAACTATTTTCGGCAACAATCATTAATATAAGAAAAATTTTCTTAAATTACCCCTTTTAGATATCTTTTTCATCTTCGCCGCTTAAAAACGTAAAACCAATTTCCTGGATCAGGTTTCAGCAACTTAAGTATAATAAAAATTCTAATTATGACAGCTTCATTGCTAAAACGTGTGTTCATAATTCACAACTCATTCTGTTTAGATTAAAAAGGTTCCTAGTTCTCAGAAAGAGTTGAAAAGTTTATCTAACTAGAATTCACCATGTATAGAAAATATTTAATTGGTATCAAACTTGATAATTAGAACCTATGAATATAAAGTTGGACGATTAAAATATTTACGTGTTTACGACCATATTTTGCGTGTAAATGTTTCAATTTGTACTGAACTAAAATAAATGTTGAAGCAGACAACCGAATCTAAATAATCAACTGCGCTGATAACTTCTCTGATTCGAGATTTATGTTCTGCTTTTACCGAAAGTAGTAAACTCTTTTTTTAATATTTAAATTCTGGAACTCTATTGACAAAGTCACAAGTTTTTAGTCTGCATTATTGTATTTATAAATAAAGTCTTGAGAATGTTAACATTTTAAAAGCAAGCAAAGCACTCTTAACACTGATTTCGACCAAATGCGACAAAAATTTGATAGTCGGGTTATGGGGTTAAGGTCAAAAACTTTAAGGAGCAAGTAGCTAATTTTATGTTTCTTTATATCTATTATATCTTCTGAACAGTATTACGCTTTCCTGCCGGTTTTTGGAGCTGTCCAGACTATTTACTTGGCTGCTTTCCTGCGAATCCTGCAGGTTGGTGATTTCTGCGATTCCTGGGAAATTAAAACTGTTTCCACGTGAAAAACTCCGTGCGTCCAGAAAAGAATATCAGAGCTATTATTCCACGAAGGTGGTACAAATGATCCTAGGTAAAATGCTGGTGAATCTGCCTATTTGATTGAAAGAGAATAGTCAAGATCTGCACGCAATAAAGTAGTTTTTCTTACCTCTTTCCGAAATCTTAACGAATTATCCGCTAAAGCGATTTATTATGGAAAAACTGACATCCAACGATTTTATCCGCTAACGCGATTCTCTGGAGTTTTCTCTTTGTCGAGGAGCAAAATTTACGTTGAGATGTTACTTCGCCAAATGTCGAACGAAAATGAATAATGTAGGTTTTGTCGCGCGGCACTGCAAAACTTATCGTGTAGTAGCTAATTTTATGTTTCTTTTATGGAAATTCAAGTTTTAATAGATCTGTTTGCATTATTAATACAAAAGACTTTCATTAGCACACTTTGAGAAAATGGATTCTGAGAACTCCTGTTCTCCTGAATTTAAAAAACATTGATGAAAAATTTAGATAGATTTATTTTAAAATAATAGAATAATTTGCGGTTTGTCATTTTACTACAGAAATATTCGTGTTTTTTTTTGCGATGACATTCTAATTAGTTTGTAACGGAAAACCCAAAGAATTGGCATAAAATGAACGATATGAAAGTAATACAATTTTTTGTCAGATTAAAAAAAAATTGGGTCTCGAAGCTGCAACAAGGATTTTCCCACATTAAAATGCAATCTGAGACTGGCGTTTTTGTGAGTAGAAAGGCAACCTAATAAAAAGATACATCATTGATCTGGTTTCATCCATTTATTCAAATGTAGCAGTGTAAAATTAACCGTAGTAAGAACAATTAATATGTAAGTAATATGTAATAAAAAATTCTCAAGTGGATAGAAGCAACAGAGCAGAATCCGGAAATACCTGTAATAAATTAATATGTCCAAACGAATATAAATCTGCGAAATAAATTTGGGGAGCGGAAAAATAACAAAGCCGAAAACTGTCAAATAATGGTATAACAGAAGAAACAGTAATACTGGGACACGGTGGGTGACGCAATGGGCCTGCGGTGTGGTCTAAGTGTCAGTGTCAGGGAGCCAATTCCCTCACACCCCTCAACACCTAATCTATCTCAGTAATCAAATATTGGACGAGTCACTAAGGAGTCACCGCAAGTGAAGCACTAACGAGGCTAACACAGACTCTGCGCTTCTCTAGGGCCCGGCTCTAGGATTTTTTTTTGGCATTTTTTTTTCGTTAAGATTTTTCGAAAATATCAAAACATAATAATTATAACCCCAAAATTTAACCACTGTTTTCTAAAATAAAAAAAAAATCGGGCAAACCAATGTTCGGGTAGGAGAAAGTTGTGGTATAAAGTACATTTGTCAGTGCCTTTAGCTTCTTTGTAGATAGTTGGGTAAACTTCAGAAGTTTTTAGATTGGTCAGAATTCCTCAAAAATGTTTAACAATGCTCATAATTTTTTTAATGTTTGTTAGGATTTTTCAGATTCTTCAGAACTCTTTAGAAGTGATCTCAGCTGTTTATAATTCTTCAGTAATAGAAGAATTAAATTTACTAGAATTCTTCGGCTGACTGAGGATATGAAGCTCACAAATTTTACTAGAATCATTTCATTCTTTAAAAATCTTTAGAAACTTTCAGGAATATTTATGTTTGCAATGTTCAAGGGGCTGAAAGTTACTTTTGTGTTGGAATTGTTTGGGTTTTCTATATTTTTGAGGATTCTTTTGGGTTTTTGATTGCCTGGGAATTGTTCAAAAATCTAAGTTTATGTCTTTTAGAGGCTTTTAATGGGCCGACAGTTTAGTCAGTTTTAATTACTTTTCAACTAAACAGTTTAGTGTTAGAAAGGGGTGCAGTGGGTGTAAAGGTCTGCTCAGAATTCCTAGATTTTTTAAAGATTTTTCTTAATCCCCTCGAGTTCTGAGTACCTCACGTTACCAAATTCCCCAAATTGCTAGCTTCCTCATTTTCCCAGATTTCTTATATTCCTCAATGTCTCGGCGTTTTAGGTTCATTCCTCTAGTGCTCAAATTCTTAAAGTTTACACGTTGCTCGAGTTCCCTCAAAGTTCTAAGTCACTGCCCAGGTTACTCAAGTTCCTTTGCTCTTTAGGCTCCTGAAGTTCCTAGGTTCCCATGTTTCCCTAATTTGTTAAGTTCTTCTAGCTCATCCATTTCCTCCAAAATGTTAACGTTAAATGAAAAATATTAATAATAAAGTTCCGGGAGTCGACATTTTTTTTCCGGAAATTTCCTCCTCTAAGAATCAATCAATAAGATTTTCGAGTTATTTGCAAAAAAATAGACCCTTTTCTTAGGATTCTTTAATATTGTTAATAACTTTTGCAATTGTTTATCTGCGGGTTTGAAACTTTTGCACACTTTTCTAGAGGTGATTACAAAGCCAATGAACCATCACACATATCTTAACTCGCGGTAGCAATAATTAACACGTTTTTAAACTTGTGAACTAGACTATATGTTTCAAACTCACCGATGCTGTTCCAACGTTGCCATCATCTTCTTGCACGAACTTACTGCAATAAAAACAACAAAGAGATAAAAATTGCAACTAAAGTTTTTCAAGTAACATCAATTTATTACCCTTTAAACCAGCCGCGGGCGGTGTAGTCATTTTCACATGGTGTCACTGCAATAAAAAACTTGAGTTTAATGTTTTTTGTTGTTTAATTAATTGAAATAATACATCTTTTATAAAATGTAGAAAATTGTACCACATCTCTCTGTTTATACAAAAACGTGTTAAATTTATTTTGACGTGTTTCTTTGACTTAAATGTAGAAAGTAATCATTTGTATAGAAAACTTTCTAATGTATTTACTTATTTAACGAAAACTCATCATATCAACCCGTAACAGGAATGCCGGGGTCTGAAAGATCCCAGGTGATGTATTTTAGCGAACTCATACTACTCCTATTTGATCAAACAATAGGTCAGTGAGTTGTGTTCATCTCAGTATATTATATTAAATTTTCTACAATAGGGTCGTCCCCCTCAATTGAATTTGACGAATTCGCCTGTAGCATCTCGTAGACTATATAACATGAAGCCCTAAAACGTGTTCTATTGTTTAAAAAAGTTGTTTGTGAGATACCAAAAATCGCAATTTCGGCTAGCATTTTCAAACGCAGTACATTTACCGCCTCTTATGATGTCATTTTGGGGGAGGCTTCTCATTGGTTCGTGCGTTTCTCATATGTTCGCTCATCTAGTAACTTTGAATTTTGGTTGGTGAACTTTTTTCCGTGTTGACGTCACAGAAAAATTTTCAAATAAGACAAATGTTTCGGATTTTCTTTTGCCTAGTAAACGCGTGATTTCGAGTAAACAAAAAAATATGGGTACAATATTTTTCCGTCTAGTTTCTAGAAGAGCTTGTGGGACGACCCCATTATTTTCTACGACGCTGGGGTCATGTAGACCAACCATACCTTCTACGTTAATATTAAATTTCGAGTTAATATTTGCAAATAAAGATCTCTCACATCACAAAATAAAATATAAACAGATGACCCAAAATTTGAAACAAAAAAAAAATACAAAAATATTTGAGGATAAGAAAAGCGATTTTAGTGGAAACGAGTCAGATGATCAACATTGCTGGACATTAAAACGCAATTAAAACTAAAAGTTTTATGAGAAAGACCGAAAAACCAAATTTTAGTTTGTAATTATAAATTACAGTAAGTTGTTGAAAGCCCCTGAAAAAACGGTTGAAAATTGAACGTGATTTTTAGTTTGTCAATATTTTTTTAGCGGTACTATTACAACCTAAATTGTCGTAACGCCCTAACGAAATAGTGAAGTGTGGTTTTTGACAAAAAGAAATACAGCTATGTCCCCAAAAATCATATAATGAACAATTAAATTAAATACAAGAACTTTCTACAATTAAACAATAATAAAATAACGTGGTGAAGATTGAAATTATAAAGACTGATAACAAGTTGTTGCAATAAATACTAAGTGAACGATGAAATAAATAAAAGACAAGTTAATTTGTGACTATTGCAGTATACTTATAGTTTATATTACATTAAAATGATGATTACTGAACTTTACAATTGTTAAATGCACGCTAATATAAAAAACTAGATGAACTGATAATATAAAAAAATATAATGAAAATTATCTATTATATCTTCTGAACAGTATTACGCCTTCCTGTCGGTTTTTGGAGCTGTCCAGACTATTTACTTGGCTGCTTTCCTGCGAATCCTGCAGGTTGGTGATTTCTGCGTTTCCTGGGAAATTAAAACTGTTTCCACGTGAAAAACTCCGTGCGTCCAGAAAAGAATATTTTCTATTTGTCGAGGAGCAAAATTTACGTTGAGATGTTACTTCGCCAAATGTCGAACGAAAATAAAGAATGTAGGTTTTGTCGCGCGGCACTGCAAAACTTATCGTGTTTTTTTTTTGTATATATGCCGGTTATCTCTAATGCTGATTCGTTCCTGAACTTGGGTGGTGAATGCGCGGCAAAAATAAAATTGTATCACTACCTTCTATTTAATAAAGCACAAGTAATAATTAATATGTGTCAAACGAATATTAATGCGTAGGACATGCTGGGTACACCATGAAATAGTAAAATTTTAAGTAAACCCCGACATCCTTGATTGAGCATCCTGCAGACTATTTCATGCTGCAGCATCAGCTCAAGAAAATACCACCGAAGTATTATCTGTCGGATCTGTCAGAGTTAGTAAGACCCTTTTGTCAAGTAGGAAATAAGCTGATGATCATCAAACGTCTGAACAGATCTTCATAAATTGTGGCTAAGAACCATCTCCATCATGTCAGCTCTCAAACCAAAAAACCGCATCAAAATCGGTCCATTCGTTTAGGAGCTACGATGCCACAGACAGACACGTCAAACTTCAAACTTGTAACACCCCCTTTTTGCGTCGGGGGCTAAAAACATTACCAATTACGGCTTAACACGAAATTTATAATTTAACAATGTTATCTATCACAATAAAAAAAATTCCGCGATTTCTGTAAAAACAAACAAAATTTCTGACTAACCATTGGAGCATTTTACCTCCCACAACATCACAGATTCGGCACTCACATTTTTAATTCAAACGTTTTTGTTTTATAACTACAAGAAACAATCACGGCTCGGAAGGAATATGCAAAATACAAAGTACTTATTAACTGGAACGACAGAAGTCACAAAAATGTTTGGATGTCGATAAATGTTGCACAAAGAAACATTCGTACTATTCTCTATTTGCTATATCAATGAGATAGTTGCACTATTATCCCTGATTGTAGAATTTATAATATACAATTGTTAAAATATTAAAAAAACTAACCCTTTAATTAACAGGTTCACCCGCTGCACTCAAATGGCATAGGACACTACCACTCACTCACATTAAAACCCTTAAACTACATTATTTACACTAAAGCACCACGAATTAGTTTAAATAAAATCGGCACTTGTCCAAATTTATGGGAAATTGACGACGCGAGCACTCGGACACAAGTGCCGGAATTTTAATTTAGTTACTGATAAGCTGGGTCGGAAAAACTAGCAAAAACTCATAATGCTTTTTTATATCACATCGAAAATAATTGTTTTTGTAAACAAGCAATTGTTGGGTCATTAATAAATGTAAGGCTTTATGGTCACTAATTGATTGAAAAGAAAAAAACGGAAAATAATTTGAGTGCAGCATTTGGGTAAGTAATTACATCACTATTTAGTCGCGTCAATAAATACATAAATCTTCGGAAGTCCTCAAGAACAGCTCCGATTTTAATGTTTTTTTTTAATGTTTGTTTTTATATATTATTTAAAATCAGAAACCTTTTGAAGTGGGGAAATAACTATTTATATTGTTTAAGCACTATTTATTATATTTATATAAAAAAATTGGTTTTTCAATACTAATTCTACAAAATATAGGAAAGTAAATTATAAAATTATTATGAATTGTGGATTATTTATTTTAAACATTTATAAAAAAATTATTAAAAATTGTTCATCAATAAAATTTGAGAATTTATCTCGATTTCCATGGGATTACCTGATCAGATCCCGATTTTTTGATAATGGAACCACCTCAAGAGTATACCCTTTCAAATAAAAAAAGAATTTTGAAAATCGGTCCACAATTCACGAAGAAATTGGTGAACATACATGAAGTCGGTTAATAAAAGGGAGCGAAAATTTGAGGATCTTTCTCGATTTCCATAAGATTCCCTGGTCTGATCAGGCTTTTTTGATAATGGAACCACCTTAAGAGTATACTCTTTCAAATAAAAGAAGAATTTTGTAAATCGGTAAACAATTGACGAAGAAATCGATGGACATACATGAAGTCGGTTAATAAAAGGGAGCTAGATAAATATCATACATATTGTTTAAATAATATTAATAGTTATGTCCCCGCTTCAAAAGGTTTCTGATTATAAATAATATAAAAAAAAAACAAAAATTAAAAAAAGAAACATCAAAATCTAAGCTGTTTCTGAGGACTTCCGAGAAAAAGACTTCATTTTCGCGACTTATTATATTGAATGCATCATCAATCTTTACAATAATTTATTGAAGGCTTATTTATATTAATTTGCCACTTTGTATGTCCAACTTGGAAGAATCATCTAAGATGAAAAGTATAAACTGCCTTTCACTTTTGTTTCATCCAAATTGAACTTGATAATAAATGCATTATAGAGTATTGAGTAGTAGTACTACCTAACTACATAAATAGTTACAACTACAATTATTATTATTTTTGGTAGTTGGTACTTGGCAGCTCGCAACTACTATTTCCAATTACAGTACTTGTCGGGTCAATATGTTGGAGTCTCATCACTATTCGCAACCAATCGTGTCAATGATGACGTAATGACATACTCAGATGATGAAATTATGACTACACACCCCTGGCGGGCCATCAAAAAAGAATAAGAAGCTAATCACTAAAAGAAAGTAAAAATCCAATTAACCAAAATCGGCAATAGATATGAATTACTCGAAAAAAAAAACACTGTGGAAGTGATACAAGGAGTCGAGTTTGGAGGCGGCGAGCATTGGGACAGTCAACTGATGCGGGGTGCTCACTGTACCAGTGCGGTGGAGGATCTTCTTGAGGGCACTGGGGCTGACGCTGGATTCCTGTTGCCAGATATTTCTATCCGAAAGGAAATTCACAAATATTTTTCTTTGGTGCAAGCATTTATTTCTGCACCCCAACTAGCAAGACCTTCCTTCCTTGCCAGTCTCGACTCAACTCCCCACCTTGACCTTTATCTTATCCGGTGGAGCAACTGTGCCACGGGCTCCTTAATTCTTTCTGAAAGAAAAACATAGATATGGGGTGTGCGGACCATTTCTAGGATCGATCTGCTTAAATTAAAAGCATTTCGATACAATACTTGTACCCGGACAAGTTGATTCGGGTGGGCGAAAGCGTTTTCTGTAGTTTTCTGCATGAATTCCTCGGTCCTCGGGAGTTTTGCTCCTCTGTGAAGATGGGTATTTCGAACAAAGAATTCGTCGTAGAGTGCGATTCTGAGGTACTTATCCTGTACCACCTGGACCTGTTTGATGTGCGTCCTCGCTGCGAAGCCGGGGACGCGTACATTATCGATCATCTTATATTTGTTTTTTTAAATTACAGAGATTGATAAGATCCAGGCCTAGATTACTTTTCGTTTTCAAAAATTTCACTGGTTCATTGATTCATTTCATTTTTGCCGAAAAGCTGTCCATTACCGTCACCGATTTAAATGAACGTGAATCGTATTAAGTGAGAAGCTGGCCAACACAGCTAAATATAACTTGGCCCCTCCCCTGAAGTTCGTATATTCGATGGTCTCCGTTGCTACATTGCCGAGCAATCCAATCAGGGGCATCTTATACCGCACAATAATAAACAAGTGTTTACGCAAAACATTGTATATAAAGAAATTATTCCGCCTTAATGTTTTTTTCTTTTTAATATATTTTTTTCAAAATCACAGTTAAACGAAACAAATTAACAAAACACTATTTACGTAAGTATTAACTTTTTTTTATTTTCACTAATGCGATGACCAATCCGATACATACCACTCGAATTTAGAGTGACGGGCGATCACTATTTTATATAATATTCTTCTGTACGTGTGTCACTGAATTCCTCCTAAACGGCTGGACCGATTTTGATGAAATTTTTGTGTGTATTTGAGTGGATCCCTGGATGATTTATATTCACAATTGGACTCGATAGGTGGCGGTGCAATCGTGTTCTAGGGTTCTCTTTTATTTTTCTTTAAGATTTTATCCATATCAGAACATATAACCCCAAAATTTCATCACTCCACCAACCCCCAATATTTTTTAAAATCAAAAAATTAGTGGCAAGCCAACGTTCGGACAGGACAACGTCTGTCGGGTCCGCTAGTTTAATTTAAAATTTAAATAGGACAAACTCATAATTATTATAAATTTAATACAACAATGTAGAAATTGTTGTCTGCCCTGAAAAAAATTAATTTGTTGTGACAACAAATTTTAATTTGTAGGAGAAAAATTTGTTGTCATAACTTATTATTTGTTATCTGAAATGATTTTCTTTTTATTGCTTTGTTAGGAGAACAAAATTTAACAAAAACGTGTTTGTTGCCACAAGTAACATAAATATTTGTTATGTCGAAGAAAGCGTTTGTAATGACAACAAATTCTAGTTTGCTATCATTACAAAAAAAGATGTTGGTGTTGCTTCCCGGTCATCTACACCAATCAGATGCGTAGCTGCAGAAGATTTCCTGGAATTACTAAAATGGAAAGAGAAGGGCCGCTATTGACTACTTTTCGGTTGCCTATGCACATTGCATCCATGTGTCAGTATTAGATCGGATCAGGTGGTTGTGTTATTTGTTTTGGGCAGTGGTTTTTTTTGTGATAACTTGGGTAGGTAGGCATTGTATAGTGCAATAATTAACCTAAAAGGTGATGGATTATGACGCTGTTATTTAAATTTATTTTTAAATTTGCTCCTAGAAGTATTCCATAAGTATAGTTTTGTGAAAATAATTATGTACATATATGTGAAATTTGAATTAATTTGCATTTATGGTTGTGATAACCCCACATGAAGTGAAATGTCAATGACGTCACCAAACGTCAAATTTGAAAATTTTAAACAAACCGCGAAATTGAAAAGGTTGGCCAATGATCGTCAGACAATGAAAGAAAAAGCAGAACTCTACGTTGTGTGATTTTTTACATTGGCGGGACATTCAAACTTACCCAACAAAACAAACCCCAAATTCTTCGGATACATGGCGAGAGCTAATCAGGAGTGGAGCGCAAATTGATAACACAAAAATTATGGTTTCAAATGTTTATTCAGTTTGAACAACTTGAAGTGTCTTGAGTTTAGTGATTGCGTACTGTGGTTAACAATTTCTGGTGTTTTCGAATTAAGTTGGTACACATGCGATTTCATAATGTTGACAATAATGATTCCAAATAATAAATAACAACGGACAATTTAACATGGTTCCAACAGAGTAACAATTTAAGAAAAATAATAAACAATAATACAATTTAACAATCCTGCGGTACATGATGAGTGAGGTTAGATCAGCTAAATACATTCCACCCTTGAGCTTTTGTAGTTTACAGGAATTTACAACTGACTGATACAATGAAACATCTGAGAGGGAAACACAAGAATATTGAAACGCGTGGAGTTATCACAGTGGGGTGCATGTAAGTCGGAGAGTGGTGGACCACAGGTAGATCCAATGGAAAGATTAAAGCGAAGAGAACAAGATAATTGTCTGTCAGTGAGGCCAGATAAGATAGAGAGCTTACTTACATCCAACGGACCAAGAGAAATGAGTTTATTACGGAATTTTCCTAGACATAGTTAGGTTGGTCTTTCTGGGAGGCTTGTCCAAACCAAGTCCAAGTTAACGGCACTTCTCTCAGGGACTATTCTTTTAGTTATTTAGTATTTTAAAGATTAGTGAAGTAAGCAATTAGTCAGTAACTCGAAAACAGTGCTGCAACTTTGACTTCGTAGGTTCAAGGAATTAGTGGCAACTCGCTTTTTCTAGGCCCCTATGCACCCAAGAGACAATGGGCATAGGTATCCCCGACAGTAGGGCCACCTAACTCCTTCTAACAGCAGCCGGCAACGCGGACCACGAACTGAACACTATTTGGTCGCTCTGTTGTCTCGAAACATGTACGAACAAACAACACAATAAATCAAATATACAGTAACGCAACGTTTGGTTTGGAAGCCATTTTGACACGGATACAATGCGATGACATCAGCGGGCGCAACACGTAACGGGGCACAATGTAACTACAACATTACAACATGCACAAACTACACTAAAAACCGATCCTTGGCTTCCACGACGGCGAATAAGCGCTAGATGTCAGTTAACAGCGAACGACAAGAAATCGCAAGGGGCCGCAAAACAACGATAAGGCACTTTTTCAGAACCCCTGACATTCGGCGTGGCTTTTTGCCGCTGTTTGCCCTTTATTCATCGGTTCTTACTCAGTGTTGGTTAATTCAAGTCAACAGAGTCCAAAATAGCTTTGTAACAACCGCAAGCTGCTGTCGGCCTCATAGCGAAAGACAGGTAGTTATTAACAAATTTATCTGAGTGGCAATCTAGTTAATTTGAGTTAGGGAATCACTTTGTTTTAAATTGAACGCGCGAGCCCTGTAACTAGAAGTCAACAACACATTGGAACTTTCCGAAATTGACAACAATAACTAAAAACAAATTACAACAACGACTTTAGCAAGTTATTCGGGGTACCTGTGACTCATCAGCTTGGTAATTTATGCTACTGCAGAGAAAAGAAGGGCTGAAGGCAACTGATACGAAATTCAGGGGCTCACGGAAGACTTCCAGTAGCAATAGTGAACATTATTTTAAACAAAGGCTAGCATTCTTTAGAAGACATGTAGGTGCAAAGTAGGAACGACTCCATTTTCAAGATGGCGAGTTTTATGACGTCCTGGCGTCCAAAATGGCGGGCTAACTGTAATATTTGAGATGGTTTTACCTAAAGATTTCCGAGATGCACATGGAATAAACGTCGGTCAATTTCCTGGCCTCTCCGGACGGCGAGTCGGAAGAAAAATATAGAGCAAATGGTTACCTTATTTCCAGGAATACAATCATCACACTTGGCTTAGGGACGCGACGGTGGAAATTTAACTGACTCGAACTAAACAAAACTGGAACGTCCGCGAGATGGATCTCCCTTTCGAAGTCGAACGAACGCGTACAATTCTTTTACAACAAAAGGAAGCTCAACGGTGGAGATATAACACCCACTGCTGCCCTTTCAAGCGTGGTTCCTCGTTCCCACCGAAACTTCCGACAGCTCCCTCTAGCGTATCCATCTCGGGCGGTAACGGTCGCAAAAGGCTAGGCTTCCAGGGCATTTGTCACACTTTGGCGGTGAACGGGTTGCAGCTCTCTTGGATGGTATTAATTTTGTATCGGGATATCTCATGGTTTTTAAGAAATTAGTTGATATATCACGTTCGGTTTGTTGTCAGGCGACCCCAAGCATATATGCTCGGAAGAACGAAATTATCTTGTTCTGCTTCTCGGAAGACATGTTTACTTTTCAATGCAATAACTAAAAGGAAAACTCAATAGTCAGCATAATTACCCGTTTATTTGGAACAATGGCACCTGGCCCGAATATTATACATTTCCAAGCATTTAGATTTTGTACAAAGTAACTTTATTTTGTTATTATATATGTTAAAATTATTGTCTTTCTAAAATGAACGTACTATTTTTAACCCAATGTTCAGAAAAAAAAACTCACCCTGAAGGTCGCAAAAAATAAAGGTACAGTACCTACTTAAATTGTTTGTTTTTAGATTGTCGAGTGCCAAATTTGTTTTACTGGAAAATGCAGTAGTTGGGCTGTTTCCATCAGAAGTCAAGGTATGTATTTAAATCTATTTAAAAAAATAATAAAAAAGGAGTAATTTGTGCGACTTCAGGTACATAATAATAATTATTTCATGCAGAATTATTATTTCTATTATTTTTTTCTTGTGTAGATAATATTACAAGTTTATTGACAGAAGAAGAAGATGAAGTGAAGTGGCTAATGAATTGTATAGACTCATGGACTGAAGTAATACAAAAATGGCTAAAACGCATATAAACAACGATTAAGCTATATAAATATATCTATTGTGACTACATGAACATATCCCCAGCGTTGAAAACTAACTTGGTTATAGTTTAGTAAGTTTATAATTTTTTTAAGTTTATTTATTTATTTATATATTTTATTATAGTATTTTTTCTTTCGATTTTTTATTAGAATTTTGTTTTTGATTTATTTTGTTTTTATAGGTATGTACTATGTATGTTTATACATTTTTATAATTGCATTACAATATTTGAATTTTTGTAATCTTTGTTTTATAAAATAAATAGCAAATATAATGAGGATATTTTACTAGTGAATCCATTTTCAAAGCTAATATAAAACTTTTAAGGTATTTATGCAAGAAAATACTAATATCTATTTCTGATGTCAAATATGATTGTTATTGTTGCAACAAAGTTGCTGATTTAAAAGAATTAAGACACTGTTTAAGGTAAGTAAGCTCAAACTTAAAGAAGACAAGTCATTTTTTCAAAACTTGTTTTCTTTTTCTAAAATTACGATTGTAAGTGACAACACCAAGTGAGTGATACTTTTAAATTTTTGTATGCAGTGTAAAGTTTCTTATTTGCTTGTTTTTATTTATTGTTCAATTTTAGTAGATATGAAATAAATTAAAGGAATTTTAGTTTCAGTTTTTCAAGGATTTCATAGATCACGGTGTCTCAATAACGGAGCATCCTGTAAACTAAAAAAATTATTAAAACTACAAGTTCTGTGTTTGTAGCTGGAAATAATACGTTTGTTAATACAACAAATTCTATGTTTGTTGCTGTTGGTAATAATGTTTGTTGACGCAAGAAATTCTTTGTTTGTTGCTGTGAGTAGTATGTATGTTAACGCAACAAATTCTGTGTTTGTAGTTAATAGTAATAGGTTTGTTAACACAACAAATTCTGTGTTTGTTGCTGTTAGTAGTATGTTTGTTAACGCAACAAATTTTTGATAACAAATAAAATTTGTTAGGACAACAAACTTTTTTGTTGAGGTTATTTCCACAAACAAAATTTGCTGGGAGTACTAACATGTGAGTTATCGTAACAAATCCTTTTTTTTCGGTGTGTTACAAAATTGAGAATCTAAGAACCTGAAAAGTGTGTAACTGGGAATCCAACAAAGTTAGAAAACTGGGAAACCGACGATCTGACAACACGAGATCCTGAAAAACTCTGAAATTGACTGAAATAACTCATCATAATTTGAAACTGGAAACATGTGAAAATGGGACTGTCAGACCTTAGAAACCGTGAAGCTGGAAAATCGATAAACTAAGGAACTGAAGAGCCGAGGAACTAGAATTATGTATTTGAGAGTTATTTACATACTGAGAACCTAACAAGTGAGAAACTAGGGATCCACTAAAAACCTGTAAATTAACGATTAAAAAATCTGAGAACTAGACAAAATCCCCAGAAATTATAGTAATCCAGAAGCTGAGCACCCGAAAAAGTGAGAAGCTGCTAAAATTAAAAACTAAGAACCTGGAAAATTAAGAATCTGAGAAGTTAAAACGGTGACATTTGTTGCCAAAGTTAACGCAGCAATAGAATTCAAATCTTAGAATACAAAGGTTTTTGTTACAATCCTACAAATTTCAGGAGCCATAATTAGCTTGAAGCTCTCATAATTTTTACAAAACAATATCGTACTTATATACCGGATAATTTTAAACTAACATTTTATCAGTTGTAACATCAATTGTACGCGTTCGTGCTTTGTGGGATCACATTCCCGTCATCGTTTTCGATTAACCTCACATTTTTCTTGCTTACGTTGCAGGAAATGTCACTCGTCCATAACAGTGCTTGTATCTTCACACTAATAAACAACGCACCGCCGTAATAAAGTTATCAAGTGTATATAATAAAGTTAATGTAGAAAAAAAGATACATAATACTCAAGGCGAAACATCTCGCGTGGGAGTCGTATGCGATTCAAGTAGAAGAATAGTTTGTAGTCATTAGTGTGTGTATGTGAGTCTAATTATTCACGTAACACCCTCGAGTGTTGTCGTCGAGGCGATTCAGTGTGACGGTGATGGATAATGCGGTGTGCTGTGTGCAAGGAATAAGGCTTTCCTGTTGACAGTCTGCAGGAAAAACGATGAGTCCTCAAGCTTCGATCGGAGAAAACCGGCACTAATTGATATAGAATTAATGGAGGTCTGATATGCAGGACAGGGATTAATAAGCGGAAATGCATTAATATGCGCAGGATTATGGTGGTCTTCCGGGCTGTAGACAGATTAAGATCATCTTAAGAGAATAAATTGTTATTACAGTACGGTGTTTTGGCAGAGTAAACTTGTCGGCGATTCTTTAACTGCATTTTTATGTCGGCTCGTTATATTATTGTCCGTCGCCAGCAGCAAATAGTCGTAAAGAAATTTTAGCTAACTTGCAGGATATATTATAGTATGTTGCAAAAAAGGTGTCTGGATGTATGCTGCTCTTACTAACTCACTTCTACATGATTTTATAGAAAAAGAAAGACATAAAGCATAATTACTGGAAGGAAATATTAAGACCAACATTAACTACATATTTTTATTCTCTACACTATTGATAACAAAGTGTTTAACGGCCTTAAAAACGTAGGAAGAAATTTGTTATACAAGTAAGATAAATGAGTTAAGATTTCCGCTCTTCCGCTTGAGTAGCAATTATTTTCAATTATATGATTCTGAATTATCACATTGCAAAATATTGTAACACTAACTTTCTTTATGAGCATTTGAGGACGTGACTGAAGGTGCGGTGTAAACTAAGCTTAACTTTTTGATTGCTTTTGGTGCCGAAAACAGGAGAGGCAGTACCGAATTAGTTATCCGGTGATAATAAGTGTGTTTTTTAGACCGATTGGTAGTTTAATTGGCACTGACAACCTCATCGAGGGTCCCATACCATTGAATTTCACCAGAAGGTGTCGTTTCTGAATTTCTAAAGAAATCACACCGTGAAAAACACTGGAAAAATGTTATTGACAAAATCTCTTCAAACCAAAAACAAATGTCTTTTTATCTTGAAAGTTGAGGTTGAATTAGGAAGTCCTGGCCAAGTGGTAGTGGAATGGCATGACAACCGGAGGCGTTCGAAAACCGTAATTCCTCTTAACCATATTTCGTCCAAGAACTTCTGTATAAAAAAAATAAATTTGATGGGTCTCGATTGTGGATGAGTTCAAGCTTTGCGACGGATCAATCCAGTGTGTGCAATTAAGGCAGATAGAAATACAGACAGAAGTGCGATTTCCAGAAGTTCTCAGTCTAAAATTTGGATGTTGAAAAGCAATCGAAGGCTTCTTATATCTATAGGTGCAATTTTAAGACTGACGGCATTTCATTTTCTGGATCACAACCTCAACAAAAACTACTTGACTGCCTTGAAAGCTCTAGTAACAAGCTTCTTGGTAATGCAATACAATGCTGGTAAGATGCTGTCCAAGATTCAAGAGTTATTATTAGACATGTCGATTAGTTTGTTTAAGACCACATAACATCACCATCTGGGTCCCAGTATCTAACAGTTATTAATACAAGTACCAGGCACCGGAAATTATTTGTTACCACAGGATATAACTTAATCTGAATAAATAGGAATATGTACGTCTCAGACTTTGGCTGTAAAAACTCCCTTAGTGACTTCCTGTCCTGTATTTACTATGTGTTTATGCAGACCTCAAAATTCTTTAACCCATAATTAACATTTCTCAACATATTTAATTTTACAGCACGGCCGTCAATCACTACTTGGGTTTATTAGTACTCCTTCGGGCACATCCGTTTGGACAAATTTCCGTAATTTTCGTACACTTTACGGCATTCTAACTTCCTTGATTTGCAGACATTTAAAATCACAACCATTAAGATGGGAGGATGATGTGGGCCCACGAAAACGTAATGACAGCCACTCATTTTTTTTTAAGAAAATTTAAATACGTAATTGGTCGGAGCACACTCTAATGTTTTTTTGCAGGAACTGGGTCTAATTATTTGATGCAAAGCACCGTTCACTAGAAAAAATTAACAAGTGGAAAAATAGGTGGTGTTACTCTCATATGAAATGAGAGCATAAAATGTATTGTTTTTTAGGTGAAACACACTGCAATGAACTGGAATGGGAGCAGTGGAAAAACCCGGATGAGATGCGCTTTTAACTAATCATCTATTAACGTCAATTTTTGATGAAAATCTGCAATGCTTTCACTAAAAATCCAATTGCTTTTCTTAAGAAAGCGATCGTCTTTTCACTAAAGTTGCAACGATTACGCAAACAATAATAAATCTGGTGTAATTAAATCTGCACGTGCATATCTCAGATAATGGTATAATAATACATTAGAAACAGGAATATTTTATCCATAAATTAATACTAATAGCACGAAGAGATAAGAAGCCGACGATTCCTTCTTCTCGTACAATATTTTATGCTTGGTGATGAGCTAATAACATCTGTTTTCGACACTACCCAACGTAAAGTGACTTAAATTGGATTTCCTTACGCATTAACTAATGGTGTCATAAATTAGATAATGTTACGAAAGACAACTCGAACCGAGGGACAATTATTTATCTCGGAACAGGTGTGAAATGAGAAATTAAGGTAAACAAATTTACTGCATTGTTGCCAATAATAATAATTTATTTTTAGCTTTTACATATGAGTACATCTAAATCATTTATTCAACACTACCACGAGTTTTGCCCAGGTAAAAAAATACTCTCGATAGTTATGTAATCCTTACAAATATCGTTACATTTTGTTGACAACTATTAATATAAACTAGATGATCCAATTTCACAAAATTAAAATTCCTCTCCTACTCATTATTTTCTGCTAAGGCATAACGGTCTCACTTTAATATGTGCATAAACGCAGGGGGCATTTCTATATCAGGTTCTAACAACCTCCTGATAAATGACCTAAATTTGTTGCTACCGTTTCATAATCTCATTTTTTTTATCTTGTGCATATTAAATAACAATATGTCAAATTCCAAGTCATCTCGTAAAAATATATTAATGGATAGTGACGATAGAAAATAGTAATAATTTACAATAACATTTAAATTCGTTAAGGTATTATTAAGCCATTCCTATTAGCATCTTCTCATATCGAGTTCCTGTTGGCAATAATTTAAGCTCAATTTGTTATACAATCCGAATTAATTGAATTTGTGTAGTTATGTCTTCCGCTGATTGCTATTCATGTCTCTATAAAATAGTCAAGTCTGTGGGTATTCTTAAGATAATTTATTGGCTATTATTCATATTGACAATCTAATAGCGTTTATCGTTCGACACTGTCAGAATTTTCAAATTTTCGCTTGTGTAAACACTCTCTGTCATGAAATAATGAAAATGACAGATAAACGTCACACCATTTTTGTGGATTTTAAGCAATTTAAAGGCTTTCCGGGGTGGTGTCGAACGATAATAGCGTTTTAAACCACTTGTTTTAGGAATGGCGCTAAACTTCGCAAAAATACATATATTTTAAAAAGTGGAAGATTTATTTATGAAATTTCCAGTTAAACACACTGGACGGCCATTTGTCCCAAGAGATAAAAGAGAGGGGAGCGGAGAAAAGCTTTCTACCACGGCTGGTTGGCTGCTCTCACTCACCTGCTTGCTTCCAACTCGACGTAGAGACGCAGGACGCCAGAGAGCTAGGTGCTATCAAAGAATGAAGATACAGATTTAAAAGAATAAAATAGACACATTATTAAAATATAAGACAAATATTAGATATAGTCAACACTGGGTGTGCTATCAAAACTCAAGAACAGATCGTTCACTCTGTAGATGACTTCGTACGGTATTTCTTAATGAATATAAAGCAATGGTTACAGCGCTAATGTGTCACATTAAGTGTGACCTTTACAATGTCCTTGGTTCGATATTATGCAGTTAGTTGCAATATTAAAACGGTGGAAGATATTTCCCGCGCTTGAGAAAACATAAGCTGATATTTGCGTGTGGTCAGAACTACTCAAATATCTCAACTCACAGAAGCAGGGACATAATAATTATACAACTATACCCTTTATAACTAAACAACAGCTAATAGTAGGTACTGTTACAATTTTATTTTGCAGCGCATTCACCACCGAAGATTCAGGAACGAGTCAGCGTTTAGAGATAACCGGCACGTACAAAAAGCACGAAAATTTCTTGCATACCACGCGACGAACCTGCGGCTTTCCTTTTCGATCGACATCTGAACAATGTAATATCTCCGTCGTAATTTTGTCCTAGACAAAGAGTAAGATCTAGGGAGTTGCGTTAAGTACGGATTATACGATTGAGATGTCAAGTTAATTTCATAACTAAATCGCATTAACGGATATATCGATTAGGTGTTGATTCGGAGAAAAAAGAGGTAAGAAAAACTACTTTATTGCGTGCAGACCTTGACTATTCTGTCTCAATCGAATAGGCAGGTTCACCAGCATTTACCATAGGATTGTTTCTTGTATCACCTTCATTTGGAATAGCTGCTGAGTATTTCCACTCGTGATTTTTCCTGGACTGACGTAATCCACACGTAGACTCAGAAGATCATTAATGTTGATTCCCAGGATCGCAGGAAAAGTAATTATAAGAACACGTCAGCTCCAAAACCAGCAGGAAACCGTTGAACGAAGACCGTTGAAGACCAACCAGATTGTAACTCCTGCTAGGGTTTTTTTAACCGTTACAGTCTATGCCCATCACGCGGCTGTGATAGACCAAGATGTTAATGAAACAAATCCCTCAAGAAAGCGCCAAGAGTTTCCATGTTCTTGAAGAAAACGCTATGCATTGACTTATCCATGTGCTTTCTCATGAGGATCTCTTGTCTGGCGTGGGTTGTAAGACAGAGCAACTTGAGTTCTTTTTCTGTTCATTCTCGTGCTTCTTGACAAAAAGCAACAAGGGATCCGAATTTCTGATGATTTGTAGGCTGTACTGAACATTATACAGGTATGAAGACACTCAAAGTCCTCGACCCCCATGATTTTGTGGGAGATATTTATAGCCTTGGAACGGACTTTGGGCGCTGTAAATGGGTCGATCAATCTGCTTCATCTATCAACCATATAACTGTTCCAAATGAATAGAGCAGGATCGAAACGGCAACCATGTTTGTGGCAAAAATCTTTCATCCCCGACAGTACCAAAGACCAAATCCGTCGGAGCAGATTTTTGTACTTGCCCCAGGGAGACTCTTTTACTTTGTGTGACCCTTGAATGTGATTTTGTTCCAGACGCAAGTACTTGTAAACCGGTCTTCAGATGTCTGAGAACGCTTCCGTGATATTCGTCATTTGTCCCACCTAAACTACATGCCAATAGCATCTGTGTACTTAGCTCTTGTTTGGTTTGCCGGAAGCATACACATTCAGATCGTCCATATACAATATGTGCGTGATCTTATGCTTCTGGTCACCGGCCACAGCTATAACCCCTTCCACCGCGCAAGGCTAGGGACAGCGGCAACAGATGCAAAACAGAAAAGGACTAACTCTTCCAGTATGACATCAGTTCTTTGATGCATCTCAACCGTGGATCGGGTACCGTAAGGCATTGGAATAAGTGAATAAGCAGCTGAGATGTTGTGTCAAATGTCCTACGATAGTCGATCCAATTCATAAACAGGCATCAAAACGGTTCGTACCTCCATTCCGGAATTCACCATTCAGGAATTAAATTTTTTATTCCCAATTTCTTCCGTGGTTATCGGAGTGAACACCACTAGTCTTATTTTAGAACTTTTTAGAAAGCCTTTTTCAGAGCATTTCTTGTAGTTAGCAGACTGCGGACTCAACGGCAAGCTCCTCTGCTTCTGCGCTGCGCCGGATTTAATCTTCTTGATGAATTCCATCACATACTGAATATGAGAAATATCCTGCCTGGCGGTTCCTATTTTTTTGACTATATTTTCTATGCGACATTCGAACCTCTCAGCCCCAGTGCTCTCCCCATGTGGTACCGAAGAACAAAGCCCCGTCACCTCTCAATAGACTCATTTAGGAGCAAGATACTACATCTCGCAGGAGGTTCCTATCGAGAGATTCGTCCGCTGCAAATAAGTCGCTGGCTTTGGGTGGTTGAATTTTATGTGGAAAGTTTCTGTTTTAAGGCATCTTCACATCTACCCTAATAGCCTGAAGGAGCTCCGGACACTCAACCACTTTCACCTTCGCTCCTATCCGAATGGATCAGGTCCTGGGGGTCTTTACCTGCTGTTTTGGGAACAACAGTTTAAGGCTCCGATTCGTTTTTAGCCAAAAGGAACTCCGACTTGATCCCCCAGGTGCGTTAAAGATCTACTGCTCCGATTTGCACCTTTAGCTCAGCTGGGTGGTGTCGCCACTCGCCAAGATCTAAGATGTCTTGCTATAATTGATATTGAGATATCCAGTTTCAAAACTAAACAACATCACCTAAGAAGTCTGCAACCCATTCACCCGTTACCGACCGTTATCGACATAGATGATACGCTAGAGGGAGCGGGGGCAGTTTCCGCTAGAACCAAGAAGACGACGCTACGAAGTGGCGGCGTTAAGTCTTCATTAGTTACACCGCGTTGTTTTGTTCTGCAAGTTAGCCATTATTCTAAAACACAGTTATTTTCCACCGTTGAACTTGCTCCTTCCCGCGCAGATAGATCGCGTCGGGTAAATTTCCACCGTCGAGTTCCCAAGCAAAGTGAGGTTGTTGTATCCCTGGAAATAACGTAACCGTTTGCTCTATATGTTTCTTCCGACTCACTGTAAGGAGATGCCATGAAATTGACCTTCGTTTGTTCCACGTGCATACCAGAAATCCTTAGATAAAACCATTTCAATTTTTACCGTTAGTCGGCCATTTTTCCAACGTGGTTTTGCCATGGTGGATACGAGTCGCCCGCCTTTGTTCCTACATGTCTCATTAAAATTCTAGCCTTTATTTAAAATAATGTTCACTATAGTCACTCGAATTATTCCGTGGACCTCGCGTGAACCCAGAAATTTCGTATCAATTGCCTTCAGCACTCTGTTAACTTGAATTAACCACCAAGAACCTAATACATACCACAAAAAGGAAAAAAGCGGCAAAGCGCCATGCCCAACGTTGTAGTTCTTGTTTGTGTCTTTTTATGCTGTGTTGCGCCCGCCCGCGATTTCCGATTCCTCCGTTTGCATGTAAACGATATCTATCTAGTTTTAGGCATCGTGCGACCGATTTTCTGTATCTAGTTGTTCTTTTTTGTGCATGTTGTGGTGTAGCGCGTAGTTGTTAAAAACGTTGCGTTACTGTATATGTATTTTATTTTATGTTTGTCCCTACATGTGTCGAATCAACAGATAGACCAAATAACATCCATTTTATGGTTCTTGTTGCAATGCTGCTTTCGAGATTTTATACGGCCCTAATCGGGATAACATATACTCTGGGGTCATTTTCAAACGGGAGTCATCTTCGAACTCGCTTAAATTTCCTCTCGGGCTGCAGCGCTATTCCGAGTTGGAGTTACTGTTAACTTCTGAGCCAAAACTAGGTTGGAGTTTGCAACGTTGTTTTCGGGCTACTAATTGCTTGCTTCACAAGTACTGAGTCCCCGATGTAGGTTTTGTTAACTTGGAGTTGGATTGGACAAGCCTTAAAGAAAAACAGGAAAATAAGCCGGACTAGAAAAATTCTACCCCAGTAAAATTAACTGTCAGTAACAAACTCACTTCTCCTGGTCCATTTGTGTAAACTATTTTCATGATAGTGAAGTCTCTACATTCGTGCCCCATTTAAAAACATTTGGCTTGTAAACTTTGCTTTAGTCGTTTTACCAGCTTTGCACAATTTCCATCAGTCCTCTGACACAAATGTTTACATATTAGATAACTTCACCAGTTTCAAGATTCTTACATTCCCTCTCAGGTTCAAATATGCACGTTTTGGGCGTAGATATTTTACTGTATCTGTCTGTTGTAAATTCCTGTAAACTTCGAAAGCTCAAAGGTGGAATAAAATTAGCTGACTTAACCTGACCCATCATGTACAGTCACGGCCATGGAATTTTAGCCGTCACTTTAATGTCAATTAAAAGAAAATGGATGTAGTCCATGCTTTATTGTCATTATGATTGACTTTTTGAAATTGAAATATAAAAATGTGTCACTGTTAGTGTTTTCATGCGAGTGAGTCAGTGTCAAAATGACAGGTCTTTGAAAGAGTAGAAAGTTACGTTACGAATACCTAAGGGTCGCCTTACATCTTATGACAATTAATGATAAGTGACGGCCAAAATTCCGTGGCCGTAACTGTACGCCAAAATTGTTAAATTGTATTATTGTTTGCTATTTTCTGAAGAGCTATTGTAAATTGTCAGTAATTTATCGCTCAAATTGTTATTAAATTTGTCAAATTGAATTGTTACCAACCGAACACAAAGTCACTACAACTTGTTAATCGAAATACGAAATACCAAAAATTCAAATCCACAAAATGACTAAAAACTAATAAACATTTAAAACCATAAATTTGTGTGTTGTATCCAAGGAATCTAGGGTTTGTTTCGTTGGGTAAGTTTGAATCTCGCCACTACTTGTCTTGTCAAAAAATAACACAACGTAGGGTTTTTCTATCATTATCTGACGATCACTGGCCAACCTTGTAAAGTTCGCGGTTTGCCTAAAATTTTCAAATTTGACGTTTGTTGACGTCATTGACATTTCATTTCATGTTCAAATTCAAAAAGTGGCGATAATGTAAAGGGGCGTTTATCACAATATAGATATTATTTTTGCTACAGAGTTACAATTTATCTTCATGTCTTTGCATTTTTCAAAGAATTGTTTCCGCAATTCTAACATTCTATTTTTCTAGCTATTTTTGCACTTTTCCAATTTGATACCAAGTGGATGCTAAGACAACGATTGAGCTTTCTTTGAAAAGCTCTTCCATTATTCTTTTTGGGTGCTATTACATTCTTTGAGCTAGTACAGTGCGAAAATTTAAATTATAATTAAAGTGGGCTGTGATATTTAAATTAGGTTGGCACTACTAACTTTTGACAATTTCATTTAAAATCCGAATGTCAGTGACTTTTCAAAAAACGGCAACACAATGGTGAAAATTTTCTCAATTATTCTACATTATTTGTTAGTCTTATTTTCATGAGAAACATAAACGTCACAATGTTTACTGTCAGTCAATTTGCAGGCTACTGCATAATAAAAAAGCCGTATACTCTACTTTATAATTATTGATCTCACGGTAGTGTACGGTGATTAAAACTTACGATGTATAAAAAATACGTTGACAACATGGGCGCCGTTTATGGTTTTGATTGACAATTTGACAGTGATAGTTTGATGTTATACCTTGTATGATAAATAACACAAGGTCAAGTGACAAATGGGATTATGTCAATCAAAAACAATAAACGGCAATTATGTTGTCAACATATTTTTTAATGGATTTCTATACTTTCTACACTATTTTAGATCATAAGGTGTTATAACATAACTAGAACAAATTCCCAACGACAACATCTTCAAAAATAGGTTGATATATTTTCAATGCATTTATTTGACTTTTTTTTTGAATGCGTATTTCGTCAAGCCAATGAATCCATTTTCTCGTCATTGCCTTCACCTCCTCTCTATTCCAAACTTCGTCCAACCGAGATCTACTTTTTATAAATAATAATTATTAATGTTTATAACTAACATTAAAGATTCGTTCGTGTTTTGCTAAAAACCATCTTTTTTCCCACGCCAACCTCATCCAGACTTCTCAGATTTACGTTTTAATTATCCTCCATTATAATATTATTCAAATCACGCGTCTGACAAAGCTAATGTATCGACGTAAGTACCATCGATGGTTATTGATAGTCACGCGATTTTTACGTTGCCAACCCAGTTCCCACTCTTCCAGGGTTGCCAGCAATCTTAGCTCTTCGTCTGATTAGTTCCGTACTTTTACATGCCGAGGTGCAACAGTTAAGTGATTTATAATGGACAACACCTGGCCGAGAGGAACAACAGAGCCTCCGAAGACCAGCGATTACCGCCGTTTAGTTTGATAAATATTGCTCGTTAGATTCACACATACCTGAGGATTAGTCTATGAACAAGTAATGATTGTTATTAAGGAGTCATTAAAATGTAATAAATTGATTTTTTCGGCGATAATAACAGCGCCGCTTCTAAGATGTAATGCGATAACGTTCTCCGAGCATTGACAGAGACGACCATCAATTTTAATAAATCCGATTTAATTTTTGGGTAATTTTTATTACATAGTGTGGATATGTTATTACACACAGAAGAAGGCACATTGACGATTAAATTTTCTAACTGTTTTTATTTTACTACTAAACGGCCCGCTTCCTGTGCAGCACGAGCTATTACGCACAGTGAGATATTGAAGTAAGTTATAAAAAGTTACAGCATCTTCGACGGAAATCCTCCACGAAAACTAATAAGAAAACGGTACATTTTTATTCATAACATGAAATCGTAATAATCAAATCAATCGGCTCTTCGACCGACAAGATCATTTATATCATTAGTACTAATTGTTAATTTAAGTTACATGTACTAAGGCTACTCTAGTACACTTGATTTGCATTCCACTCTCCAGGCAAGTGTGTTTCAGATGCAAATGACCTACTGGTTGGAGGTATCTAAGAACACGTAACGAGTTGACATGTAATTGTGGTATGTTAGACTTACAGATAATGTGTTACGCGATTGTACCAAACGCTCTTGTTCAACATCCCTCTGTATTTTCTTTGCTTTGTACAGTATTAATCAGATGTTAATGAGCTTATGCAAATCTATAAATTAAATAAACGTTTAGGGTTTTTTCACAACCTTTATACCCAAGGCATTATTTTTTTCACGACAAACGTCATAAAATCTGAAATTTCCGATTTATAATAATTTGCAGTGTCAGGGCAGATTTTGAAGCAGACCTATAATTTTGATTCCGAGTAAATATTACTGAATAGGATTTGATGGCACATTTCATGATGTTTCATCAATGTCAACAGAATCGTGAGTACTGATAAAACTCAAATGTGTCCAAAATATGATCAAAATCAACCATTTACAATTGCTGGTCTTCATTGGTAAGAAAATCATGGGAAGCTGCATGAAAGTAACACTCTACTCCTTAACAATACTGTGACGCTTCTTTACGACGGCGGCTACCTAGAGGGCCAGTTTTTTACATGGTATGCTCCACGGGACCACGGGTAGCTAAAAGGCAACTGTCTAGTTTGGCGGTAGGGAAAAATAAAGACGATTCGGTGTTACAATAATTGTAACACCGAATCGACTTTATTTGAAAACCAGAATTCACTCTCGTGTTCAATTCAATTTCAAAATCTTTAAGTCAAAAAATGGTTGTCATTCCAATACTATTAGACAATCGGTCAGTTGTGGATGCGGCGGCCCACCCGCCCCCCGCATTCACGTGTGGTGCCATGAACCATAAGATTTTTAGACACAAAGACAACTGTGAAATACAAGAAACGAAATTTTGATACAATATGGAAATGGTTGTCATTCCGAACCAGTTTGTCAACCATTCAGTCAAAAATGTAAATTTGAGAATATCTTTAGGTGTAAATCTCAATTTGGATTCATTTTCGTTGCTGGTAAAAAGTTTCTTTGTGACCAAAAAGCGTATGGTTCTGGCATCGTTTGTGAATGCGGTGGGCGGGTGGGCCGCCCTGCCCTGTTCACTATCATCGACTGACTAAATGGATGAGAAATAAAACCATTTATTGATTATTTTTTTGCTTTGAAAACTAGAATTCACTCTCGTATTCAGTTCTATTTCAAAACCTTTAAGTCAAAAAATGGTTGTCATTCCAATACCATTTTAGTCAATCGGTCAATTGTGGATGGTAGTTCTAGTTTTGACCTGTTCTTTCGCTCAACTATAGATCGAAAATTTTTGACGAACTTGGCTATCTGTTTGAAATGTCATAATTTTGGACTTAGCGATTTAATTTAATGTTCCCCCTATTTACAACTACACTGCGTCCAAAAAAATAAACCACCCTGTAGGAGTAGACGTAGGCCTTTGAAATTTTGTGTAAATACTTAGTACATAAACAGAAACAAATGATTAAATTCTGAAGGCAATCGATCACTTGTAAAAACATTTTTCTTTCTGTTTTTAATTGCCGGCGTTTTTTGTTTTATTTTATTTGTGACAGTAGTTTGCCGGTTTTTCTTGCTTAGTGTCTTAAACAATGCCACAAGTTCAAAGACGCCCGAATTTCAAGCAAATTACACCCTTTGAAAGAGGGTGAATTATCGGGATGCTGGTTTAGCATTTCGTGAAATTGGCAGACGGATGGGCAGACCGTATGCAACTGTTAGAAGCATTTGGTGAGATTGGCAGGAAGAACACCTGTAGGCCCGTCGGAGAGGTAGTGGACGTCCTAGAGTAACAGAAGCACGTGAAGATCGGCTGTTACGACGGAGTGCGATTCAGGACCCCATAGAACCATCTCGAGCGGTTGCAGTAAACTGTATAAGAGCAATAGGTCGTAGAGTGTCCATGAGTAACATTTATCGCCGAATACGCTCATTTGGATTACATTCGTACCGTCCGTATTTTCGCATCCCATTGGCAAGGCAATAAAAAGTCACGATATTAGAGTTTAAGGGTTAGACGACCTAGAGGGCAAAGACAAAATTTAGAGTATGCTCAACGTCGCCAAACGGGCTTAGCACCTGGGGTAATGGTGTGGGGGGGCAATACATCATGGAGGCAGGTCTCCTTTGGTCTTCATTCTGGGCACATTAAACGCTCGCCGTTACATTGAGACCATTTTAGAACCATTCATCCAGACTACTCCAGGGGCAAGAAAATGCACGGCTTCATGTTGCTAACATTACTTTAAACTTTTTAGCAGACAATAATATTCATTGTTTGTCTTGGCCGCCCAGATCTCCAGACCTAAATCCCATAGAACATGTCTGTTGCATGATGGACGTAGTAGTGCTACGTCGTTTACCTCACCCTCCCAACACATTAGGTGAATTGCGTGTACACCTCCGGAGAGCCTAGAATGAGATACCCGAAAATGAAGTGAATCATTTAATAACCAGCATGCCTAAGATCTAAATCTAATAATTTGTTTGTCATTATGTACTAAATATTTACACCTGATTCAAGCAGTCGAGCCGAGCGGACGTGTTTTGCGGCGCTCGATAAGATAATCGGATAAAAAAGGGTGAAAAAGTGAAAAAGAAATAGAATGAAAAAAAGAAAAAGAGAAGAAGGACGAGAATCTGAAGAGAGGATTAACCCCTTCAGGAAAAGAAAGAAGTTAGAAAGATCACCGTTTAAAAAGGCAATGGATGAGGAAATGAAAGAGATGCTGAAAAAAATTATGGCGGATGTAGGGGAGATAAAGGAAGAGAATCGGAAGATGACCCGGGAACTGGAACAGTTGAAAATTATGATGCGTGAAAAGGAAGAAAAATGGGACAGAGAAAAGGTGGAACTAAAAGAAAAAATGAAAACATTGGAGGAGAAAATGGAAGAGCAGGAAAAAAGAAGAAACTGGAAAAATGGATGAAGGTTGAATTAGAGGTAGAAGTGACTGTGAGAGAGATGATTGTGACGAAACTTGGGACCTGGGGGGAAAAGAGGAAACTTATGGAAAATAAAAAAAAATTAAGAGAAAAAAAAAGGAAAGAGAGTATACATAGAAGATGATCTGACAAAGAAGGAAAGATATACAGAAAGAATTAAGAGCGATAGCCAAAGAACAGCGACGAAAAGGACAGCGGGTGAAAGTGGGTTATAAAAAGATATGGATAGAGGGAAAAGGGCTTAGGTGGGACGAAGAAAAGGGAGAGTTAGATACAGAAAATTTTTGAATAAGAGCACAAGAAAAAGACGACAGGGCAGAAAAGGGAAAACGAATACGGAGAGGAATAAAGGAGAAAAGGAGCAAATAAGAATAGTATTCTGGAACGTAGCGGGAATAAAAAACAAAGACAATGAATTTTGGGAGTATTTGAGAGAATTTGACGTAGTGGAAATGGTAGAAACGTGGGTGGAAGAAAAGGGGTGGGAAAAATTGGAAAAAAGAATGCCGAAAGAGTTTAAGTGGAAGTGTCAATATGCAGAGTGGGAAAGCAGGAAATGGGGGTAAAAGAGGGACTGGAAGGAGAAAATGGAACTGAAGCAAAAGAAGAAAGAAGGATTATGGAAAGAACGGTGATAAGTAAACAGAGAAAATGGAGAATTGTAACAGTGTACAGCAGAAGTATGAAGGAAACGAAAAGAATAATAGAAGAGAGAGTAAAAGAGCAAGAAGAAGGAACTTTGGTGATTGGGGGGATTTTAATGCAAGAACAATAAACAATAGAAGGAAGATACACAAAAGATGGAACAGAAAACGCGGAAGGGAGAGTACTGATTAGTTTAGTAGAAGAAAGAGGGTGGGACATACTTAATCGGAACTGCACAGGAGATGAGAAAGATGAGTACACGTATTATTGGATTAAGAGGGGAGACAGTTATTTAAATGAAGAAGCATGGGATGAAATAGAGAAACTCAAGGTGGGAGAAAAAACAGAGTCGGACCATATGCCTTTAGAAGTGAAGACAAAAGGAAGAGAGAAAGATAGAGGAAGTGTGAATGAGTTTAGAAAAAAAATTGTGAAGAATATTTGGACGGAAAAAGGAAAAGAAAATTATAGAGCAAGACTTAGGGAGGCAAAATACGAAGAAACAGAAATAAACGAAAAGGTGAGGGAACTGAGCGATCACATAAGAAACGAAACAGAAAAAAAAGAAAGAGATAAGAGAGATAAGAGAGAAGATGGGGCTGTGGAAGAACGAGTGGTGGTATAAAGAATGCAGGGAAAGGAAGCAGGAAGCAAGAAAGAAACTAAGAAATTGGAAAAAAGAAAAAGCAACCAAGGAAGAGTACAAGAGAGCACGCAAGAGGTACAATTTAGTATGCAAAGAGAAGAAGCAAAAGAAATTGATGGAAAAGGAGCTAAAGATGAAGAGTATAAAGACGGAAGAAAAGGTATGGAGATACATAAATAAGGAAAGAAAGAAAAAGAGAGAGAGAGTGAGTGATGGAATTACTATGGAGGAATGGAGAGAGTACTTCAGTCAGCTGCTGGGGGGTGATGAAAACAGACAAGAAAAGGAAAAGAAACAACAAAGAGTGGAAGAAATAGAAGAGATAACAAGAGAAGAACTAGAGCAACAACTAAAAAAACTGAAAAGAAAAAAGACACCTGGGAGGGATGGTATACAGAATGAAGCGTGGATATATGGAACGGAAAGGGAAGTTGACAGGTTGTTATTGATAATGAATGGAGTGTGGAAGGGAGAGGGATTCCCCCAAGAGTAGAAGAAGGGAATAATATGCCCCATATATAAGAAAGGAGAAAAGGATACAGTCAGTAATTATAGGGGGATCACTCTCCTAAATACAGCATATAAGGTATACACGATGATTGTGGAAGAGAGGCTGATGAAGGAAATGAATGACAGGGGGGTGTTACCAGACGGACAGGCGGGATTTAGGAAAGGTAGAGGGACCATGGATAATGTATATATCTTGAATCACATAGCAGGAAATGAGATAAAAAGAGGGGTGGCAAGATATATGCATTCTTTCTGGACCTGAAGGCGGCTTTTGATAATGTGGAAAGAGATTTACTATGGGAATCCTTGAGAAAGAAAAGAATAAATGATCAAGAAATTTTGAATGAGGACGGAAGAGGGATCGAATGGATGAAGAAGGTTGAGTGGAGAAGAGGGACAATAAGTGGGAAGGGATAAAAAGCTGCTAGTTATTGTGTTAAATTATTGATTTATTTTAGTTTTATTTATTATAATATAATATATTATATTTCATTTTATTTGAGTTATGGGAAATGTATGAATCGGAAACTTTATAAACCGGTAAAGGTAATAAATATACATACTGCTGCTACTAAATATTTACACAAAATTCCTACGTCTATTCCTTCAGGGTGTTTGTTTTTTGAAACGCAGTGTATTTACAATATATTTACAAAGCTTAGCGATTCGGTCGGTGGTAACTCGGTGACGGAACGAGATTCACCCTGTATGCCCCTGTCGAATTGCACCCTGTATACGGCGGAAGTACCAACTACAAAAAATAATAATTATAAAGGCAGTTCACACTTTTCATTTTAGATGATTCTTGCAAGTTGTACATCCAAAGTGGCAAATTAATGTAAATAATCCTTCAAACGCTGACACAATTTTAAAGATTGATGACGCATTTAATGTAAGTAGGTACACAAACGCTACACTGAAATAAATTATTGTTCGTTTTTTGTTCTGAATAATAAAGCATTACATTTATTAATGAGATAAAAAAGGTTTGTTTACAAAAACATTATTACTTTCGATGTCATGATATAATATTTTTTTAGAGTTTTTGCTAGTTTTTCCGACCCAACTTATCAGTAACTCCATCAAAATTCGGTCACTTTTGTCCCAATCTTCGAGTCGTCGATTTCCTATAAATTTACGCACACTGCGGACTTTGTTTAAACTAATTCTTAGTGCTTAATTATAAATAATGTAGTTTAAAGGTTTTAATGTGAGTGAGTGGTAGTGTCCTATGACGTTAGAGCGCAGCGGGTGGACCTGTTAAAGGGTTAGTTGTTTTTTATATTTTAACAATTGTATTTATAAATTGGTTATAAATTCTATTACCAGGCTCATTAGTGCAACTATCTCATTCATAATTATATTAACTAGAACTAGAGATAGTACGAACGTTTCTTTGTTTAACATTTACCGAACTGCGCAAACGTTAAAAGATTTCTTTGTCTGCATCCAAACATATTCCCGCAGTTATCACAAAATAACATGACTTTGGTGGTTCTGTTAATAAGTATTTTGCATTTTGAAAATTCTTTCCGAGTCGTGACCGCATATAAACTGCCGACAAGTCGGAAGATTTATTTCGTATTGCTTACTGCAGTTAACAAACGTTTGATCTGTTACCTCCAATGGTTAGTCAAAAGTATTTTGTTTGTAGTTGAATGTTATACGTATTTTAAGGCATTTAGAATATTATGTAGTAAACGGAGTTAGAAAGATAAGAAATACAGAAATCCAGCAATTTTTTGGACCATCTGATTACATTTTCTTTGGCGATGTGAAACATCTTTAGTTAAATATTATCAAGTCAACTCAAAATTTAATACTAACGTATTAGGTGGGTCTACAAGACCCCAGGATCGTAGAAAATAATTGTAGAAAATTTAAGCTTAGTGAAATGAACACAACTTACTGACTTATTGTTTGATCAAATATGAGTAGTATGAAGTCGATCAAAGAAATCACCTGGTCTTTCAGACCCCGGAATTCCTGTTACGGTTTAATTTGATAAGTTCTCGTTAAATGAGTAGATACATTAGAAAGTTTTATATACGATTGATATTTGTACATTTAAAGCCAAACAAACTCGTAAAAAGAAATAAATATATATAATATAAACAGAAAGATTTGTTACAATTTTCCACATATTTCATAAAGAGTGTATTGTAACAATTTATTAATTTTTAAAAATTGACTCAAGTCAATTTTTATTGCAGTGACACCGCTTGAGGGTGGATTAAAGGGTAATTCATCTTACTGGAAAACCTTTAGTTGGAATTTTTATCTATTTAGTGTTTTTATTGCAGTAGGTTCGTATAAGAAGATGATGGCAACGTTGGAGCTGCATCGGTGAGTTTGAAACATATTTGTTAGTTGTGGCGGAGGTGAATCACTCAAGAAAGTGTAATCGCAGGTCGAGTCAGCGAGATTGTATTTGAAGGGCAATTATTTTATTATTTAATTGAATACAGTTTTTTAAATACATAACAAGAAATAATTTAAAATACGTACCTTTTTTTATGTAGGTCTGTAAACCCCAAGGAGATGATGGTATCGCAGAAAACAACACTGGATCTGAACTAAGATGGTAACAATTTTTTTGTATGCAAGTCTTGAGTTTAGTGAATAAGAATAAATGTAAACATCAAACTTCATCCAGGGCTCTTTCTTTTTCTATTTTTTTTTTCTGGAGTGTTGTTTATTAACTATTTTTTATTAACGTTTAAGTTTATTTTGTTCCCACAATAATTCTGGTAACCTGGTCCCGCCTGAGTTCTCTTTATCGCGACTAGGCCACCTGTTTGATATCCTCTGGGTCTCTTCCTCTTGGCGTTATAGGTCTTCCGGTGCTCGTCCTGGACTTCGAGTAATTGCTTCTTAGCCGCCTCTCGTGACCTCTCACGCTCCTTGTTAAAGTCTTCTCTCATCTCTGCTTCAATCATTTCCTTTATGTTGAGGTCTGCTTCATTTCGCATTTTCACACGTAGTAGCAGTTCAAACGGAGTAGTATCGATGCTTCTCTGGTAAGTTGAGTTGATTACGTGTTGAACCTTGTCCACATGTTAGAACCATTTGGTTGGGTCTTCTGCCGAAAACTTAGCTAGAACTGTTGTTATCACCGAGTTTATTCTTTCTATCTGACCGTTTGCGCGCGGTAGACCGGTAGTTATCTTGAAATGCTTAATTTGATTGCTGTTACAGTACTCGCTGAATTCTTGTGATGTGAACGCCGTTCCTCGATCGGTTATTATGTTCTCTGGATTGCCAAAATACTTCCTCAATATTTCCAGCTTCGCTATCGTTTCTTTAGCTGATGTAGACTTCACGGGGAAGAGCCAAACGAACTTTGTAAAGGCATCAATCACAGCCAGTATGTGATTATAGTACTTGTTGGTAGACACTAAGGGTCCCAAGTGATCAGCGTGATATGTCTTCAGAGGGGTACTGTCTTTATGTAATGGATGTAGGTAACCTCCTTTCTTTCCCCTTTTCCTGCGTCTCAACCTTTTCGCTCATTTTAGGAATGTAATAATCCTCTTCCAACAGTTTGATTGTTTTTCTGGTGGCAAACTGGCCGTGCTCATGAGCTCTCTTGATGGTTTCGTGCTGAATGGCATCAGGGACCACTATCAATTCTTTGTCGCCTCGAGTCTTGTAGAGGATATTATCCCTGGAGATGTAATCTTCATAAGAGGCGATTTTGAAACAGAACAAAACGAGCTACGTGCTCTCACGCCGGTGGTCTTTCAGGCACTGCCACTATCGGGAAGAAGGGGGACATCTGCTCCTCTTCCATTCCCACGGTAATTTTTTCTTAGCATTAATTGTGATGATAATCCTTTCTTTCCGAACGTTTGTTGCAACGTTCTCAAAATTTCTGCTGGAGTTGCTTTCTCCTTTAGTATTTCAAGTTGAGAATCTGCAATACTCTGTACCTGTAAAGGCTTACATTTTCTTTCTTGTTTTAAGCGGTTTTCTCTTTTGGCCATTGCTGCTGCATTTTTCACTGCTGTAGATGCATCTGCTGGACTGGCACAATTTCCTTCATCCCTTGGTTCTAGACATTCTATTAGCCCAAATTGTTCAGGTTGAACGGTTATTCGAAATTTCCAGTTATTGTGGTTTTTCCCATTCAGCGGTTGGATTTTATATTTCACTTCCTCCGCCATTTCACAAGAACAACGTATCTTCTCCAATAGCTCGATCTCGACCTTTTCTATGATGTCAGATTTTTCCTTCACCTTCTCCACCAGCTGAACCACACTCTGCTATCATGTAGAAAATAATGGTCAAGCGATTGTTACTAAAATAGTTGTAAACGATCTTTTCCGCCCTTGAGGCACTTAGGGTAGGGGGTACTACGCACCCCCACCTTACCTTTTCTTTTGGGGTGGCTCCAGCCACACCACTCATTCAAAATCTAAATCTTCACTAAGACGGAGCTTGCTCCTAACAATGTCCTTTTTCAGAAAATGTACATAGTGTAATTATGGTGTGTTAAATAAACGGGTCATCACCCAAAAGCGGATCTTACTAGTACTTTGTGTCCACAATTCAAAACAACAAACATTGGTCCTTCGAGCCGGATTCAAGTACTCGTAAACCCAGGAGCTTTCTGTCGACGTCTCCAGAGGAAGAGGAAAGACTTCAGTGTCATCAACACCATAACGAACCAAATCAAGAAAAACCCACGCCTCTACGAAGCAAAATTTCCACGGCATAAGGTCAGTCATCCTTCTATTTATCCTTCCTTTGTGTTACACGCATGTACATTTTCTCATTCGTGACAAATTGAAACATTATTACGATGGCCGAACAACTCGAAAAACTCGTTAGAACTAGGGGCACTCTTAAAGGGAAATTAACGCGTCTTTACAATTGGATCGATAAATTTGATACTAACAAAGACAGTATTCATGGAATTGCGGAGCGCCGCCAACAAGCCCTAGATGCTTTTCGAAATCTTGAAAACATTCAATTTGAAATTGAACAAATCCACAAAACCTCTTCGCGAGAAAAGCATGACGAAGAACGCGTACATTTTGAAAACGATTACTATGCCATAGCGGAGAAAATGACTAAAATTCTTAATAAAGCAGCGTCCCAGTCGACTTCGCAAAAATCCGATAATAATTCAACGCGACAAACGTCCGAAGAAACAAGCGAACGTCGAGCGACACCCCACGTAAACTTGCCGGTGTTAGATTTAAAAACGTTTTCCGGAGAATACCAAGATTGGCTATCATTTTATAATTCCTTTACTGCTGCGATCGACGATCCAAAAAACGGTTTAAATGATTGTCAACGATTACAGTACTTAAAATCGTGTTTACGGGGCGATGCACTAAAATCAATAGATGCTCTTGAAATCGCCGAAGCAAATTATCGTACCGCATGGCAGATACTTGAAGAACAGTTTAAAAATACGCGATTAATTGTACAGGACGACGTCCTCGCTATTCTAAAGCATCCCGCTATGTTTAGGCAGTCACATACTGCACTACAGGACTTTTTAAATATACTTAAGGTCAATATAGCCGCGCTAAACAAGCTGAACATACCAATTCATACGTACCATGCTTTATTAGTACCGATAGTAGTAGAGAAATTAGACTATAACACGATTAAAGAATGGCAAATCACCTTAAATACAGAAGTTCCAGAATTCGAATCTTTAAAACGCTTTTTAGAAAAACGATGTCAATTATTAATATCATTAAACGCGATCGGTAACAACAGCACTCCTTCAAAACCATATGTCACAGATCCCAAATATAAGCGGGTACTTTCCCACACAGCGGCAATAAAAGTAAACTGTGTCCTTTGCAAGGGTGATTGCCCCAAAATTAGTGCTTGTGCAGAATTTTTAAAATTAACGGTGGGCCAAAGATCACAAAGGGTACGACAATTAAAACTTTGTCTTAATTGCCTCCGGATTGGGCACCACGTTTCCAGATGTTTGATTCGCACCAATTGCCGAACGTGCAACAAACGAGGTTTCCCTAATTTCTAATAGAAAGACCCAAGACAAAATCGCGCTTTTACCAACCGCTCTAGTTTACATCCGCGACGCGAACAATAAGTGGCACGATTGTAGGGTCTTGCTCGATTCGGGGTCCATGTCCAATTACATTTCGGCATCGATGTGCCGAAAATTAGGATTGAAACGATTTAATACCGATATTTCGGTATGGGGTATCGGTCAAATTAAAACGAAAATAAAATACGCGGCCCAAGTCTATTTTAAATCAAAATACGATGATTTCTCTGGTCACACAAAATGTTTTGTCATCGACCAAATAACCGAAAATTTACCTGTTAGAACAATTAGCAAATTGGGCCAACAAATACCAAGTTCAATAAAATTAGCGGACCCGAATTTTACGACGTCATCGTCGGTGGACCTTCTTATCGGCTCAAATTTATTTTGGAAATTACTCCGTTCGGGTAAAATCGTAAAAGGGCCAACTGTGCTTCAAGAAACACATTTAGGATGGGTCGTCGCAGGTACTTTATTGGACGTTTCCGACCCGCCTATTTCAATGCATACAACCACTCTATTGACCTTACAACAGCAATTAGAGAAATTTTGGAGACTAGAAGACGAAGGCAATAAAGTTATAAACACGTCGGGTATTGCTAAAGAACATCTGGAGTGCGAGCGGTACTTTCAACAAACAACTCAACGGACGACATCCGGTCAATTCGTAATAAATCTACCCTTCAAGGATTACCCCCCGGATCTAGGCAAAACCAGGGAAACAGCTGAAAAGCAATTTTTATCTTTAGAGCGCCGATTAGCGGATCAATCCAATCTTAAAAAGGATTATATAAAATTCATACGCGAATATGAGCATTTAGTCCACATGCAGGAAGTCACACAAAATGAATTAGACGATTCAAATGCATTTTACTTACAGCATCACGCCGTGTTAAAGGAATCGGTTTCAACAAAATTACGCGTCGTTTTTAATGCGTCTGCTAGAAGCACAAATGGGTTGAGCTTAAATGACAATCTAATGGCCGGTCCGACAATCCAACAAGATTTGTTTGCAATTTTAACGCGATTCAGAACGTTTCAATACGTAATTAGTGGCGATATCGCAAAAATGTATCGCATGATTCTCTTGCACCCCGATCATAGTAAGTACCATCGGATATTTTGGCGTGAAGACAAATTACAACCGCTAAAGATATTTTGCCTTAAAACCTTAACATACGGTACCAAACCGGCATCCTATATCGCAACGCGCTGTCTTCAAGAACTAGCGGACTTGAACGCGAAAAACTTTTCGGACGCAAGCGATGTCATTCGACGCGATTTCTATGTCGACGATTTATTAACCGGTCACGACGATCTAGAAAAACTCTCAAAAATAAAAAATCAAATTATGGCAATTATAAAACAAGGCGGATTTGAACTCCGTAAATGAGAATCTAATGAGGTGTCTTTGATCCAAACACATGACGACAATAATTTTAAACATGACGTGCGATTAGACAAAAATGAATTCACAAAAACCCTTGGACTTCTGTGGAATCCCGCTTCAGATTCGTTAAAATACCAGGTCAAACCCTTAATCAATGCAACCAAAATCACAAAACGAAACATTTTGTCAGCCACAGCGCAGATTTTTGATCCATTAGGACTCTTAGGTCCCATCATAATAACGCCAAAAATAATTATGCAGAAACTATGGCAGCTCAAACTGTCATGGGATGAACCCGTAGCTGAAGACATGTGTCACACATGGAATCATTTTTTACGCGAGCTTTCATCGCTTAATAATATTCGAATTTCAAGAAAAGTTCTGATAGATAAACCCAGTTTCATTGAGTTGCACGGTTTTAGTGACGCTTCTCAAACCGCATACGGTGCGGCCGTGTATCTTCGATCACGAAATTCTAATAACGAAATTTGCGTTGGGTTATTATGTGCCAAGTCACGTGTATCTCCTCTCCGTGTGATAACTATCCCAAGGTTAGAGTTGTGTGCCGCTGTACTTTTGGCGCACTTGGTAGAATCCGTGGAAAAAACATTAAACCTCAACATCGCTAAAAAATTCTTTTGGACGGATTCAAAAATAGTTCTGGCCTGGATTAAGTCCAGCTCCGGACAATTTCAAACCTTCGTGGCCAACCGCGTGTCCACAATTCAAGCGCTGTCTAACGAAAACGATTGGTACCATGTTAAGGGAGAAGATAATCCCGCCGATTTACTCAGTCGCGGCGTCGCGCCCTCCAAAATCAAAGACATTTCAACTTGGTGGGGTGGCCCAGCATGGCTAGCCAGACCCCAAGATACGTGGCCTACTGATAAATTTACTATTGACAAGGAGTTGCCTGAAAGGCGCACCGTTTCCATGACATCCGCTGCTTCGGATAACTCAAATTTAAACCAAATGTTGACAAAATTCTCGTCCTTTGCCAAAACCCAGCGCGTCGTGGCGTGGATTCTACGGTTTTGCAAAAATAGTCAAAATCCCAACGATAAAGTTTCCAACAAGTATTTAAGCGCAACGGAACTCAGAGAAGCTACAATAAAGATTGCGCAACTTGTTCAAAAAAACGAGTTCGCCAGTGAAATTGCGTCATTATGCAGTAATAAGCAACTTCACAAATGTTCTAACCTACTGTCCTTAAATCCGTTTTTTGATCCTGTCGACAACGTCATAAGAGTCGGGGGTCGATTAAAAAACGCGGCGATACGATATGAAAGTATGCACCCCATTTTATTGCCAAAAAGCCACCACATTACTCGATTAATAATTAGGCAGGGGCATCACAGTCAATTACACGCCGGAGTACAAGGTACCCTATCGGCTCTACGCCAAAGATTTTGGATCATTTCTGGCAAAACCGCGGTTCGGCAGGAAATACACAATTGTATAAAATGTTATAGGTCAAATCCTAAACGCACAAACACATTTATGGGTGACTTGCCTACATTTAGGGTAAAAAATGCGCGCCCTTTCACGGTCAGCGGAGTCGACTTCGCTGGGCCGCTGCTAATTAAGGAGTCTCACGGTCGCGGTAAGCGAAATGTTAAGGCTTACGTCGCTGTCTTCGTCTGCTTCGCTACGAAAGCTGTGCATCTCGAGCTTGTAGGTGACTTGACGACGGCGTCCTTTTTGAATGCATTAAAACGTTTGGTTTCGAGACGGGGGCACGTGTCCCACATCTACTCAGACAATGCCACCAATTTCCGCGGTGTACAACGCGAGCTTGGCGAAATGCGCCAGTTTTTAAAATCAATCACCTTTAGTGACGTAATTGAAGATCTCGCAAGCAAAAGCATAACGTGGCACAATATAGCACCTGGTTCGCCCCACCTAGGCGGACTTTGGGAAATTAATGTAAAGGCCGTTAAATTTCATGTAAAGCGCATCCTCGGGATGTCATTTCTGACGTATGAGGAAATGTACACGCTCCTTACACGCATCGAAGCGATCCTAAATTCCCGACCAATTACTCCGCTTACTTCCGATCCCAATGACCTAGAAGCTCTAACTCCTGGACACTTCCTGATCGGACAACCAATGACCACCATCGCCGAAGTGGACCTCACTGATGTCCCCGAGAACCGTTTGAAGAGATGGCAGCGAGTGGAACAAATGCGGCAGCATTTCTGGAAACGTTGGCGAAAGGAGTACCTATCCCAACTTCAGCAACGACCCAAAAAGCAATCGACCAAGGGAGTGGAAATCAACCTTAACGATCTCGCAGTTATCGTCGAGGAAAACTGCCCTCCGCAGAGGTGGCAACTAGGACGCATGATCGAACTACACCCTGGACGTGACGGTGTAGTGCGCGTCGCAACGCTAAAGACGCCAAGTGGTGAAATAAAACGTGCAGTGCGCAAATTGTGTTTGCTACCAAAACTATAAAAGTGATTCCGTTCGTTGATCCTGCGTGATCATTATTACACCTACATAATTATGTTTATTTTCTTGTGTTTTAACTTTTTCAATTAGTGTGTAGCTTATATAGTTAGTTTTTTATGACTCATTTTCGTATATTGTTTTATATTGTTTATTCTATAAATTTATGCTTTTGTTTATTGAAGTCGGTGACTTCAAGGGGGGGGGAGAATGAACGATCTTTTCCGCCCTTGAGGCACTTAGGGTAGGGGGTACTACGCACCCCCACCTTACCTTTTCTTTTGGGGTGGCTCCAGCCACACCACTCATTCAAAATCTAAATCTTCACTAAGACTGAGCTTGCTCCTAACAATGTCCTTTTTTATGAAATGTACATAATGTAATTATGGTGTGTTAAATAAACGGGTCATCACCCAAAAGCGGATCTTACTAGTACTTTGTGTCCACAATTCAAAACAACAAACAAGTTGTATTTAGAAAGTTGAAACTAGGAATAACTTTAACATTAAACAGAAATGGATTTTCTTGTGTTCTATGGGCTTCTCTCTTCACAGATTAGATTCTTCTGCATAGCTGCCAACCCAAGAATGATTACAATCAGTGCAGTGGTCCTCAACAATCCCTTCTGTTACTTTCTTTTATTTCTTTTCCCATAACAAATTGAAGCTATGCAATTATGTGTCTATTTTGGAGTTCATTTTGCCAATAATTACTTTTTTGATAAATTTTGTGTAATTATTCTTAATATTATGGTCTACTGCTCTTGGGCCATTAAAATATTTTTTTTAATTCATACAATTTTCATTTTTAAGGGCCTTCTTAGCTTTTAAGTCATTGTTTATTCCGATTCTGTCACAGTCACAGTATTTTTTCCTTTTTAGAACAATGTTGTAATTCCCTTTTTGTGTTTCCTTCTTCTACTTATAGAAGTCTATTTCTTATTTCAGTATTTCCGTTCTTCTGGAGAGGGCATCGAAAGACTCCTGACGTCGCAGCACCAAGTCTGAATTAAGAAGGTATTTTATTTATTTATGTTACAATAGTTATAACATATTACTCTTTGTACCAGTCTAGAAGTAATCAACGGCATGCACTGGAATTCACCAACAATTTTCACTGCGTAAATTTAAAGCGTATAATAACAGTCTAAAAGATTATAATTTAGTAAAAATATAAAATTTAGTTATTTCTTTATTTTCTGAAGATTACGTCGCAGAAGCCATGACGACGTTACCGCCGCGGATCTGGATTTAAAGGTTGATTGATACTATTCGTAAACATTTCGTATTTTATATTTATTTTGTACTTTTATTACAATAAGTTTGTGTAACGCTGGGGCTGTCTCGGTGGTGAAAACATTAATTTGTATTTTTTTCTGGCGGAGGTGAATGTCTGAAGAATATAAGGCATCGCATGAGTCAGTGGATTGATTTAATGGTAATTACATGGATGTGCATAGTTAAAATTTAGCGTGCGTTCGTTAATTTGCTTTTAGAAAATGACCCCTAATAACCGATTATAAAGACGTTTCACGTCCAAAAGAAAGTGATAGAAAGATTGCATAAATGCGAAGGTTCGAGCAACTGCACAATCGATCAATATTCGATCAACTTGTACACTATGGTACATTTACATTTAAAGTACTGTTCACACTTAATAAGTAATTTATTGCCGCTGACATGAGAGCAAAATTTCGTGAGGCTCACTTTTTGAAAAGAAAGGCGAATGAAGTTTAAAAGCGTTTATGTCGGGAGAACGATTTTTTGGATTTCTGTCTTTGTAAAACTGCCTTGCGTCTCATAATATCATCAGATAAGTTAATGTAATGCTGTCATAATAATGTAAATTAAAATTTAAATATATTCAAGTCTAACTCCACAAACTTTAATAAACGTAAAATTACAATTGGAACATGTTTCGGGAGAAAACTACTCCTATCATCAGCCCTTAAAGAATGTTTAAAATTATGAAATATGTTCCAATTTTATTGTAATTTTACGTTTATTAAAGTTGGAGTTCGACTTGAATACAACTTTGATTCATCGACATTTAGCTCGTTTATAATAATGTAACATCAAATACTCTGCAGGATGCTCAATCAAGAATCTCGGGGGTTACTTTAACTGTTTAAATTTATATTTTTATTGAGGCGGAGAAATTCTTTTCAAATGTAGTAGTAATTTCCCTTCAGTAATTTTCGGGTCTCATTTAAGGGCCCGATATTGAAGCGAAACTTGAGCGTAAAAAGATGGCTCAGGCATTTGTGTTTTTTTTTTAATTAGTTGTAAAGGTTCATAATTATTGTTCATTAGGTGAGTGATATGGATAAGTTATCGAGAAAATGAACCTCCACCAGTAGTTATGTTAACAATCTTCCGCCAATGGATAACAGTCTGGTAACACAACTAATGGTTTTCAGGATAACTTACCCATAACAAATTGAAATATAAATTTTCTGAAACTACCAAATCCTATATTTTTTTATCAAACGAAATAATGTTCTTTGAAAATAAACAATTAGTAATAAACAATTTATTCAAAAATACAATAAATATAATATATAAAATAATAATAAATAAAAATAGAAATGACAAATAAAGGTACACTCTAATCCAACGCTTTGAGTCCTTTGGGGATTCTTCGCAGTATAATTTCTGTCAGAATACAGTTGTAATAAAACTTTTTTAAACGAGGTAACATTATCTCTGTCCAAAATTTTATATCTCGTTGGAATCGCATGGACCTACACACCGGGTGGTAAAATCGATTTTGGGACATGGGAATTTTGAGATCTTCGAATATTGGCTGCTACAAAGCAACTAAAACTGGATTGAGGTGTTTTTTATACTTACAACTTTAATTTAATTTAACGTTTTGCTTCAGAGAGGCAATATTTTCAGATATTTGTTTTTACAATCAAAATTCCTTTCTCATAATCCAATATTCATCTGAAAAATCCAACCTTCTGACTAATAGACAATTTTACAATTTTGTTAGAATCGATTGATTTTTTCTACATCAAATTAGAAGTCTGTAGATGAAAAATTGTGTCGGTAGTTAAAATTTGGAAATCAAATAAGTCACACAAGTGTAAGTGTATTGAACATGATTGTGTACCTACTTAGTTATAGCTATTGGAAAAAGTTTTACTTATGATTCCTTTGAACATAATAAATATAAAGAAGACTGGGTGTTGATTTCTTTCAATATCCTTAACGTGTTGGAATTTTATGTTATTAACTAATCCAAATAAAAATCATTAGTTGCAAGTAATAAATACTGTAGTGACGCCTACATAGGTTTAGTTTTACACTTATAAATAAACATTTGCTGCCTGGAGTATCGTGTAGGAAATTATTAGTTTGGTTTCATTATTTAAATTTAATTTAATTGCGATTCTTTACGACCTTGTCGACTTAATTTAGAGCAGATGTTTTAATATAAGAAATTAAGGATTTTTTAAATGAAGTCATCATCTCCGAAAGAATAATATTTGTGAACCAGCCATAAATAATAATTCCTAGTTTTTGACAATTTGTTTTACTATTCTGAGATAGAAAATAACCAGCTGAAGAAAGGCTTCTCTTTCTATAATTATTATTTCAAATTACTACAAAGTGAACATGTCAGTTGGGATCCTAACTCTAAATTAATGAAATATTATGGCGTACTATAAACTCAATAGATGAAACAACACTTTAATTATATATTACTGTATGTTGAAAAATCCCATTTGTATAGACATATTACATACATTCTATAGATTTCTAACAGTATTGGTACTTGAGGCTAAAAAACATGCATAGCTTTTCCTTACTAAACAGGTAATGTCGTTTTAATTATACGGCATTAAAATATTTAAAAACTTGGAAGCATCCGTGATGTAACGTTTTGATAGATAGAAGTAGTACGTCGCCTTTATATCTCTTCCTTCGCTAAAAATTCATACAACGAGGAAATTCTTGAGTCTACGTAGATCTTTGTTGTTGGTGAGACAATGCTCAATTGTTTATCAACAAAACCCACATCAAGATGAGTATTTGAGGCACGTTACATGTTTTGGCGATGATTCAAAAATAGGGCATTAAAGTCCTATTTTCTGACGATTAATCTTAGGATGCCGTTAAAGATAAGAGTATAAAATTAGTTTAGGGCATATAAATACCACATTCTACACTGCTCGTCCAAATTGACCAAATTGGATAGATAAATGAAATCTGGGAAAATTAAATTAGCGCTTCAGGTCGAGTATAAATAAGGAAATCGTCGAACGCATGCAAGTCGACTACATCATTAAAAAACTCGATGCGGCTTTTTGCGAAAGGTCAGTAGTTCTACCTAATTTATGAGTGACCTTTAGAAGAATTTTATTGAAATATCATCAGTATTTGTTTTTGCCACATGCACGCACGGGGAATACGCGTGCCCAAATTCGGATTAAGATTTACAACATTTCGTATTATTGTACACTTGCGCTTTTTGCGGAAAGCAGGTCAACAGGTAGAGGTCGGTTATAAAATTCGGAGAACATGGATTTTGATGTAACCGTTTATGTTACAAGAGCATCTTGTAAATTAAGTCCTATGGGGGATTTTTATGAGGCACTTATCATTCTGAAAAATCACAAAATCATCCGAGTTGAAATATGAAAAAGACGCTTTAAGTTCAGCACAAATTTATGCAAAATTGTTTAGTTTTAAAGCGTAACTAGATTTTGACACGTTAACGTGCTAGATGTAACCGTCTGATAAGAGTCTGTCAGTCATATGTATGTTTAAAAATGAAAAGCAGTACTTTTAAATATTTATTTATTGTATGCAACCCTAACCAGACAAATTACTAACCTGTCATTTAACAAAAATTACCTGCTGTGTGTAGGTGTCAACGCAAATCTCAAGCAGTAAAACGAAAGTGATTTTACTTCGGACCAATTATAAATTGCTTATAGAAAGACTGAAAGACGTGCTCGTGAAGAATAGACACTTGGAGAACTAATATAACCCTGGAACGGATGATTAAATAGGAAATTCTTCCTTACCGTAAGAATTTGAGGCCTTGACTGTCAGCCTGGTTTCTCAGGTTTCAAGATAAGAAATAATTAGGTACTTGTCAAAACGTTGCGAAGAAGATATTGTTTACATGAAAGAAAGTGGGGGCTCTGGAAGAATTATGATAATAGTAATGCATTAAAATTTGTGCCAGGATCACTTATCATCCTAGGCTTTAAACTAGGCTTTAAATAAAAAAATATATTTCTTAAAAAAATATTGACAGATGTATTGTGATGCCTCTAATGCAAGATTTATATTTTTAACACAAAAAACAAGCCTGCTGTAATTATAAATATTCGTAATATTAAAATATGCCAGTCTTAAAAGCTCAATTATTTTCAGAATTATGGAGACATTTTCTAAGAATAGGCAACTCGCATTCTGAGTTTCTCGTTTCTCTCGCGTGAGTTTACATATTTTTCTTCAGCAACGATGTTATAATATACCAGCTGTCTCAGAAATAACAAGTAGTAGAACTCATCAGTGTCAACAATTTTTCTTATTAAAATTTTACTCTAGATTTTGGAGTTAAAATTAGTTTTGACGTTAATTTCGGTACACGCCACTGAACCCTTGAACGATCATAATAACGACGTGTTTTTGACGTTATAAATTTGTCCAAATAATGACGTCATTGGAATGACGTCAATTAGATATAACAAGAACGTCTTTTTTAGTACAAATGTTTGGGTTTTATAAAACTGTTTTAATATTATATAACTAGCATGAAGAAGATGTATCACACATTTATTAATTAAAAAATATATATTTTTTATTAAATGAATCATACTAAAATATATAGGAATATCTTACTTTTCGCAGTTTTCAACCTTAGGACATGTTAACTTTACCGACATGTTCGGCAAACTTTTCACACTGACGTACCGTACTGACACATCTCTTCGAGGGTGAAGACAATTTTTATTTCAGTTCTTTGCCAAATTTGAATTAGACGGAATGAACTTTTGAATTTGAACTTCGCGCGTGATTGCATGCAATTGCATGGCAGCATTGCTGGCCTGGGTACAAAATGGCAACTCGATGGTGATTTAGCATTATTTTATGTTCAAAACGGTAAGTTATTTATTTCAAGAATATTAGGTAATAAAATTACATAGTGTTAATGTATCACAGTTGTCATATTATAGTAGTGGCAGCGCAATGAAAATTTGTGAGGTTAGAGTCTTAGGTATCACTAATTGAAAATATCTTACAGACTGAACAGATTCTGTTAGGATCTTTGAGATTTATATTTCTGGGCCATCACATGATTTTACTGAAAGTCAATCAGTTGGTAAGTGCAATTTTTTGTTGGAATAGTGAATTTTCTAAGAATATTCCAGTGCCACGTCTTTACCGCCTTTTCCAAGTGTACAAACAGCAGTAAATTCTGGTAAGTTTTTAACTTCAATAAATTTTAGTGTTTTTTTTCTTCACTGTTCATATCGTAGCAAAATGTTTAGTTTTTGAGGTTGATGGAAAAACATTTATTTCATTTCCATTATTGCATACCACATAATACTTGTTAATGTTTTAAAATTTATATTCTCTAATTAATGTTTACCTTAGTACAGGAAGTATGTTACTATTGTATATACCATATGAAAGTTATTGGTGTTAGGACGAAACTTAAATTAAAATAAAAAAAAAATTAGTATATTGTTTTTTTAACAATCGTTTGTTTTAATTTTTCAATAATTTCTTTTAAACTATTGTCTTGTTTTTTATTCTGCTTCCATTGTCAGGAAAATAAACGTCGGGAACAAGGTCTACTTGACGACAATAATGACGTCTATTAGACGTAAATATTAGGGCCATTATGCCCATCTAGATACGTCAGATATTGGTCAGTGATCACGTCATTCAATGACGTCGTTGGGCTGTGTTATATTGTCGTCATTTTTACGTAACTATCACGTCAAATCTTTTGGTCATATGACGTAATGACTAAAAATATCACGTCACTACGTTAGCTGGGAACTACTAACAATAAATTCTAAACGTCTTTAGTTCAACATCCAATGAAAATTGTGGGGCCTAATAAATAGTTGAATTTAAGTTAAAAATACCTTCTCTGGTCATTATGTATTATTAAATCCTCAGGCTGTAAAAAAAAACAGACTTTCTGTACGTGATAGGGATACAATTGCTCTTTCAAAATTCTCCAGATTCGATTTGCTAACTTTCGGGTACTGGCGGTTTTTCGCAAAACACAATTAATGGTCACGCCCGGTCGAGTTGCGCCGATAAACTGATTAATTATTGTGTTTATTATTGTGTATGCTTTTCCAATATATCTTTGGCAAGATTTGCCCAATATTGGGCGAACATATTAGATTTTATATCCATATGGGAACGATATGAAGTTACAACAGACGCTAATATTGCCTGCCAACATAATACCAACGTTGGCTCTAACTTGAACTAAAATAATTTTCCAATATATCTTTGGCAAGACTTGCCCAATATTGGGCGAATGTATAAGATTTTATACCCATTTGGGTACGATATGGAGTTACAACAAGATTATTTGCCATCATAATACCAACTCTGGTTCAACATTGCACGGCCTTCTAAAATTCCCATTTGGAGCTTTAATTTTTTATATAAAAATTCGGTCTATAAGTATCTACATATTAAAATATGTGTAATTCCCTGGTTCCAAGGACACGGACAATGTTTTTTTTTTGTTCTGTTTCAAATTGAAAAAACACATACATTTAGATTTTGGGTTTAAAAATGTTGCCAACTAGTTGGACTTCAAGAAGAATGCTTTGTATTGGATTTTTTTTTTCAAATAGTTCTTTAAAATAAATTGTCATTTCAGCTCATACACATTTTATTGCTTTTTAACAAACCGGGATGTTTTTAAATCGATATTCATTCATATTAATGTTTTTATTATTATACTAGCTGACCCGGTGAACCTTCTATCACCTACAATCGCGTTCTATTAAAACTAATCCGAAGTAGCGAATCAAGAAGAAATGAGAGTTTTGTATATCGTCTGATAGTTCCACCACGAACCACATCTATTAAAAGTAATCTGAAGTAGCAATTCCCATACTAACTTACTTATTTTTATTTTTTCGAATTTTCAGCTCAAGGTTGAAACCCAAGAGAACAAAAAAAGATAGAAATCCAACAAAAATTCTTGAGTTATAAACCCAAGATTATAAACCCATGTCCGTGTTTTAATAGTTATTCTGCTATTCTGGGCGGAGACAAATCCAACAAATCAAAGATCATAAAAATCGGTCCAGCCCAAGGGGGGGCCCTGGGCCTTCATGTCCATGTGAAAAATAGTTCACCACCTGTCCTCATACCTACCAAATATACAAAAAAAAAACATAAAAATCGGTCCAGCCTACGAGGGCCCCCTGAACCCTATGTGCAGGTGAAAAATAGTTCACCACCTATCCTCATACTTACCAAATATACAAAAAAAATCATAAAAATCGGTCAAGCCGAAAAATCGCTTTAGACCAAGGGCCCCCCTGAGCCCCCATGTCCATGTGAAAAATACTTTACCACCGATTGTCTTACCTGCCAAATACAGAAAAAAAAACATAAAAATCGGTCCAGCCGAAAAATCACTCTAGCCCGAGAAGGTCGCCTGGGCCCCCAGGTCCATGTAAAAAATAGTTTATATTGGGACAATGTGCTTGTGCTACTGGGGTTGTGACACCCAACATTGGACAGCATTTTTTGACATTCCTTCAAAAGATCATTGTAGTCGACGATACTTTATTGTCAACTGATGCTGGCTGATGACGTTACGCGTCATTTGAACGTCAATAAAGTTATGGATCGAGATTTTATAGATTGCATAATTATAAAGACTGCTTTACATCTTAAATGCCAATGTCACAACTGATGTCCAATGTTGAGTGTCCCCCAACTGTAACTGCATCCGAGTGTGCAAAAATTTAGAAACTTGATAAGGACGCTGGCTTCTCCGGACAAAAACAATTGATTCTCTGTAGTTAAAGTAAATATCCATATGCCGTCCGTGAATTTGAAGGGTTTGAAAATGCTAAAAAAATGAGATTTCGAAAAAGTGGTAAAATGTTGTTGATCTCGGCGAGTCTGCTACTGGTTAAAATTAATGCTGTTACTGGGACACCCTGTATAGTATAAGTAAAATCAGTATTTATAAATAAATATGAAAAAAGTATATGCATCCTTTCAGTATTATAAAAGATGCGTTTATTTACCCTTTTTGCCTATTGTATATTCAAAGACAATCGCAGTTAAAGAGTAAACTCCAGTCGCGCGTCGGAGCTGACACGCACATTTACTTTTTATTAACATAATCGCTAACTTGAATATGAACACTGAACGATAACAATGTCGATGAATCAAAGTGAAGTAAATTTAAATAAAATTTTAAATATATTCAAGTCAATCAAACTTCACAAACTTTAATAAAATTCAGTTACAATAGGAACATTTTTCGGGAGAAAACTACTCCCATCTTCAGCCCGAATTTTACAAGAGATTAATGATACAATTTTTGAACTATGACGTTATTTTGAAAGTATTTATTTTGACGTTTTGAAAAGGTTACATGATTTTTAAAAGATTTGGTAAAAACATTTTATAAAATGTAATGAAATATGAATAAATAATGAAATTATTATAAGTGAAAAAAGTTGGCATTTGAGGTAAAAATAATGTTGAATGCAAACAAAAAATAAAAAATAGATTGGAAAATTTAAATAGTGAATTGATAATGGTTTTATTGACGTTATTCTGTTCATTTAAACAAGATCCGTTTTCTAGTTTCAAGGGTTTCCTAATTTCCAAATTCTCAAGAAAATCTAATTTCTTGCTTTTATTGCATTTGTGAATCAATTTGGAACTGGATGGTGATAAACTATGTTTCGTTATTAATATATGATTGGCGAAAGAAGAAGGTGTTGATGGAGGAGGGTCAAGATCTGTGTTGTTATAGATATGTCTGAAAGACTGAGTTGCATATTGGGAGGAAAATAACAAGCAATTTTTTCTACATCTAATGGTAAGCCACACTTTTGAAATTTCAAATATTTAATTTAACACTGTAGAACATTAATTCAAAGTTTAAGATCAGTGTTAGTTCACAACCAACCGTAGATCACAGTTCTTAGCAATTACACGTTTCTAGAAGTGACAACCGATTAACTGCGATTAGTTCAAGTAAAACCCATATATCATCCAGCACGCAACAAATTGTTGCTGACCCAAACAAAAGTTAGAAGGGTTATAATGCAAATGGATTCAGAGTAAAAATAGGAACTAAAATTTAAATATATCTAAGTCGAACTCCACAAACTTTAATGAGCGTAAAATTACAAATGAAACATGTTTCGGCAGAACACTACTGCCATCATCAGCCCTTAAAAAATTAAAAAAAAATAATAAAATTCTTTAAGGGCTGATGATGGCAGTAGTGTTCTGCCGAAACATGTTCCATTTGTAATTTTACGCTCATTAAAGTTTGTGGAGTTCGACTTAGATATATTTAAATTTACTTCACCTGGATTTAAGAACATTCTTCTGGTTTAAAAATAGGAACAATTAAAATTAACTTTTTCTTAAGAATTTGTCGTTAAAAGTTATACCGCTATACTTCAATACTTTAGTTATAATAATTTCTAAACGTTCTGTTTGTTCCACTACTACAACTTCTGTTTGGTGAATATTGTGGGCATAAATAAAAACAATCCACAATTACCTTAATGAAGTAAATCTTTCTTAGACCATTCAACTCCATGTTCTTGTGATACAGATACGCCAAAGACATTTGTCTAAAAACGAAGAGCTTGATTCTTTTAATAGTGGTGCTTGTAAATCAAAGTTGAATGATGGTTTCAATAATTATTATTGATCACACACTGTATACTTTGCTGATTTCTCGCATACAAGAAAATGGTGGACTTAAAGCTCGACTTAAGAGGAATTCTTACCCCGGTGCTGCTAGTTGGTTGGAATTACCCTTAAAATTTAAGGTAAATATTAAGGAAGGTTTTTGACACCAAATGAAAGAAAAATTGCCAATCTACACAAGTCTAGTAATATTTTTTTGAAATTTTACTTAAAAGATGCTTTAATAAATGGCGGAATATATCAATATTACACATTTTGTCCATTTTTTTTTTGGCATAACGAAAACTAAATTAAAAATTTTAACACTAGAGATGGGTATATATGGGTTCTTTCTATCATCTGGAAAAACCTTACATCGTTTCATTAAGATATAGAAGTTATGGGAGCCGCCTACTTACATAATGTGTTACGTGTGTTTTTGTATGAATCACTGTTCAGTTTGAGAACTGGATTTTTATGATTTTATGTTAGACCATTGTAAGCTTTCAAAGCGTTAACAAGTGTTCCTGTAATTCTTCGTAATAAAGTCTGTTTAAAATTTTAAAAGCTAAATTATTATTCGCAATAACTTAACTGGCGCAGTCGGTAGGATCCGGGAGAAGATACAAGTGTCTTTGCTGTTTAGCATTAATCCCCGGAATATCCTAACAAAAGGCAAGAGGTAGATTCGACAACACTTCACTGGGAGGATACCAGACATCGAGTGTTTCTACAGATCGGACTACTAACTTCAACCACAGAAATATCATCGAAGGCTACATTGGTTCTCAAGAAACAAGAAATTCAACTGGAAGCAAACCAGAAAAATTTCTTCCTAACTATTGGAGTTACCAAAGACAAGCGGCAGATCTGGGAGTGGGGTAAGTCACGTTTGACTGTCTTCATACCAACTGTCAATTGCTAGTTATTCTGCTTTTTTTTTACTTTAATTTAACTTTTATTTTCACTTCATTATGCCGGATACCGAATCAAATGTCAGTGCAAGAAACAATGACCGCATATCATATGATAAAGCTTTTAAATTAATACAAAATTTCAACGGTTCCAAGTCACAGCTTCATAATTTTGTTGACGTAGTAGATTTTGTGTATGCAAGATTTGACCCGCAGGATCTGGATATTTTTCAATTTATTGTTAAGGCTAAATTAGAAGGACCAGCTCTTGATTGTATTGCTTCTTTAGAACTAAATACTTGGAACCGCATTAAGGAGGAACTATTGAGAAAATTTGGTGAAACTTTAGATTTGCATAGTTTGGCTTTTGAAATGACTCATCTAAAGCAGCTACCTTCTGAGAAACCATTGGAATTTTTGCAAAGAGTGGAAAGTCATTTGTTAAGAATACACAAAATTATAAAATATGATACTTCTCGAAGTGTAGGTGCACGAGATTTGCTTCATGAATACCAAGACAAATCTGCACTTTTAACTGTAATAAATGGATTAAGAGACCCTCTGGGTGCTTCCGTAAGGTTAAAAAACCAAACTCTTTGGTGGATGTTTCAAATTTAATTAGGGACCATGAAAATAAACAGTTTATGTTAAAGCAAGCTTTCCCGCCTGCAACATCAAATGTATCACAAACACCTAATAATAATAATCAGCCTATTAAAAATAACTCGTCAGGTGGTAAACCCCCAATCAAACTTGTTATTAAAAAATGTACTTTTTGCCAAAAATTGGGACATGACGCGCAAAATTGTTATGCTAGGCGAGGCGATTCAAAGGTAACGAGTACAAGTAGTGTTAAAACGTTGTCACAAAGAAATGTTATCACTAATAACGATTATGAACTTGTAGAATGCGAAGTACATGAATCCAACGATCAAAATTTTTGTTTAACAGCCTCGGGCACCCAGCATCAAGTATTAGAGGATCTGAAAGAATTGGAAATTTAAATCTAACCGAAACAAAACTTCTGTACATACAAACTAAAAATCCTAAAATAATTTTTTTTATAGACTGTGGTGCAACTATTTCGACTATAAAACCTCACCTAATTAAAAACGCCGATGAGTTGCAAAATGAAACCATAATTGTATCTGGTATTACTAGCGACAACTTAAAGGTAAATAAAAGTATTCAATTAAAATTACTCGGAAAATTGCACAAATTTTACGTGTTAGACATAAACTCCCAATTTGACGGAATTTCAGGTTTAGATTTTTTGCAGAGTTACAATGCTCAGATTGACTTTTCTAAAAATACTTTAAAAACATTTAATAGAAGTATACCATTATTAACGCTCCAACATGAAGTTCAAACTGGACGCGGTCCTACAAATAATGAATCGTCGGCAACAGTACAAATTCTCGAACCTAAAACACACTCAGTAGTTGTTTTCAAAACAAACACCGCTTGCAACGGCGACAATTTCTTGTGTGAAGAACGTACCCTTTGTAATGGCAAAGTTAAAATTCCAAGTGCCCTGGTCAATGTGAGGGATAATAAATTTGTCACGACTATTTTGAATAACACTGATAATACATATGAATTAAAAGATACGCCTATAGATTTAGAACCTTTTGAAAATATTCCTGTAACGTCGTATTCTGATAATCATAATTTGAAATTAAATAAAAATGAGCGTTTACAAAAAATTAAAAGGAGTTTAAAAATTGATCATTTAAATTTAGAGGAGAGGCAACATTTAGAGAAATTATGTTCGGAATATTGTAACGTATTTTTACTGTCTGGAGAGCAGTTGAGTTTTACCAACAAAATTAAACACAAGATTATTACTGGGGATGCTAAGCCTATTTATCAAAAGAATTATCGATATCCTTTTATGCTGAAAAATGAGGTAGAAGATCAAGTTTCAAAATTATTACAGCAAAATATTATTAGACCATCTTGTTCGCCCTGGAATTCACCTCTTTGGATTGTACCTAAAAAACAAATTAATCCTGCTAAATCAAAATGGAGACTTGTTGTTGACTATAGGAATCTTAATTCTGTTACAAAATCGGACCCTTTCCCTATTCCTAAAATAGACGAAATTTTAGATATGTTAGGAAAATCGAGGTATTTCACAACAATAGATTTAGCGTCTGGTTTTCACCAGATTGAGATGGATAAAAGTGATATAGAGAAAACAGCTTTTAGTACTGATACAAACCATTTCGAATTTTTACGTATGCCATTTGGGCTCAAAAATTCCCCTTCAACTTTCCAAAGAGTCATGAACAATGCTTTTAGCGGTCTAATAAATAATGAAATTTTAATTTACATGGATGATATTTTGATTTTTAGCAGCTCAATTCAAGATCATTACAATAAAATTGCGAAAGTGTTTGATAGACTGAAAAATTCGAATTTAAAAATTGAACCAAGCAAATGCTATTTTCTCCAGAAGGAAGTTCATTTTTTGGGTCACACTTTAACTGAATTTGGCATTAAACCCGATCCGACGAAAATTAGTTCCATTTTAAAATATCCCCAGCCCACTAATCAAAAGGAAATCAAATCATTTTTGGGATTGTTCGGTTATTATAGGAAATTTGTTCCGAATTTCGCTGAACTCACGAAACCATTAACCGTTTTATTAAAAAAGGGTGTAACTTTTAATTTTGATTCAAAATGTCAGACAAGCTTTGAAAAATGTAAGGAGATATTAATCTCTGAAAATATCCTAGCATATCCAGATTTTACGCAAACCTTCACTTTAACTTGTGATGCTTCTAATTTTGCGATCGGTGCTGTCCTCTCTCAGAACGACAGACCAATAGGATTTGCATCTAGAACACTCAATGATTCGGAAGTGAAATATTCCACAATAGAAAAAGAATTACTAGCGATTGTCTACGCAACAAATTTTTTTCGGCCATACCTATTTGGAACTAAATTTATTATAAACTCAGATCACAGACCGTTAATTTGGCTCATGAATCTAAAAGATTTAAATTCAAAATTGTCACGCTGGAGAATAAAGCTTAGTGAGTTTGACTTTGACATCAAATATATAACCGGAACGTCGAATAAAGTGGCTGACGCACTCTCTCGAATAAAAATAAATCAATTAACATTATCTAAAGCTTATAAAGAATTTGTCGAAACAAATGATCAAATTTTGATGAACAATATCAAATTTTCAAACGATCAGTTATTTTTTACAAAACATAAAAACATTTTGTATATTATCTCGGGGAAAGAAGATATCCCACTTTGTGACATAGAAACTTTAAAAAAGGATTTTTACATTGAAGACTTAAATTCTGTAACATCAAATCAAACATTTTTTAATACGAACGGTAACCAGAGTGTAACTATAATAAAATTTGAGAGTGAAGATATTGAGACTATTTTTCAGTATATATCATCAATCCATTTAACGCATCCTAGTTATCACATTAATAAATCCTTAAATTTGGACACGTTGACAATTCTAAGTTACCTATTTCCTAAACTTACATTTACTGTTTGCTTCAATATTGTTCAAATCCCGCCAGGTAATGATATTAACAAAATTATTAAAACATTCCACACACAATTTGACAATTATCATAAAGGAATTCATGAAACCTATAATAAAATCAGAAAAAAATATTATTGGAAAAATATGGTTGAAGATATAACAAAATTTATTAAAGATTGTGAAATTTGTCAAAAATCCAAAATAGATAGGCGATCTAACAAATACCCATTAAATCTTATAGAATCACCACGCAAACCATTTGAGAAAATTTCCCTGGATCTCCTAATAATTAATAACAAATTTATACGAACAATAATAGATAATTTAACCAGGTATGCACAAGCTTATATATTAAATAACAAAACTGGGAAAACCATAGTAAATAAACTAAAAAATTTCATACAACATTACCAAATACCTGGAGAATTGTATGTCGACAACGGCACTGAATTCGTAAATAAATGGGTGAAAGATTTTTGCGAAAGATTTCGTATTAAGTTTACTGTTTGTTCGGTGGAACATTCGGACTCTGCAGGTCTTGTTGAGAGACTATTACGGACACGATTCGTTGCTGTTTGACTGAAAATCCTCAGACTAATTTACACGACTCTCTGCTTATTGCATTAAACTCTTATAATCACTCTAGACACTCTGCATTAGGTTTTACACCTGCAGAAGTTTTGTTCCCATACACGAATCTTTCAGATCCTTTAACTCTAAAATATTTTTCTGATCAGCAAATTGAAAAAGTTAGATGCAACCAGCTAAATTGCAGACAAAAGGCAAAACAGTTCAAAGATAGAAATCTTCCAGAACGTGCGTATCCAAGTTATAAAATTGGACAATCAGTGCTGATTAAAAGAAAAGCAAATGTTGATAAACTAGAGCATTGGTGCAACAAAATTATAAAGCTTCGAAATTTCACTTTGATCAGTTGAAACCTTTTTTTTCAAGAGACAACACAATTGTAGAAAAACCAGCAAGTGATCTTAATTCAGCAAGTCTCATATAGTTTATATAGTTCAGTAATTTGCAAGTGTATGATACACCTTTCAAATGTGACTTACAGCTACGTGGTTTTAGTTTGCCATAACATTAAACCCAGATTTGTTATATTGTTTGGTAATACTGTGCTTTGTTATGGGAAATGGACAATGGACCAGCAACTGGATAAAGAAGACACAATGGACAGATCGACTTGAACACATACTGGCAAGAAAAGAAGTGGAATGACCAGAAATCAACCAGCAAATTCGTTGGAAGAATTTTTTTCCTGGAGGTCAAAAATTCTCTTTAGGAAAGGGAGGAGTTATGGGAGCCGCCTACACCTAATCGGGAATCGACTGGAGCGATCGACTGGAGCGATATTATATTTCATCTCGCGCGGACCGGATATATTAAATTTATACTTACTTACATAATGTGTTACGTGTGTTTTTGTATGAATCACTGTTCAGTTTGAGAACTGGATTTTTATGATTTTATGTTAGACCATTGTAAGCTTTCAAAGCGTTAACAAGTGTTCCTGTAATTCTTCGTAATAAAGTCTGTTTAAAATTTTAAAAGCAAAATTATTATTCGCAATAACTTAACTTAGATATTATTTTAAAGCAAATTTGAAACCCTTACGAACATAATTTTAACGAATTTTCTACATTGTGAAATGCTGCTGCCTAGCGCCGAAAGACGGAGAACTCAAAACTCCTCCCATCGAACCTTTAAGGACACTCCAGTACTCAAGTAGACGAAATTTGGGCTGAATCTCTCAACGAAACGGAAAAAGTGTAGCAATTTGAGAGAATACAATCAGTAACATAAAATTTTCATTAATTTCCTCAATCTTCATAAACTATCGCGTTATATACTTTAGAGAAAACAAGGATATTTTTTGTAAATAAGCACAAGAAAATTCCGAAAGACAAAAAAATTACGAAAAAGATGGAAGAGCAGAAATTAAACAAGGTGATTGAAGCACATACCAAAGAACAAAAAAGAGCAAGAAATATACAAGAGGAACAATCAGAAGAATATGTTTGCTCAAAATGCCAAAGAAGAAAATACTGAAGAGGAAAAATCGAAGATAATAAAAACAGATAAAAAAGCGTATTCTGATGGACAAATCAAGGATACTAAAGCAAACACGAAAAATGAATAATATAAAAATGATATAATAATACACTAGCTGACCCGGCGAACTTTGTACCGCCTCAGAATCAATAACACAGGGGCCCATCAACCCAAATTTGTGAAAATGGACCCTCTTCAACCTTTAAAAAGTAATCAAGTGTAGTCAGGTCAGGTGATCTTGCCGGACACTCGATTTGGCTTCTTCTCCCTATCCACCTATTGGCAAATATTTCGTCTAAATATCCATGACTAACTGCAGCATAATGCGGTGGAGCTCCGTCCTGTTGAAATCAGTGTCTTTCGTCGGGTATATCCGGATATAGCTTACTTTGGAATAAAGCGTTCAAAGTGGGAAAAAGATATTCTCCAAGAAAAACAAATTCTAGTTTTTCATACTTACTCATTATTAATTATTAACCTTAATTAACCATAAAGCTTGGCAGTTTTGTCCGGTTTCTTAATTTCATGTTTAAAGTTTAAATACAGTAACAAACCTTGAAGAACAATATTAAACCCATCCTGCGTAAGCGACGTTATGGAACATTAATCTTCGTTTAAATAGATGGTTAATAATTTTTCCTCAACAACCCCAGTTGTGGTTATAATAAAGCGTGCATCCTCTAATACATCAAATTATTTTTGTTGTTTTTCTAGACACCGAGGTTTATGCATCGCAAGTTATGTGTGTCTGGTTATGCATTTGCTATGCGTAAAATCGCCTCGACAACCGCAGAATTAATCAGTATACATAATATATCAAATAATCCGTGTCTGCGTGGGATCGCCTGCCCACAAAATCGAAATAAACTATACAGTCTAACTCCTGAATCGGAAAAATTGAGATGATCACAGAAATTTCTTCGCCCCAAACGCCGATGAATCACATCGATTGCCGCCGTGAGATTTTTTGATTTAATGCCATTCGTGTTCAACTTCATAGTCTGGCGCAAATGTAGTTATCGAATTATAAATTCAAATCAGTTTTGAATATTATATTAATTTATTGCTATTTATTAGAAAATCGTTGTAGGCTGATTACATATCCACAATGCTTGCAGGGATTAACAATTTGATATAAAGAGATTTATGTAACCGGTGTAATCCCGTCGCAAATCGTGCACCGAACCGCGAAATTCCGGCTAGAAATTCGGAAATTCCACCATAATCAGTGCGCGAATTCACGCTATTCGAGATGATGAATTTTAATAAATCAGAAAACTGCATCCTATTAACATAACTGCAAATCTAATACAGTTGTTCGCCGAAATTTATCGTTTCTAATTACTAGTTATTAACTCCTGTATAATTTAGAACAACCTAAACCTATTATGAGGATTTTTCGCAACGAAAAAATTCCGAAATCCAATCGTGTTGTAATGACAATTCATTATTGTTGGGGAAAATTTATTGTAACGAACTGGCTTCACGTGGTCTGATTATTAGGCATTCACGGTTCAATAGGTAAACCACCTGTTTCGCTCCACTTGCAGTCGCATATTTTAAGATAGGTGATATTCTTTGTGGGTATCAGATGGTGTCCGTTGCACTTTGTGGGAGATGAAATTTTCGATATGCCAAGACATTAATTAATTCTCTTCGTCGAGGTAATGACGGAAAGACAGTGATGTCACAGACGTGCGAGCCGAGACTAATAGACACTATAAATTCATTTTGTACGCGATTTGCGGTATAATGGGACGAGAAGACGGTTGATGTTTCAAGGTCGATGTTTCAGTTTTGACTGCAAGCGAAACAGATTTTAATTTTTAGGAAATACCTGGGAGAAATAGTTCCTCAGAGAAAATGGGCGCAAAGAAAGTTAGGAGCATCAGGGCGGTTTATACTCATTCTGCCCTCATATGGCAAAACAAAGTTGACTTGTCTGACTCATACACAGGGTGCCCAAAATGAATGTTCTACAGTCCATACAGTTTATCACAAAACTTTCAAGATGAAAGTTTTTGGACGAAATAATGACATTGTTCACATGTGAGAAAAAATATTTTGGTTGTCAATTTTGAGATGATGTCATCGACAGTTTTTTTTTAAATCGTCACGTCATACTTTTTCACGATTTTTATTCCTCTTTCAATTTTTGAGAAAGAACTGCAACAAACGCTCAAAATGTTCACCATTAACAGCGCCGCAATTCCCAAGACAGAAATTTTGGAAATTAAACTTTGGTCGATTATTTTCGACGCCTTTACATAAAACAAACCAACGTCAAAGCGGGATGTCAAGAAGCCATTGTGTCGTCCAGAAATCTTTCTCTTTAACACTCATTACCGATACGCCCTTTAAATCCTCCAAATGTTCAACATATTTCCGACCTATTTTGGCCTAAAAACTTACCAGTCATTTTAGATCCAATAGAAGTAGCAAAGATTGTCTCTCACTATAAGTTGGTACATTCACCAAGCAGACGGTATCTTTCTCCTGTGATTTATATAGAAAAATCCTTCATATTCATAATATCGGGCTTAACCGTCCTTCGCAAGATGAATGTGCTGTGACGCTTAGTACGGTCGGGTTGCTTCGAGAGCCAGTTTTTTAACGTGGTATGCTCCACTTGACCACGGCTAGCTACAGTCGTCAGCTGTCTAGTTTGGCAGGACGGAAAACATTACTTAAGACAGCGTGACAATATTTAATGAACACCCTATATACAATGTATTTAGTATTTACAACACCACTATCTTCGTCGCTTTCTTTTCTCTCAATGGCGGGACGCCCCCCCCGACAGTTGTAGCGGCGGTGAAAGGTGTGAAGGGTAGGCAAAGTGTGGTCCGGGTTTCCGGAGGAAAACAGGAAACTTGTCTAAATACTACTAGCGCGTGACAGCTGGCTGGCTCGCGAGCAGAGTGCCCCCGCCGTCAGACAACTGTAAGGTCCTGGAATTTTACACCGAGAGGCGATGACTATGTCGCAGGAACAGGGTTTCCTCCAGGTCACGGATGGGGTCCGCGACTCCTCGGTCGCAAATTCGCTCCACACAACAACTAGAAACCGGAAACAGCGACCGGAAAAACCCGTCCGGATGCTACCAAAGATGCGGACGATTGGCTTGCTCCCGAGCAGAGTGCCCCCGAGTCGGAACGGTAAAAGCGGTGTTCGGCTTGCTTTCCTTTGACAGGGGTATCTCGGCGTAGTTTGTCCAGAATTGCATTGATGAATGGTAACGGATAGGTCATCTCCCAGGGTACGTCGTTTACCTTCTGGAAGTCGATACAAAACGGTACTTTCCATTTTCCTTCTTGGCGAGTACGACGGGAGAGCTCCATGGACTGTTGGACGACTCGATCATTCCGTCGGCGAGCATCTTGTCGACCTCTTGGTTGATAATCCCTTGCATAGCGGGATTTCTCGGTCGGTGCCGTTGTTTAATTGGCTCTGGGTTGAGGAGGCGGATTCGGTGTTCGACTAGCGGCCTCGTTCCCTTAATCGCTTCAAATTTTGGCATCTCGCCTTTAAGGAATTCTTGGAGGCGGTCTTCCCCTTCCTGGGTATAGTGCAATGGTGGTGAAGCAATCGGATGGGATGGGGTGACGATGTCGGGGCTTAGTAGTAGTTGTTCCTAAAGAGAGACAGTTCCGGAGGGTAGGTCGATGGTGAGAACTCGTGTCGACTCAAAATATCCATCTCCAGAATGAGATTTGACGGAAGCTGGGGCAGGTAGTCGAACGTCTCGGTGAGTTTTACCATTCCCATCGTCAGGGAGACCTGGTATGCCTCGGAGACGGTGTTCACTTGTCCATTGGCCATGCGAGCGGAAAATTATAAGATCGACGCGGTTGGTGGTAACAGATTCGGGGACCGGTAAATCGGGTTATTTACTTCCCTCGGCAAACCTGACAACTGTCCCTGCTTGGACACCAAAATGTGACGCCTATTACGGTCGGGTTGCCTCGAGCGCCAGTTTTTTTACGTGTTATACTCCACGGGACCGCGGGTAGCTACAACGGAGTACGGTACGCCAGGGGTCAGCAATTAAACGTCGGAAGGCGATGGGTAGAAAACGGAAGTGGAGATCAGAAAGAACGTGGTCGGGTATGGGAAATGTACCGGGATGTTACCAGGAACTTGGAGGGGAACTGGGAGGATGGTCGGCTGGTGCTCATCTTTGTAGGCTGGGACTTCCTCTTTGGTGGAGGTGCGATTCACATCTCCCTTCTGCTGCTGTGTGGAGCTTCTTTTGTGGACACACTGTAGGGGAGACGATGACGTTAGCAGACGCGCGCGGCTTGTTGCAAATTTAGTAGGGAGAAAGTCTTATCACAGCATTTTCCGCGATGACAAGGGCGGCGGCTTGGGGTCGTCGCAGCGACTTCCGGAAAGATGCATAAGCTGCGCGTTATTTTTCCGGTTATAACGGTGAAGATTTTATCCCAATCGGAGGTCCAGAAGTATTTTTAAGAAGCGGTTAAAGATGTAGATTTGGGCGTAGGGTGCTTGACTTTGTCGAACAGTAGGAGAGCGGCCTGCTAGACTGCGGAGAATTTTCGCTTCAGACCGTCGAGCTTCACTTCCAACACTCTTTTCTTGGAATTCTTCAGTGACTTCGTCACAGTGCAATTTGCGTGAAATGTAAAATTCACAATAAAAAAGCAACAAAAGCTTGCTCAGAAAATGTTAATAGGTCATAAACTCTCTAAACCTAGTAGCGTTGTAGTAGTAACTCTAGTAGCGTTCATGAAACAGTAAAGTAACAGTAGAAGTCGACATGACAAAAACTGATCAGAAAAACGGTCCAATGAAAAAATCACCTACGACACCGACCCAGACGTTGTTGCTAGAAATTAGTTTCCTCTACCTCTAATGTTGAGTTAAAAAAGCAATAAATATTTAATTTAGGATTTATTCCCCGCCTTGGTTAAGAAAGAGTGAGGTTATGTCTGTTTATTGTTTATGTAGTAGTGTGCATTGGATTAATTGCATTTTAACTGATTTTAATGGTATTTTAACATTAGCCTTCTGTATAGTTTGTGCCCTTAAACAGCTAAAGACACCACCTCACTCGCTCATCGATGTCAGTGGTAGACCCCCAGGGGGTGTTATTACTGGAGGAGTGTCAGACCAATTAAATAGTGCAATTGGACCACAGAAATAATCGAAAGTGTGAAGAAAAGTTGTTTTACAATAACTTAGGTTTAATATCAACATTTTATTTCTTATATCTATATACACAATCATAATAAATAATGAAAGAATGAAAAATTAAGTGGCGGAGAATTAGACCTACAACGCTGGGTACCTACTCCATACTCATTGTAAAAATCTTAAAAAAAATGTATGTATGTGTATGTTTACTTACTTTTGTCTAACTTTTTTAAGGTGTTCTTATTATACGGGAACTTAACAAAGTCATCCTCCATTTTGTCTTTAGCTCTTTAAGGGCACAAACTATATAGCAAACTAATGTTAAAATACAATTAAAATCAGTTAAAATGCAATTCATCCAATGCACACTACTACATAAACAATAAACCGACATAACCTCACTCTTTCTTAACCAAGGCGGGGAATAAACCCTAAATTAAATATTTATTCCTTTTTTAACTCGATATTAGAGGTTTAGTTTATTTACAAGACTCTCAAGACTTTCTTTGAGTATTTAGATATTGAATTTTTCAACTCACGTGAAATGCCAAATGTCACGAGAAATGTCAAATTAGTCACATACAAATTGCCACTCGCGAAAAGTCATCGATATTAAGCGAAATTTGTGTTTGTTTATGATGAGAAATGTACATAAAATGACGTCACTTTTGTGAGTGTTAGTACGGCTTGATAATCTTGAAAAGAGTGTGGAAGACTACGTTGTTACTTGAAAGACGTTCAAAATTAGACAATCTACGGTTTAAGCCTTTTAGACTAAGTTATAAGTATTGTAATAAGTTTCCGGGCTCGGTCAGAGCTGAGGTGGATCCCCAAAAAGAGTATGACACAGTTTTTGTCTATAATTTATGAACTAAAGATATTTTGCAAAATATTTCTTGTTTTTATTGTATCGGGTTATGTTGATTTCCATAGGCGTACACAGATTTTATAACAAAATTTTTTAAAATTTTATCTCGATACAGGGGCGGAGTGGAAAACGCAAACCACCCCTTGGTAACCCCCTCTTGCACCGTACTCATCCCAAGGTGTTACCAGATTTTTGAAGTAAATACTTCTTTACGGACACTTGACTTGGGGAGTAAGCTGGTGAATTCCTGACGAGAGCGTTACGAAAAGTGTGATCGAGCGAAGCGAACGGAAGTTTTAATAATAATTAATTCATAGAAAAAATGTTTTCCTTAACGGGATTCGAACCCGCGTCTTTAGGTTGTGAATTCTCGCTTCACTCCATACAGCCATTTGCGTGTGTCAGTTTTGTATGCAATTGCGCTACTTATTTTAATCGCTACACATGATTTTTCCGCTGACTGCAAACTGAAACATGCATTATACAATACTGCAGACGGTATTAATTCAGGATTCTCTAGCTCCATTTATAAACTTACATAAATTAAGAGCACTTTCACAGTAGCGAAATGAAGTTTTACTTCAGTCGTGTGGTCTAAAGCACACTCGTATTTTTTTACATACATTTAGATGTAACCCTGTATATAAAATTAGCTATTTAAATTATGAATCTTTTGTGGGTTAGTTGTCTTCAATGAAACATTTGCCTGGTTAAAACTTGATGAAAACATTTGCGTTATGTGGCACGAGGTCATATGAGGAAGATTAGCAGCAGCTTCTTACAATATACCTAATCAAAAATTCTGTTAGCAAACCTAATAAGTTTACGTTTTGGGTCGACAATATTGTTCCGCTCAAAACAAAAACTGGATTCTTAATTTGTGTTTATAATCAAATCACTCAATACTCAATCACAAGAATTTGAGTTTGGTCATTCATTTATGGCAACGGATTCAGTACATGGTCACATAAGTACTAAAATGAGAAGACATGAAAATATATATGATTTTGAGTAATTGTTATAGATTATTGAAAAGTCGTCAAAAAAAACAAATGTTTGTCATTAATGTTCAGATTTTCGCGATGAATGCAATCAGAGAAAAAATAATAATATTCCCCTATTGGAAACTTATAGTATTCAATTTTGGAAAGGGTTTAAGACTTCTTTTTGTAAAATTCATTTTCAGCGAATAATTTTCAGGAAATAGTTTTTTTTGTATTCGTTTTGTGAAATACACAATGCAGAAAGTGATATAATAACAACAGAAATATTACAGCATACATTTAATGTATTTAATTTGACAGCTGTTAAACTTAACATCAAAATTTGATAAATACACACGGATATTTAGCGTCGCATTTGTTTAGAAGCGGCTTCTCGAACGTTCGCTGGTAGAATTACGCCAGAACGATTTCGGTGGTCCTATGAGTTGGCAGGGAAATCATCAGGAGTTTCTTCCAGAAGGTAACAATATTTTTTTTAATTTGTCTTTCTACTCATGAGTGTCGAACAGAAGCTTTTCATACTTACCAAGACATTAATAATAATACTTCTTAATAATAATAATTCTGGGCTCTCTATAAACTTTTTCTCCTTCTCCTTCTTTCTTTCTACCTATGGTAGGTAGGCTATTGCATGTTTTCTTTCTATGCCTCTTCGGATTCCAGCATTCTCTCCAACGTTTTGGTGGTCTACACAAAAAAAAAACAAAAAAAATGACGAGTGCTTGCACGAGGATCAAGTCAATCTGAAGAGCAAAAATTTGTGGCTATATTTAGACCTCGAGTCCTATTTGGCTTGACAATTTAACTTGTAAATTGTAAGGGCAAATAGTTACAAAAAATTGTCACTGGAATAAAGCTTGTCGAAAAATTGACACTAAAATAATTGTCCTATTGGTTGTTTATTTTGAAATGGAAACATCTCATTGGTTGGCACAAAGAGAAGTTAAATTGTCAGTATCAATTTTTCTGAACATTCTGGGCATTCGAATGATATTGAAGAATCTGCTTTTTATCTTTTCAACGTTTAAAGGTCCTTTGGAATCTCCTTTTTTTCTTTAAGGAATTTTCTAAACTACTCCAAAAAGTGTGATGTTCATTTAAGTATATTTCTAGACTCACAATAAGACATTAAAAACACTTCTGAGCTCTCTGTAAACTTTTCTAGACGGCGTTCTTCTTTTATTCTTTTTCTTTCAAAACATTTCTGAACTCGCCTGAAGTCTGAAATTCATATAAATAATTTTGAGTTCGTTATCAATATTAACTATTGTAACTTTCGAATGTTTTCAACTTTCAAAATTCCAGGATTTTAGGCTTCTAGATCTCCACATATTCCGAATTTACAGATTAGAATTTTAGAACTCCTATTTGAACTTCTTCATAATCATCACAATGCATCAGATTAAATTTACCTAGGCAGGATTATTGTGTTTCTAAAATAAATCTGCACCACCATTTCAGTTACACTTCTCTCAGATGCAATTGCACAAACCGAACTGTAGATAATAGGCTATTGGGTTGAAAAATATGTCAGACAATATATAAAACTAATGATGGACAATTGACTGTTTCTTATAGCCATACAATCTAAGAAACTTTGAAACGCTAATAAACCTACAAATTGTCCGCATGCCTGGACCAGTAAAATGCTGTTATTCCCTACTATGAAATGCATGAAAACAAAGAATTCAATGCTAAACCTACTGACTATATAAATCGCCATTTAATTTAATTTCAAAAAATCCATAACAGAAAGGTTAACATGTGGGAAGAGTTAATTCCATACTTTCTGATAATCAGGAAGAAAAATAAATTGTTATGCAAAATCACTAATTGTTGTTAGTTAATTACTGAAGAAAACTAAAACTTCTTGACCTGCAATTAGAAATAAAGACCTTAGTTCGTTTTTACTAGAGTTTCTAGGAAATAAGTTTTATTATAATGTTTACCAAGGTGTGCTGAGAGTAATGCAGCTTTCATTACACTTCACGATGTACATTATTAGGCAAATAAAACACAACAGAAAACTGTTTGCTCTGAATTCCTGAAATCTGCGTACTTGTAGTTAATTGGTACTACGGTGGTACATTAAGCCACTCACCTGAAGTATTTGATCAGTAAGTGGTACTTAAACACCCACCAGGATTTCGATGCTTAATAATTAACAATTTTTTATAAATATATACTTATTATATCCATATTTTGATTTAGAAAAAAAAAACAGCAGATTCTGCAATATATATTTTTTATTGTTTAATCTTCAGCTGAGCTGTGATCTTTGAAATCTCTGATATTTTTCGAATATTTATCAGGTAGCAATGACTGCTTAACACATCTTAGCGGTACAAAAACAAATTAACCTAATTTTGATGGAAAAGTATCACGAAATAAAGTTGCCGAATTTGATTTATTTGTTTGTAACATACGCACTAGGAACAGTTTTTTTAATAATATTTCTAGTACAGTCGTTTATCATAACCAATTATAAACCGGTACCAATTTGTCTGGACAAGCCGCCCAGCTAAAGCGAGTCGTCGAGCCATTTCCTTCCGGTTCAACCGCCACACTTCTTCTTCAAACATAATCTCAATAATTACGTCATTTCCAGACAAATCCGCAAAAGTCCATCAGTTAAATTAACAGCAAATTAAAGCTAATAACACCGCTCTCCATAAACCTGGGCGTTCCCCGTCAGCGAACGGTGCCGAATTCCCGAAATCCCAGTGGGCAATCACGACGATACCTTGTAATTAAAATCCCCTCCGCCTGTACCTAAGATCGGAAAATAATAATTTATTTCAAAAGCCATTAAGGGGGACGGTTTGGTTGTAAAAATGGGAGCTCACGTCTGCAATTATCTTCACAAAAGCTGCCGGAAGATGGCGATGGGAAAAGTTCGGCGCTACCGTCGAACTACAGCAGATCACTCATAATTAAGTGGCAAAAATACACATCGAAATTAAATCAAAATAATTGCCGTCCATCAATTAGAAAAGCGAGATGACCTCGAGGTCGCGGGAACTCAGTTTTGACCAAATGCAACGGCCGCCTCTCCATTAGGGTCAGCACAATTCATTCAGTAATGTTTAAGAGCGTTAAACTTGAAATACACGATTCAGAACTATTGCAAATACGTAATAATTTATGACGAGGCTGGAAGGAGCAACGACACTGAATAAGATTTGGAGGATGTGAGCTTGAGTATGTTACTGGCAAATTACGACGTTGTGTAGAATAGGGATAAGTATTTTATAACGTCTGGCCTTTTAGGCAGAGTATGTTCTCGTCCAGCTTCAGCTACATTTCTAAGACATTCTATAAAATTTATATCAGTATTTTTCTTCACACCCAGCAGGCCGCAAAAGCCGCTGTTCCCGGAGCGAAATGCGGCCATCGTCACGTCGGGGAATGATGAAACCATTGACAATCCTATTTTCGAGGCAGCCCTTCAATATCAATTAAATATTCGTCGGCATCAAAAACATTCACTCATCAGAAGCATTAACATCCAGTTTGTGCATACATTACCAAATAATTGTAAAAAAAAGAAGTATCGTCAAAACTTCAAAGTCATGTTGTCTGCTCACCTCTATTTCCCACAATATATTATGAAAAACTCTTTCATCTCACACATATTCACGTGGCATTCTTGTTGAATGTTCAAATAACCGTCCATCTATTCATGTGCTTTTATTACGTTGATGAATTTTTGCTTACAGCAGTGAAGTGTGTGGTATTTTCGTATTGTGAAGCCTGTATTTATCAATTGAGATACGTTTTGAATACCTATTACTTTCTTATACACGTCGTTATGTAATTAAATTATTTCTATTCAGATGAATAGTGAGTGATATTCAATGTCTTCAATAAAAAATTTGTAAGAATCTAAATTGACTAATTTGAGGCTATTTTGTGGAATTTGAAGCTCTTGGGGTGTTTATTGGCATCAGCATGTTTTAGTCGGTTCTGTTAGTTCAGTTGTATATGTAATTAAGTTGTATCATCGGAAAGAAATCTTAATAGCGGGCTAAATTAATAGCAGTACATTCTCTAAATCTGCCTGACCACTAAGAAATTTAAAAATTAAAATTTAAATATATCTATGTCGAACTCCACTAAGAAATTTGTTTGGATTAAATGAATGGAAAACTCAATCATTTTGCCTCAGACGCATAACTGAACAGCTTAAATTCCTAATCTCTTTGACCTTCCAAACCTAATCCAAAACATATATTATACTTCACTTCATCACAAGTGTACTCTGACGAACTTTTGTACGTCATGGAGCTGTCTATATTACATCTACATTGACTATTTTCACGTAGAATTTAAATTTCCCGCCTTTGCTTGTGTGACCTGCTCCGCGCCTGCAGCGCTACATATTTCATTCCAAAACGTGATGAAATATAGAATATTTTTATGCCAGGTGGTCGAGTATCCAAAGCAAGTGTGCTTGACCTATCCTCCACATAATTAATTTAACAAATATTTATCCACAAGACGTAAACAACTCCTAATTATATTATCCGGGTCACGTAAAAATTCCTAAAATTCGGTAGAATATTTTATATCGCAGTAATTAATACTGACGGTTATTTGGTAAATTTCTAGCAGTATAAATAATTACACGCAGCGTAAATCATAAATAATGGGGCTGTTATTCTGGCCGTATCAGCTGCTTCCATCCAATAACGCCTAATTTGTTTGTTTTTGAATTGGAAATGCGTCCGGTGCGCGTTTTATTTCTCTAGAATGTTATAAAATTAGCGTAATTCATCTGCATTGATTGAGCCAGTTTTTCCGTTGCACTCTTCCAACAAAAGATTAATATTTATATAGTTGCATTATAATGTGGCGAAATTACTATGACTAATCAATTGCGGCGACATCTGGACTAGTAGACAGTCGGACTAGTACTTTTAAGAAAAAAGGTTGGTTCACTGAATAGTCCTCCGAATACGATTCGTAGTCAAAGTTGAGTCGATAATTTCTAAGATAGTTCCACTCATTGCAATCGTGCAAGCACTCGTCGCATTTTAAGCAGTTGCTATGACATTCGTGACATCTTACAAATTGTCGACATAACTTTGACGACTTATTGTATTATAAGTGAGCAGGGTTGTCAACTACGTTCAATAAAAAATCATCAGTATTGTCAAGACTTGGAGCCGAGGTCAACACTCGAGAGCTAAATGGGTTGCCTACCGCTTCCATCACGAGGGAAGTTGGCCACTCCACAGGGGGTTCGAGATGATATGGGCACTTGGCGTTGTTTCTTTGATTGGTTCAGACCTGTATAAGGGCGTTTTTAAAATTGCATTTGTTTTGGGGCGATTTCGATTCCTTCCTTAATTTTCTTAATAAGATTAAAATTCATAGACTGGTAGGTATTCACATCACTTCAAAATGTAAACAAAACTTTTCAATAGCCATACTATATGTGTATCATATACAATGTGTGTATTGTTTTATAGCTCAAGTATTTATTGATAATAAATTTACTAAAGAATATTTCAAAGGTTATAGCGTCGGAATGTTTTGACCCATTATCTTGAACAACATTGAAAAACAATCTTCATTTCGTGTAGGTTCAGTCTCCTATTTTTGCAGGCTGTTCTGGTATTTGACATTTCTGGAGCACGTCGATTTCATAAATCAAGCTGCTAAGCAAAAGCAAAAATCACTCATTGATCGAGCAGCGGAGGCGTCATGGAATCCCGCAGCTTACGAAGTACTGTTACAGATCTGACTTACGCGGTATAGATGTTTTAAGAACATTAATTTGTTGTCCATTAATATCCGAAATTTGGCTAGGTGGTGAAAGTGTGATTAATTGAATGAATGTTTTTTAAGTTCTGGATAAACAAAACCTCAGTGAGTGTGCAAGACTTCAATAGTGTTTCAACTACCCCAGTGTGAAATGTTTAAGAATCTGCCTAAGCACCTAAATTAATCATCCCGCTTTGCAATTTTTCCCGACGCTTCTTCCACAAAAGGGCACCACACATTTACACTGATTGAACCATTACCTTTCGCGATTAATAAACATGCTTTTACAATGTACCAAAATTACTCCAGTAATTCTGCGGGACCATTAACCACTTCATCCACAATAATACATCTTCATCAGATTTTGCACGAAACGGGTTATTACGTCGACCCAATTTTGAGCCGTTGCGGTCTCGACGGACATGTATCGGTTTCGAAGATCTACACCCGAAGGGCATTCGGCTGTATAATTTTTGAAGGAAATGATAAAGCCAACTGTCGCTCATTATCGAGCGAAAGTTATTGCACGTGGTTGGTTGGGTTTGCAAAGTTTTGTTTTCTTTGCGAAGACCAACGGTTTTGTGACCACAATTACGTACGCCCAGTGAAGAAACAGAGGCAAAACATGACCTATTTTGTGTATCCTGAGCTTTGATTCAAAGTCGTGAAGCAACGAAATTAATTTAATAACGCCTGTTTGAATAAGCTTTACGGAAAATTAAATAGTAATGACTTGGAGGATGTGTTGAGCACAATAGAGTTCGACTACTTGGTACAAAGATAGGTAGTTTTTTTTTACCACTTTTTGTGCAAGCAAACCAGACACGTTCGTTTATTGTAATTATTGTTTTGATCTTAAGATGAGGAACCAAAATGTCGGGTTATTGTATCGTAGTGCTTTTACATTCTTCTATCTGCAAGAGATTGTATGAGTCAGTACATATTTTTTATTCGTATATTACAAACTCAAATCAAAACCATTAATCACATATTCCATCACGAAATTCTAGGTCATAACATGCACAAATTATTAGTTCAATTCAGTGGTGATAACTTTAATCATCATTATTAAAAGCCCAATTTGAACTCGAATAGTTCGAAATCAACAATAAGCAACAATCTTTTTGTGGTCGAATAGTCTCGGAACTGTCTTTTATTACATTAAAAATTGTTTATATTCCGTCGCATTGTGCCATAGAGTCGTCATGTAACAAAATGGTACAGCTTGGGTAACGAATAAATTAGTAGGACGAAACTGAGAAAAAAGGTGAGAAATATAAAAGGAAAAGAGAAGAAAACAGCCACGCTTCCTGGCGTTAAGACTAAGATCAAAGCAAACGCTTAAAATATGTGAATAAAGACAAGTTAAGACTACAGAGTCCAAGTAAAAGCTGTAAATTTTTGTAGCGTGCCCTCAATCGTGCTGAAAATTCGTTTTTTTACAAAAATTGTGCCAGTATTATTTTATGCATGTGAGAGAGCCCAAACACTATTATACTAGAACTACCTGCAATTATATCGGTTCTCCGAAAATACGGTCTTGTGGTTGGCAGAACATTTCTTAGGGGTTAGTGACGAAACGCGAGGTGTTGCGTTGACACCCCAACAGAAAATGCAGATAGATTTGCGGTTTTTGAGTGACCCAGGGTTCCAGTTGCAAATTGGTCGCTTAGAAGGTGTTAACCACTGATGGGTTGAATACTGATGAATTCTGATGTTGTACGGATTAACTTGTAGTCTGTTTTTAACTACGCTTTATTTTGTTGATTAATTACAAACGAAACTTAGATTATTGTATACGAACGGCGTTACGTAGCCGTCGTACTTGTGAGTCCTTACAAGACTCGTGCAAAAACTCTTTCCTCACATAAAATTACAACCTTTATACAATATAAAACAATGAGCGTCCGGTGGTCGCAGGGCAGGGGTCGGAATTCCCCATTGATGGTCAAATTGGCCGGGGTTGCCGATGGTCGGAAAAACCGGCTATTTGCATTCATCAGGCATAATAAAACCCAACCGAGCCCCGACAAACCGGCGACATATTTACACTACCTAACATACTGCCCCCTTGAAGTTGTTAAACTTCAACAATTACATCATTAATCTAGTAAGAAATTTAAGCTGAACATTATAATACATCAATTAATATTAATGATAACAAAACCACTAATGAATGGACTAAATGACGAACATCAAAATTGTTTGGGATTCAGCACAATACAAGGCACTCGTAACACTGGCACTAGTGACTTTCCTAAACACCTTTTAACACTGGTGAACTCACTACGCTCACTATCCCTCCTTGTCGACGGGTAGAACACCCATGAACCGGACGGACCTTTTGAAGACTCCTGGACTCCTCCATGTTTCTATCGTCTCCAGGATGAACGTCACAACTCCATCCGATCTTCCAGGATAAAGGCGGCAGGGCAAGGCCAGGGGATAGGAGTTGAAAATGGGTTGGATTAAAGGAAATAAAGGGCTAGATTTCATACAACTTTCGATCTGTACTAAAAGCGTATACATTTCAATTAGCGTCCAATGAATATTTCCTAAAACCCTCTTTAAATGTTGTTTAAATAAATAGAGATCTGAAATTTTTGTCTCTTCGTCTTTGTTTAAAGGGCTCGCTTTGATATTAATGCTATCTGCAACAATTTTAGGTTGCACCTCGATAGTATTTAAATGAAATTTACTAAATCCAAATTTTGCCTGATTTAGTATATTATTATCTGTTATATTATCATCTCTAATCATCTGACTGGTTTCGGCATATTTTTCAGGTTTGGGTTCTGTCAGTTCGGTTAAACAAAAATTAACTGGGTTTGTCCCGTACGCTAACGTCAAGAATTTAAACGTTTGTAAAGTTTGATTCGGTTCATTCCGCCATACAATTAATCGGTAATTACCGTCTATCTCGTCAACTAAATTCTGCCGATACATTTTTGTAATGTCGGCATTTAATGTACATTGAAAAGTTCTGAAAACTAAAATGATATAGAATAAATCTCGTTGATTGATTGGTCCACGCAATAGCTGATTATTATTGTTTAAACTAGTCAAGTCAGAATAATTTGACGACGGCAACGCTTCAAACACTACCCTTAATAATTTTGATGTACTTGATTGTTTGGTTTGAACCGCGTTTGGTTGGTGATACGAAGTATTTTGACTAGGTTTATCGTTAATTAACTGCATGTGACCAAAACATTCCGGAATAAAGTCTGAATAAGTTGCTTTAGGTTCCGCGTCTTTATTAAATTCCCTTTCTAGGTTACAAAACCGTCTGTAGGCTAGTTTCCTGGACTCGCTAGTATTAATGTGATTTGATTTTCTAGGTATTTTTACCATAAAGCGACCCTCAACACCATGCTCTGTGAACAGTTTTAAACTGTTTTCGCGATCTTGTTCTTTAACCGAGAGAATTTGCTGTTTTTTATCATTATTGAGACCGTCAATTTCTATTTCAAATAATTCCATAACCGTATTGTCTAATGACTCATCCCTTATTTCTGCAACGTTGCAGGTAACTGTGTTTCTCGGTGTACTATTAATGTATGTTTGATCAGCGGCAATGAACCCAAATTGATTTTTCTGCGGTATTGCACCTGTCGGTAAACAAATTCGGCCAATGCATAATACGGCCCCGAAACGCCCCCCACCTAGCAGGAGGTTTATCTTAGAATTATTGCAAAATTCGGAATCTGTTAATTGCATGTCTCCTGGAATTTCCAAAGTGGATGAATTTAATGGTACTAACGGTAACTTTTCCGTGATTTTGTCAACGATGCATTTCATATTATTGACGTGAAATGCATTATAACTAGATTTTATATCAATTTCAACCGACTTTGCTGAATTGCTGCTTATGCCATTCCTACCCTTGATTTCAAAAATCTCATTAGAGCGCCGTAAACCCAACTTATTACACATGTCTTTGGTAATGCAACTTGACAATGAACCAGGATCCCAAAAAGCGCGACATGATTGAAATCTTTCCTTTGAATTTTTAACTAAGACTATTGCCGTAGACAATAGCACTATACTAGAATTTTGATTTTTATTTAGTGCATGATTAATTAGACTAACATTTTGCGGTTGTGGTTCGTTTAAAACTTCATCAGCGTGAAGTAGCGTATGATGTTCCTTATTACAATTTCGACATTTCATTTTTATCCGACAGTCCTTAGAAATATGATTATCTCTTAAGCAGTTTACACAAAGTTTCATAATTTTTACTTTCTCCCATCTACTGGCAACCGATAAATTATTGAATTCGAGACATTTATAAATTAGATGTTCAGCGGATTTACAAAAATGACAATTGATAAGTTTCGGCCGCGTAGATGCTACATTAGTTATGGTACGTTTATCTAAAGGAACTTGTTCTGATTGGTTTTCAGAGATTGGACTGATTGATTCTGTTTCATTTGGGATAGCAGCAGGTTCTGGCTCTTTTTCGTTTTGAACTGAAAGTTCAACTTCATTGCTTTCCGCGGTTTCTTGCCCTATTGGGTGACTTTCAGCTTTTTCACTAACATTCTCTTTTTTGATTTGTGACTTTGAACCTTGTGCTTTTTCAATAATGCAAAACATGTCACATAACAGATCACAATATTTGTCGTCGAACTTACAACGCGCGTCGTTGTGAATTTGTAAGGACTCTTCTGTTTTCAAATCGAGAGCCTTCATTAATTCGTACTGACTTTTTACAAATTCTTTTCGTGCATCTTGCAATATTTCTGCTCGTACCTTTATATGAAGTATGTTGGTATTTTCTGCATTAAAACCTCGTACATACGCCTCTATGCGATCAACTTTTTCATTGATGAATCTTATTCTGGTTTTGACTTCTTCAATTCGCGTCATTTTAATAAATGCGAGTTGTTTTGATTTAAAAATAAGTGAATTATTATTATCAATAACACGATTATGATTTTTATAATATGTTTTTTGACTGATTTGCAATAACTATAGTTTGATTTCGTTTTAATGATTTATTACGTTTTAATGCTTTATTACGTTTTAATGCTTTATTACGTTTTAATGATTTTTTTTACATTTTAATGATTGATTACGTTTTAATGATTTTTCCGTACAACATTCAAGGATTAGGTTTTTTAAGTTTCGTTTGGTTTTGATTTGATTTTACCGTCCACGCCGTTTTAGTACATATCGAATAATTGCATAAATGGATTTGAAAGAACAAACGGGAATTCTGGCCACTAACCTTTACCCTGGAGTTCCTGCACTGGACGGCGGCGGCGATGAGTTTCTTTCTTGATTTCGAACACCTGGATCTGTTGAACGGGTCTTGATAGAACGCCTGGATCAACTGAACGGGTCTGGATTGATGATGCCTGATTCACTTAATCAGGTCTTGATTGATTTCGCACAAAAAACTTTTACTCGAAGCACACTATGCTGATGCCTGATTCACTTAATCAGGTCTTGATTGATTTTCACTTTTACTTGAAGCACACTTTGCTGATGCCTGATTCACTTAATCAGGTCTTGATTGATTTTCACTATTACTTGAAGCACACTTTGCTTATGCCTGATTCACTTAATCAGGTCTTGATTGATTTTCACTTTTACTTGAAGCACACTATGCTGATGCCTGATTCACTTAATCAGGTCTTGATTGATTTTCACTTTTACTTGAAGCACACTTTGCTGATGCCTGATTCACTTAATCAGGTCTTGATTGATTTTCACTTTTACTTGAAGCACACTTTGTTTTCACTGAAATCCGGCTCGAAGGACCATATGTTAACCACTGATGGGTTGAATACTGATGAATTCTGATGTTGTACGGATTAACTTGTAGTCTGTTTTTAACTACGCTTTATTTTGTTGATTAATTACAAACGAAACTTAGATTATTGTATACGAACGGCGTTACGTAGCCGTCGTACTTGTGAGTCCTTACAAGACTCGTGCAAAAACTCTTTCCTCACATAAAATTACAACCTTTATACAATATAAAACAATGAGCGTCCGGTGGTCGCAGGGCAGGGGTCGGAATTCCCCATTGATGGTCAAATTGGCCGGGGTTGCCGATGGTCGGAAAAACCGGCTATTTGCATTCATCAGGCATAATAAAACCCAACCGAGCCCCGACAAACCGGCGACATATTTACACTACCTAACATACTGCCCCCTTGAAGTTGTTAAACTTCAACAATTACATTATTAATCTAAAAACTATTTACATTACCTAACAGAAGGTGTGCATCGCACAACAGTGTGTAAAACAATTAGTGTCGTATTAAACGAGATCATTGGAAAAAGCGCATTTGTGGATAAAATTTACCACTGAGCACAATATCGATCAGGAACAGCAAATATGGACCGTACACTGCGACTTTCCGAGTGCCATTGGCGCCATTGACTGCACCCGTTCCACCATGGGGATGAATACGTCAACCGCAAAGGCTTTTGTAGCGTTAACATTCAAGCTACTTATAATGGTAGCGAACAGTTCACAAGCATCGATTCACAGTGGCCGGGCTTAGTGCACGACAATCGAATCCTTAAACGATCAGCAATATACCAAACTATGAATGAGTTGCAAGCGCACCATGTTTGATTAGGTGACATTGGATATGGAATTACGCCCTGGCTTCTCACCCCATTCAAGCATCCTACAACACCCGCACAATATATTTTTAATTGTGTATTATCAACAATAAGCAATGATACATTAAATTATTGTAGACGGCAATGACGGCAAGGGTTCGCTAGACTTTAGATTTCCACAGCTGCACCTACAAGAGATACCACTTCTTACGCGACTTGTCCTTTTTTTGATAAATGAGAACTATGTACTATTTTTTGAAAACCGTTTATTTGCATCAGCATGATTTTATTTCTAAAAGCTTTTACGTAATTTGTAAAGGGTTGTGCAAATAGACAATTTTTTTTACTAAATCAGGCCCAAAACAATAACTTACCAGGAATCTTCATAAAGACTGGATTGTTTCGAACCTTGTCCATTAATTCCCATAATCTTTGCTCTTACGATTTCAATCTGAGTTTTTTATTGCCTGTCTGTTTTCTATCTGTCTTTCTTTTCACTTCCATTTTCATATAGGCGAGGGCCGAAGCCTTTAATGATGGTAAAAAGTGAAAAAAATTTGGAACAGGATGACACCCATTGGAAAAAGAAGAAAATCAAACAACAATAAGAGGAAAAATAATTTTTATACTCATTGCTTATAGATACCTATTTTCCGTTTATCGCCGAAGCGCGAAAACAAGCATTTCCCGCACTGGGGTGTTTTTTACTTTCCACGTTTCGGAGCGACATTTGCTTCATAGGGTAGGTGTTGGTCAGTGAAACGATATAGAAAGTGACAGTAAGGCCGGATTCACGAAATGGCTCGCCACATTCAACAAATTTTTAAATGTGAAAAATTTAAAATTATTTTAATTATGTTTGATTTCTTTTCGGGCTTGATTCGTTACAAAAAATATTGTACCTAACTTATTTGGAAGGGAAATTTCCCGCATTCGCACTAAATGCAGCACTCCCTTCGGTCGTGCTTTAAACAAAGTGCTCATGCGGGGAATTTCACTTTCCAAACACGTTAGCTAAATAACTATTACGGGCGATTTGAGGTCGGGAAGTGGTAGGGGGTGCACTTTTAAGTGTGGAAAACGGTTTATCACGATTCCCGGCAAAACTAGTTACAACTCCTATCGAAAAAAATTAAATGACAAAGTTGTGGGTAATAAAAAGATCAACAACTTTTATGTATACAGTTATACAATATTTTTTAAATTCCTGTATTGCCGAGCTGAAGGTAAACATGTGGTAAAGAGGTTACGTAGCGAAAAATAGAGAAATAGAAGGTGATATAAAGAAAAAATTAGAGAAGATATTGAGAAAAGCGAGAAGAGGTATTAGAGAAAGGTAGGAAGAAATAATTGGGCAGGGAAGAGGAGATATAGTCAGGAAAAAGAATAAATCGGCGAAGCCGGAAGATAACGACATCTAGGAGGCGCCACAGGAAGCGGATGAACAAAGACGATAGAAACCACTCGCTCAGTCAGGGAAGCCAGAACTCTTACCTGGAGGAAAGGAAAAGAAAGAGAAAAGGGGAGGGTAGAACAGAAAAACAAGAAGAGGAGGAAGAGAAATTTTTTCAAAAAAGTAAAAAGACGGCGAGGTCTCCTGGAGTAAAGAAAACACAGAAGACATCAGAGGAAGAGAAGGAAACGGACACAGAGATGGAGAAAAAAATATTGGAGCTGTTGCAAGAGTTGAAGGAGGAGATGAAAGAAGTAAAACGAGAAAACAAGGAACTCAAGAGAGAGATAGAGAGGCAGGGAGAAGAATGTAAAGAGAAGGAGAAGAGATGGGAAGGAGAGAGATACTGGTGGAAGGAGAGAGTGGAAAAGCTGGAAGAGAGAATGGAAATCGAAGAGAGAAGAAAGAGGAAGAACAACATCGTGATAACAGGATGGGACGGGGAAAGAAAAAGTCATGTAAAAAAAGAAGAGAGTAGAGAAGTTTTTGAAGGAAAATGTACAGGATAGTAAAGTAAAAGATTGTTACAGGATCAACAAGGATCAAGTATTGGTGGAGATGAAGGAATAGGGTGAGAAGAAAAAAATAATGAAGCACAAAGGAAAATTGAGGGTGAAGAGGAAAACAAGGGGGATATACATAGAAAACGACCTCACAAAGAAAGAAGGAGATTTACAGAAGAAACTAAAAAGTATGGCCAAGGAAAAAAGGGAAGAAGGGAAAGAAGTAAGAGTGGGATACAGGAAATTAATAGTGGACGGAGAGCAATGGAGATGGAATGAAAAGAGAAAGAGACTAGAGGTTTTCCAATAAGAAGAAGAAGGGGAGGAGGGAAAAAGGGGGACAACGGCAAAGTAAAAAGGACAATGAAACGGGAAAAAAGAAACAAAGAAGGAAGTAGGAGGGAAACTAAGGAAGGAAGGGGGAAATCAAAGAACGTAACGAGAAAAACAGGGGTGAGGGCACTATTTTTGTAGCGGGACCAGGGAAAAAAGAAGAAGATTTTTGGGACTATGTGAAGGAGTTCAAGTGGGAATGGCAAGGGGCGAGAAGGGGAAAGAAAAAAGGAAGAGCAGCAGGGAGAATAATAAGAGTGGTAAAAAAAGGAATAAAAGAGAATACTAAAAAGAAGGGAGAAGAGGACGGTCACATGGTGAGAAACGTTAGAATAGACAGTAAATGGTGGAAAATAGTGACAGTGTACAGCAAAGAGATGAAAGAAACAATAAGCACGATAGAAGAGACATTAAAAGACAATAGGGAAGAATGTCTGCTTCTGGGAGGTGATTTTAACGGGAGAATTGGGAAAAGAGGAGCAAGGGATTGGGAAGAAGAGAGAGGAGAGGGAAAAAGAAAATCCAAAGACAAGAAAGAAAACGCGGAAAGGAAGAAGTTGATGGAATGGATAGAAGAAAAAGGATGGGAAGTGCTGAATGAAAATAAACAAGGGGACGAAGAAGGAGAATGGACCTACATAGGCGGTAGAGGAGAGACGGTGATAAATTACGGAATAGTTAACGACGAAGCATGGGAAGAAGTCGAAGAATTCAGAATAGGGGAAAGAGTAGAGTCAGACCATCTGACTATAGAAATAAGTATAGGAAGGGGGAGAGAGAAGAGAGGAGGAGAAGAAAAAATAGAGGAAATGCGGAAGGTGATAATTAAAGTATGGGACGAGCAAGGGGTGGAAGAGTATAAGAGAAGACTGGAAAAAGCAAGATTTAAAGAACAAGAAGTAGGGAAAATGGAGAAAGAATTGGTAGAAATATTGGAAAAAGCAGCGACAAAAAGAGAAATAACAGTAAGAGGTGGAGGAACAAAAAGAAAGAATAAATGGTGGGACAAAGAATGTGAGCAACGTAAAAAGGAAGCAATAAAAGAACTAAGAAAGTGTAGAAAGACTAAAGGGAACAGAGCGGCTTTTTAGAAGCGAAAAGAAGATACAGAGAGACATGCAGGGAGAAGAAGAGGCAGAAGAAGGAGAGAGAGGAGGAAGAGATAAAAGCAATAACAACAGAGAAGGAGGTATGGAACTATATTAATAGAGAGAGAAAGAAAAAAGAAAATGGGAGCGAGGAGATAACGATGAATGAGTGGGAGGAGTACTTCATGAGGCTGCTGGAGGGAGAAAAGGAAAAAAAAAAACGGAAATAGAGACGAAGAGAAACCGAGTAGAACCTGAAGGAGAAGAAATTACAATGGAAGAGGTAGAGAGGCATGTGAAGAAACTGAGGAAAGGAAAGGCACCAGGGAAGGATAGAATACAGAATAAGTCGTGGATGTATGGGATGAGAAGAGTGCTAGAGAGGCTGGTGGTGGTAATGAATGGGGTGTGGAGAGGAGAAGGATTCCCGGTAGGGTGGAGAGAGGGGGTAATTTACCCCATTTACAAAAAAGAGGAGAAAAATAAAGTAGAAAATTACCGAGGGATAACTCTCCTAAACACAGGGTACAAGTTGTATGCATCAATTTTGAATGAAAGGATGAGCAGAGAGATAGAGGAAAAGGGAGCATTACCAGACAGCCAAGCAGGATTTAGAGAGGGGAGGGGAACTATGGATAATGTATACATCCTGGACCATTTGACGAAGAGTGAGTTAAAGAAGAAAGGGGGGAGGGTGTTTGCATTATTCGTAGACTTCAAGGCGGCTTTTGACAAGGTGGACAGAGAGAGGATGTTTGAGTGCCTGAGGGAGAAAGGGGTAATTGAATGTCTGGTAAGAAAGGGGGAGGAGATATATGAGAAGACAAAAAGTAAAGTGAAGGTAGGGGAGAGGGAAAGTGAATGGTTTGTGACAACAAAGGGAGTGAGGCAAGGTTGTATGTGGCAGATATGGACGGAATGTTAGAGAGAGCACAAGCGGGGGGGGGGGGGGGTGTGGTAGGTATAAAAAAAGTGTGGAGCCTGGTGTTTGCGGATGATGTGGTAATGGTGGCAAAGAGTGAAAGAGAAATGAAGAAAATGATAAAGAGTTTAGGAAAATATGTGAAGAAGAAAAGACTAGAAATGAATGTAGAGAAAACAAAAATGCTGGTGTTCAATAAGAGAAAGAGGAAGAACGAAGAGAGTGACTGGAGGTGGGAGGGAGAAGTAATAGAACAAGTAAAAGAATTCAAATACTTGGGGTATGTGTTCAATGAAAGAGCCACAGATAAGGCACATATTAGAGAACTGGCAAGAAAAGCGAACAAGGTGATAGGATGTGTAGGGGGAATAAGAGAGAGAAGGTGCGGAGGCGATTTTAAGAGGAGAATGATGATGCTTGAAAGTCTTATTGAAAGCGTGTTGTTGTACGGAGCAGAGGTCTGGGGATGGAAAGAACAAGAGGAGATAGAGAGGGTGCAAGAGAAATATCTGAGGTGGGTGCTAGGGGTGGAGAGAGAAACGCCAGGGTACATAGTGAGAGAAGAAGACAAGAGGAATAGGTTGAGAGTGAAAGCGGGAAAAAGAGCGGTCAAGTTCGAAGACAGGATGGAAGGAAGGAAAGAATGTAGGATACTAAAGGAGTGCTGGAGAGAAAAAAAAGAAGAATTCAGAGGAGAATGATAGGGAGAATTACTACAGGAGGAATGGGTATGCAGCAAAGAAATAGAGAGACTGAGAAAAAGAGGCGTGTGGATGAATGTAGAACTAAGTGAAAGAGATAAGGATACGGATAGACAAGAGAGGAGAGAAAGAATTAGAAAATCCAGATACAACGGGAAGTACGGAAGATGCATGAACGAGAAAGTACCGAAGTAATTGGGGAGGGATAGCGAGAAAGAAAGAAAGATGATGGCGAGGTTTAGGTGCGGAAATGAAGAGAGGGAAAATAGATATTGGGCAGAAGATGGAGGAAGAATGTGTAGAATGTGCTATGAGGAAAGAGAGACGATTGAGCATATGTGGAACGAGTGCAGTGAGATGAAACAAAGAGAGAGGAAAGAAAGAGAGGAAATACTGAATGTAGATGGAAGGGAAATTAAATGGATGAAAGAGGTATGGAAGAAGGGAGAAGGGAGAAGAGGAAAGGGGAGGGGAGAAGAAATAGAGAATTTTATTTAGTTTTTTTTTTATTATAATAATTGTTAAGTTTACTTGTATATGTATAGGAATCAGAAAGCCCGTAGGGCAAATAAAGATTTATATATATATATTTTAAAAAGCAGCTTTTTTGACGTGAGAATTTTCGATTGAAAATGAGGTTACTTTTTCGACATAAAATCAAAATAAGGGGAAAAAAATAAATAATTCTAAACAAAAAAATTACAGCATGTTTGGGACATAAGAAGGTAAGTTTTCAATAAATTTAGTGAAAAAAAAAATTCTTTCGTGGGAGATAAAAATAAAAAACAAAAAGTCTGTTATTTTGACTTTTCGCAGATATTTTAAGTTTATGTGAAAAAGGTGTAAATCTACAACTGACCGATTGACTAAGGGTATTGAAATGACAACCATTTTTTGACTGAAGAATTTTGAAATTGGATTAAAAAAAAATTCAATAAATTTTTGTCATTTCTTATCCATAGTCAGTCGATAAGTATAGTGGACAGGGTGGCGCACCCACCCACCGCACTTACAAAAGATGACAGAACCTTACGCTTTTTAGTCACAAAGAAACATTATAGCAGTAATGAGAATAAATCCCAATTGAGATTTACACCAAAATATATTATACTCAAATTTACATTTTTGATGAATGGTTGACAAGTTGGTTCTCAATGACAACCACTTTCATATTGTATCCATCAAAAGAGATTTATACCAAAATATAAATACATATATTCAAATTTACATTTTTGACTGAATGGTTACCAGACTGGTTCAGAATCACAACCATTTTCATATTGTATCCAAATTTCGTTTCTTGTATTCCACAGTTGTTCTTTGTGACTAAAAGTCATATGGTTCATGGCACTACATGTGAATGCGCCGCATCTACAACTGACCAATTGACTAAGGGTACTGAAATGACAATCATTTTTAAACTTAAGAATTTTGAAATTGAGGGGTGCAATGCATAAACCAGTCAAGTCCACTTTTTGTCCGAAATTAGTTAATGGTATATTCTTGCACAGTTTTAAATTCTGAATCGTCTGCAAGAACCGGTCATGTCCAGGACTTGACTGGTTCTTGCACAGTTCTGATAATAGTGTCAAATGTTGCAAAGTTAAATCTGCGATAATTTTTAAGCGACCTTCTTTAATAATAAGTGTGTGTGGCACATAATAAAAATTAAACCAGTCTAGTCCATTAGTTTTTTCGTTAACTTAATCTGCTTTTTGCCTTCCAACTTTTTAGTAGTTACAAATTAATGATAAATATACATTCAAATAGGATGAGATACCAAAAAAAAATCTAAAAAAACTACTATGACCGCAAAACGTTTATTGTCTCTCCTGAACATTTTACCGAAATGGACATGACGGGTTTATGCATTGGACCCCTCAATTGGACTCTTTGTTCTTTCGGCCGAGATGATCCGCCGACATCTTCACGAAGAGCCTACCAGGACCCCGTCACCAGCGTTGTATCGAAATGACAAACATTAGTGCTGCATCGCAGAGTATTCATATTAAAGACAAATAACACAAACTATAAAAAAAAAAAATTGGGAAGTTTGGAAGGGATTCTGCTTTTAATGATGAAAAATGAATGAAATTAATGAATGAATGAAAAATAGAGCGAATCACGAGGGAATAAAACTTTCATCAAAACAACAATATTAATTTGTTCTGTTTGATTCTGACAGTACAGATGACATAAAAAAAAGAAATTTTTGGATTTAGATTAGAGGGCGGCCTTCTCGGCCTGGCGACTATTTAGGTCTATTGTGGATCCTCCATGTCTTCAGAGAACGCTGTCAAGTTTGGTCTTTTTGATTGGACTCCAAAATCTTACCCTACACAGACCCTCACAGTGACAGACCATATATTGGACTGTTTCTTCTGCTTCCTTCTTAAGAGAGATTTTTTTTACTAACTTGTAAGGTTACGGAAGACGTTCAACAGATCTTGTAACAAATGTTATCATTAATGAACTGCGGATTCTTATATTCAGATTACGAGGCAAATTCAGAAGACTTATTTGGGTAATGCTACCTCTGTCATTTTTTTTTTTAATCAGTCACAAGCCACAAGTAGAAAAACAAAATTCAACTCGATGAAATCTTTAACGAGTTAACTTCGGTCACTTATTTCTGTATACCTCAATAATTGCTCGCTGACTCACATTACAGCCATACCTCAAATTGACCTAAAATCACACCCATTCTTAAGCGACTTCATTCATTTTTTTCTCGGTCGAATCTCGATAATGTTCGCAACAAATTGTTCGTTTAATTGTATCCCTTATCAGATTAAATTCCTGTTATAAACTTCGAATTCTCTAAATACCTATTTCCAAACAATCCCACCTACAAACACAACAATAAAAATTTACACCGTCCGCCTTCCGTAACGGTAAACCGTTTTAATTGTTTGTTTCGATTTAACTATTTTTAAAAGCACATACTCATCCCTTTTAATGAACAACGCCGACCATTCCGACGTCAGCGCATGGATAAAGCTACTATCTTAAACAAAACGCTAAACAAACAACCATTATGGTTGTTAATTAATGGATCCGGCTGATTTGCTTTGGTTTTGGAATTGGGAAAATTTAATTAGATAATTGCTACGAAATGCGGCGTGTTTGAGTAATTTGTAAACCGGGTCAAAACGGTGTGGCTCGTACATGCTAACAGTCGGTAGTGGAAAGAAGAAACAGTTTGATGAGTGTCACTGCGGGAGATTCGTGGATGTAATTGGGGATTGCAACACGTACCTGAGGCCAGATGAAGACCTGACAACCAAATTTTATAAAAAAAAACCTGCCAACCAAATTTTATAAAAAAAAGTTGACGTTTGACTATTATTTAAATCTCCTCGATGAATGGCATAAAATTCATTTCCAGGTTAAGCAGATGTGTATTAGATATTTGGTAAAGTAACAATTTTTTTATGGGCACATACTTGATATATCAAGTAAAAGCAATTGCATTAATATTTTGCAGTGGTTCGAAATTCTTAAAAAAAAATGTGATTCTATAAATTGTATTCGTTTGTGCTGCAGTTTTTACAGTCACAAATAAGGAGATTATAAGTTGGTTATGTAAAATTTGACACCCCAAAATAAATGTAAGACGAAAAGTTCTTTGATTTGGTATAGTGCTTGAAGAACAACTACTTTTAAGGTCAACAATAATCTGAAAAATTAGTACTTAAATATGTCTATTTTATGGGAAAACATTTGCTGTTAATCCTCCATGGGGTCATTCCATAAATTCATAAAGTCGATGGTGCGTGATGCATGCGATCTCAATGGAGAAAGTTAAACTATTCTTTTAAAAGATTATGAATAGTTTCTGGAAGTATAATGCCCATTCTTTGATATAAGAATTTAATTTTCCATGCGAGAGACCCAAAAATTTTTTTGGTCAAATATATCAGTAATTCATAGGACCCGTCGGATTAACCAAAATACCTTTTATGGTGTTTGTTATACAATACATAATTTCATGGTAACAACATGGATAATCCTTGAGGATAAATTTAAATTTCGCACTGCAGCTTGTTTTATCAGATCTTTAGTTCTCCAGAAGTATTTCATTTGGCAGATTTATTTTCAAAACGTTGTTGGCAAATTAAGCAATAAAACATCTCCCTCTAGAGATAATGTCAAGATTATGAATCTCTTAGTTAAAAGCATAGTCCTAGAGGCGTATGCCAAGAATAATTTCTACGATTATATCAATAAGTAATTTTATAGTTGTTTAGAATACACCTCTGTAAAGACTTTCTCGTGTAGTTTTTTCCTCAACATAAATGAAGTGTTAAAATGCTACTATATGATCTACAGAATCTTAGAAGTTTGTGAAAAAAAATTTTTGCTGAGAATTATTTTGGTTTCTTTAAACATAAAATATCTATAGTTAAAGAATATATCGATGACAGTATACTTATTTTGTTGTTACTGAAATAAAATATAAATCTTGGGTATATACATCAACTGAAATTTGCTATTTATTGAGACACTAGATATCAAAAGTACACACTAAATCTTGTAGTTATAGCTGTTGGCTACAAATCTATAGATGCATGTAAATAATATTGATATTGTTGGTTATGTCCATATTTCTTAATTTAAAATTTATTTCTTTAATGGGTCAACTTCTCCATTTGTCATTTGGAGTGAGGAATATTAGGATTAAGAAGGAATATCTGTTTTTAATTGTCTCATGTCTCAGTGTTGTATTTTTACTTCATTTTATTCTCGAACCTTCTTTTTAATTTAATTACAAGTAGTACAGCCAGAGGAAGGCCCCGAAAAGGGCCGAAACGTCGGCACCCTACTAATCATCGTTATTTTTTCTGCCCAATTAACCCATTAAAGAAGTAAATTTTACATGTAAATAATGTGATTGTGAATATTAATTTAATGTCAATTATGAAATGAATTTTCAATGTCACAATTGTCGGGCTACAAAAATGCTCGTCTGCGGACACCCTTAGTGTTCAAGTTTCGAGAGATTTTGGTTGTTTAATGTCTAATAACAAAGTCGAATTCATTTTTGTGTCGCTGTCAATTTGTGTCGGGATTAAAACTTGATGGGTTGTCCAAATGTTTCATAAATAACAGTTTTGCCTGACCACAAGAAATTGAAGAAGATGTCTGATCACTTCTAACACAGATCCTTCAGTGAAAGGTATAAATTAATACTGTTTAAAATATAAACTCTATTTAATTTTGTTCTTTTTGGAAATACATTTATCAGACATGACTGAAACAAGCGAATTATCATATTCGTAGTAAGTGCCTATGAGGAAATCTACAATTATTATACTCATCAATATACACTAAAAATCTAATAGCTATTTCAAGAAGTATGATCAATTATTAATTTATAACATACAAAAAGCAGTAATCTGTGACTAAATATGTATAGCAAGAGACATCTTTAGGATTTAATTGTCGCAATTAGACCGGCTTTTAATTGAACGAGCAATGACAAAATAGTCAAAGATAAAATAAATATGAATTAAAGTAATCATACCCAGAACATTAATTTAAACTGACTGCAATAATTAGCGTAAACTCTTCAGGATAAGAACTTAAGTTGAAAGTAAGTAACATTGATGACACTATTAAACTTATCGATAATAATAATTTCTGCTCATTAAAAGAACAATACCTGATTTTTTGAAGCGTCAGATAACATTGACAAAGTTAAATTTCTCGTAATATTTTTCGGAACATAATTCCACTCATTTGTGAAATAATCAAACAAATCACTTTTATTTTCACGTGTACGGCACCAAGCTCGTCCTAATTCATGCCATAAATGTTCTATCGGGTTCAGATCAGGAGACTGACTTGGTCACATGATTACTGGAACGTTAATATCTGTTAACCAATGAGTAACCAAACGACATTTGTGTTTTGTTATTTTCCACTCTCTACCCATATTTTTCTTGTGCATATGTCAACATCACCTGAAGATGAAAAACAACCCTACACCAAGACGCTGCCACCTCACGAGCATTGCGATGATTTTTGTTTATTGTATTTTCGCAGAAATACCTAAATAATAATAAATAAATTAAGACCGTATTCTTCGTTAATTTGACGTGCGTCAATTTTACGATTTATTTTTAATAATTCTGTCGACTTTTTGTGTTGTTTTTCTCGGTCTTCCTCTTCTTGGTAAATTTTTAAGATGCTTGGACAACTATGTAATAATGTTTTAAATAAAACCCTCTTCTGTTGATTTCTACGTCAAGAAAGTAGCTCTACCTATACAGCCATGCTACAAATTCACCGTGTACAGTCCGAGTAAAATCTTAGACCTATACCTAAACAAAATTATGCGGGACGGAGAGCCCCTATTATCTTAGAACTTCCCGGCCGTAAAAGTTAGCTTTTTTGGACGCATCTGCTGTTTGTGGCCGAGGCGTGAGTCGCGGTGCACACGACGTTTTTTAGGCGATGATCACAATAGTACAATACAGTGTATACTCAATATACGAATTTGGACAGTGTCCGAATAAAATCCTCAAAACCAGAAATGAGCATTGAAAATATCCCAAACACGAAATTTTCATTCCTACCTAGTATTACGCTTTCAATTAAACCTATTTTTTTAACAGATCGGTTGGTATCTTACTTGATTCGTTGATTGATATTTTTATAAAATTTTGCAATGTGAGTAGTCTGTTCTTTTCGATTTAATAAACATAGATAATTACATCACTAATAACAGAGCAAGAAAATTTCGCTGGCACAAGAAGCAGTAGTGTGTTAAAAAAAACTTTGCATCGCGAAGCCCTACGACCATAAATTCCCTATAATAAGAATAATATTTTGTCCTATTGCACAGGAAAATTTTGTAGTCCAGGAAAATTCGCTAAACACTATATCGCGGGACTGAAAAGAAAACGCGAGTATAATAAAACTCGCAGTTATTTCTACGAATTAAAAAAAGAAAGACTGCTGCTCCACCCGATGAAAATTACAGTCTGACAGAAATTCATCTAGATGAAAACGAATTTATTAGGAATACGTCAAAGCGTACTTATAATGCGAGCGCAGTTATAATGATGTGGGGAAGAGAACATGAAGCAAAAGCACTTTGAAAAAGACTATGGGGTACTTGTGCCTGAGTGCGGACTGTTTATTAACAAGGATAAAAAAGAATTATTTCTCGGTGCCAGTCCGGATGGAATTATTGATCAAGATGATATTGTGGAAATAAAATGCCCTTGGTCCATTCGAGACTTAAATCCCCAACAAGCGGTCAATGAAGAAAAAATTAATTACTTAAAAATAGATCAAAATGGATACGATAAACTGAAGCAAAAAAAAATTATTACTTTCAGGTTTAGGGGCAATTGGCAATTACTGGTGCTAACAATTATTGTAACGAGTGAGCAACAAAATTCGTGATCGCAGTTGGCTAAACGTACATCGGTTCTTTTACTTTACTTTTAACCTATTTTCTCTGACTGTCACAAATTTGAATCAGATTTGACAGCTCGATGACTTTTTCCACAATCGTATCGATCAAGACTTGACAAAAATTTTGGATTCAGAGCCTCCTACGATCACGAATTTTGTTGCTCACTCGTTATCTATTGGAATTGTTGTCGACAAGTACAAAAAGTTTATTCCATAGCAATTTTATTTTGTATGTTCTTTTGCAGATTGAAAAAGATAATTATGTCCTTTTGGGACAACATTGTGCCAAAATTTAAAAAATATAATTATATTTAAATGTAATGGCCCGTGAAATACTAAAAAACTGTTTCTCCCATTACGATGTCACGTTCTCATTCGACTGTTTCATCAGAAGCAAAGTACGACCAGACTTATAGTAATTTTATGGACTCCGGTCAATAATACTTTTATAATCCCGAATGTCGTCTCGGGTGGTGGTTGAATTTAGAATATTGTATTTGTATTGTGCTAGCATTTGGGTCGTTAGACAGGTAGAGGTTTATGGCCCTTTGGCTGTGCTTTGGGTTTCACAACTGGCCGCTGCAAATATTTCTAAACAGAAAGCATTGTTTCACAGAATGTACTTTTTCTGTGTCTCGCGTGGAGTTTTGTTTACGTCCTACTATTTATGTCACACTTCGAACTTTTTGATCACTCTCACCCAGTAGTTGCTCGTCCTTGCGAAATGCCCCTTAAGGAAATCTTCTTTTCCACCTCGTGTCATTATCCACAATTCTAACTAATTTGCTTTCAGAAATTGTTATCTTTGCTATCTTTGAGTAAATTTACCAAATTCTATGGAATATGTTGTTATGGAATAAACATGCTTTTTTCTGAATTTATACGTGGTATGGGATGTTTAACTACATTATAGGAAACTTTTCATCTCTACTGTATATAATTTAAACAGAGGTTCCACGGGGTTGCGGTTAAGTTGGACGCAACGCCCTAGTATTATTTTATTTTAGACATTAAAATCTACACTAGTGATCGCCTGTCGCTCGAAATTCGAGTGGTAAGCGTAACAAGGTAAAACAATGAATACTTACATAAGTAGTATTGAATAAAGACTGGTTACCATATTACATATTACAATTTTTAATTTGTTTTAATTAACTGTGATTTTGAATAAAAAACAACGGACGGAATAATTTCTTTATATTTGCGTAAACAATACTCATTATTGTGCGGTCTAAGATGCCCCTGATTAAATTGCTTGGCAATGTAGAAAGACAGGTTGTGATAACAAAATCCTCACCTTATTAAAGGTTTGCCCTTGCGATTTATTAATGGTCATAGCGAATGCTAACATGATTGGAAATTAGGTTTGCCTTAAGGAAAATGGCATGTAACAGAATACGTTATTTGAATTCTGGACATTAAAATACGTTTCCCAGTTGGTCGTCCGGTTCAAATTTTGCAATCAATTGTATTTTGATGAAGTGGAGATAATTAATTTAAAAATTCAATCGGAAACCGAATTACAACTGCTGTAAAGTGCTCTATACCGGGCATTTGCAGAAGAATATATATATTTTTTCTTATATAAATGCGAAGTCTTCATTTTTGCACAGCAGGGTGTAAAAGTTGAACAAATAGAATATTTTTCAGGGCGTAACGACATTCTTTTTCTCCCTAAGGCCAAAAAGTAGTCATTTGGCCCTAGAACTTTTTGCGCCTAATTAATAAAAAATCATATTAACTAATTTTTATTAATATGTAAAGTAATGTTACAATTCATACAATTTACTTTGCAGGTACTTGAGTTTTCACCAAAATAAGCCAAAAACATCTTTTTTCGAATTTGGTTTCATAATTTGCAAATTATAACACCAAAAACAGAATCATAATGATCTAAATTATAATTCTGTTTTTGGTAACTTTTCTTGTCTTAATGTTGCCTGCAACTTTGCAACTGTACTGCAATGTGACCGCAACAACGACATTATAAACGTCAACTAATCGCGCCATATGACAGATATGACAGAACCACGGAATTATGTGAACCAGATGTGAACGAAAATAAACCAAAGAGAAGTAGACTTTGGTTCCATGATTAGATGTAAACATTGGTAAAAACAAGAATTGCAAAATGGCAATCAAACGTGAGGTACAGCTTGTGTCTGCATAATCAAAAGTTTCCAAATCTAACCTCCAAATCAGAAACGTCATTTAGCAGAAATACCAATTGTACTGAAATACCACTCGTGTTATTCAAAAGTCCCAAAGTCATCAATTTAGCACAAATTTTCAGTTTTTCTTAATTAAATAAAGCCAAATTCGAAAAAATAGTATATTACACGCGTTTCACAAGCCGACATTGTAGCACTCGTGCCTTTGGAGCACTTCTCGCTGCGCTCGTCGTGCCCCAAACTACTCGTGCTACAATCAACCGTCTTGTGAAACTTGTATAATAATATACTATTCTGAGTAATTTCTTGCTTGCTTTACTTCGCACCAATTTATTGACAAATTCATTATAAGCCTTTTTCATACAATAACCGTGATTTCTGTTGCATTATCCGCCGCTATCTCAATTGCTTCTGGGAGAGCATTTTCGTCACCATTTTAATTCATTTTCATAATCTTTTATTTGTGACACCGTTTTTTTACTTTGTTTGCTGTGCGCTTGTTATATCCGAGACAACGTATAGCATATCGACTACTGCTATTTTTGAACTTCTTTTTACTTTTAATTACGGTGCTACACTACTCCGGTTATGCAAAAAACATTGTATGTATTTCGGGCAAAAATGTTTTGGCCCATGGCGCATTGTACCGCGGACCAAAAACTATATTATTTCGCCCTTAATACATAAATAGCTATTTTGGGAGCTAAGATAACACACCGTAAAATTACATAATGCCAATAAAGTTATATATCTTTTTTCGGTAATGTATTTTTCTGATAATTTATTACTTTTATTTATTAAAATTTTAAATTTTAAATTATTTTTAAACTTTTAAATTATTACTCTTTCCAGGAACGTTTATAATACCCCGAAAATGCGGGTAAATTTATGCTAGTTATATGTATTGCATTTTTGATTATGATAGGTATTATTTAAATAAGTATGTAATGATATAATAAATTTTTTAAAAGTTTGATTTCATTTTCTGAGAATTTTTTTTGCAAACCGCAAATGTTGATAAAGTTATTCTGCCTAAGGTTTCAACAGACGGATATTTGTCGTTCGATATTGGGTTTTAATAAAACTAACTTTTTCTTCAAACGTCAGAAAAACGTGACATACTGTACGTCACTAGGCAATGACAAATATCCATTTCTCTGCCATGGCAGACAAAGTATTGACCAGGCGTGATGTGCTTTGAAAATCTGGATGTCACTTAATTTCATGTCATTGAGGTTAGTAAACTGGCAGATTTGGATTTCGTACGCGATTTTCGGCGTTGAAAGAAAAATACCATGTTTTATTCCGGGAAAAGTGGCTTCTCGTGGCTCGTCTTTAGTTGCCACGAAAAGTCCCACTTTTACTCCCAATAAAACTAATCTACTATTTTCTTCAAAATTCATTGTCAAATTAGCACATAAAACCCTTTTTTCCTATTTGGCAAGTAATTGACAATGCGTGTGATCTTATAAATTTTCATGGAAAATGATTTTTTTTCCAAATTCTTAAAATGTATTAATTTAGATAGTAGCGACATCGCGACAAACTTTTAGGTCGGCTGGTTTTTTGATATTACCTTTCTAATCGAAGTTCGGTAGTGATGCCGTATGTCTGGCACCTGGTTGCGTTTACCTGTGCACATCCCCTTTCTCCCAGGTGCCAGGCGTACCGCATCCCTACCGAATTTCGATTAGAAAGGAAATATCACAAAACCAATTCTTTCTTGAAAACGTTTCTGTTGAGGACCACTGTACTGATTGTCATCATTTTTGAGTTGGCAGCTATGCACAAGAAATTAATCTGTGAAGAGAAAACCCCATGGAATATAAGAAAATCCAATCCTGTTTTATTTTAAAGTTACTCCCAATTTCAACCTTCTAAATACAACTATTTCAGTAACAATCGCTTGCCCATTTATTTCTACATCAGTTTCTAGATTTCGTAGTGTTTTTATACTCTACAACTTTCATATTTAACGTTTTGCTCTAAATTTAGGAGAGTCAATATTCTCAGATCTTTTCTATTTCTAGCGGCTGGTGATGTGATTCCACTGTTTCCAACTTCAAAATCACTTATGGTACAGTCCTGAATTGGTACAAAATAATTGTATCTGAACTTGTTTTTCTCTATTAAATAATAAATAAACTTCTAAATAATAACATCTGGTTGCAACAGGATGGTGCTCCAACACACTAAGCCCGGTGCGGCGTTATTTGGACGAAGTGTTCCCAAGAAGATGCAAGAAGAGGTTTAATAGAATGGCAGGCTAGGTTCCCAGATAAAACCCCATTAGATTTTTTTCTATGGTGGCACTTAAAAAGCAAGGTGTATCAAAACCGAGCACACAATTTGATCTTGAAGAAAGAATTCGACATGAGTACACTTTAATAACTCCCAAAACCATTCAAAACGTATTGGCTGCTTTTTATGATATTCTGGGATTTTGTCAGATGATGCAGGGTCATCAGTTTGAACATTTGGTGTAATATCTTTAATTTATAACTCTCACATCAATAGTCTTTTTGTTAATTTTGTTAATTTGTTAGCACTACTTTGAAATTTACGGTTGTTTTCTTATTTTTTCTCATTGATTGCTTTTGAGAATTTTGTTTTGTTTGGATTTCTACGGTTTTTTCCTTAAATTTTGATAAAACCAGACAGCTCTGTTAATTTTTTGAAAATTTACTAATTCGAAATTTAGTGCCGTTTTTATTTATTTTTTCCTTATGTAACCTATTGAGTATTTGATAACGTTGAAATCAGAATAGAAAACACTATGCGAATGTAAAATCAAAAACATAGGTTGCCTTTGAAAAAATTAATTTCCACACTGTATATTGTGACTGTTTTAACTTTTTGTGTTCTTAGTTTCAGATTCCTCTCTGAGGTCTCTGTAGATCTCGTCATTAGTTCTTCTTCAATTTCTTTCCTTGCTCCTGTAATGGTGCCCTCTTTTGCGTTTCCTTCCTTCGCTTGACATCTCCATAGGCAGTCTCTCGGCATTCTCTCTTCTATTTCCTTCGATTTCTTTTCATCTGGGTATCCACGTTTCTACTATTACAGTTATGTCGAATTCAATTATATGCTTCCAAGAATCTTCTCCTATTTTCGCCACATTCCAATATAGCAATCTTTTTCTTTCTTTGGTTTCCTTCTGTCTTCTTTTTCTTTCTCGGTTTTTCTTTTCGCCCGGTTTCATCATTTCCCATACTCATTCTTACCGTCTTTCTTTCTTCCCTTTCACTCTTCGCTATCGCTCTTATTTTTTATCTCCCTTTCTTTCCTTGCTAAATCGTTTTTTATTAAGATTTTTGATCCTGCCCTACTTCTCAGTTTTTCTTTTTCTTCATAACGCTCTGCTTCTGTGCCCGTGTCTCTATTTTTGCTACTATCATGTCTTCTCCCTTTATAGCATAAACCTTTGTTATCTTCACTTCTGTTCTCAACTCCTCTTCAACCCACCACTTCTCGACTTTTTTGCTCATGCTCTGTCCCCCCCCCGTCGCCTCTTTCTTTTTTTCCATTTTCGTCTCCATCTTCTTTTCTAGGAAAATTTTCTCTTCTCTTCATGTCTTCTCTTGTTCTTCTATCTCCCTCTTCAGTTGGTTCAGTTTTGTCATGTCTTCCCAGAGCTGTCTGTCATCGTTTTTCAGCTCTCTCATTTCTTTCCCGGTTTTACTCGTATCTTCTTTTACTTTCTTTTAGGTCCTCCATCATTAGCTCCATTTCTTCTTGACTTCTTCTTTGTACTGATTTTTTTGCTTTGCTTTTAGTATGCCTCTGGCCTTTTTTCCAGCTCTCTTTTTCTTACAGTTTCCTCTTTATCTTCTTCTTGAAGTTCTCTTCTTTTTTTTCGCTTTGTCTTATTCGTTTTCCTGGCCCTCTACGCTGTGCCGTGTATTATTGGTTGCCGGCGTTCTTTCTTTTTTATTGTCGTTGCCGTTTCTTCCTCCGTTTCTCTACCCTTTTCTTTCTTAATACCTTCTCTCTATGCTTCTTTTCCCTTTTTAAAATTTTATTTATTTTATTTTGGCAATCCTCTTCTAATCGCTTCTCTCCACGTGTTCTCGTGTCGGTCGGTAATCTACAAATCTATTAATACGTATGTAGGGGTTATAAGGCTCAACAGATAGTAAGGTCCACATTATTTGTTACCTAGAACTTGATTTAAAACTAATGTGAGCCTCCCTGTATATTAAGAGTGATACCAAAAACGGCAGGGCAGAGGGAGAAGACAAATTTATCGGGAATGTTTCCCGCTTCGAGGATCTACCGATCTACAGTAATCACTAAACTACACTATTGAGGCCGCGCACTGTTCAGTGGGGGTGGCTTGGCTGGGCGCGGCCGGCGTCTAGGAGCGGCTCCCGGGTGTTGATCGGGGTCCCACAGCTCATGGACGTAGGGAGATGCAACGACGTATTCGCGGAGGCCCCACTTGGCCACCCTAGAACCGTTGGACGCGACTTTCCGACCCGGGGACAAGGTTTTGGGCGCTTACCACCTGGGAAAAGGCCAGTTCTGGATTGGCGTCGTAAAAGATTTGATTTTTCGTAGTTATAACCTCAATAAAAAAAAAAATTAAGCACCAAGTTAAACTCGCGCCTTAAATTTTTGCACTGAGCTTAGAATAATATTATTTTTATTTCTCAGAAAATAGAAGAAGAAACCGCGGAATCGTAAGTTTCATCTGGATTAAAAGGAAAATAGGAGTATGCAATTTGTTGGCGTATATGAGAAATTGCGTTGACTGGGGTAGTTGTCGAGCTCCTGAAGAGCGCCCAGGATTGTCTGGTGAGCATTCAGATCATGTTTCATCCCCAGAGAACCGGTATCTACTGCCGCTGCCGGTATCTACTGCCGCTGCCGGTATCTACTATTTTTTTTCTACCAATCTGCTCCTTGTAGTATTGAATTTATTTTGTAGTCTTGATTTTATCATTTATATTAAATTTGCGCAATTGAGATTTTTAAACACAATTTGACTAGGGATTTCACAATAACAAGAGTAACAAGAGTATTTATGTTATATGAAGATTTCGTAATAAAGGACTCACGATGAGTATTTGTGTGTAATATATCATAATTAAGAAAAACAACAGAGAATTAAATGACTTCGTGAAAGAGAAATAAGGCATTAAATTGAAGAATGTAGAAAGGAGTTTGAGTACCTACTTATTGGGACACAAAAATAAAGTATGAAACTTGTTGGTCTTTAACGGTGGGATGATCTTCTTGCTGTTATGGCTGTGAGATATGGGTGACCATTTCACGAGATGATTTAATGCTGTAGAGATAAAATAAAACGAATGTTAGAATTATTGTAATGGAAAGCAGAGAATATTATAGTGTAATAAGTACAGCAAAATATAATTGGTTTGAAAGATTTTTTGGTCGTCAGCTTAAATAAATTATATTTGGACTACCAGAAAGATGTACCCCCAAACGGTGGAAAAAGTTTCTACACCGTGAATTATTCAATCGATAGAAGGTCCGTATGATGTCACGACCGTTCACGTATAAAACTTTAAAAACATACCAAAGAAAAATCTCCAACATCCAATAAATCAAACCGATAACCTTACCAGGTAAAATACCCAATGACGTCACAGCCGGAGAAAATACCGAATGTGGAGTGAAACCGTCTAGTCACGTGACAACTTTAATTGCATGGTAGCACCAGTATCCCGTGAATAATAAATACAACGAGAAACATTTGAGCATTACAAGCATCAGAAACTTAGTCTATAATTATAATTAATTTATTACAGCCGTAGATGGCTGCAAGGATTAGGATTTGTTTTATTATGAGAGGAGGCTTTTCAAAGCGCCATTTATGATGATTAATTACAGATGAATACTCCTGCTTCGATCAACTGTTACTAATTTTGCAATGGCTCAAGAAACAATTCTAGAATCGCATCGGGTCGAAATACCAAAGGAGAGCAATTTTACTTTTGAGCTAATTAAAGTGTTGTTAGTTAACGAGATTAATTAGATAAAAATATGGACGCTGTAACGAGTAGGTACCTCTATTATGCATGCGAGCGCACAAAAAAGTATTTGTCAAGGAAATCCAGGTAATTATCATTTTCTGGTGACAATTTATCGCAGTCTTGTATGCATGCGAGCTGCCAATATGAAATATAGATTGGTATCTTTAAGATCAATCAGAGCAATTATACAGGAGCAGCTTTCGGTCAATTTATTGTCAATGTGCAGAAGGATTTATGGGTTTATTCATTTATTACTTTGATACTGACTAGGAGTGTGTTACTGCGTTTATGTCGTGGGTATTTTGGATTAAAATATGCTGATCTTCATAAAAAAGATTTCAATGAAGATTACAATTTTGCACTTTTACCAAAGCTTTTCGTGTTATATTAAATTAATTAATTCATAAAAAATTTGTAAACATATTATTTGAAGTAATACAGAGAAAAGCTGCAAAATTATGTAGGTGTAGTATAAACATTTGTTTTTTCCTCTTCAATTTCATTCAATTTTCATAAATTACTTCCAAACGACTACAGTCGCAGACAAAAAATCTTGGATGTAAAAGTCACAAAGCGTTCTTTAGTTTTGACTTCAGATGATCCAAATTTACGAATTCAGAATCTCCACTTTGCCATAATACGTTCCGGAATAGAAAGTCTTTGTTCACTATATGAATGACAGGATAAATTTTTCAATATAGCCGCAGAAATAAAAAATGTAACACAATTAACGCATAAAGATTTTTATGGTCTTCAAGGACTCTTAACAATACTAATTAAAACTAGCAACAATGACAAACAAAAATAACTACGGAATAAAAGGTAATTGCCTCTTTTCCTGCAGTTATTTTGCCGGTGCAAATTGCTTAATTTAAGAACCTAAGAATTATTGAACCCTTCAAAACGAGCGCAATTGCATCTAATTAAAGAAACAAGATTGTTATTGTAATGAAATTTTCTAGCCTACTTTATATCCTATTAATAATTTTTTTATAAAGCCATTGCATTGGAGTAAAACATATTTAATGACTTTAATCCGCACATAAGTTGTTATGTGCTTTCCTAATTCTACTGTAAATCATAAGAGATTTATTTATTAATTTAAATTAGTCATAGTTCTGTATTTTCTGTCGTATTCTTTTTATTTTTATTACTTTAATACCATAAATTATTGCCAATTGCGACTTTTACTTTTTGTCTCTTAGATATATTTTGATTTTATGTGACATTAACTGTTCTTTTATTGTCTGATACTATATAATTATAAAATACTTATTCGCCCCCCTACATTTATTCCAACGAATAATTAAAAAGGCGATAAAAGGAAAAAGATTATCCCTGCAACAAACTTCGTGCCTTTGCGTTTACGCAACAATCGCATTTTGAAACGCTCATTTCTGTTATTCACGGTCGTTAAGTTACTAATTGTCACTACTAATTTAAATGTCGCCAATAAACCAGTCGATTTGCATTATTAAATCATTGTGTAAAATGTTGTTTGACAGAATCAATTTGTATTGTACGCAACACAAAAGACTAGAGCGAAATGGTATAACGTGTAACGGTGACACTTTTTTGACACGATATAAATCTCGAAAACGGACACTCTGAAAGGTCCTTTAAGAATGTGAAGTTTAGAAATTTAGTTTGGATAATTATATCACAACTGATCGATTGGGTCACTATAGAGATAGCGATCCCAGTTCTTTAGATCTTCCCAAATCTGAAAAGCAATTATGCAAATGGACCAGTGAAAAAATTGTCTGCATTTTATAGAGAAATAACTGTTTGCACAATACGAATAACCTTTTGATTGTTAATTCATTAATATAATTATAATAACTGTGGCTGATTTAATTATTTATTGAACTTTAAATCTAATAATAAAATCGTTAACTGTAACACTGTATTTTTTGGTTTAGTAAGCTTATGAATAAATATAAAACGTGGTAAAACGGTTTGTGACATATTTGTTTGCTAATCAGGTAGATGTCATTGAAACCTGATTAGCCTTGACTGACCTACAACTGCAAACACCCTGTATATATGTATAAGAAATACAATAAAAAATTTGCATCATAACTCAGTTTAATTTACTGGTTATTACCATACATCTGCATTTTTAAAATTAATTATCATTATGAAATGCTAAAGTCGAAAAGCAAATAAAAATCAACCACAACATGAAGGAAAGCCTCTACAGATATGGCCTTCTCGGTGGGGACCTAGTGAGGCGTTGGAGCTTCGATTGATTGATAGAGGAGGGTTGTGGCTTTTCACCATATCCATCTTTTAATATTTTCCTTTCTTAATAATATAATGTTTTTATTATGGAGGGGGTATGTCGTTTGTTGTGCCATTGATTTAAATGGTTGTATTTCATTGTATAGTTCTCCTATACATTCCAATTTTAGGTAACTTTGGAAAATCCCTTGGCATTTAAAAATGTAAATTTGAGTATATATTTTGGTGTAAATCTCAATTTGGATTGATGCTTATTACTAGTATAAGATTTGTTTGTGACTAAAAAGCGTATGGTTCTGGCATTCTTTGTGAACGTGGTGGGCGGGTGGTTCGCTCTGTCCACTATACTCATCGGCTGACTAAATGGATGAGAGTTCACAACCATTTATTGAATTCTTTTTCCTTTAAAAACGAGAACTCGCTCTCGTGTTTAATCCAATTTCAAAATTTTTAAGTCAAAAAATGGTTGTCATTCCAATACCTCAACATTATTGCATCTTCCTAATTCAGAAAATGTAAATAATGTCAATAAAACACCAATCCACTTGCCGTTGGCTAGAGTAGTCGTTACGTTCAATACCTTTTTTTAAAATCAATTTGATGGTAGAACTACGTGAATTTACAATTTCCAGAACAAACTCTCAAATTAGTGGTACTCGTTGCTACACTGATCTTTACCCTCAAGGGCTCTGGGTGTTAAAAGCCGGAGTACGGGTGAGACAAACCCGAGGTGCTCGAGTCACAGGTGAATCAGCGGCATTTACCTGATTAATACCGTAAGTAGCTGGTCCACAACAACAACCAACATAAGACGCGGTGTTGGTATGCTGTGGACATTATTAGAGTCAACGGAAGAGGATGGAGTAAGCCTCCCGGAAACAGTAGAGGATATGGGACAGGGTGAAAATCTTGACTGAACCGATGATACTCTTGCAAGCAGTGACGACGAAGTGAAAAATTTCCTCGACAACCTTAACTTTTAAGATTTAAGTTTTACTTGAAAAAAGGTATTCCAGCTGAAAAAGCCAGAACACTAGCGCTGAAGCCAATGGAGAGCAAGGTCTTGAGCCAGAATTCAAAAAAGACTCGCTCCGACGGTCGAGGGATCGGTTGTGCCTGAAGAGCCATAAAAGCCGTTTTACAGTCTGATAGCGACTGGGGATAAGGTAGGAATAATACTTGAGCTAAAGCCTTGGGAAGGTGCATCCCTCAAAACAGTGGAAAAGGAGGAAATGCCTAACACTGGGATTCTTGTGGGATATATACCGGGGAGTCAGGAGTACCCCACTAAAAAAATCCTGGGTCTAATAGAGGGGCAAAACAAGAAACTCAGTACTAGGAGAACTGTCCCTTAAGAAAGAAAATAGCCTCCAGAGACGTATCTTGGTGGAACGCAAAACTAAATAGACTCAAAACAGAGGCTAGGAAGGCGTTCAATAGGGCCAAAAGATTAGGACAGTGGGATGATTACAAGGCAACCCTCACCAAGTACAACAAGGAACTGAGGACGTCCAAAAGACACTCACGGAAGCGCTTCTGCGAGGGGATCTACAATCTCGACACAGCGACGCGTATCCAAAAAATACTGTCAAAAGGCCACTCAAACCCAATGGGGTCGTCCCACAATTTTCAAAAATAGCTTCTCTAGAAACTAGACGTAAAAATCTTATACCCCTATTTCTTGTTTATTCGAAATAACGCCTTTACTAGGTAAAAAAAATCCAAGACATTTTCCTTATTTGAAACGCGCGCCTGTCTGTAACGTCAACACGGGACAAAATTCACAAGTTACTATACGCGCGGGACTAATTAGAAACGCATGAACCAATTATAATGCTCCCCCAATTACAATGACGTCACAAGAGGCGGTAAATGTACAGCATTTGAAAATGCTGGCCGAAATTGCAATTTTTGATCCGCTCTGTTATCTTATAAACAACAAGACACTAAGGGAAGTTTAAAAGTGTTGCTATCGACACACTTCCCTGGGTCTAAGAAAGTCGAAAATCTTGAACGCCACATAGACGAGGAATCCCCAACAAGAGGATGTCACAGGTCCGGGAAAATCTGGCAGGGAGAATATTTACCCTAGAAAAAGTGAAATAGGCGATTAATATATTTCAGCCCTCTAAATCACCAGGCAAGGATGGGATCTTTCCGGCTTTGCTGTAGAAGGAGATAGACCTTATAGCCCCGTGTCTAAAACAAATTCTCAATGCCAGCTACTCACTGGGCTACATACCGAGGGCTTGGAGAAAGGCTAAGGTGATCTTTATACTCAAAAATTGTGGATAACCACATGAGAAGCGAACTCGTGGAAAGAGCGACACTTCACAAAAATTTGTTTGCCTACCAGCCAGGCAAATTCACAGTAAATGCTGTACACCACCTGGTGAAAAGAGTGGAAAAATCTATTGAGGCTAAGGAAATTGCTGTTGGAATATTCATAGACATAGAGGGTGCATTTGATAACACGTCACACATGTCTATAAAAAGAGCAGCAGAAAAATTCAGGGTTGAAACGTCAACAATTCGATGGATAGAAGAAATGCTGAAGAGCCGCATAATAACGGCTTCGCTGGGTGGAGAGGAAACATCGGTAACCACAGCAAATGACTGCCCACAAGGTGGAGTGCTATCGCCTCTGCTGGAGTCAACCGTAGTGTACTCACTACTTAAAGAATTAACGGAAAAAGGTTATGATGTTGTAAGGTATGCGGACGACCTCGTCATCTTAATCAGAGGGAAGCATGACGGAATTATATCAATCCTAATGCAGGAAGCCCTAAGAATAATCGGCAGATGGTGCAGAAAAAAGGAACTGAGTGTAACTCCTAATAAAACCATCAAAGTTCCATTTAGCAAAATCTAAAAGCTACATGGACTATCGATACAACGTTCCAAGCAAGTGAAGTTATCTATGGGTCATCCTGGACTCTAAACTAAATTGGAAACAACATGTTGAGAAAACTATTGCCAAAGCAATTAAGGCCTTTTGGACCTGTCGCGGACTGTTTGGCAATACCTGGGGACTAAAACCGCAGATGATTAGGTGGTCATACCTAGCGGTTATAAGACCCATCGTCTCATACGCGTCTCTAGTATGGTGGACGAAAACCCACAGAAAAAACGACACAGGACAAACTGGGGAAACTACAGCGTCTTGTGTGTCTGGGAATAACAGGGGCAATAAAAACAACCCCAACGACAGTTCTAGAAGTTTTGTTAGACCTGCCACCACTCCACCTCCATGTGCAGAGGGAAGGTCTACAGATTTCGTTGAGACTAAACCAGACCAAGAAATTTAAACCAGGTGACAGAGTGGGTCAGCTTAGAATTTTGAATTTTATACAGCCAGACATAATTGAAAAACCACTGGATGTTAGACCAAAAACGCTTGACTTTGACTTCCCATATGAAGTGATCCGCCACATAGCAAGAAGTCAAATAGCAGCAATAGGTCAAAGCTCCTCTATCTGGTACACCGATGGATCAAAGGCTGAACGAGATACTGGCATAGGCGTCTACGGCCCGAAATATAGGGCATAAATAGCTTTGGGGACTGGACCGACGATTACTCAAGCTGAGATACTTGCGATAGTAATACAGGCTGTCCCATTTAAAACTCCCCAGTCCAGATTTCTCCGAATTGATTATTCTGATTGAAAAATCCTCGAACAGGTCTTTACAACTTACCACTTACTTACTAACCACAGCCCTCTCGCGAAGAGGGCGAAATGCCGGGAGTTGAAAGGAACCTGAAAAGATGTGCCCCTGGGAAACAAAATCGATCAGCCCTTAAAGGACACAGCACCAAATCTTTAGTCGCCTGGGAGTGCAGACAACATCTCAAAAAAACTGAGTAGAAACAACAAAGTAACTCTAAGTTGGGTACCTGGACATGAGGGAATAGCTGGAAAAATGTCGAAGCCGACACAACTTGTCTAGGCGCAGCAGCTTATCCGATAGAACCTGAACCGTTCTGTGGCCTAACCAAGACACACATTGAGACGGCAGTTCAAAAATAGGAAAAAGAGGCCACAAGGTCTCACTGGAACAATGTCCCAGGTCAAAGTCAATCGAAGAAATTTATCGAGTACTCGCCACGGAATTTTAAAAAGCTTCTCTTCTTATCTAAGAAAGAGATGAGACTCATTACAGGCCTATTCACAGGTCACTGCCCTGTAAGATACCATTTTAAAAATATGGGACTAGTAGACAGTATGCAGATTATGCAATTTGTAAGTAGAAACAGCCGAACACATACTCTGCAGTGCGACTCATTAGCTAACCTAAGGCTTAATCATTTCGAAATTGTTAGACTGACACCTGAAGAAGTGAAGGTATCCGTACCCCAAATCTATATCATATATCATTCTTAATGCAAACATATCGTAAAGTACCTAATGTAAGAGTTTCCGCCTTTGGGGAAACCTTCTGTTCCGATCCTATTCGGAATATCAAAAGAATAAATTCATCATCGGGGCCTAAAAGTGCTCTTTATGAGGTAAAGCATCGTCAAAAGAGAAAATTGCATTCAGACCCACACCTCAATGCACTCACAAAGGGAGCACGGAGGACACCACCTCGTCTCAAGTACGATACGGAGAGTCAACAGAACATCTCCTCTTCACTACAGAGAGAGGCAAGCGACGACCTAATCTCTGGGGGAGGCTCAGCGCATCTCCCCGAATTCCATACCGGCAGGTATATTTACAAGTCTATAGGGTTATTCAAAAATGCAAAAGAAAGTAATATTTATAAAGCTAACTGGATTTCAAGTGCATTATCATAATGCACATAAAACGTAGATAGCTTTTAACGTTAGCCTTATAGACGTCAAAATATGACAGAAAAAACTATTTTTTTAGCAAAATTTAATAACAATAATAAACCATTTAAATCACAAAAGAAATACGTGTGTACGGTAGAAATGCTTAAAGTGTTCAAAATTCCTTCCATCGTTAAGCTGCGTACAGACATGAACATTACGTCGAACAACAAACCAAACAAACGGCTAACGGTTTGTGGTGCTCCCATCACTTGTCGGTTTTTTCACCGACATGAAAGAATATACGCGCGAATGCGTTTCCAGGTTTGGACGGGTCAAAACTGTGACGCTTTCTACGGTCCGGATGGCTCGAGCGCGTTTTTTATTGTGGTATGCTCCACACGTGTCCACGGGTAGCTTAGTGGAGTACGGTGAACTAGGGGTCCGCTGTCTAATTTGGCGGAAGGAAATAAAATAAAATGCCGCGATGAATTTACTGGTTTATTAAATAAAATATATATACATTTGATATCAATACTAGACGCGTCTCTCTCTCTCCGATTTCGGAGCGTCTCCGGTGCCCGTCTATATTTACACCGTCATGAATTACACGGAGGATGAGGAACAAGAATAGGGCTCTTTATTAAAAGCACAAAGTCTCTCTCTCTCTCTCTCTCTTTCTCTCTCTCCGATTTCGGATGGGCCGACGCAAGCAGGCTGGGTGTGTACAGGAACTAGAGCGGGGAAGGGGAGGGGAGGAGCGAGGAGACCAGACACTGGACGGAAACCACCACAGATGTCCGGGGGTAGGGGAGGAGCGAGGAGACCAGACACTGGACGAAAACCACCACAGATTACCGGGGGTAGGGGAGGAGCGAGACGGTTGCATTGCATTGCGCTGTTTGTCTGAGGTTTTATAGGTCATGTGACCCCTTAACCTCTATCTTTTTCGCCGGCCAACAATGATGTTACTGGCGGCAGAAGTGATAGGCCCGTTTGCCAACTGTTGACGCCACCGGTAGGGTGACTTCCTCAGTCAGCGCCCAGAACTCGTTTGACAGTTTTGCTGTTTTCGGACTGGCGTCTCGAATGAAGGCAATGGGTGCCGACATAACGAGAACGCCGGATTCCTTTTTTGGGACATCGAATAATGAAAAAACACATAAATGAAAGGAAAAAGGGGTTTTACCTAATCCTGGTTTCTGTAAGAGAGGTTAGTACCTGAAGGGTGTCGCAAATGGAAGGGTCAGTGAAGCTGTCACCCGTCTAGCAGCGCCATTCTGGGCCGCTTTCTTCTCGATGGTCCACTCTCGTCGTAGTCGACAGCCTGTCTGACCAGTGGATTTGGGTGTTCTTCGGCCTTTTTGATGGTCCGAACGGCGATCTCGTGGAGGAACTCCTTCAGCAGCGGGAGCCCGGCCTCTCGGTGGAGTTGTTCGTTTCTGACGAACCATGGAGCGTCGAAAGCTTGGCGGAGGAATTTGTTCTGGAGGACCTGCAACTTACTCATGTTTGTCTTCGAGGGGGCGTGTGCCCAAGCCGCCGAAGCATATGTTAGAGTCGGACGAACGATTGTGCTGTAAATTAACAATTTGTTCTTTACCGACATCTTACTGCGCCTGCAGACCAGCGAGGAGAGCTTGCCTACTGCCATTTTTCCCTTACTCAGCGAGTATTCGAGGTGTTGGCGGAAGTCGAGCTTTTTGTCGATGATGACAGCTAGGTATTTTGCTTGGTTGGCCCAGGGGATGACCCGGTCGAACATCTCGATTTCTCCCTCTGGTTGGACGAGTCGCCGTGTCACGAGGAGGGCTGTGCTCTTCTCGGGGTTGACGTCGATCATCCATTTCTGACACCAGTCTTCGAGCTTGTCGATGGCTTCCTGCAGGTAGCGGGTCTCCAGCCAAGGCTGTCTTGATCTGGTGAGGATTGCTGTGTCGTCTGCGTAGATGGCGAGCGTGGTGTTTGCGGTCTTTGGGATGTCCGCGGTGAAGGCCGCGTACAGGGTTGGAGAGAGGACAGATCCCTGGGGGACGCCCGCTTCTATGTCGTGTGGACGGGACAGGGCATTTCCGATGCGGGCACAGAAGGACCTGTTTCGCAAAAAGGAATTAATTAGTTGAACCATTTCCAGAGGCACGCCGCACGAGTGGAGCTTGAAAACAAGTCCATCGTGCCAGACTGTGTCGAAGGCCTTGGCTACGTCGAGAAAAACAGCGCCGGTCACTTGCTTTTGCTCGATTCCGGTGGCGGCGTATTCTACGACTCGGAGGAGTTGGTCGGTGGTGGAGTGTTTCGGACGGAATCCAAATTAAAATTTAAATATATCTATGTCGAACTCCACAAACTTTAATAACTGTAAGATTACTAATGGTACATGTTTCGGCAGAATACTTCTGCCATCATCAGCCCTTAAAGAATATAAAAAATTATGTAATTATTATTATAAAATTATGGAATCCAAATTGTTCGTCTGGGAGGGTGTTGGTCATCTTCATGCAGTGGGTGAGTCTCTTCTGTATGACTCTTTCCGCCACTTTCCCCGCTGCTGAGAGCAGGCTGATTGGCCTGTGGTTCTGTGGGAATTTTGGATCCTTCCCGGGCTTCGGAATGAAAATCACCGTCGCGCGTTTCCATCTATCTGGAAAGTATCTGTGTTTGAGAATTGCATTGCAAATACAAACCAGGGCGTCGACGGCGCCGTCTGGCAGTTCTTTCAGCGTCCTGTTGCTGATGTTGTCCTGTCCTGGGGCTTTCTTCGGCTTTAGATGTTGGAGGATGTGTCGGATTCCGATTGGATTTGTGGGAGGTGAACGGGTCAGGGACAGGTATCTTGACGTCAGCATCCTGCGCACATCGAGAGTAGTGAGTGGGGAAGCCAAGGTTCCGGCGGTCGTAGACGCTGTGCTTCCAATCTCATGGGGCGGCGGCGAGAATTGGGAGTGGTGGCGTTGGAATCTTGCTAATTCACTGATCACTGGGATACCAAAATAGTCCCGGTACGATGTCTGGAACTAATTTATTCTTCAATTTCAACGGTACGATGCAATGCGGGGTGGTCGCAGGCACATCGGACTAGTCTCATTCGAAGCGCTCTAATTTTGCGAAGTGAAAAAATTATTCCGCTGTGACCCTAGAAACTATTTTTTTCGAGTTAGATATTTAATTTGTGCGAGCAGGGGCACGGCCTTAATTAAATAGCGAGCCGACGCAGCGGGCGTTTCGCGGTAAGAATGTCGCTTCGCGGACGGTATTTAAAAACTCCGCAAATTTCGGTAACTTTGTTACAAAACTAAACGGAGAACAAACCTCAGAAGTACAGAAACCAATATAGGAACAGCACAAAATCAAAAAAGGCCGTTTGCCGTTCTGGTTGCCGATAGGTTTGTTGTTCAGTTTGTTGTTCGGCGTAATGTTCAGATCTGTACGAAGCTTTATGCAGTTCGAATCCTTACTCTACGTAACAAATGTGGAGTTACAGCTGCGCAGGTTTCTTTTATTCGACTCTCAAAGTTTTCGATATTTAAAATTAATGTTTAGTAGACTTTCTCCTTTACCATACCTCGAAGAAAGAAATCTAAAGGAGTCATATCAGGACTATTTCGGAAATTAACATTCAAATATGCTTGAACTATTCTATAATAATAATGTGCAGGTGTGCCGTCCATTTATCACCACCAAAGTTGTCTCATATTTAAAACAACATGTTCTAATACAGTATATGAAGTACCTAATAGTATATTACATGATGAGCACGGAAAGTGATAAATAACGCACAAGCGGGAAAGTTGAGCACGAGGGGTTAGCCGAGTGCAGGCAATCCCGAGTTTTGTACTTTTGTTTTGTAATTTTTATTAATTGATTTTTTTGTCATGTACAAAATTTGTAGTAATGCTGTTATTTTAACAATTATTAACTATGATTGGATGTGTCACTGTTTCATCACTCACATGTTTTGTTATTACTAGACATATAACTGTATAAACTGTCTGAACTTAGAGTTTTCGATTTCTTCGGCTTATAGTCGTTTGATGTCCTCTTTAAAAATGTCTTTAATTTCAAATCTGTATTCGCTTGTATTCACATTGTGGTACACGATAAGTGAGCTCGCATAGAATAATGCACCCATGAAGAATTACATAGGCCTAACCATCTCAGAGAACTCTCCAAAATATGCTAAGAGCACATCTTCCGAATAAGAGGACTTAATATTTTTCACCGTTTTCCAATCCATGAACTATAGCATAATATGCTATTTTATACCTCTCTCGAGATTTTCCTGGGAGTAAGTTTAGGGAAGTATTTTGAGCTGCTTCGGTGATATTTGGTGGCGTACACTCCAAAGGTGAATCACCTTCACTATCTTCATTCATTATTTGTAGCAATAATTGGATTTTAACGGGACTAACGAATTGTCAATATTTTAGAACTGTCAAAAATCAAACAAGCCTACTAAATAGCACTAATTAGTGAAGTAAAAGTTTCAAGTCTCTAACAAACACGTTTGTTATAATAACAAACAGGTGAATGATATTGTCAACTTTCGTGGATACTTGATTGTACGGAAACAGTTAATTTCTTATATGGTCGTGGAAAAACTACATTACGGGATACGTCCAGTAACGTTTACAGCACTTTTTCAAAATTCAAGACTCGGTTCCTTCCTTGCCTCGCCCTAAGACATCTCTCTCGTACTGTAAAATGCAAGTTATCGGACTTGGCGCCCCAAAATCGCTTTCATGAATGGAACGAAAAGAAGGAAATGGAACAATAATAAAGATATTACTTCTTGAAAAAACCCACCATGTGTTTAGTAAACAAATGTTTTAATTGAAACAGTGAAATTTACAATTTCCCAATTTCTTTAAAGTTGAAAATCGCTTTTATCAGATACTTATGGTACTTCCTGGTACTGCAGTATTATCTCCAGTAGTCGCGTTTGTGGCACCTACTGTTGTCTCTTTTCTTGTTTTTTGGTAAGGGGAATGACCACATTTAAACATCTTCAAGCATTTGATGATGGTGATGGATACAACTGCTTTCATTTCTAATTATTTTTACACTCATAACCGGCAAAAAACCAGTGGCATCATGGACTGGACTACAGAACCTATATTTGTCAATAAACCCAACGCTTTTTTCCCGCATTCTACACTTTGTAATTACCCACAGAACACCTCATCTGTCACTTTCCCAGGATGTTAAAATCGCGCGATTAATTATAATACCGCATTTGCATAAATCGTCCATCCTTATCTCCGCCATCGGTGGCACTCTTTTCCAGTACCGGACCACTCCGAATACTCTAGTCATGTACTTTAAACGCTTTAATTGAATTTTTCGTTCCACTATTCCAGTCCTCAATACCGCATTAATTACGGAAAGAAAACAAACAATGTCCTATTGAGCATCTCCACGATATTGTTTACAATTCCAAGCCGAAACAGTTATCAGCCGCGAAAAAATGCCCACCGGCTAATACATACACGAATTTGACCGTGACACCTCTCCGATAAATGAGAGGCAGGTCCGGCTCGAGCTATTTTGACGCCCTCGTCTTCTTTCTAGTTTAAACCATTGAAAGATATTGACAGATGGAGATGCCGCAGGAGAGATCGTGATAGGGGGGCTGTTCGAAAAAGCAATTTTGTGTTGGTCGGTTACACCTCCGTGGTAATTTCAGTTTCTACGATCTTTGGAGAGACTTTCTTAAGACATTTTGTGTTAATACAGAATAAGAAGTCGTGAAAGACATTTTAATAATAATGGTTGTCAATTTGAGCTGTCTATTTCGGGTCTGATGTAGAAACTTGTGTGGCCTGTTAATTATTTCGTCGCTGTTTAGACTGAACGGGACTGCCATAAACAGTATGTTCACTTGCTTTTCAGTAATAAAAGATTGTATTAACACGGCAATGCATAAATGATTAAAATCTACAAGTCCTACCAATAAACTCGAAATACTAGTACGTCGTATAATGCTAAGTAAGATATCATGTTATTTGCCGACTTTCATTAAATTATGGCTGAATGTCGGCTATGCCGCGAATCTCTACAAGAAAAAGGTGCGAGTGATTTGATAAATAATAACGATTATTTTTTCATTTATCATCATTTTCGACCAATCGACACTTTGTCTTTTTTTTAATTATCTTTCCTATCTTCCTATCTTTAAAAATCTTGAAAACAAAGAGCAAATTCACAGAGTTTGATCTAGAAGGGTTTAGTGACATTGATGGCCACCTTTTAATTCATATTTCTTCAATCTCTCGAAATTGAATGACCGTTCGTAGCAATTTCTAAAAACAAAGGAAAGAGAAGTGTTATTCTTAGTATAGATCCTGTAAATTATACACTTGCGTTCGCCAAGATCAAGTAGTAAACACAAGGCGTTGGAGTACAGAAAGCTTTGATAACAATGAAGCTTGTAGAGTACTATTGTTGAAGAATACCTGACTACAATTATTTCAACAATAAGACATTGTTGCAGGAACTAAAGTCACAAGAATGCTTCTTTAAGAATTTTTGTGACAGTACGAAATATAGGTAGTCCAAAATTAGACCTAACAGAGATGACTTGGTAAATGAAACAATTAATTAGAATAAAGACATTACCGTTTCAACAAATTTCTGTAATATTAACACTTTAGGAACTTGGTAGAAGCGATGAATGCTGTCTGTTTTTTTTTCGGGTCCCGATAATGTTAGTCAGTGATGTAGTCCTAACAACAATAGGAGTATAAGTTGATTGACACCATTTGCGTTAGATTGAAACTGATCCTTATCTATTTATGGTAATTAAAAACAAACAACAAAACCAAAAAAAAATGTTGTTCAAACCTGGTGAAATTGAGGACTCTGATTTACCTACTTTATTTTTGGGGTATAGAAACGCGCGAGGGGTGCAAGCTAGTGATTGATAAAAATTGTACTTTGAAATACTAGATGAACCTAGAAATCTCGTAGTTGGATCTTCGGCTAAATTTAAAGAGAAGATTTTTGGTCTAATCTTTTTATATATATCTAATTTAATAGTATTACTGATATGTTCGGTTTAGAATAGACGATCAACATGCTTTTAATAAATGGTATATCATATCAAATGGCATATCATTCTCAATAGGCCAGTGAGGAATCCTTTTGATTCACTTAAGACTCAGATAACATCTAAGTATTCTGAAAACGGCAATAGTACCTAATGTTAGAGAAAATTTTCAGGTTGTCAGAAAATCTGAACCTTTTGGAACATTTTATTAAATTGACTTTTCTTTCTAAATTGCCTTCTTCTTAATTGCTTAATTGCTCTTAAGCTAGATAATATTACTAATAATGTCTGTGCTACTGTTAATAACAGCAATCCAAATGTTAAGACAGGATGCACTTTGGATGACAAAGTTGATAAATTAACAAACTATAAACTTATTTGCTTCGGGTGATCACAATGTGAGGATCCCACGGTAAATTTCTTCATAATCACGAGCCTCAAACACAACATTCGGTTGCGCCTTCCTTACAACATAAAAATTGTTTCAATAGGTGTCCGCCAGGCCAAATTTCTCAAGCACAGCCGTGTTATTATCACAAGAAATTTGGCACTAACGCCTTTAATTGTACTTTTCCTTGTGTGTTAAAAAAAACAAATCCGAGTTTGTTGAATTCGTGATCAAACGCATTATTCAAAACCATGTTCACACCCATTGGGAATAATCACTCCATTGTGGATTGTGGTGTTAATGTTATTTCAAAGCACATTCCTTGTTAATTTATAAAATAATTTATTTTATTTGAAACTAGCTGACCCGGCAAACTTAGTACCGCCTCAGAATCAATAAATGTTGTGTTAACTTATTGGCTGAATCAAATTCTGTTTTTTTTTATCAAAAAGTAATGCACACAACGCCATCTACTGTTTTTACCGGAACCAGCATACAATGCCTTGTCCATTTTTGTTTCTGTCATGTATCAAAGATGGCATCATTATATGGATTTTATACAAAATGTATGAGAAAATTTTTGTTGTTAATTTTTCAGATGTTTTAATAGTTATTCGCCCCCGAAAAAGTCAGTCAATCCCTTCTCAAGATATCATCAAAAAAATTGTGTGTGGAGTCCACGCGCAACAGAAGTGAAACTTTGAATTTTACTCCTTAAAAATCTATTTTCACTTTTCAAGCCCTGTACTAAGCTCCCCGCCCCCTGTAATTTTATCGATGTTTTAATAGTTATTCTGATATTCGGGGCGGAGACAAATCTAACAAATCGAAGATCATAAAAAACGGTCCAACCGTTGTTGAGTTATGAAGCCAAGCTAAGCCCCCCTGTCCATGTTTTTATAGTTATTCTGCTATTCGGGGCGGAGACAAATCCAATAAATCAAAGATCATAAAAATCGGTCCAGCCTTTCTTGAGTAATAAACCCAAGGGCCCACCTGCCCCCCCCCTGGGCCCCTGTGTTCATGTTTTTAATAGTTATTCTTCTATTCGGGACGGAGACAAATACAACAAATCAAAAACCCATGAAAATTGGTCCAGCCGTTGTCGACTTATAAGTGTTCGAACAAACCCGACTTTGTTTTATATATCACTAGCTGACCCGTCCCGGCTTTGCACGGTGATTTTATTTTATTAACTATTTTACTTACTACTTTCATTAAATTCATTCCAATCAGTTCAGTGGATGTAGATATTACTCCCCCGCCCCGTTACCCCCCTTTGAAATGGAATTTTGAAAAACCGTTTCTTAGTGAGCTCATACGTGGTAAAAGAAGTAAGTGTGCAAAATTTCATTGCAATCGGTTTAGTAGATCTAGGAATTAACTCCCCCGCCCCGTTCCCCCCTTTAAAATGGAATTTTGAAAAACCGTTTCTTAGTGAGCGCCTACGTGGTAAAATGAGTAAGTGTGCAAAATTTCATTCCAATCGGTTCAGTGGATCTAGAGATTAAATCCCCCGCCCCGTTACCCCCCTTTGGAATAGAATTTTGAAAAACCGTTTCTTAGTAAGCGCCTACGTGCTAAAATAAGTAAGTGTGCAAAATTTCATTCCAATCGGTTCAGTGGATCTAAAGATTAAATCCCCCGCCCCGTTACTCCCATTTGGAATGAAATTTTGAAAAAACCGGTTCTTAGTGGGCGCTTACGTGGTGAATAAGTATGTGTGCAAAATTTTATTGCAATCTGTTCAGTGGATACAGAGATTAACGGGGCGAGGGGGGCCCGTTACCCCTTTTTGGAATGGAAATTTTTAAAACCGTTTCTTAGTGAGCGCCTACGTGGTAAAATAAGTAAGTGTGCAAAATTTCATTCCAATCGGTTCAGTTGATCTAGAGATTAAATCCCCCGCCCCGTTACCCCCCTTTGGAATAGAATTTTGAAAAACCGTTTCTTAGTGAGCACCTACGTGGTAAAATAAGTAAGTGTGCAAAATTTCATTCCAATCCGTTCAGTGGATCTAGAGATTAAATCCCCTGCCCCGTTACTCCCATTTGGAATGGAGTTTTGAAAAACCGTTTCTTAGTGAGCGCCTACGTGGTCAAATAAGTAAGTGTGCAAAATTTCATTCCAATCGGTTCAGTTGATCTAGAGATTAAATCCCCCGCCCCGTTACCCCCCTTTGGAATAGAATTTTGAAAAACCGTTTCTTAGTGAGCACCTACGTGGTAAAATAAGTAAGTGTGCAAAATTTCATTCCAATCCGTTCAGTGGATCTAGAGATTAAATCCCCTGCCCCGTTACTCCCATTTGGAATGGAGTTTTGAAAAACCGTTTCTTAATGAGCGCCTACGTGGTGAAATAAGTAAGTGTGCAAAATTTCATTCCAATCGGTTCAGTGGATATAGAGATTAACTCCCCCGCCCCGTTACCCCCTTTGGAATGGAATTTTGAAAAACCGTTTCTTAGTGAGCACTTACGCGGTAAAATAAGTAAGTGTGCAAAATTTCATTCGAATCGGTTTAGTGCATCTAGAGATTAAGTCCCCCGCCCCGTTACCCCCCTTAGGGATGGAATTTGAAAAACCGGTTCTTAGTGGGCGCTTACGTGGTGAAATAACTATGTGTGCAAAATTTTATTGTAATCTGTTCAGTGGATACAGGGATTAACGGCCCCGTTACCCCCCTGTGAAATGGAATTTTTTAAAACCGTTTCTTAGCGAGCGTTTACGTGGTAAAATAAGTAAGCGTGCAAAGTTTCATTGCAATCCCTTCGATAGATCCGGAGATTTCGTGGTGAGTCAATCAGTGAGTGGTATTTGGATTTTATATACAGTGAGCGGCAAAAGTATGGAATAAATTCATTAAAAATTAAACAATTTTTTTTTTCATTTTTTTATACGGGTCAAATTTGGTTTATAAAAATGAATATTGTTCAAACAGTCAAATGGTACTGTCAGTTTCATTTCTATGTTTAAATTGCATTTTCCTGATTACTTGCATACAGATTATTATTTTTTTAAATGAGTGCGTTAATTGCTTTGTTACAATACCAAATTAGAAAAATTCAATTTTCCTGTACGTATATAAGCAGGAAAATCTTGTTTCCAAGACGATTTCCGGAAAAACAATTTACACATACAAATGAAACTGACAGTACCATTTGACTGTTTGATTTACCTACTTGATTTTTTGACTTGTTTTTGTTTGTCATAAAAAAATATATTTTTTTTTCTCAAAAATTTCATTATGTAAGATAACTAAGTTTTTATACTGACGTTTAGACAATTAAAAGGGCTAACTGAATCAACGAAAAAAATAGGGGGGTTCTATTTAAAAAAAATATTAATAGCGTCATCATTCGAAAACAAATGACTGCTTGAAATTTAATTTGGGATAAAAATATTAATTTTTATAAACCAAAATTGACCCGTCCGAAGAAATTTTTGAAAAAAAAATTGTTTTATTTTTAATGAATTTATTCCATACTTTTGCCGCTCACTGTAAATAGATAAGATGATCAGCAGTTTTTTGCAGGTAGCGGCTGAACGTTGGTTGTCCATTTCTCACTGATATACAAAAAACTCTGGCTATTAGCTTTTCCTGACTCATTCGCGTTAGGGCCCACTTGTCACCACAATCATCTCAACATCAACTTGTTGATTTCATTCAACAGTAATTCTCTACTACTTTCTCGTAATCAGTTTTTCTCCACAGACATTTTTTTTTTCAACATATTATATATTATATATACTTATCGTACTCCTGGACAAGAGTAGGTCTAAAGAATCGCGTAAAATACGCATAATACGACTGGGGTGTTCAGTTATTTCTATAATAAAATCGTGTTAGCGGATAAAATCGATTAGGTGTCGATTCGGGGAAAAGAGGTAAGAATAACTACTTTATTGCGTGCAGACCTTGATTGTTCTCTTTTAATCAAATAGGCAGATTCACCAGCATTCATCGGAAGATTTGTTCTTGTACCATTTGCTTATGGAATAGCTGCTAAGTATTTCCACTCGAGATTCTTTCCTAGACTGACGTAATTTTCACGTGGAATCAGGGTTAATTCAGCTCCAAAACCAGCAGGAAAACCGTAATATCGCTCAGAGGATAAGTAGAAGATCATTTTTTAATTTCTTTTGAGTTATCATTTTGTCCAGTTTTTTATTAGCGTGTCATTTAAACATTGTAAACTTCACTCATCATTTTAATGTAATTTAACCTTTAAGAGTAGTGCAATAGTCATAATTTAACTTGTCCCATTTTTATTTCACCATTCATATAGTTTTTATTTAACCAACTTGTTACCAGTCAATTTAATTTCAATCTTCACAACGTTGTTTTAATATTGTTTAGTTGTAGAAAGTTCCTGTATTTATTTTATTTGTTCATTATATGACTTTTGGGGACATAACTGTATTTTTTGTGTCACCATCCACACTTCACAATTTTTGTCAGGGCATTACAACAAGTTAGGTTATAATAGTACCTATCTCAAAAAATAATAGTATAAATCATTCAAGTAACTTTAGAGAACTAAACACTGCAATTGTTGTGTATTTGCATCCGCATTCTGCCTCTGAGGTTCTGTTTTTATTTTATTTTGTGATAGATTAAATCATATGCTTTTCTCACATGGGTGTGGGCGTTAATATTTCTATGCTTGTCACCAAATACAATGCCACACCACCTGTACTACAATTGTTGTGAAACGTTACTACAAGTCAGATGCAAGAAAGATTAATTGCAAGTTATTTATTGAAAAAGAAAAACAAAAAAATACTATTAGATAGTTCTCGCGGCATTAACACAATAGAACCAACTATAGAAGCATTATGTATTGTCAGTAAAGGAAGTTAGTATAGAACACCGGGAATCAATCAAGTTTAGTGTTAAATAAAGAGCAACCTCGTTTAGAACTACTATTCTAATTGCGTATTACCTATTAATAAGCTAATAAGTTATCCTACGTATGTTAATTTTCTGTGGCGTGCGTATAAATGGCCCTACAAGAAAATCTAATTTTGAAAAATTAATGGAAAACGTTTAGTGCCTGACATGTTGAAGCATAATCTGGTGATGATTAGGGGTGCATTGTTTTCTGGAAATTAAAAAGTTACTTTCGGAGTATTCCGTTATTAATGTTCCAAAATTTCATAATTATGAAAGTGGTATCTAATTAAATATATAAATATTCCCGCATAATATGTATTTCATTTGACACCTGTCAAACCTAACCTCAAATTTGGTGTAATTTGTATTTTTTTTCACTTTGCATGAATTAATTCATTGAAAAGTATCGTAGCAGCGCAGTTGTATCTAAATGTATACTATTTTGCATATATAAAAATATCAACTTGGAGCCTCGCAAAAGCATGTCGAATGTTGATCACACTGTAGTTTACTTAATACCATTTAAACACACAGCAAAAAAGTCCACGTTTAAAATCCAGCAAATTCCAATACGCAATTAGAGCTGTCATTGCCTTTTACAAGATTAAGTAGCCACACACGAATACTTTCAAAACAGCATAATTACATCTGCACAGTCGTATTTAAATCAGTTTAGTTCTTAAGAGTTACAAATGAACTTTTAATTTATGAGGTCTACATTACTGCAAATTACGGTTTTCTGTGTTCAAGCATTTTTGTCACAAATTAAGTCAAGGATGCGTAAGAAGTAGTCACAAGAAGGAAAGAATACATCATATTTAATGCTTTGACAGCAGACAAAACTTGATAAAATTTCTGAAATATTAAATATTTCCATTAGCGTCCATGCCAAAATGCGATAAATGAGTAATCGCCGTTACCTACCTTGTCTCCACATCCATAAATTCAAATAGGCGAGGCTGTCGAAATTACGAATTTCCGTTACTTTTTGTTGACAGTCAAGATAAGCAATTAGGCGATTTAATTAACTCAGAACGTTGAACGTAATTTGTAGTACGGTGGACAATGAGTTTGTTCCGCTAAAGAAATTTTCATATGTTTATTAGGGCCCTGAAGCGGTCTTCTTCATGTTGCCAATGGGTGTAATAAAATAGCAATTAAACTTTTACGAACCCAGTCATAAAACAAAGTTTTGACGAGACATCTTCAGGAAAAAAAATGTTATTAACGAATTTTATGCGGAAGTAAAGAGTACTAAGACAGTGACCCACATTGGGGAACCCGGAGCTGAAGGATGAATCGCCAGAGGGGACAGTTTTTTCGTGTTTTGGGTGTCACACCGAAGTGGTTAAAATCTCTCAATTACCAAAAGGTTGACGTCAGTGCGAGTAGGTGGCAGCTGGGCAGGTCCGTTTTCTGTGTGAACTTCTAACCCTAAATTCCATCCAATAATTGCTGATGATTAAGCTTTGAAGTAGTTCATTAATCTGCTACTGCAGCAAGAGAAACTTTTATGTTAGGTTAAAGTGAGAGGCAGTGTGGATTTTAAAAGAACTTTTACGTTGTTAAGTGCGATTTAGTGTACATCTTCACGTCGTTTTTGTTTACACAGGCTATTGATAAATTTTAGCAAAGTAAACAATAGTTCCTAAACTGTTTACATTTGTGTATAAGCGCAGCAGGAATTATTTATTGTCTTGGTGTTGGATATCTACCGATAAATAATTATAATTTTACGAGTGCGGTACTTGTTTGTCTAAAGGAATATTTTCCTGGGTGGTAGAAGAAAGCTGTAACATAATATAGTTCGTAGAAACTGTTTATTCTCAAATCAAAGAAAAACACCAACTGCTGCTGCCTGATGACATTGGAACGAAAATCTTTTCCGTAGGCATAAAGGCGAAAGTTCCACCTATATAATCGTATATTTACAATTAACGCACTGCTCATAAGTATTTGCCGCGGACAATTCCATAACCCTTACTTTTTGAAAAGTTGGACGTCAGTTGTAAGACGTTATCACGTAAAAACTACAGATAAAAACCATACAAAAATTATTAAGTGCATTATGGACAATAATAATGCTGGGTGTGGAAATATTCAATAAGGGATAAATGAGAAAAGTGGGGATGAGCCTTCTGATCCCTCCTTCAGAAGTACTCTACTGACTTGGCTTCTCCTTTTAGGAGCATCCCAAACAAAAACATATGTACACTACATTAAAAAACTCCTTTCAAAAACTAAAGAGACTTGAAGACTTAAGAAACTAAGAGGTTTAAAAACCCAAAAGGTTATAACGACTATAGAGATCGAATAGCCCAGAAAGACTAGAGAGGTGAAAGAGACTAAGGTGGCCGAAAATAATGAAAAAACTTCTTTGAAAGAGCAGATGAAGGATCAATAGACATTAGAGGAACTCAAGATCAAGAATAAAAATATGTGAAACGAAAATTTACCATTGCCTGACATTTTAGGGAACCTTAGAATTTTAAGAAATTGAAATCTTGGAAACCCTGAGACTTTCGAGAACCCAAGAATTTGAGGAGCCTGAAAAGTAAAGAAACTGAAATAGGGGAAAAGAACCTAAAACCAAAAGAAACTTGAGTATTTGGACAATTTGAAATTTTGAAAAATCTTTGATTAGAAGACTTAAGATTTTAGAAAACCTGGAAACTAAGCGAGCTTTAGACCTTCAGAAACCTAAGACCTGGAGCATCCTGAGAGCTCAGGAACTTGAAGAATTTTGGAGAATTTGAGATCTTGCAAAACCTGAAATTTTAGAGAACCCGAGAAGTTGTGGAACCCGAGAATTAAAGAACCCGAAATCAGGGAAAACCTAAAATCTTAAACAACCTGAGACCACAACGAACTTGAGAATTTGGACAATTCAGAATAGTGGGAAACAGATCTTAGAAAACCTGAGATTTTGACAAACACGCGAACCTTCAGAAATCTAAGGACCTGAGAACTGGAAAAATCAGTCTGATGGCAGAACCCCTAAGGCGGAAGAGAAAAAAATGCACGAGGACAACTCAAGGGGCGGAGGTATTTTCAAAGATGGCTAAGCCGTCCTTCAGGTAAATCGCAGCTGGAGTAAGAGTTGGAATAATACCCTCAAGCTTTCCAGACTCACTTATGACAATAGAGAAATAGGCGATTATGGACAAAATTGTGGAAAAGGGGAAGGAGGCGCCCCCGTTTTTATCAGATGCATTAAAAAACCGGGCTGGCTTGGCCTAACGTGTGCCGACATAGCCACTGCAGAGGGTGAACTGAAGCCATGGAAAGGATAGTCCCTCAAGGTGGCGGAAGAGGCACAAACCCTTTATGGGATATTTACTGAGGAGCCAGGAATATCCCAATGAAAAAATCCTCGCACTAAAACAAACGCCTCAAAACTCGAGCTGGAGGGTCGTCCGGAGAAATCCGGTCGGTCCGACACTGGAAATCACGCTCTCAGTAGACACCTGATCTACTGAGACTTTAAAAGTTTGACTTCCCCCGAAGGGAAGCAAGCTCGAAAAAATTAGCTTAACAAGAGCCTCTACTTTGAAAACACGAAGACCGCCAAAGAAGCAATCGGCTAAGAGGATCCCCAAAGTTGGCTAAAAGCCTCGAGGCCTTCGGAAGCCTAACCTGAAGAAAGGTGGCACCAAACAACCCTTTGCATGGTAATAAAGTACACCCAGATAAACCTCCAACACTCAAAGGCAGTATCAAGTGCCTTGTATTGGAGGTTTATTAAGAAGCAGACAGGCACAGGGCTCATTCAAGAGACCAGCTTTAATGGGGGCTGCGAAAAAAAAGCCTCTCAGAAAAATTCTTGACTTTTCAAAAGGAGTTTCTGAGAAAATAATTGCGTAGGGTTTTGGAACAACAGTTAGGATTGTCGCAATTCGGTAAGGCTGGAAAAGCCAATTAACCCGAAAGTAAAGTAAAGCAAAAATAGCATTCTCTCCTGAGGTGTATATACTATTTTTGACACACGTGAAACCACAAAAACTTGTCAATTCAAGAGAAGAATTATTATTGGTAAATCCGCAAGTAAAATACTAGACTTGCGTCTAGCCTGTACCATATCATAAACGATCCAACCCCTTGGGGGCTGCCTTATTTTGGTTACCATAAGCCACTTATAACATTTGTATCAGAAGATAATGAAATAAACTCGACCAAGGGGCCTCCACCCGTGCCAAGGGTCCCCCTTGCTCCAAGGTTACAAGTGCCTCTCTCAAAAGGCACTTGTAACATTTGCATTAGAAAATAAAGACAAATACTCGACACCCCCTCTCCTAAGGGGGGGCCCTGTCCCAAAAGGCACTTGTAAAATTTGTATCAGAAAATAATGAAATAAACTCGACCAAGTTGTAACATTCGCAACAAGGACGCCCCCGATACGGGCTATTCGTATATTAGTAGTACTTCTCTTCCTAGGGAGAGAATGTAGCACTTCTGTCACGATTTTGACACCAGAGAAGTTGATTTCTACTCCCGCTTGTATAAAAATAAAATTGTGTATATTTACATAATGTATTGTTTATTTCTAGTATTTAAATATTTTCTGCCACACAAGACACACTTTATTTTCGATACAATGAATAGCCCGTATTTTTGTCTTCACATTATAGCGCTTCTACTGTACCTGCGATACTGAAATAACGAGCGTTAAAAAATAAACCTGGTTAGAGGAGGCTGGGCATTTTTATAACACTGAACATTGCAATTGTTACAAAAACTAACTTGTCATTTAATTCAGTGTAGGTTAGGCACCCAACACTAAATTTGGACAAATTGTTATTAAAATTGATATTTGAAACGTTGTTGCTTTGTCAATGGAAGTTGTTTCGTCTTAATTCGAGTAGTGCAAGTGATCAAAAGACGCAGAAAGGTGCAACAAAGACCTGCTGTTATGGACGTTGCAGTGACAGTCGCTACAGCAGGAAAAATACGTTTAACTTTTTGCCGTTTCCTAAACCTTGTTCGCAAGTACGAAATGGTACGAAAACATAAATTTAAGACGGTCCCAACATATCAGAAAATGTGTGAGTTGTGCCAGAGCTGACCGGTGGGTGAAACAGTGTCATCAAAGAAAGAATTTACGAAGCATAGAAAAACATCACTAAAGACACTTACATTTTCTTAATGAAACCTAGTGAGGCGCACGCTGATCCAATAACAGCTGCAAAAGAAAAGGAGGGTCTTTTGCTTCTGCAACGCGAGTTAAAAACTTCTACCTAACCGTACTTTTCAGATTCGCGCATTTAAGAGAACAAGTTTGAGTGTAAAATAGTAACAAGTGAAACTGGAGTGTTAATATCAGTAGACAGCACGTTATTCAGTGAACCTTTGGATATTGACCCACAAGAGAGGAAACTACTCCTTGAATTAACAGCTGGATCACCAATATGTCGTGAGAATGTCAAAGAATTCCAATCTTCTGTGTTGATATTGGTAAAGAATCACAGACAAATCATTTTGTGCATGAGTGAAGAGCAAGCCTGCCAAACTGAAACCTCAAGATATCAGTGTAAATCTACACAAACCACATTGTTAATATTTCGATATATTATGAGATTATTGTTAGAAATGAGAAAACAGTCAGTACACAATCAATGATCACCCCCTCAGCTACTTTGTTTACATAACATTGAGGTTATGTTGTTTTCTAGAGATGTGCGAAAAGAATCTTTTGTAGAATGTTACAAAAACATGGAGAACGCTTTCAACACTTGTTGTAAATACATACGTATTATAAACCCAATGAGCAAGACACGTCGTACAGATAAATATAAATTATTTATAGCTATTTATTATACAGTGTCTTATAAAGCAAATAAGTCACGAAAGAAAAGTTTAGCCACGAGGGCTTGCTTCTGAGTGACTTATTTGCTGTTAAGAAACGTGTGTAATACATCCAACACCTCTTTCTGTAGCAGTTCTTAAAACATTAATCGGTGGATTCCTGTATTACCGAGCTGAAAGTAAACATATGGTAGAGAGGTTAAGTAGTAGTAGTACTAGTAGTAGTAAAAATAGAGAAATAGAAGGTAATATAAAGAAAAAATTACAGAAGATATTGAGAAAAGCGAGAAGAGGTATTAGAGAAAGGTAGGAAGAAAGAATTGGGCAGGGAAGAGGAGATATAGTCAGGAAAAAGAATAAATCGGCAAAGCCGGAACATAACGACATCTAGGAGGCGCCACAGGAAGCGGATGAAAAAAGACGATAGAAACCGCTCGCTCAGTCAGGGAAGCCTGGACTCTTACCTGGAGGAAAGGAAAAGAAAGAGAAAAGGGGAGGGTAGAACAGAAAAACAAGAAAAGGAGGAAGAGAAATTTTTTCAAAAAAGTAAAAAGACGGCGAGGTCTCCTGGAGTAAAGAAAACACAGAAGACGTCAGAGAAAGAGAAGGAAACGGACACAGAGATGCAGAAAAAAAAATTTGAGCTGTTGCAAGAGTTGAAGGAGGAGATGAAAGAAAGACGAGAAAACAAGGAACTCAAGACAGAGATAGAGAGGCAGAGAGAAGAATTTAAAGAGAAGGAGAAGAGATGGGAAGGAGAGAGAGACTGGTGGAAGGAGAGAGTGGAAAAGCTGGAAGAGAGAATGGAAATCGAAGAGAGAAGAAAGAGGAAGAACAACATCGTAATAACAGGATGGGATGGGGAAAGAAAAAGTCATGTAAAAAAGAGGATGTAGAGGTTTTTGAAGGAAAATGTAGAGGATAGTAAAGTAAAAGATTGTTACAGGATTAACAAGGATCAAGTATTGGTGGAGATGGAGGGATGGGGTGAGAAGGAAAGAATAATGAAGCACAAAGGAAAATTGAGGGAGAAGAGGGAAACAAGGGGGATATACATAGACAACGACCTCACAAAGAAAGAAAGAGATTTACAGAAGAAACTAAGAAGTATGGCGAAGGAAAAAAGGGAAGAAGGGAAAGAAGTAAGAGTGGGATACAGGAAATTAATAGTGGACAGGGAGCAATGGAGATGGAATGAAAAGAGAGAGAGACTAGAGGTTTTCCAATAAGAAAAAGAAGGGGAGGAAGGAAAAAGGGGGACAACGGCAAAGTAAAAAAGACAATGAAACGGGAAAAAAGAAACAAAGAAGGAAGTAGGAGGGAAACTAAGGGAGGAAGGGAGGAAATCAAAGAAGGTAACGAGAAAAAAAAGGGTGAGGGCACTATTTTGGAATGTAGCGGGACTAGGGAAAAAACAAGAAGATTTTTGGGACTATGTGACGGAGTTCCATATTGTCGGATTAACAGAAACATGGTCAGAAAGCTGAGAAAAAATAGAAAAACTGTTACCAAAGGAGTTCAAGTGGGAATGGCAAGGGGCGAGAAGGGGAAAGAAAAAAGGAAGAGCAGCAGGGGGAATAATAACAGGGGGAAAAAAGGAATAAAAGAAGGGAGAAGAGAAAGGTCACATGGTGAGAAACGTTAAAATAGACAGTAAATGGTGGAAAATAGTGACAGTGTACACCAAAGAGATGAAAGAAACAATAAGCAAAATAGAAGAAACATTAAAAGACAACAGGGAAGAATGTCTGCTGCTGGGAGGGGATTTTAACGGGAGAATTGGGGAAAGAGGAGACAGGGACTGGGAAGAAGAGAGAGGAGAGGGAAAAAAAAATGCAAAGACAAGAAAGAAAACGCGGAAGGGAAGAAGTTGATGGAATGGATAGAAGAAAAAGGATGGGAAGTGCTGAATGGAAATAAACAAGGGGACGAAGAAGGAGAATGGACCTACATAGGCGGTAGAGGAGAGACGGTGATAGACTTCGGAATAATAAACGAAGAAGCATGGAAAGAAGTCGAAGAATTCAGAATAGGGGAAAGAGTAGAGTTAGACCGTCTGCCTATGGAGATAAGTATAGGAAGGAGGAGAGAGAAGAGAGGAGGAGAAGAAAAAATAGAGGAAATGCGGAAGGTGATAAGTAAAGTATGGGACGAGCAAGGGGTGGAAGAGTATAAGAGAAGACCGGAAAAAGCAAGATTTAAAGAACAAGAAGTAGGGAAAATGGAGAAAGAATTGGTAGAAATATTGGAAAAAGCAGCGACAAAAAGAGAAATAATAGTAAGAGGTGGAGGAACAAAAAGAAAGAATAAATGGTGGGACAAAAAATGTGAGCAACGTAAAAAGGAAGCAATAAAAGAACTAAGAAAGTGGAGAAAGACTAAAGGGAACAGAAGTGGCTTTTTAGAAGCGAAAAGAAGATACAGATAGACATGCAGGGAGAAGAAGAGGCAGAAGAAGGAGAGAGAGGAGGAAGAGATAAAAGCAATAAGAACAGAAAAGGAAGTATGGAACTATATTAATAGAGAGAGAAAGAAAAAAGAAAATGGGAGCGAGGAGATAACGATGAATGAGTGGGAGGAGTACATCATGAGGCTGCTGGAGGGAGAAAAGGAAAAAAAGAAAACGGAAATAGAGACGAACAGAAACCGAGTAGAACCTGAAGGAGAAGAAATTACAATGGAAGAGGTGGAGAGGCATGTGAAGAAACTGAGGAAAGGGAAGGCACCAGGGAGGAATAGAAAACAAAATGAGTCGTGGATGTATGGGACGAGAAGAGTGCTAGAGAGGCTGGTGGAGGTAATGAATGGGGTGTGGAGAGGAGAAGGATTCCCGGTAGGGTGGAGAGAGGGGGTAATTTACCCCATTTACATAAAAGGGGAGAAAAATAAAGTAGAAAATTACCGAGGGATAACTCTCCTAAACACAGGGTACAAGTTGTATGCATCAATTCTGAATGAAAGGATGCGCAGAGAGATAGAGGAAAAGGGAGCATTACCAGACAGCCAAGCAGGATTTAGAGAGGGGAGGGGAACTATGGATAATGTATACATCCTGGACCATTTGACGAAGAGTGAGTTAAAGAAGAAAGGGGGGAGGGTGTATGTATTATTCGTAGACTTCAAGGCGGCTTTTGACAAGGTGGACAGAGAGAGGATGTTTGAGTGCCTGAGGGAGAAAGGGGTAAATGAATGGCTGGTAACAAAGGTGGAGAAGATATATGAGAAGACAAAAAGTAAAGTTAAGGTAGGGGAGAGGGAAAGTGACAACAAAGGGAGTCAGCCAAGGTTGCCCGCTCAGCCCCTTGTTGTTCACGATGTATGTGGCAGATATGGACGGAATGTTAGAGAGAGCACAATCGGGGGGGTGTGTGGTAGGTAGAAAAAAAGTGTGAAGCCTGACGTTTGCGGATGATGTGGTAATGGTGGCAAAAAGTGAAAGAGAAATGAAGGAAATGATAAAGAGTTTAGGAAAATATGTGAAGAAGGAAAGACTAGAAGTGAATGTAGAGAAAACAAAAATGCTTTTGTTCAATAAGAGAAAGAGGAAGAACGAAGAGAGTGATTGGAGGTGGGAGGGAGAAGTAATAGAACAAGTAAAAAAATTCAAATACTTGGGGTGTGTGTTCAATAAAAGAGCCACAGATAAGACACATATTAGAGAACTGGCAAGAAAAGCGAACAAGGTGATAGGATGTGTATGGGGAATAGGAGAGAGAAGGTGGGGAGGCGATTTTAAGAGGAGAATGATGATGTTATTATTGATATATATATGATATGATATATATATGATGAAAGCGTGTTGTTGTACGGAGCAGAGGTCTGGGGATGGAAAGTACAAGAGATAGAGAGATAGATAGAGAGGGTGCAAGAAAAATATCTGAGGTGGGTGCTAGGGGTGGAGAGAAAAACGCCAGAGTACATAGTGAGAGAAGTATTCAAGAGGAATAGGTTGAGAGTGAAAGCGGGAAAAAGAGCTGTCAAGTTCGAAGACAGGATGGAAGGGAGGAAAGAATGTAGGATACTAAAGGAGTGCTGGAGAGAAAAGAAAAAGAATTCAGAGGAGAATGATAGGGAGAATTACTACAGGAGGAATGGGTATGCAAGCAAAGAAATAGAGAGACTGAGAGAAAGAGGCGTGTGGATGAATGTAGAACTAAGTGTAAGAGATAAGGATACGGATAGACAAGAGAGGAGAGAAAGAATTAGAGAATCCAGATACAACGGGAAGTACCGAAGATGCATGATCGAGGAAGTACCGAAGTATTTGGGGAGGAAGAGCGAGAAAGAAAGAAAGATGATGGCGAGGTTTAGGTGCGGAAATGAAGAGAGAGAAAATAAGTATTGGGCAGAAGATGGAGGAAGAATGTGTAGAATGTGCTATGAGGAAAGAGAGACGATTAAGCATATGTGGAACGAGTGCAGTGAGATGAAAAAAAGAGAGAGGAAATACTGAATGTAGATGGAAGGGAAATTAAATGGATGAAAGAGGTATGGAAGAGAAGGGAGAAGGGAGAAGAGGAAAGGGGAGGGGAGAAGAAATAGAGAATTTTATTTAGTTTTTTTCATTATTATAATTGTTAAGTTTACTTGTATATGTATAGGAATCAGAAAGCCCGTAGGGCAAATAAAGATTTTTATATTGATATCTTAAAACATTCATCAAAACCAAAAAATTTTGACGTTCATTAAACTGTTGGTTTATGAACTGGTTGCTATAAAAAATTAGAAAACATATTAAAAATTGCATGTACAAAGCACCCATAGCCGATGCAAGAAAGAATATGAAACTGAAGATTTTTTGCATTTGTAGAAATTTGGTTAGAGACTGTGAGTTGCTCATATCTTTTGGAAGAGCATTAATTTATTTATATTTTAAAGAAGCAAAGGTGTAAAACAAATCATAAAGTATCCGATATCTAAAAATATTAACTCAATTAACATCACACCCAAAGGTCTGAATGCACTTTACTTTTACCTTAATTTTTTACCAACTAACGCACAAAAATCTTCTTAAATTAATATTGTTGAATACAACATGCTTCTGTCAAGAACCGTTATAGGAATCCTAGAGATATCTGCAGGACATTGCAGCGCAAACCACCAAATCGTGTCGGTCTATATAAAACCGCTGACTAGTACCCTAAAACACTTGTCAACACTTCTTTAAGATGTATTTTATATTATTAATAAAATTGCAGCTTCTCCAAAATTTTGAGGTTATGTTATATGTTTACAAGTCATGGACAGTCAAGCTACACTGTAAAAAAATAAACAAAAAACGCGATTTCAAAGCTTGCTCTGACCAGTTTTTTTGCTGAACGCTCCTTATAAAGTTTAAGGAAATAACTAACATTCAGGGGAGTACTTAGTTTTGATGTAGTAATAGTAGATTATATTGTTGGAAACAGAAACGAAAAGTAATAAATTGTGTGATTTACGATGGGAACTACCCTCAGCGTTCAGTCTAGAGTGCTCTGTTATTCAACAGTTCCATTTCACGGATTAACCACACAGCTGCTTTAAATGTTTGTTCCTTTTTATGTTATAGTTTTAGGATATATACCTGATTATACATTTGACCAAAAACAGTTGTTCACAAGCTCTTGTATGAGAAGCATGTCTGTTTGTCTTACTTCATTAAATCTTTATTATTAATATAAACTTGACCATAATTTATCAACAGGTTATGAGCCCAGTTTGCGTAACACTGTAAGGTCAAAGTTTATTTGAATTGTTATCCGTGTCGTACGAGTTTAAAAAGTGTAGTTGGTTCGGTAAACGCGACGCGATGTCTTCTGTGAAAATAGATGTGAGTCAAATCACAAAATTCGATGGTTCCAACTTCCAGCTGTGGAAGTTCAGCATTTCTATAATATTAAAAGCGGAAAACTTGACGAATGTCGTCGAAGGAAGAGAAGTAAGACCTGTTCCAACAGATGAAAATGAAGCAGCAATCAATACATGGGAAAAGAAAAACTCAAAAGCGCAAGTTCTTCTCCTCGGCTCCATCACACAAGATCAGCTGCAGTACTTAGTAAACTGCAAGAATGCTGCGGAAATGTGGGCAAAACTCATTTCAATCCACGAGCAGAAAACGGAAATATCTCGGGAACTACTGTGGCAGCAATTTTATGACTATCGAATGGCCGATAATGACAAGATTGCCAATCACCTGTCTAAAATAGAATCACTAAGAGCACAGTTAACAAATGTCAGTGAAACGTTGAGTGATACCGCAGTTTGTTCGAAAATAATAAATAGTCTTCCTGGAAAGTACAATGCTTTCCGTACCGCTTGGGATTCCGTCGCAACACCTCAACAAACAATCGACAATTTGACTGCTCGATTGCTAAAAGAAGAATCGCGAATGACGAACGACGAGAATGAAAGCTCAAAACTAGCTCTACAAGTCCAAGCACTCGAAGCGAAGTTAGAAAAAGCTCAGATTAGGAAGAAATTTGTCCAAGATTCTGGATTGAGAGAAATAAAGAAGCAGACGAACTGTAACTACTGCAAGAAAAAAGGTCACTGGGCTAGAGAATGCAGAAAGCGCTTAAAAGCAGAAGAATATAGGAAGAGAGAAAAGAGTCACGCAGAAAACTCCAGTTCGGCCTCCGCTTATTTTTGTGACGTTTCAGCATTGTATGCGACGAGCAAAGATGAAGACCAATTTCAGTGGATCTGTGATTCCGGAGCAAGCGTCCACATGACAAATCAACTAAATTGGTTCGATCATCTAAACCCGCTTGAAACACCCCAACACGTCAAAATCGCTGATAACAAAATAATTCCAGCAACTGCAATTGGGATGATCAAAATCCAGGCCGAAGTAAATGGAAATTGGATCGACAGGACTCTCAACAACGTACTCTATGTACCATCTTTGAAGAGAAGTTTGTTTTCGGTCGGTGTTATGGTGAACCGCGGTTTCTCGCACCACGCGTTTAAAAACCACTGTGAATTTCGAGAAGAATCCGGTAAAATCTCATGTGTCGGTGTTCGCGAAAATAATTTATGGGTGATGAAATTCAAAGTTCCTGCCCAGATTGAGTGTAATCTAACAAAAACTGAATCGCTACAGCTGTGGCATGATCGCCTGGGTCACGTGAATTTTAAATCTATCATCAATACAGCCAAAAATAAGGCAGCCATCGGTTTAGAAGTCAGCGACACTGAAGAATTCTTTTGCGAAAGTTGCAGATTCGGTAAACAAGCGCGAAGTTCACATAAAAGTTCAAACCACGAAAAAGCTTTTGCACCTGGCGAGAAAATTCACACAGATGTCTGCGGGCCGATCAGCGTTGAATCACCAAGAGGCTCAAGATACTTTGTTTTGTTTAAAGACGACAAAACCGGATACAAAAGTGTGTATTTCATGCGTCATAAATCTGAAGTGACTAATAAGTTCAAAGAGTTCAAAGCTTTAACTGAAAAACAAACCGGAAATAAAGTAAAAATTGTGAGAAGTGATCAAGGAAAGGGAGAGTACATGAATCGCGAATTTCAAGAAATTATGAAGAAAGAAGGTATTGTGCACGAATGCTCCGCTCCCTACACACCGCAACAAAACGGCAGATCTGAACGCGAAATGCGTACTATTGTGGAAAGTGCTCGATCAATGATGATAAATAAAAATGTATCCAACGAACTTTGGGCAGAAGCTGTAAGTACAGCAGTTTAAGTACTAAACAGAACTGTATCAAGCCTTTGTGGATCGATTACACCGTTTGAAGGTTGGTTTGGAAGAAAACCAGAATTAAATCACTTAAAAATATTTGGATGCACTGCTTACATGTCCATTCCATCACAATTCAGAAAGAAGTTCGATAAAAAGGCAAAGAAATTAATATTTGTTGGCTACGATGGATATTCGACGAACTACAGACTTTGGGACCCAGAAAAGAAGAAAATAGAAACCAGCTGTAATGTTGTCTTCAACGAAAAAGATGTACGTGAAACAACAACAACTGATGAAGTTAAATTGACTTTAACTTTTGGCAATTATGAAGAAATCCCAGATGTCGAAAACAACGCTGAAGAAAATCAGGAAGTTGTACCTGAAATACCGGTCGAAGTCGAAGCACAACCCGAAATCGAAAGAAGAAATTTGAGAAATCGAGAAACACTCGCGCGTCCCGATTTTTACGGACCGTATGTTTCATACTGTGTCACATTGGAACCACAAACGTATGAACTTGCATTAAAAAGTAGTGAATCTAACCAGTGGAAAGCGGCAATGCAAAGTGAAATGAATGCCTTACAAGAAAACCACACCTGGAACTTAGTGCCTTTACCGCGTAATGCAAAACTTGTAGATAATAAGTGGGTGTACCGTGTAAAAACCGATTCTGATGGAAAAATAATTCGTTATAAGGCGCGTCTAGTTGCTCGGGGGTTCACACAAGAAAAAGACATTGACTACAGAGAAACATTTGCCCCGGTAGTGCGATACGATTCGGTTCGTGTGCTTTTAGCTTTAGCTGCTAAAGATCAGTTAAAAATCGCACAATTCGACGTACAAACGGCGTTCCTGTATGGCGAGTTATCGGAGGATATATATATGAACCAACCCCTTGGATTTATTGATGACGAACATCCAGACTTTGTATGTAAGTTAAACAAAAGCATCTATGGTTTAAAACAGGCACCACGGTGTTGGAACTTAAAATTCGTGAAATTTTTAAATGAATTCAACTTCAAGAGTCTCAAAAGTGATCCCTGTGTGTTTATTGGAGTAATAGGACATTGTAAAGTTTATTTAGCTCTCTATGTCGACGATGGCCTTGTCCTTTCGAAATCAGATACGGCCATAAACAGTCTGATGAAGTCTTTAATGCAACATTTTAAAGTCACCGTTGAGGAAAAGAAAAGCGGCTTAAAACATTTTGTCGGCATGCAAATTGAACAAAATGTACCGGGGGTTGTAACATTACACCAAAAGCCGTACATTTTAAAAATCCTCGAAAGGTTCAATATGAAGGATGCAAATCCAGTGGGAGTTCCAGCTCAACCAGGAGTCTACCTGAGAAAACCGGAAGAAAATAATCAGAAAAATGAGAATCAACCCTATCGAGAGGCGGTCGGCTCCCTAATTTTTCTAAGTACCGTGAGTCGTCCCGACATCACGTTCGCCGTCAACCAGGTCAGCCGTTTTCTCAACAATTGGACTGACGAACATTGGTTAGCTGTGAAGCGGATTCTTCGATACCTGAAGGGCACCATGGACTACCGAATTACCTACAGCGCCAGTGATGTGGGTGTGTGCGGTTTTACCGATTCCGATTATGCGGGATGTGTTGATAGCAGAAAGTCGACAAGTGGATATGTGTTTATGTGCAGTGGCGGTCCTATTACGTGGGCTAGTCAACGTCAAAGTGTCGTAGCTCAGTCAACAACTGAGGCTGAATTTATTGCTCTAGCTTTAGGTACGAAAGAAGCTTTGTGGGTTAAATTTTTTGTAAACAAACTAGGCTTATCACAAAAAAACTGTAGAAATCAATGTGGATAATCAATCCACAATTAAGCTTTCGAAAAATTCGGAATTTCACAAGAAAACGAAACACATAGATGTACGGTTTCATTTTGTGCGAGATGAATGTAACAGAGGTAACATTTTTGTCAAATATGTATCGTCAGAATATCAAGTTGCTGATATTTTGACTAAACCTTTGGTAAAACCAATTTTTACGAAAGTAGTTAAGCTCCTTAATATAGATAATTAGATAATAATTACGTATTGTTAAGATTTATTCCTTTTAGTGGGAGTGTTGGAAACAGAAACGAAAAGTAATAAATTGTGTGATTTACGATGGGAACTACCCTCAGCGTTCAGTCTAGAGTGCTCTGTTATTCAACAGTTCCATTTCACGGATTAACCACACAGCTGCTTTAAATGTTTGTTCCTTTTTATGTTATAGTTTTAGGATATATACCTGATTATACATTTGACCAAAAACAGTTGTTCACAAGCTCTTGTATGAGAAGCATGTCTGTTTGTCTTACTTCATTAAATCTTTATTATTAATATAAACTTGACCATAATTTATCAACATATATTACAAGTGACAGAAATGCTTCATTGTCTGCGAGTGAGATTTTTGAATACACATGTCACGAACTCTTCGGTCACGTGTCGTATATTAAATTATTTAATTAAATTTTAGTCACTCAAAACTAACAAAGGTTTGACAAAGGTTTTTTTTATAGTAGACTAAAATTCTAAAACCCATGAATCGAGGATTATAACAAAACAAGTTTGGAAAGACTATTATACACCAAAAAAGAAATTTTGTAATTTAAGAACACGGATATATAGGCCAGATTTCGTCACATCCTTGAATTTTAGAAACAAGCAGCCGTTTACTAATTATGTAGTTCAAAATAAGTTAACTGTAAAATATGTATAAGTTTACTGCCGAAAGCCGCACATTAATTTTTATTGTTTATTTATTATCTTTAGAATTATCTTGTTTGTTATGAATACTGCCTGAATCATTTTCAATTTCTATCAAAATATCTATATCTGTTCTAACATCAACACGCTTGGGTCATTCATGAAATAATTAGGTGAGTTGTGTATTTTTAAATGCAGATAAGTTGTTTCATTAAAATTTTATGGTCCCATCTGAAGTTCTTGTTAAATGTAGATAAGCAAACATAAATATTTATAACAACATCTCAATTACTGTTAGCTTGTGCATATAACCCAACTGCTTACGACTCCAAAAGATTTAAAAAGCAACAAAAATCGCAAAACAAGTGATTGATAGTCTAAGAATCTTGCATTATCTGGTAAAGATGAAAATTTCATAAATTTGCAGGAATTAAAGTAATAATAAGATATATACGGCCTTGGGCCATCACGATTGCATTGTGTTGATTTTATGAACATATTAGCATAGGCAAAAGGCGTCCCTATTGTTCTTTCTCGTGGAGAAAAACGGACGACAATACGCTTACCACAAGTTGACCGGAGCAAAGACTAGTGCTTTCTAACGTAATTGGTTCGAAAATTGTACAACAACTGAAGGTAGATTTGATGCGATTGGGTGCCGATTCAATGGTAATGCGGAGACGTTTCGAAACAATAAATAGGGAATTTTACCGGAACGAATTGGCTGTGAGAAGAAGAAAACCAGGCGGTGTGAAATAACAAAGCGTTTGCGATTTTTGGGTGACCTCATCAAGATTAGCAGTTAAGATTTGTAATTTACAGAGAAAATTGATAATTTGAAAAACTAAATGCCAACTAAAAGGACCAAGAGGGAGCGGTAAACTTTCCTAGGCTTGTCTGATAGACTATTTAGCTGCATCTTCTATATAATCCCTGTAGCAATCCAAACTGATAATCGCAACAAAAGTTTTGGTAGTCCTACACCTTCTAAAAACTTTAAAACAATTCGATCACTAAATGTTTTATGGGTATGCAAATGGAACAGTGAAAATAAATCTGATTTCGCTACATCCGTCCTTTTGGCTGTTTCTTTTTTTTGTGTGTGAATCCAATTAAGCGCCAACCAAAATCAACATAGCCCCCGAAACAGGTTGTGGCACAAGATCGCAAAGCTTTCAGTTATTTATGTCCATTAATTGGCAATTACATAAACTCCAATAAAACCCGACGACAACTGTCAAGAAACGGATAAAATATATGCGTGCGTGTGCAAAACCCACCTACATATTTCGATCGGCAAAAATCTTCGGAGTTCAACAACCACAATGGCCACCGTTGTATAACAGATTACATGTTTCGTGCAATAATTGGACATTTTCAGAACGATTTTTCGTCCCAACGCGGCGTATGCAGAAACCTCTACGTTTCCGAGACATTACGCTAATTACACAGTGCACGCCAACGCGTGCACAAATGCGTTATTAATATTAATAGCATTACACAATCGACGCATTCCACGCGTTTTTACGTTAAAATCCAGAGAATTACGTCCTTTCGGCGATGTTGGAGAATCGTGGGAGACTATAAAGTCGAAAACAAGGTTACCCAAAATCACCAAATTGCAGGGTTTTTTGTTGTTTTCGATAAAAGTGATCCACTTTCTGACCCCAGTCCGAATTCCATTTGGAATTAGTTGTACAAGTTTCCAGTTGAGTGGTTATTAAATAACACTTATGTTTACTACAGGACCGGCTTAAGAAGATTCATTTCATTTGGTATGTAAGATTTGTTCATTACAAAAGTATCATAGTATATCATGTAGGGATGTGCGTTGGTAAGCGCATTACTTGAGAACGGCTGGACCGATTAGGCTAATGTTTTTTCACATATTCGTAATAATCCAATTAGGGTTCTCACGCAAAGACAAATTGGCAAAGTTTCCCGGAACATTGGAAAATTCCGTAAAAACCTTTCCTGGAGCATTACGAATATTTAAAAAAAAAAACATTTGCCAAATCGGTCTAACCGTTCTCAAGTGATGCGCTTACCAACAATCAGCATATATTTTTTATAATATCTATGAATAATACATATATCTAATTAAATAATATATTTATTTATAATAAAAATGGGCTGAGATACATACCAGGCGCGTCTCCAGGTGGCGGATAGAAGAACGGCCGGAGCCTGCACGGGCTCTGGTTAGTGGGAAGGACCGAAGTTCAGAAAGGAAATCCATCCAGGATATTGTCCTGTGCTGCCAGGAGGAACCACAATAGGTACAAACTCGACTGCCAGAAAGTCGGAACCGGGAATTAGCTCCGAGAGTCGGCCGTGTCGGATATCTGGGTGGAAATCCTGCGGCAAGGATATTCAACAAACTTTATCTGTAAGGATCAGGCGGATCTGATCAAGACCGCTCTGCTCCAAGCTCTGGACAGCAACATATTATGCCCATAGAGCTTGTGCAAAACTTCACTAACAGCACGGGCCTTATGGAGTAAAGTAGTTAAGTGGGGCGTAGCCTTTATCTGAATCCCAGCATTATTTTAGTATAATACCTGCATCATTATTGCTGCCCACAGCTTTCTTGGAATCTTGAGCTGTAACAGTTTGCCAGTGTCTAGTTTTATAATGGCAGTTAAAGTTCAAACGATAGCGTTTAATTTTATTTTATTATTACTGTTGTTATTCGGAATTTGTATTTATCCGCATACAAGAAGGCACATTCCACGGGATAAAAGACCGCGAACCACACACGTGCTTATCGCACACTAGTAAAATTAATAGTAGATTTTCTTAAGCATTATTAGGGAATTAAAGAAAAACGTTGATATTATAATAGGAACTGTAAACGTGGTTTAATAAATCATTGAGCTTTCGCAAGATAAGCATATTGGGTGGAACAGAACCTTTTGAGTGAAAAATAAATTTTTAGAAATTTTGAGGCAACTTTAACCTAATAAGGCAAACAAAAGTATTCAAATTGGGTTTATTGAATTAACTTGAGGAACAATGTTTTTGTATTTATAAAGGATGTTTTATCAGTAATGTGCATTACAGTCCGTTAGATAAGGTTTATTGAAATTACCGCTATCACTGAAAATGCATCGGTTCTCAAATACTGAATTGGCAGACATGCATCTTGCCTATGGAACAACGATAATGGCAACGAAGCACGCAGCATTTATGGGGAATAAAATCCTGAGCCTAGCATTTGCGCTCGGACTTCTATTAAAGTAAATTAGCATATTCAAGAAACTGGTAAGATTGAAAAAATATATTGATATCACTTGTTTTGGGAGAGTGATTTATAAATGAAATTAGTGGTATTTGTAGAGTTTATTTGGTGCATTAAATAAAAACACAGCTTATTAAAGTAATTATTATTAGAACTAACTAGAAAAAAAATTCTGGCGTTGCCCGGGTTAGACCACCAATAAAAGCCAGAAAACATATTTGACTTGAAATGTTCTAATTTAAAATAAATAAAATCACCATCCCGTTTTTTAACTCCGCCGTCCACGTGAAAAACACGCTCGTCTGGGAGATCAAACCTATGATCATTTTTTCTAATTATTCGATTTCTACTTAAGCGAAGCAGCGCGACGGCGCAAACCATTTGTAAAATTTTTGGTACTGGTTTTGTGGGAATAGAGCCTTAGCTCTCGTATTTTAATTCGAAACGTGACCAGCGCCGTTTCGTAGATGGCGCTTCAATGTAAGAACGCCCGAACGGAATTTTAGAGGAGTTGTTTTCCAATCTCATTAGCCTATAAAAAAGGTAAGAGCGAAATCGGTGGCAAAAAGTATCCTATATCCTTCCTGGAGGTTCTTTCTATTCTCATACAAAATTTCATTAAAATCGATTCAGCGGCTTAGCCGTGAAAGCGGAGCAGACAGACTCCTTAACATTTATAATCTTAGTGCAGATTATTGCAGATATTTTAGGAAAGATAATCGAATTCAATGTTTGGGTGATTATTTATTGGTCCATAATATTGTGTGCTACATTCACAAAATGGTTGTCCAACATATCTGCAGTAAGAATTGACTCTCCATGCCTGCGGTTTGTTCTTCTGTTGTCGTTTACTACCTTCCACGATGTTCTTGCAGTATCGTCGGCCCTTTCTATGTGGTTGCTTTCCTTGCGGCGTCTATTCAATAATGAGTGTTTTCAAAATGATGTTCACATCTAGGAACTTCTAGTCAGTTTACAAGGTGTGAGTGGTTGTATGTGCATTAAAGAATGTAGCAATAAATATATAATTAATTATGTAGGAGCACAAAGTTATATGTAGGCATTGTATAACAATGATCCAAATATTATATCTTGTAATATACTTGCATCTGAAGATTTTTGACTATTAACAATTCACTTATTCTTCTAATTCGCATTAGTTATATTATTATTTTGACAATACGCTACTTAGTAAATCTCCTATTTTTTTATTTCTTTTTTTGTGATTCTTTTTTTCAATCGACACTTGTTATGATTTTTTTAGTATGTAGTTTAACACATTTTTATTGCCATGGCAGCTTCGCCTCTGGTGGTCTTCGAATATAGCAGTGGTTTGGGAGCAACTGCAATTCATCAAACATCAACATGCTTTAAGGAGTTTGAGAGATCAAATGATAAGATTTAAGTTTTTTTCTTGTTTGCTTGTTGTCAGTACGGCGAATATTAATCAATTCAAAGAATCTCGAATGCGTACTGTTGGATTTGACATATATCAGGACACATTAAATTCTTCGCCACTGTTCAGAAAATAATAAATCGACGACGCCATTTTCAATTGGATATATATTCAAATGCTATTAAGATCCCAAAAACTAATCTCCTCACACCATTTGACACGTTTTCTTTTGTCACAAAGAAAAACGTTAAACCGCCTATCTTTTCCCGACAGTGTACAAAGCCGCGTAATCCTTTTATCCTTCTTGTCCTCGCTTTGTAAAAAACCCAAATCCGCTTGATTGCTGCTCATGTACAGATCGGAGCCGATAACTAGAACAAATTGATATTACCATTGTTACATGTCTTGTTCGATAGCCATAAATACATCTAACCGACCGCTATTTTTTTTCTCTTCCCCTTGATTAATCCGCGATTTGTTCGCAACACGAGTTTTTATCGAGTGAATCTGACATCTCGGACCAGATCACACCCTACAATCAATCCGGTGTTATATACGATTGGGCAATTCGTACAATGCAGTGCCGTAACAATGCGAGCAATATCGCCTGTCTGGCCTTCGTCGTGCGTATTTCAGCACAGATAATAAATCTGAATTACATTTGAATAGAACAGAGTACATGAAGCGAAATAAGGAGTTGCCCCATATCTGCACTGGGCTTGATAGAAACCAATCAGCAAAGGTCAGGGAACAGCATTGAGAAACCGAAAGCCCGAGGGTATCACGCGAGACCATGAGCCTCCATGACCTGCCCTTCTGCACGAGGACCAAAATTGAAGACAAGAACAAGAAGAAAAAATCCGGAAATCAAGAATTTCGTCGATGACAGCTCGAAAGACGGAGGCCTTTGAGGTTGTCTCGTGGCGCATATTGAGCAACGCGTTAACAGAACTAAAAATGTGCTCCACATTTTCGTACAAGAGAAATTATTTTTAGAACGTGGCGGCATTCATCATAATTCAGACAGGTACATTGATTTCCTAGCAGTTTGTTGTCGTAAGGAGGTAAACAATGTTATGTAAAAGAAAAATCGCTTACATTAGTAATACTATTGTAAATCTTTCTTTTCTCAAGGACTAATATTACTGTTAGTTTCGACGTGATGCCACGTGGTGGTTTCTGATATTATATTTGCAGGTTTTAGAATCAAGTGAAAAAATATCGTTGATCAATCTTTTGTACAGCTAGTGAAAACATTTATATTTAGACAACAAATCTAGGTGAAAAAACAACCAATAAGAGACGAATAATAATAATTGAGATAAAACTTTTACGGAGCATTCGCTTAAAGAAGAAACTACACGTAATTCTACACTCCGCGTGAAAGACACCAGGGGGCATTATGACGTTTAAATTAGATGAGGGTTTACATTTGGAACACTTCTTGTTTTGACTGCAGCACGTATTACAATCTTTAAGTAGATGTAAGCAATACTTATTCTGGGCGTATGAGATGGTACACATTGCTGTTTTTCTGAGCCTAAGGGTTCTATTTAAGGTTGTCTGCTATATATAGTTTAAATTTCCTAATGCTATGATATGATTAGGTATATTATGTTTAGTTTAATTCGAATAACTATTTCTATGCCACAATATGAACTAAAAACCATTTGGATCTGTACTGTTAGAATTATAATATTTATTAGATTTTTCCAATAGAGTTTAGAGTAGTCATTTTAAATTCACTTTATACTGAAAATGACTCAAAACATAATTACTTTGCAATTATTTTATATTCATTCCCAATTAAGGCGACTGGCCCGTTTTTGTTTACTTTACTTTTTTGTTATCTTTTTAAGAACGAGCTGCGGCACACACGAAATATCATACGGTCAGCCGTCGACACGTCTGCCTGCCGCTGAGGGGCGGGGCCTGTGTTACCTTGAATCACGCCAACATTGCTTGAAACAAGCGAACTTTGGGGACAATTTACAAATTTATTTTTCAATATTTATAAAAACACCTTTCATTTACCGAATACAGAGATCAGTAAAAATCAAGCACCAACAGGTTTGTTAAAAAAAATTTTTTTTTGGATTTTCATTTTGGCAATAATTTTTTTTTCTGAACAAACAACGTTTTGCCGTGATAAAAGTTTTTTTTTTACTAATTTTGATGCCCAATACGTTAAGATAGTCTAATAATGAAAGCCGTAATTCGTTTCCAAAGTTGAGGCGACTGAGCGTTTCGCCTTAACATTCATATACACATATACATACAAAAATATGCGCATAAATTTTTCACAAATGTTTTAGAATATAGAAGAATTATAATTTGGACCTTTTGTCTATTTATTATTCATGTTTCTTTAACCCCAAAACCTAATCGACAAAAATTAGTTGAATGCACTCTCAAATTGATAAGAGTGCATAAAACATAAATTATTTACATAACATAAATTTTAATAACTCAGCAAGGAGTATATAGGCGACATTTTAGCAGTGGAAACCAATATCTCAGAATATTGTCCAAAATGAAGAACACCATTGTTTTAATTTTCGTAATTTTTGCAGCATTTTTGGTAAGTTAAAAAAAAAAGTAGAAAAGGCTTTCAACTTTATTTGTAGGCTTTTTCAACAAGCCACGAAATAATTTATCCACCACTAAGCGAAATAGATGTAGAAGATTTAGTTAACCTTGATTTGGAAGATATAGCAGCTGTACTTTAGTCTAAAATGTCTACATCTTTACTCCTTTTATGTATTGTACTTATATGGATTTGTAAAATAAAAATATAAAAATATATATTACAGGATTTTTCTTTTAGTTTTCCTCTTTTGTCAATTCTATTTCACTATTTCTCAAAACTGTTTCGTATTTCTATTAAACAGAGTGCTGTGTTTGTCAAACAGTTTCCTTTTTAGCAGAAGGTTTTTCTTATTTGTCAAATTAAGTTCACATTATTAGATATTAAATCATAATCAATGCTAAAAGAAGACAGAATACCAAAATCTCCCACGAGGTATCTACTCTGATTATTAATTTACAATTTATACAATTTAATGTATTGCCAAACAATGTAAGACAAACTCAAATTTCATAAAACGGACAAAATTCAAGAGCTCATGAACTGCCTCCATACAGTCCTTTTTGAACCCCATGGAAGAGCTATTTAGGCAATGGAAAAATAAAATAAATAGAAATCATCCCACGAATGAAGAACAACTGTATGCAACTATTCATGATGCTTCTGAAGATAAAACTCGAGAACATTACCGAAATTATGTTCCACATATGGACACATATTTGGGAGATTGCCTCAACAGAAATAAAATTTTGAAATAATTAAAATTTTTTATATGAAGTTTTGTCTTCAAATGTTTGTATTATTGTATATTTAAATTTTCAAAAAGACTCATCGTTCAGCTGCTGTCTCCACACTGACAAAAAAGGGAGTTTGGGAGCAGGAGCTTATCTTATTACTGCTGGTTGCGATGTGTCCCTCTTTCCCTTTTTCAGTTAGCAACAACGGGACACTTGCGATGTCCTCCGCCCCGCTGGATTCACTAGTCGATGTCAGATATCCACGGTTAAAGAAAATAATTCGACGTGTAGATTGAGACAAGCAGGAAAAAGCAGTCCTTCCCAATTGGTGGTGTTGTTGTCCCCTTCCCACGTTTATCGTACGTTACACACGGTACACAATCCGGCCAAATTTACCACTCGCAATTATCATAAATCGCTATCCCTATTAAGACGATCTATTTCAGAAACCCCGTTTACAGAAATTTGAAATTAGACGGTGCTATCTGGTAGGTTGAAATTGGAAAATTGTAAACTAGGTGGTGCCCAGATTTTAAAATTGTAACACTACCTATATATTCGTATTTCACTCTTCCTAGATACATAATTTGAGCACGTTAATTTCTTTGGACTACCCAACTTCACTCAAAAAAATAACACCTATTTTTTGACTTTTTTTTATTTGACTATTTTATCCTTTATGAAACTAGAACTCACTCTCGTGTTCAATCCAATTTCAAAATTTCAAGTCAAAAAATGGTTGTCATTCTAATACCATTAGTCATTCCGTCAGTTGTGGATCCGGCGGCCCAACCGCCCACCGCATTCACATGTGGTGCCATGAACGGAATGGTTTTTTGTCACAAAGGACAACTGTGAGATAGAAGAACCGGAGTGTGGATACAATAGGAAAATGGTTGTTATTCCGAGCCGGTTTGTCAACCATTCAGTCAAAAATGTAAATTTGAGTATATATTTTGGTGTAAATCTCAATTTGGATTTATTCTCATTACTAGTATAGGTTTCTTTGTGACTAAAAAGAGCATGGTTTTGGCACCGTTTGTGAGTGCGGTGGGCGGGTGGGCCGAACTGTCCACTAGACTCATCGACTGACTAAATGGATGAGAAATAACAACCATTTATTAAATATGTTTTTCCTTTAAAAACTAGAACTCGCTCTCGTGTTCAATCCAATTTCAAAATTTTAAGTCAAAAAATGGTTGTCATTTCACTACCATTATTCAATCCGTCAGTTGTGGATTCATAGAGAATTTCATTTAACATATTAATGTCAGCGTGATTTAGATATGAAATAATTTTGAGAAATAGTGAAGTACAATTGACAAAAGAGAAAAACCAAAAAAAAAAACACTGTATTATTTTCTCCTATTTTTTTAAATTTTACTAAACCTGTTATATATTTCATCACAAAATAAAATTATATAAAAGCTCAACAGGCCAGGAGCGCCTAGGGCATACATTTTATTGTATTTCATTAAATTTTGTGTATGTTTCACTTTTTTATTTACTTTATGATATACTATGTTCCTCCACTTTCTGTCTCTAACTTTTCTATTCCGATCACTTAATCTTTAAATTCTCTTTCACCCATCATTTCTTCCGTAGTCTTCCCTTCCTTCTCTTTCCAATTGTTTTTCAATTTATGCTAAGCTCTGACATTCTCTCTGCTAGGTAATGCAAATAATCATGTGAATATGCAAACCGGATATGGTGGTCGCCTCGTTGTCGGCCCCGTTGGTTTTTTAATGCTTTTAAGGTTTATGAATGCGAATAACCGATTTTCCGACCATCGTAAACTCCGGCCACTTTTGACCATCAGACCCATCGGGAATACCGAACCTTCCGACCACCGAACGCTTATTGTTCTAGGTTGTATAAAATATGTAATTTTAGTGTTAGAAAAGTAAATGTACTTGCAATACTTGTTCTGGGCGTGTGAGATAGTATACAATGCTGTTTTTCACAACTGTTTTCTAGACCTAAAGGTTCTATTTAAAATTGCCTGCTATGAGTGTTAAATATATTTAGTTTAAATTCCCCAATGCTATAATAATATGATGAGGTATATTATGTTAAATTTAATTCGAATAACAATTTCTATGCCACAAAATATGAATTAAAAATCATTTGGATGTGTACTGTTCAGAATTAGCATATTTATTAGATTTTTCTAATAAAATTTGGAGCGGTAATTTTAAATTCACTGTTTTCTAAAAATAACTCAAAACTTAATTATTTTGTAATTATTTTATATTCATTCCCAATTAACTTTCTTATCTAAACATACAAAAATATGCGCATAAATGTCTCCTAAATATTTTAGAATATAGAAGAATTATTATTTTGGACCTTTTGTCTATTATTCATGTTTCTTTAACCCCAAAACCTAATCGACAAAATTTAGTTGAATGCACTCTCAAATTGATAAGAGTGCATAAAACATATAAATTACTTACATAACATAAATTTTAATAACTCGGCAAGGAGTATATAGGCGACATTTTAGCAGTGGAAACCAATATCTCAGCATATTGTCCAAAATGAAGAACACCATTGTTTTAATTTTCGTAATTTTCGCAGCATTTTTGGTAAGTTAAAAAAAAAGTAGAAAAGGCTTTCAACTTTATTTGTAGGCCTTTTCAACAAGCCACGAAATAATTTATCCACCACTAAGCGAAATAGATGTAGAAGATTTAGTTAACCTTGATTTGGAAGATATAGCAGTTGTACTTTAGTCTAAAATGTCTACATCTTTACTCCATTTATGTATTGTACCTATATGGATTCGTAAAATAAAGATATAAAAATATATATCACAGGGTTTTTCTTTTAGTTTTCCTCTTTTGTCAATTCTATTTCACTATTTCTCAAAACTGTTTCGTATTTCTATTGAACAGAGTGCTGTGTTTGTCAAACAATTTCCTTTTTAGCAGAAGGTTTTTCTTATTTGTCAAATTAATTTCACATTATTAGATATTAAATCATAATCAATGCTGAAAGAAGACAGAATACCAAAATCTCCCACGAGGTATCTACTCTGATTATCAATTTACAATTTATACAATTTAATATATTGCCAGACAGTGTAAGACAAACTCAAATTTCGTAAAACGGACAAAATTCAAGAGCTCATGAACATGTTCGGGTTTTTCTGCCTCCATACAGTCCTTTTTGAACCCCCTTGAAAAGCTATTTAGCCAATGGAAAAATAAAATAAATAGAAATCATCACACGAATGAAGAACAACTGTATGCAACTATTCATGATGCATCTGAAGATAAAACTCAAGAACATTACCAAAATTATATTCGACATATGGACACATATTTGGGAGATTGCCTCAATAGAAATAAAATTTTGAAATAATTTAAATTTTTTATACATAAGTATTGTATTACATGGTGTTAGTACTGTTGTCACCTTCTTGTTTTTCTGATAAGTTGTGTCTTCAAATGTAATATTATTGTATATTTAAATTTTCAAAAAGACTCATCGTTCAGCTGCTGTCTCCACACTGACAAAAAAGGGAGTTGGGGAGCAGGAACTTATCTTATTACTGCTGGTTGCGATGTCTCCCCCTTTGTCCCTTTTTCAGCTAGCAACCACGGGACACTTGCGATGTCCTCCGCCCCGCTGGATTCACTGGTTGGTGTCAGATATCGACGGTTAAAGAAAAGAATTCGACGCTATCATAAATCGCTATCCGTATTAAGACGATCTATTTCAGAAACCCCGTTTACAGAAACTTGAAATTAGACGGTGCTATCCCGTAGGTTGAAATTGGAAACTTGTAAACTCGGTGGTGCCCAGATTTTAAAATTGTAACACTACCTATATATTCATATTTCACTCTTACTAGATACATAATTTGAGCACATTAATTTCTTCGGACTACCCAACTTCACTCAAAAAAATAACAACTATTTTTTGACTTTCTTTATTTGACTATTTTTTCCTTTATGAAACTAGAACTCACTCTCGTGTTTTAATTTTAAATCAAAAAATGGTTGTCATTCTAATACCATTAGTCATACAGTCAGTTGTGGATCCGGCGGCCCACCCGCCCACCGCATTCACATGTGGTGCCATGAACGGAATGGTTCTTTGTCACAAAGAACAACTGCCAGATACAAGAAACGGAGTGTGGATACAATAGGAAAATGGTTGTCATTCCGAACCGGTTTGTCAACCATTCAGTCAAAAATGTAAATTTAAGTATATATTTTGGTGTAAATCTCAATTTGGATTTATTCTCATTACAAGTATAGGTTTCTTTGTGACTAAAAAGAGCATGGTTTTGGCACCGCTTGTGAGTGCGGTGGGCGGGTGGGCCGAACTGTCCACTAGACTCATCGACTGCCTAAATGGATGAGAAATAGCAACCATTTATTTTTTTCCTTTAAAAACTATAACTCGCTCTCGTGTTGAATCCAATTTCAAAATTTTAAGTCAAAAAATGGTTGTCATTTTAATACCATTAGTCAATCCGTCAGTTGTGGATGAATAGAGAATTTTATTTGACATATTAATGTCAGCGTGATTTAGATATGAAATAATTTTGGGAAATAGTGAAGTACAATTGACAAAAAAGGAAAACCAAAAGAAAAACACTGTATTATTTTCTCCTATTTTATAAATTTTACTAAACCTTTGATCTACATATATTATCACAAAATAAAATTATATAAAAGCTCAACAGGCCAGGAGCGCCTAGGGCATACATTTTATTGTATTTCATTAAATTTCGTGTATGTTTCACTTTTTTATTTACTTTATGATATACTATGTTCCTCCACTTTCTGTCTCTAACTTTTCTATTCCGGTCACTTAATGTTTAAATTATCTTTCTCTATTTTCTTATCTTATTACCGCTGGATGCGATGTCTCTCGCTGTGCGGAGCGAGTGTTTGCAATCCACCTTTTCCACTTTTTCAGCTACCACAACCTATATATTCGTACTTCTGTCTTCCTAGATAGATAATTTGAGCACATTAATTTCTTTGGACTACCGAAATTTCGGCTTCCTTTTGCCATTTTCGCTGTAAGTTCCTGTTCTTGATTACCAGTTTTTCTTTACCGCTCCTAGGTATGCAAAACTACAACTGTATTGACCACAACAACTGTATTTCGTTTTCTTTTGATTAATTTATAGTTCGAAGTGTCTGGACTCTTTTACTCTTTTGGAATTTCTTTTTAATTTTTGCACGAATTTGGCTAAAGTGGTCAAGTAATCGGGAAAGGTTATCGCTCGATAATATTCATACCTAGAGTTTCCTCACTCGAGAAAACATGGAACATTTTTTAACAAACTGGTAAAATTTCTTATATTATCCTTGTGGTGCATATTGAGCAACGCGTTAATAGAACTAAAAATGTTCTCCACAGTTTCGAACAAAAGAAATTATCTTTAGGACGTGGCGGCATTCATCATAATTTAGTAGACAGGTACATTGATTTTCTAGCAGTTTGTTGTTGTAGGGAGGTAAACAATTTTATGTAAAAGAAAAATCGGTTACATTAGTAATACTATTGTAAATCTTTCTTTTCTCAAGGACTAACATTACTGTTAGTTTTGACGTGATTCCACGTGGTAGTTTCTGAAACTGTTTCTAATTTTATCGAATGTACAACGTCAAATTTTTATAGTTAAATCCCACTCTTTATATTTGCAGGTTTTAGAATGAACTGAAAAAATATCGTTGATCAATCTTTTGTACAGCTAGTGAAAACATTAAATTTATATTTTTGTGATTTACAGACCACAAATCTAGCGGAAAAAACTTACAAGCAATAAAAGTCGAATAATAATAATTGATATAAAACTTTTACGGAGGTGTATCTAATGGATGTTATGAGATTCAGCATTCTCTCAAAGAGGTGATTAAACACGTAAATGTAGACTCCGCGTGAAAGACACCAGGGGGGCATTATAACGTTTAAACTAGATGATGGTTAAATTTGGAACACTTCTTGTTTTAACTGCAGCACGTATTACACTCTTTAAGTAGATGTAAGCAATACTTGTTCTGTTAATTATAATTTTGTTAATAATTGTTTTTTAAGCTTATAGGTTCTATTTAAAATTGTTTGCAATGAGTGCTAAATATAGTTTAAATTCCCAAATGCTATAATATGATTTGGTATATTATGTTAAATTTATTTATAAATGTGAATTAAAAATCATTTGTATTATTATTATTGTTTTGGACCCTTTGACTATTATTCATGTTTTTTTAACCCCAACACCTAATCGACAAAATATAGTTGAATGCACTCTGAAATTGATAAGAGTGCATAAAACATAAATTATTTACATAACATAAATTTTAATAACTCAGCAAAGAGTATATAGGCGACATTTTAGCAGTGGAAACCAATATCTCAGAATATTGTCCAAAATGAAGAACACCATTATTTTAATTTTCGTAATTTTCGCAGCATTTTTGGTAAGTTAAAATAAAGTAGAAAAGGCTTTCAACTTTATTTGTAGGCCTTTTCAACAAGCCACGAAATAATTTATCCACCACTAAGCGAAATAGATGTAGAAGATTTAGTTAACCTTGATTTGGAAGATATAGCAGCTGTACTTTAGTCTAAAATGTCTACATCTTTACTCCATTTATGTATTGCACCTATATGGATTCGTAAAATAAAAATATAAAAATATATATTACAAGGTTTTTCTTTTAGTTTTCCTCTTTTGTCAATTCTATTTCACTATTTCTGAAAACTGTTTCCTATTTCTATTAAACAGAGTGCTGTGTTTGTCAAACAATCTCCTTTTTAGCAGAAGGTTTTTCTTATTTGTCAAATTAATTTCACATTATTAGATATTAAATCATAATCAATCCTGAAAAAAGACAGAATACCAAAATCTCCCACGAGGTATCTACTCTGATTATTAATTTACAATTTATACAATTTAATGTATTGCCAAACAATGTAAGACAAACTCAAATTTCATAAAACGGACAAAATTCAAGACCTTATGAACTGCCTCCATACTGTCTTTTTTGAACCCCATGGAAGAGCTATTTAGGCAATGGAAAAATAAAATAAATAGAAATCATCCCACGAATGAAGAACAACTGTATGCAACTATTCATGATGCTTCTGAAGATAAAACTCGAGAACATTACCGAAATTATGTTCCACATATGGACACATATTTGGGAGATTGCCTCAACAGAAATAAAATTTTGAAATAATTCAAATTTTTTATAGATAAGTATTGTGTTACAAGGTGTTAGTACTGTTGTCACCTCCTTGTTTTTCTGATAAGTTGTGTCTTCAAATGTTTGTGTTATTGTCTATTTAAATTTTCAAAAAGACTCATCGTTCAGCTGCTGTCTCCACACTGACAAAAATTTACGTTTACAGAAATTTGACATTAGACTGGTAGGTTGAAATTGGAAAATTGTAAACTCGGTGGTGCCCAGATTTTAAAATTGTAACACTACCTATATATTCGTATTTCACTCTTCCTAGATACATAATTTGAGCACATTAATTTCTTTGGACTACCCAACTTCACTCAAAAGAATAACAACAATTTTTTGACTTTTTTTTATTTGACTATTTTATCCTTTATGAAACTAGAACTCACTCTCGTGTTCAATCCAATTTCAAAATTTCAAGTGAAAAAATGGTTGTCATTCTAATACCATTAGTCATTCCGCCAGTTGTGGATCCGGCGGCCGAACCGCCCACCGCATTCACATGTGGTGCCATGAACGGAATGGTTTTTTGTCACAAAGAACAACTGTGAGATACAAGAACCGGAGTGTAGATACAATAGGAAAATGGTTGTTATTCCGAGCCGGTTTGTCAACCATTCAGTCAAAAATGTAAATTTGAGTATATATTTTGGTGTAAATCTCAATTTGGATTTATTCTCATTACAAGTATAGGTTTCTTTGTGACTAAAAAGAGCATCGCTTTGGCACCGTTTGTGAGTGCGGTGGGCGGGTGGGCCGAATTGTCCACTAGACTCATCGACTGACTAAATGGATGAGAAATAACAACCATTTATTGATTTTTTTTTCCTTTAAATACTAGAACTCACTCTCGTGTTCAATCCAATTTCAAAATTTTAAGTCAAAAAATGGTTGTCATTTCAATACCATTATTCAATCCGTCAGTTGTGGATTAATAGAGAATTTCATTTAACATATTAATGTCAGCGTGATTTAGATATGAAATAATTTTGAGAAATAGTGAAGTACAATTGACAAAAGAGAAAAACCAAAGAAAAACACTGTATTATTTTCTCCTATTTTTTTAAATTTTACTAAACCTTTGATATATTTCATCACAAAATAAAATTATATAAAACTCAACAGGCCAGGAGCGCCTAGGGCATACATTTTATTGTATTTCATTAAATTTTGTGTATGTTTCACTTTTTTTATTTACTTTATGATATACTATGTTCCTTTACTTTCTGTCTCTAACTTTTCCGTAGTCTTCCCTTCCTTCTCTTTCCAATTGTTTTTCTATTTAAGCTAAGCTCTGACATTCTCTCTGCTAGGTAATGCAAATAATCATGTGAACATGCAAGCCGGATATGGTGGTCGCCTCGTTGTCGGCCCCGTTGGTTTTTTAATGCTTTTAAGGTTTATGAATGCGAATAACCGATTTTCCGACCATCGTAAACTCCGGCCACTTTTGACCATCAGACCCATCGGGAATACCGAACCTTCCGACCACCGAACGCTTATTGTTCTAGGTTGTATAAAATATGTAATTTTAGTGTTAGAAAAGTAAATGTACTTGCAATACTTGTTCTGGGCGTGTGAGATGGTATTACAATGCTGTTTTTCACAACTGTTTTCTTGACCTAAAGGTTCTATTTAAAATTGTCTGCTATGAGTGTTAAATATATTTAGTTTAAATTCCCCAATGCTATAATAATATGATGAGGTATATTATGTTAAATTTAATTCGAATAACAATTTCTATGCCACAAAATATGAATTAAAAATCATTTGGATGTGTATTGTTCAGAATTAGCATATTTATTAGATTTTTCTAATAAAATTTGGAGCAGTAATTTTAAATTCACTGTTTTCTAAAAATAACTCAAAACTTAATCATTTTGTAATTATTTTATATTCATTCCCAATTAACTTTCTTATCTAAACATACAAAAATATGCGCATAAATGTCTCCCAAATATTTTAGAATATAGAAGAATTATTATTTTGGACCTTTTGTCTATTATTCATGTTTCTTTAACCCCAAAACCTAATCGACAAAATTTAGTTGAATGCACTCTCAAATTGATAAGAGTGCATAAAACATATAAATTATTTACATAACATAAATTTTAATAACTCGGCAAGGAGTATATAGGCGACATTTTAGCAGTGGAAACCAATATCTCAGAATATTATCCAAAATGAAGAACACCATTGTTTTAATTTTCGTAATTTTCGCAGCATTTTTGGTAATTTAAAAAAAAGTAGAAAATGCTTTCAACTTTATTTCTAGGCCTTTTCAACAAGCAACGAAGTAATTTATCCACCACTAAGCGAAATAGATATAGAAGATTTAGTTAACCTTGATTTGGAAGATATAGCAGCTGTACTTTAGTCTAAAATGTATACATCTTTACTCCATTTATGTATTGTACCTACATGGATTTGTAAAATAAAAATATAAAAACATATATCATAGGTTTTTTTTTAGTTTTCCTCTTTTGTCAATTTTATTTCACTATTTCTCAAGACTATTTCCTATTTCAATTAAACAGAGTGCTGTGTTTGTCAAACAGTTTTCTTTTTAGTAGAAGTTTTTTTCTTATTTGTCAAATCAATTTCGCATTATTAGATATTAAATCATAATCAATGCTGAAAGAAGACAGAATACCAAAATCTTCAACGAGGTATCTACTCTTATTATCAAAGCAATGAATGATGGAACCTCGGCAGTTCAAATAGGATGACAATTTAATGTATTGCCATACAGTGTAAGATAAACTCAGATTTCATAAACGGATAAAATTCAAGAGCTCATGGAAATGTTCCAGTTTCTCTGCCTCCATGCAGTCCTTTTTAAACCCCATTGAAGAGCTATATTTAGCTGATGGAAAAATAAAAAAAAGAGAAATCAGCCCACGAATGAAGAACAACTCTATGAAAATATTCATGATGCTTCTGAAGATAAAACTCAAGAATATTACCAAAATTATTTTCTACATATGGACACATATTTGGGAGATTGCCTCAACAGAAATGAAATTTTGAAATAATTCAAATTTTTTATACATAAGTGTTGTGGTACACGATGTTAGTACTGTTGTCACCTCCTTGTTTTTCTAATAAGTTGTGTGTCTTCAAATGTTTGTGTTATTGTATATTTAAATTTTGAAAAAGACTCATCGTTCAGCTGCTGTCTCTACACCGGCAAGAGAGACTTCTAAGAGTCTATTATGTAGATGTCTTCAAAACTCAAATTGCTATAGAGCTTTTGTGGTCCTTAGGCTGTACTGTTCCGTCATGTTAAAAGAAGCTAACCTTATATGAGGACCTGTATTTCCACTCTCAGCTTTCCCACATATTTATCAGTACCTTTGATCTCCATACCTATATTCTTTTTATTAATTTCTAGTCCGAAATGTCTTGATTCTTTTACTCTTTTGGAAGTTCTTTTTAATTTTTCCACGAATTTGGCTAAAATGGTCAAGTCATCGGAAGAGGCTATCGCTCGATATTCATAGTCAAAGTTTCCTTAGCTCACTCTGTACAAACTATACAAACTGGTAGAAAAGTAGTATATTGAAACAATAGTCTTGTAAAACTGTATTAAAACACGAGCTCAGGTTTGCAGCATGACTGCCGTAGGCATTCATTTTTCTACAAATAAAATCAATTTTGGAAATTTAGGGAATTTTGTTAAATTTTCATTTTTCTGTACCTGACGTATACTTGACAGGACTTAACGTGGAACCATAACGTCAAAATCACATTGACATTTCTTTCAGTGCAGGGTTCATTGTGTGGTTCCATTGGAAACAAAAATTCTAGATTTTGGGTTGTTAATGTAATGGCTTATTAACGCACTCAAAATGAATAGCAGATTTTTTACAACAGCAGATTAGAAAAAAATCCTTATATTATCCTTGGGGCGCATATTAAATCTTTCTTTTCTCAAAGACTAACATTACCGTTAGTATTGACATGATAGTTTCTGAAACTGTTTATAATCTTATCGAATATCCTATGTCAGATTTTATTGCTACTTTTAAATGGAAGTTACAAAATATCGTTGATCAATGTTTTTTCCAGATAATGATAATGATAATATATAATAATGATAACGATAGTATGACAATAATTTATATTTTTGTGATTTGCAGACCACAAATCTAGGCGAAAAAACCTACAACCAATAAGAGATGAATAATAATGGCCATAAAACTTTAACGGAGGTGTATCTAATGGGTGTTGCCAGAGTTTATGACCAGTTTTGGGTTTATTAGTTTTCATTAATGCAGCATTCTCTCAAAGAAGAGACTAAACGCGTAAATCTAGACTCCACGTGAAAGACACCAGGGGGCATTGTGATGTTTGAATTAGATGCTGGTTTACATTTGGAACACTTCTTGTTTCGCCTGCAGGACGTATTCAAACAATGTTACAATCTTTAAGTAGATCTAAGAAATACTTTTTCTGGGCTTATGAGATGGTACACAGTGCTGTTTTTTACAACTTACTCTTTTAACACTCTGGGCTTAAAGGTTTTATTTGAGGTTGTCTGCTATGTTTTTAATTTAATTCCAATAACTATTTCTATGCCACCAAATATTAACTACAAACCATTTGGAGCTGTACTGTTCAGACTAAGCACAGTATATTTATTAGATTTTTTTCCTACAGAATTCAAAGAAGTAAGTTTAAATGCGCATAAATGTCTCTCAAATGTTAATAACCTTTGCAACAGTCGTCTAGATATAAATTATTATAATACTAAATAATAATAAATTATTTATTTGAGGTAGCTTTATAATAAAATTAACGGACACAATTTAATTATGTTAAATGCATTCTCAAATTGATAAGAGGGCATAAAACATATTTACATAGCATAAATTTTAATAACTCAGGACTATAAAGACGAAATTTTAGCGATGGAAACCAATATCGCAGAACATTGTTCAAAATGAAGAACCTCATTGTTTTAATTTTTCTAGTTTTCGCTGCTTTTTTGGTGAGTTAAAAAAAGTGTAAAAAAATGCTATTTAATTTTATTTCTAGGACTTTTCAATAAGCGAACAATTGCAATCCTTAAACGAATTAAACTGAAATGTATAACATTGAGGGCGATTTGGGAGGAATGACTAATTGATTGAATTTACTCATTTATGTATCATACCTACATGGATTTGTAAAATAAAAAATGCTTACTATTCTTTTCTGTTATTTTTTAAATTTTACCAAACCTTTAATACAATAATTGATAGAAAAATAAAAATGACCAAAAGCGCTTATTCATTACATTTCGTGTATTAATTCACTTTTTCATTTATTTTATTCGAGACATGTTATACTATGTTTCTCCGCATTCTGTCTCTAACTTTTCTTTTCCAGTCACATAAAATTTTTAAATGCTCTTACACTTTCAAGAGCCATCTTTTCCTTCCTCTTCCATCCCCTCTTTCCAATTGTTTTTGTATTTATGCTAAACTCTGGCATTCTCTACTTTTCCATCCTCTCTACCATCTCAGCGTTTGTGCTTTGCAATGATTCACTACAAAAAGTTCTTTTATTTCTCGATTTCTCCTTCTTTGTCAGACGTCAATTCTTGCAAACATATGTGGCTCGGATTATTCTTCTTCCCCGCATCTGATTAGCATAATATCTTCTTCTGTCTTACACACATGTCTCACACCCTTCTGTCACCATAGACTGTGCCGTAAACGGACTTCGTTTTATTTATCTTTTTCCTTTTCCTTTGTCTTGTTGAGATTTTTTAATTTTCTTATTTTCTCTGTCTACCAGTTCTTTTTTGACTGGCGTTGAGTTTAACACTTTCGCGTGTTGCTTACTTCGGCCCTGTCTTCTATTGAGGATAGGTGCTTTAGTCATTAGTCATTTATTTATGTTTCAGATCTAGATTCTGCAGATATTTTACAATTATTATTTAATAATAATTCATTCAAGGAATATTATTGGATATTTGAGCAGTTCAATATTTATTTGGAACTTTTATTTTATTTAGACGTAAACTTCCTAATTAGTATTTTCCTTAGTTTTAGCCCTCTCAAGAAAACAAGTAACATTTTTTAAGAAACTGGTAAAATTCCTCAAAATACAGTAGCAAATAATTTCTGTAAAACCGTGAGAAATAAAATCTAACATGGAAATAGAGCGATATCATTTGCATACCGACCCGTTGAAGAGCGATTTAAATAAAAACTAAATAAATGTAGTCAGTTAAGTTAATGAATCTGAAGTTACTGACTAATAAGATGTTTTTTGCTGCCATAGGACCCATATTAATGTAAAACACATTTTATGTAGTTAAGAAAATATAGTATAGGTACTACTAATAAATAAGCATTAATTACTGTGAAAAGAATTTTACAATCTGCACCAGCGTTGCACCACGATCAATTAGACAATTTTTAAGTCTTGATTTGTTAGCTTTCTTGTGTTTGAGTATATTCTCGCTTGTGTGATAAATCAACGATGTCGCCTACATTAATTCTCATTTGGCGACTTGTTTACTTTTCCCCATATTTCTTAAGTGATTAAATTTTCACGAGATTTATGGTATTCGTTCATCACTACTGTACTGGCGAAATTCCATTCCATCTCAAATTGCATCCTCAATAAATTTATCTTATTATCGACGCTTGATTTAATGCGATTTCTTTATACTGGGTACCGCTCGGAGATTATCGATAATTTTTCCGATAAATTCCCCTTTTTATGATTTGCTAAATTGCTTTTCTAAACTGTACAATTTCCAATTAGCGAATAAAGATTGTCGAATAGTTTCTTAGCAGCTACTACACTGTGAATAAATAAGCTTGCCTGCTGCGAATTCAATATAGCTATTCTCGTGAACTGACCTCTGCAAATGATGTGCCAGTAAAATAAAAAGCTGTAATCGAGTAAATGGAAACATTTTATTAGATTTAAACTCATTCAATACTCAGCGTGGAGATTCTATAGATTAACAGAACTGCAGGAATTGCAGGTGAAGTGTGTATGTACCAAATAAAAACGTAAGTCTCTAATGTCCTCATTTTATTTGCTAGTAGTGCTAATGCTATTTCTAAGGTATTGTGAATTGATTTGTGAGTGCTTGCAACGAAAATGTGAAATCGGACATAAGAATAATAAACACAACATGTGTTTATTTTTTCAATTTTTAATTCTCTAAGATTATATTGAACATACAACCCCAAAAACGAAATATGACTAATGCTGTTATTGCTAATGCTGAATATCAATCATATAGTTCAGTATTTACTATATCCAGAGACGGCACAATTGTAATAGGCTCCTGGCACGTTGCAGTGGTCTAAAAACACAGGTAATTTTTTTTGTAATATTTTCAGTTAACTCACCAGAAGTGTTGTAAAAGGTGCAAGGAATATAACCAGCTTGCTCTGAAGTTTAAATGACTGCTTCAACAAATAAAGTTGCAGTGACGCTACATGTTTTTACAAAAAGCGATAACTAGTTTATAAATAAATAATAGATAAATAACTATTAAATAAACCAAATTTGATTATCACATTAAATGCGAAAATACGGGGTCATAGTACATTTATTGCGAGAGGTCTAGACTGTACTTCATAATTATTTATATCTACAGCTAGATAAAATATTAGATAGAAAATTATTATTGTTAATCTATAAAATTTTACATAAGACGTAACACCGGGACTGCATAAATAATTCGTACATCTAGTAGGCTTTAAACGTTGAAACTCTATACCTAATTATATGTAAATTTTGTTATTCACAGGCAACTAATGTCTGGATCATTAATTTATAAAGACCCCAATTTCACCCCCAATGTTTAGTAAATGTTTTTTAAAATACGAAGAGACGAGTTCGACTTTGCTTAGAACATAACGGAGGCTTTTTTGTCTGAAATGCGAAGTTCAATTCCAGGGTTTTCGACATAAATGTTCAAGGTATGGTATAAACAAAGACATAATTATGTAGTCTTTTTAATTTCTAAAATGAAAATTGTGGGGTCTAATAGCATGCAGATTTCCGTCTGCCCATACCTGCGTATTTTTTAAGATGAAATTACTTTCTCTGGTGAAACCCGCCTCGTCAGTTGATAAAAGAAGAAATAAAAAAATTGGCTCCTGGTTTATTTTGGCCAGGACCAATTCACAATTTACAGAGTTAAATCCTTAGGCTGTAAAACTTGGACTTTCTGTACGTGATATGCATGCAAATGTTGCTCTTTAATCTTTTTTTTTGCAAACCACAATGCACACCATTCATGGAAATTAGACACACGTGAAAAAGAAGGCATCTTTTATGATTAATGACTTTAAAAACTGAAATTAGATTTTCTTGAGACTTTGGAAATAAGGAAAGCCTTGAAACTGGAAAACAGTTCTTGATTAAATGAACATAATAATTTCAATAATCGCATTATCAATTAATTGTTTTAATTTTTCCAATCAATTTTTTATCTTTTCATTCAACATTATTTTAACCTCAAATGCCAACTTTTTTCACTTATAATGATTTCATTATTCATCACATTTTCTACCACTCAAACAAACTTACCAGATTCTCCTTGATCCATTTTTAATTTTTACATTTTATAAAATGTTGTTTTTACCAAACCTTTTAAAAATCATGTCATCTTTTCAAAACGTCAAACTTAATACTTTCAAAATAACGTTATAATTTTAAACATTCTTTAAGGTAAGAACCCCTCTGTAATTCATCAATTGTATCATTAATCTCTTGTAGAATTAGGGCTAAAGATGGGAGTAGTTTTCTCACGAAACATGTTCCAATTGGAAACTTGATAAGGACGCTGACCTACACAGAGGTTCTGTAATTGTAATTTACGTTATAAGTCCGAAAAACTCATTTTTACAGTAACGAGTCAAAATGTTTACAGACGAGGAGACGAAGGAGCCGAGTCTGTAATTTTGAGACAAGTTACTGTAAAAGTTTCCGGACGTATGTCGTAATGCGTTTTATTTCATGCTACAGATACTAAATCATTGTTTTCATTTTAAAAAATGAAATTGGAATTCAGAATTTAAACATCCATGAATTGAGTATCTATGACAACAGTTTGATTTGTTTGTTGAATTTTTTTTACAGGACTTGTAAAAAAAGTCCCATTTTCCGGACTCAAAACTCTGACGTAAAACTAAAAAATATGACACAGTATGAAATAAATATTATTACATGTTCTGTATATAACTTAATATATATATATATATTTAATCGTTGAACATGAATCAATTTCAACCAAATAAAACAGTTTCTACTGCACCGATTTTGATAATTGTTTTTTTAAATAAAAGACATTGACAAGTTCTATGGGAAGATTACTTTCCAGTTTCAAAAATTTCACAGGTTCATTAATTATTTGCAAATCATTTTGGGGGAAAAGCGGTCCGTTACAGTCCTCGATTTAAATGAGCGTGAATCGTTTTAAATGCGAAGTTGGACAACTGTAGCTAAATATATCTTAAGCCCCTCCCCTGAGGTTGGGTGAGCAAGTTCTGTAGGGAACTTTAAAGACATGCTTATTAAGACATTTATACCTCTGGATGGATGAGATTCCTGTATTACCGAGCTGAAGGTAAACATGTGGTAGAGAGGTTACGTAGCGAAAAATAGAGAAATAGAAGGTGATATAAAGAAAAAATTAGAGAAGATATTGAGAAAAGCGAGAAGAGATATTAGAGAAAGGTAGGAAGAAAGAATTGGGCAGGGAAGAGGAGATATAGTCAGGAAAAAGAATAAATCGGCGAAGCCGGAAGATAACGACATCTAGGAGGCGCCACAGGAAGCGGATGCACAAAGACGATAGAAACCACTCGCTCAGTGAGGGAAGCCTGGACTCCTACCTGGAGGAAAGGAAAAGAAAGAGAAAAGGGGAGGGTAGAACAGAAAAACAAGAAGAGGAGGAAGAGAAATTTTTTCAAAAAAGTAAAAAGACGGCGAGGTCTCCTGGAGTAAAGAAAACACAGAAGACATCAGAGAAAGAGAAGGAAACGGACACAGAGATGGAGAAAAAAATATTGGAGCTGTTGCAAGAGTTGAAGGAGGAGATGAAAGAAATAAAACGAGAAAACAAGGAACTCAAGAGAGAGATAGAGAGGCAGAGAGAAGAATTTAAAGAGAAGGAGAACAGATGGGAAGGAGAGAGAGACTGGTGGAAGGAGAGAGTGGAAAAGCTGGAAAAGAGAATGGAAATCGAAGAGAGAAGAAAAAGGATGAAAAACATCGTGGTAACAGGATGGGACGGGGAAAGAAAAAGTCATGTAAAAAAAGAGGATGTAGAGAAGTTTTTGAAGGAAAATGTAGAGGATAGTAAAGTAAAAGATTGTTACAGGATCAACAAGGATCAAGTATTGGTGGAGATGGAGGGATGGGGCGAGAAGGAAAAAATAATGAAGCACAAAGGAAAATTGAGGGAGAAGAGGGAAACAAGGGGGATATACATAGACAACGACCTCACAAAGAAAGAAAGAGATTTACAGAAGAAACTAAGAAATATGGCGAAGGAAAAAAGGGAAGAAGGGAAAGAAGTAAGAGTGGGATACAGGAAATTAATAGTGGACGGGGAGCAATAGAGATGGAATGAAAAGAGAGAGAGACTAGAGGTTTTCCAATAAGAAGAAGAAGGGGAGGAGGGAAAAAAAAGGACAACGGCAAAGTAAAAAGGACAATGAAACGGGAAAAAAGAAACAAAGAAGGAAGTAGGAGGGAAACTAAGGAAGGAAGGGGGAAATCAAAGAAGGTAACGAGAAAAACAGGGGTGAGGGCACTATTTTGGAATGTAGCGGGACTAGGGAAAAAAGAAGAAGATTTTTGGCACTATGTGAAGGAGTTAGATATTGTTGGATTAACAGAAACATGGTCAGAAAGATGGGAAAAAATAGAAAAACTGTTACCAAAGGAGTTCAAGTGGGAATGGCAAGGGGCGAGAAGGGGAAAGAAAAAAGGAAGAGCAGCAGGGGGAATAATAACAGGGGTAAAAAAAAGAATAAAAGAGAATACTAAACAGAAGGGAGAAGAGGAAGGTCACATGGGGAGAAACGTTAAAATAGACAGTAAATGGTGGAAAATAGTGACAGTGTTCAGCAAAGAGATGAAAGAAACAATAAGCAAGATAGAAGAAACATTAAAAGACAACAGGGAAGAATGTCTGCTTTTGGGAGGGGATTTTAACGGGAGAATTGGGGAAAGAGGAGCCAGGGATTGGGAAGAAGAGAGAGGAGAAGGAAAAAGAAAATCCAAAGACAAGAAAGAAAACGCGGAAGGGAAGAAGTTGATGGAATGGATAGAAAAAAAAGGATGGGAAGTGCTGAATGGAAATAAACAAGGGGACGAAAAAGGAGAATGGACCTACATAGGCGGTAGAGGAGAGACGGTGATAGACTACGGAATAGTAAAGGAAGAAGCATGGGAAGAAGTCGAAGAATTCAGAATAGGGGAAAGAGTAGAGTCAGACCATCTGCCTATAGAGATAAGTATAGGAAGGGGGAGAGAGAAGAGAGGAGGAGAAGAAAAAATAGAGGTAATGCGGAAGGTGATAATTAAGTATGGGGCGAGCAAGGGGTGGAAGAGTATAAGAGAAGACTGGAAAAAGCAAAATTTAAAGAACAAGAAGTAGGGAAAATGGAGAAAGAATTGGTAGAAATATTGGAAAAAGCAGCGACAAAAAGAGAAATAACAGTAATAGGTCGAGGAACAAAAAGAAAGAATAAATGGTGGGACAAAGAATGTGAGCAACGTAAAAAGGAAGCAATAAAAGAACTAAGAAAGTGGAGAAAGACTAAAGGGAACAGAAGTGGCTTTTTAGAAGCGAAAAGAAGATACAGAGAGACATGCAGGGAGAAGAGGCAGAAGAAGGAGAGAGAGGAGGAAGAGATAAAAGCAATAAGAACAGAGAAGGAGGTATGGAACTATATTAATAGAGAGAGAAAGAAAAAAAAAATGGGAGCGAGGAGATAACGAAGAATGTGTGCGAGGAGTACTTCATGAGGCTGCTGGAGGGAGAAAAGGAAAAAAAGAAAACCGAAATAGAGACAAAGAGAAGCGGAGTAAAACCTGAAGGAGAAGAAATTACAATGGAAGAGGTGGAGAGGCATGTGAAGAAACTGAGGAAAGGGAAGGCACCAGGGAGGGATAGAATACAGAATGAGGCGTGGATGTATGGGACGAAAAGAGTGCTAGAGAGGCTGGTGGAGGTAATGAATGAGGTGTGGAGAGGAGAAGGATTCCCGGCAGGGTGGAGAGAGGGTTTAATTTACCCCATTTACAAAAAAGGGGAGAAAAATAATGTAGAAAATTACCGAGGGATAACTCTCCTAAACACAGGGTACAAGTTGTATGCATCAATTCTGAATGAAAGGATGAGCAGAGAGATAGAGGAAAAGGGAGCATTACCAGACAGCCAAGCAGGATGTAGAGAGGGGAGGGGAACTATGGATAATGTATACATCCTGGACCATTTGACGAAGAGTGAGTTAAAGAAGAAAGGGGGGAGGGTGTATGCATTATTCGTAGACTTCAAGGCGGCGTTTGACAAGGTGGACAGAGAGAGGATGTTTGAGTGCCTGAGGGAGAAAGGGGTAAATGAATGGCTGGTAAGAAAGGTGGAGGAGATATATGAGAAGACAAAAAGTAAAGTGAAGGTAGGGGAGAGGGAAAGTGAATGGTTTGTGACAACAAAGGGAGTGAGGCAAGGTTGCCCGCTCAGCCCCTTGTTGTTCACGATGTATGTGGCAGATATGGACGGAATGTTAGAGAGAGCACAAGCGTTTGCGGATGATGTGGTAATGGTGGCAAAGAGTGAAAGAGAAATGAAGGAAATGATATAGAGTTTAGGAACATATGTAAAGAAGAAAAGACTAGAAGTGAATGTAGAGAAAACAAAAATGCTGGTGTTCAATAAGATAAAGAGGAAGAACGAAGAGAGTGAGTGGAGGTGGGAGGGAGAAGTAATGGAACAAGTAAATGAACTCAAATACTTGGGGTATGTGTTCAATGAAAGAGCCACAGATAAGGCACATATTAGAGAACTGGCAAGAATAGCGAACAAGGTGATAGGATGTGTATGGGGAATAGGAGAGAGAAGGTGGGGAGGCGATTTTAAGAGGAGAATGATGATGTTTGAAAGTCTTATTGAAAGCGTGTTGTTGTACGGAGCAGAGGTCTGGGGATGGAAATAACAAGAGGAGATAGAGAGGGTGCAAGAGAAATATCTGAGGTGGGTGCTAGGGGTGGAGAGAGAAACGCCAGGTTACATAGTGAGAGAAGAATGCAAGAGGAATAGGTTGAGAGTGAAAGCGGGAAAAAGAGCGGTCAAGTTCGAAGACAGGATGGAAGGGAGGAAAGAATGTAGGATACTAAAGGAGTGCTGGAGAGAAAAAAAGAAGAATTTAGAAGAGAATGATGGGAGAATTACTACAGGAGGAATGGGTATGCAAGCAAAGAAATAGAGAGACTGAGAGAAAGAGGCGTGTGGATGAATGTAGAACTAAGTGAAAGAGATAAGGATACGGATAGACAAGAGAGGAGAGAAAGAATTAGAGAATCCAGATACAACGGGAAGTACGGAAGATGCATGATTGAGGAAGTACCGAAGTATTTGGGGAGGGATAGCGAGAAAGAAAGAAAGATGATGGCGAGGTTAAGGTGCGGAAATGAAGAGAGGGAAAATAGGTATTGGGCAGAAGATGGAGGAAGAATGTGTAGAATGTGCTATGAGGAAAGAGAGACGATTGAGCATATGTGGAACGAGTGCAGTGAGATGAAACAAAGAGAGAGGAAAGAAAGAGAGGAAATACTAAATGTAGATGGAAGGGAAATTAAAAGGATGAAGGAGGTATGGAAGAGGAGGGAAAAGGGAGAAGAGGAAAGGGGAGGGGAGAAGAAATAGAGAATTTTATTTAGTTTTTTTATTATTACAATTGTTAAGTTTACTAGTATATGTATAGGAATCAGAAAGCCCGTAGGGCAAATAAAGATTTATTATTATACCTCTGGATGGAAGTTTGGATGCGGGGTGTGAAGTGTGTGAAATAGAGGACGAATGAAGCTGTGCAAAATACAATTCTTTTATCGCATAATTTTTAAATATTAATAATAATTAATTCCACAATATTTTCGTTTGACTGACCTGCGACTTTCTCAACAAATAAATCTAGAAGCGGAAGATGTATTGTTTAATCAAATGTATGAAACCGTTATTGATCATATACTTCAAAAGGTTTTTCAACACAATACGGGTACTAATGTTTCGTAGATTCGATGATCTCCGTTTCTACATCAGCGAACAATTCAATCAGGAGCATCTTATACCGCACAATGAGTGTTTACGCAAAACATTATTAGAAATTATTCCGTCTTATTTATTTTTTTTTAATTATTCAGAAAAGGCAAATTAAAAATTGTAATATGTGATATGGTATCCAGTCTTTATTCAACACTATTTACGTAAGTATTAACTTTTTTTTTATTTTTACATTTATTTGATTACCAATTCAATACATACCACTCGAATTTCGGGTGACGGGCGATAATAATTATATCCAGGTTAAGAAAACCGCATTTTTACATACATATTTATCTGATTCATTTTTATCCTTTTATAACTTTCAGACTATAGTTTTCGTTTCATAATTTTTGTTTTGTTGTTGTTGTTCTTGTTGTGCACGAAGGACGTTTTTGTTTTTGCCAACTTGCTATAAGAATGAAGACAGGCGTCGATCTGGCAATTCCACTAAGATTGACATTCTCGACAACCGTTTAAAACAATGTGTTCGGTTGTAGCGCATTGGAAGTGTGCTATGGGTCGAGCCATATTGATGGTCACGATTTATCGCAAAATCACTTTGTTTAGAATTCACTCTTCCCCCCCTTGTTATCGCCCTGTTCTGAATAATTCTCTATTCTGAGCAACCATACATCAATGGTGGGTTGAAAGACAACTAGGAAGAGGAATGGACTTTTTTGTTCTCCAATCGGTCCAAATTGTGTTGATGATGGTCATATGGTCGTAGAAGGTGAGAAGACATATACGTGCAAGGCAAAGTCCTTACTTTATTCATTCACGTCATACCAAAATGGCTCCAGTAGTGATGGTGTGGGAAGCCATTGCTGGAAGGTTCTTTAGTTGCTCTTAGGAGCACTTTTACGGCACAACGTTACATCGACATTGTGCTATGTTCACCTTTGCTAAAATATCTTCGGCGATAAACAAAAGACATTTCAGCAAGACAACGCGCAAACCCATACGGAATTTATGGAAGAAAACCATGTTAACGTCTTAACCTGACCGTCACGTAGACATATATATATATAGACACCAGCTAAAACTTTCTTGGAATGAGCTTCTTCGGCCTGACAGCTGTGATCTCATTTCAAGCATGCCTCTAAGAGAGTATTAATAGATAAGGGCATTTTTCTGGTTTTTCAAAATGAAAAAATATTTCCAAAATAAAATCAATAAATAATTGTATTTGCATGCAAACTAGAGCTTTGAGACGATGCCGTAGTATGCAATAATAATGTTGTAACGTTGCCTGAGCCGGGCGGGTTCCAGGATGTAGAGAAATTCTGGTGCTCTCCGTAGTTACTTATATTAAAAAACATGACGTTTTACTATGTACAAACTGTCCCGTTCCATCCTTCGTTCCTTTCTGATACCCCTACTGGTGTTCTCGATTCCTTCCATTCCGGGAATAATGAGATCATCCTTTCGGCGCGACCGAATATTTTTAAAGGATGAGATCATCCTCTTTGTGCGTCGTATAGTATGACATCAGCGCGACATCATTCCCAGACGTTTTCACGGTCTGTAGATTATTCTGGATCAATGCTGTTAAAGAAACCGTCAGGGATATAGTGATATCAAACAAATAAACGAGTGCAAAATAAAAAATCTGCTCTCCGATTTGTATCGGCCGCCAACAATCAAAGAATGCCGCCGCTTGATTGTCAATGAGCAGGTTTTTTATTTTGCACTCGTTTATTTGTTCTACATCACTATTTCCCTGACGCTTTCTATACCATATGTGGTCATTCCAATAATTGTTCCCAGACAGATGACATCATCCGCTTCCGGTGCCGTCGCGCCGTCGTCTCAATATTGGGATCTCGACGAGTCTCCCGTTCATTCATTTTTGCTTTTGAATCTTATTTTGAAGATATTAAATTTTTGAATTTAGAAGACGTTTTTCAAATGCAATTTAATAATACGTACGATATGTTTGTGAAAGAATTCTCAGATTATTCAGTTGTCATTTATCCTATGCATTTTTGAAAGCAATATTTAAGTCGGTGTAATCGGAAGGATTTACTAATCTATTAATTTTTAATCCTTCACTTTGAAGGATGTGATAATGGGAAGACGGATTAATTTAAATTGCCTCTATAAACCTTAATTAATTTAAATGCATGTTTAACAAGACAAAATCAATTAGATATTTAACCTCGTGTTAAGAACCGTCCATGGATAGTTCACAAACTTTAAAATTGGTATAATTTATTACAAGTTATTAATAGTTCTATAAAAAAATGGTTCGTATGTAATAATATAATCATTTGAGTGACATTTTTTCGATACTAATAATTAAGAATTTTTTTAACAGCAAACGTTTTACTGTGTACCTTGAAATGGTTCAATTCTAGACACGTCTTGGTTGCTTCCTATTTTTTTTTAAGTCAACTCAAAAATCCGATATTGTTCTAACCTTGTTTTCAGTAAAATTGTCTGCATCCCACTTCCGTGCTCCTCTCGTAGAAAATCTAAATTAATCGACGATTATTGCGTAAGTGAAACAGCTTCGGCGCCTGGAGCAGAATGATCTCTATTCAAAATTCTAATGATGTGGATTGTAAGTTCTCTTGTTTGTTTCGATTAAATGCATCTCACGTTGAAGGATTAATAAATATGCCTGATTTTGCAATATCGGATAAAATTGCCCAGAAATCGCATATTTTTTATAAAACACTCTTTATGTAAGCGTCTGCAAATTTATTGACAGCTGCTTTCAAATTAGTCACGCCGATTTAGTCAATTCAGTTGAGATTGCGAATTAGAAAACAGGCGTAAGGGGTCTACTGAAAAAGAATATACATAATTATATTTCAATATAGAAATGCTAATCTGCTCTAATTACAGTTTTTTTTTTTGCATAAAGAATTTATTCAAATTATAATAATAATCGTTCAATATTAATTAAAATACTATACAGGGTGTTTCAGAAATAAGTGCAATAATTGCAACTAGTGGTAGAACTCATGAAAAGCAACAACTTTGCTATATACGACCCAAATTTTTTTAGCATTTTTCCTTCCTACAAAATTTACGACCCGCATATGGATATTTATTTTAACTTGACCCACTGAGAATCAATCGTTTTTGCAAGGTCCCGTGCGCTTGGTTTATACTTGAAGTCAGTTTCTCAAAACCGAGGGTAATTTGTTATTGTATTTCACTTTCGTTGCATTGTATTAGGACATTGTATTAACTTACGGAAGTCAAGGATATTTCACCGAATCGCTTCCAAAATTGCGAAAAATTGTGAAATCCGCCCAGCGAATCTGTTTGGACTATCGCAATTTAATAAACCAGTAGCCAAATTAAAGCACGACCTTAAATAATACGCACGTATGGGCAGACGAAAATCCGCATGCCTGCTACTCGTATTGTTGACACTGATGAGTTCTATTACTGATTAAATTTATTGCGCTTCTTTCCTTCAGCTGTTGTTGTAACTGTTGAAATTATTTTTACTCTAGTTATTATTTAATTGTTTGGTTCTTCGAATTATGAATGGTCAGTTCAGTATCGACGTTAACGTTAACCTGTGTCATTATCGGATTACGCAGATTCTCTCAACGAAATAAAATCTCCCAACTGGACATTAACGCGCGTTCTTAAACCGGCGAATTTACTGACGTAACTGCCGTCTTTATATGCATTTTCATTTGCAAAAAGCCCCTGTCACACAAAACGTAAGCGTTGTCGTAACATTAAATATCCGTTTTAACCGTTCCTGTCGCACCTTTAATAAGACAAACTAGTAAAAATTTTACGCGTGAGAAGCGAAATTTGCGTAAACTTTCCAAGACGCAAACGTCTAATAAAAAACAATAAAACATCCGCGATTATGTTAACAAATCGTTCGTTTTATTGCCAACTACCGCGATAAAACTAATTCCGGAAGTCGCCACCAAATGGTAATTTTTGCATCCGATTAAAAAGATGTGCTCAGTGAAAGTTCGCCAAACCAAAAAAGTCGGACGCATTTTCTTGTTTAAGAGGCATTGATGGGTGCTTAACTAACGGAGAAAACGTGATTGATTTAAAAATATATATTTATTTAACCGCATATCTCTCCAGCTCCTATCTAAGTAATGATACAATTTGTTGAAACAACGTTAAATAGAAAAATCTACAAAAACCTACAAAATTATACACTTTTTACTTTTTAAAATAAATAATACTAAACAATAATTTGGTTCGGAATTTTACATGATGTTACAGGCCATGTAATGGTGTTCAATCTTCAGTTGTTAATTACACGACAGTATTATCTGTAGATCTGTAAATGTACTTATAAATTGTATACAATTAGAAGCAGACACAATCCAGGAGAAGAAACCACCTTCTCGATTTTTTTCACAGGCAGGTAATATAATTACGGAAATTATTGCAGGACGTCATTAGTAAACATGTAAGTAACCAGATTTACGCAATGATAAAACAGATCAGTTTCAGCACTTTTGCAGGGACAGTCACGCAAGGATAATTGCCAACTCTGCAACTCTTTCTACTTGCACAAAAAGCAAAGAAGCGGGAATCCACAATCATTATGCAAGAGTTTTTTGGTAGTCCAAATTAGGTACCGAAATTGCATCTCAATTCCCGCCACTTTATGTAGAAACTAGGTCAGTGGAGCAGTTTTCAAATGTTAGCCGCGGCGCCATCTGCTGTTCAGTAGCGTCGATAGTTCTGCATGCTGCTAGGCAAAGAACTCGCTTCTCACTTACATTCCTTCGCTTGAAAGTATCGGTCGACACCTACAGAGGACTAACCTTGTAGCGGTATTTTTCAATTGTGGTGTGCTTCAGACACCAGACAACCGTTTGAAACTAACTCGCCGCGATAAGAAAATCCAAAATTTATTGTTGAATGTTGGGATTCCGTCCTATTTGGTGGTTAATAAAATTTAAATGTCTGGAAGATAAGAACTTTCAGGTCAGCGGGAAGGAATTAACGGTCGTTTTAGTACAATCGTAATCGTGCGAAAAATTGCGTCGCATTGACGTCTTTTATTCTAAACGCGATTGTTAGGGAGGTTCAAATTGAATAAACATTGGTCGTTGGTTCGTATTTACGAGGATGTGAAAGCAATGAAAATAGTAATTTGTTTTTCGGATGAAGGGGGAGCCGGCGAATTAAATTCTTTTGTGTGCAATTAAAACGAACATTCCCAGAAATAGTTTTTGGTGAGAGAAAAATAATAATTATAGCTTCACTTAAAATTGGGACATAAAGCAAATGAAGAGGAAAATTTTTCAAATTGGTACAGAAGTGGAAATAAATACAATTATTGTAAAGTAAAAATCAAATATTAACAAAGAGGGGTTTATTTAAATACCCATTCTAAAATTCGTATTGCCATTGATAAATGCATTGAGGGGGCAGAGCGTAAATGGATAACACAAAATTATAGTTTTAAATGTTTATTGTTTTTAACAATTTTATTGATTTGGATTTAAGATTTGCAATAATTTCAAGGGGTTGACAATTTAATTCCCCAGAGCATAACATGCATTAGCACAACTCAATAATTCACGTTCACATGATGACTACATCAATTCACATCAAAGAGATATAATGAAATAACCCCTTGGTCTACATCCACAGTGTGAATGACAGCTGCAAGGATATTGAAACCCCAAGCTATTTAACTATGAATGTAAATACATAACAGAGTCCGATTGGCAATATTTATCTCTGGTGAATCGACTAAAGCAAAGTTTCAAAGGCAAATTTAAGTATGACAGTGTTGTTAAAGTTCCACAACAACTGAAATGTTTTACAAGCACAAACTCACCATGCGAGACGACGTTAAGTTTGTTACTGCCAAATTACTTTATTGAGATAAAAGTAACATACTTTTTTTGAAATGAATATCTAAAAAGTACAAATTAACCACACCATCTACTGGACTTCATTCTCAATCAAGCACCAGAAAACAATATTCTTAGACAGACTTTTTAAATCAGGAAGTATGCAATGTCTCAAATCTCCAAGACCCACGATAGCATTGTCAAAGTGGGGGTGACCACATAGCTCCCAACTACATCATGCAGACGATAGAAACGATAGAAACCGCTCGCTCAGTCAGGGAAGCCTGGACTCCTACCTGGAGGAAAGGAAAAGAAAGAGAAAAGGGGAGGGTAGAACAGAAAAACAAGAAGAGGAGGAAGAGAAATTTTTTCAAAAAAGTAAAAAGACGGCGAGGTCTCTTGGAGTAAAGAAAACACAAAAGACATCAGAGAAAGAGAAGGAGGAGGAGATGAAAGAAATAAGACGAGAAAACAAGGAACTCAGGAGAGAGATAGAGAGGCAGAGAGAAGAATTTAAAGAGAAGGAGAAGAGATGGGAAGGAGAGAGAGACTGGTGGAAGGAGAGAGTGGAAAAGCTGGAAGAGAGAATGGAAATCGAAGAGAGAAGAAAGAGGAAGAACAACATCGTGATAACAGGATGGGACGGGGAAAGAAAAAGTCATGTAAAAAAAGAGGATGTAGAGAAGTTTTTGAAGAAAAATGTAGAGGATAGTAAAGTAAAAGATTGTTACAGGATTAACAAGGATCAAGTATTGGTGGAGATGGAGGGATGGGGTGAGAAGGAAAGAATAATGAAGCACAAAGGAAAATTGAGGGAGAAGAAGGAAACAAGGGGGATATACATAGACAACGACCTCACAAAGAAAGAAAGAGATTTACAAAAGAATCTAAGAAGTATGGCGAAGGAAAAAAGGGAAGAAGGGAAAGAAGTAAGAGTGGGATACAGGAAATTAATAGTGGACGGGGAGCAATGGAGATGGAATGAAAAGGGAGAGAGACTAGAGGTTTTCCAATAAGAAGAAGAAGGGGAGGAGGGAAAAAGGGGGAAACGGCAAAGTAAAAAGGACAATGAAACGGGAAAAAAGAAACAAAGAAGGAAGTAGGAGGGAAACTAAGGAAGGACGGGGGAAATCAAAGAAGGTAACGAGAAAAAAAGGGGTGAGGGCACTATTTTGAAATGTAGCGGGACTAGGGAAAAAAGAAGAAGATTTTTGGGAAACATGGTCAGAAAGCTGGTAAAAAATAGAAAAACTGTTACCAAAGGAGTTCAAGTGGGAATGGCAAGGGGCGAGAAGGGGAAAAAAAAGGAAGAGCAGCAGGGGGAATAATAACAGGGGTAAAAAAAGGAATAAAAGAGAATACTAAAAAGAAGGGAGAAGAGGAAGGTCACATGGTGAGAAACGTTACAATAGACAGTAAATGGTGGAAAATAGTGACAGTGTACAGCAAAGAGATGAAAGAAACAATAAGCAAGATAGAAGAAACATTAAAAGACAACAGGGAAGAATGTCTGCTTTTGGGAGGGGATTTTAACGGGAGAATTGGGGAAAGAGGAGACAGGGATTAGGAGGAGAGAAGAGAGGGAAAAAAAATCCAAAGACAAGAAAGAAAACGCGGAAGGGAAGAAGTTGATGGAATGGATAGAAGAAAAAGGATGGGAAGTGCTGAATGGAAACAAACAAGGGGACGAAGAAGGAGAATGGACCTACATAGGCGGTAGAGGAGAGACGGTGATAGACTACGGAATAGTAAACGAAGAAGCATGGGAAGAACAGAAGTGGCTTTTTAGAAGCGAAAAGAAGATACAGAGAGACATGCAGGGAGAAGACGAGGCAGAAGAAGGAGATAGAGGAGGAAGAGATAAAAGCAATAAGAACAGAGAGGGAGGTATGGAACTATATTAATAGACAGAGAAAGAAAAAAGAAAATTGGAGCGAGGAGATAACGATGAATGAGTGGGAGGAGTACTTCATGAGGCTGCTGGAGGGAGAAAAGGAAAAAAAGAAAACGGAAATAGAGACGAAGAGAAACCGAGTAGAACCTGAAGGAGAAGAAGTTACAATGGAAGAGGTGGAGAGGCATGTGAAGAAACTGAGGAAAGGGAAGGCACCAGGGAGGGATAGAATACAGAATGAGTCGTGGATGTATGGGACGAGAAGAGTGCTAGAGAAGCTGGTGGAGGTAATGAATGGGGTGTGGAGAGGAGTAGGATTCCCGGTAGGGTGGAGAGAGGGGGTAATTTACCCCATTTACAAAAAAGGAGAGATACATAAAGTAGAAGATTACCGAGGGATAACTCTCCTAAACACAGAGTACAAGTTGTATGCATCAATTCTGAATGAAAGGATGCGCTGAGAGATAGAGGATAAGGGAGCATTACCAGACAGCCAAGCAGGATTTAGAGAGGGGAGGGGAACTATGGATAATGTATACATCCTGGACCATTTGACGAAGAGTGAGTTGAAGAAGAAAGGGGGGAGGGTGTATGCATTATTCGTAGACTTCAAGGCGGCGTTTGACAAGGTGGACAGAGAGAGGATGTTTGAGTGCCTGAGGGAGAAAGGGGTAAATGCATGGCTGGTAAGAAAGGTGGAGGAGATATATGAGAAGACAAAAAGTAAAGTGAAGGTAGGGGAGAGGGAAAGTGAATGGTTTGTGACAACAAAGGGAGTGAGGCAAGGTTGCCCGCTCAGCTCCTTGTTGTTCACGATGTATGTGGCAGATATGGACGGAATGTTAGAGAGAGCACAAGCGGGGGGGTGTGTGGTAGGTAGAAAAAAAAGTGTGGAGCCTGGCGTTTGCGGATGATGTGGTAATGGTGGCAAAGAGTGAAAGAGAAATGAAGGAAATGATAAAGAGTTTAGGAAAATATGTGAAGAAGAAAAGACTAGAAGTGAATGTAGAGAAAACAAAAATGCTGGTGTTCAATAAGAGAAAGAGGAAGAACGAAGAGAGTGATTGGAGGTGGGAGGGAGAAGTAATAGAACAAGTAAAAGAATTCAAATACTTGGGTTATGTGTTAAATGAAAGAGCCACAGATAAGGCACATATTAGAGAACTGGCAAGAAAAGCAAACAAGGTGATAGGATGTGTATGGGGAATAGGAGAGAGAAGGTGGGGAGGCGATTTTAAGAGGAGAATGATGATGTTTGAAAGTCTTATTGAAAGCGTGTTGTTGTACGGAGCAGAGGTCTGGGGATGGAAAGAACAAGAGGTGATAGAGAGGGTGCAAGAGAAATATCTGAGGTGGGTGCTAGGGGTGGAGAGAGAAACGCTAGGGTACATAGTGAGAGAAGAATGCAAGAGGAATAGGTTAAGAGTGAAAGCGGGAAAAAGAGCGGTCAAGTTCGAAGACAGGATGGAAGGGAGGAAAGAATGTAGGATACTAAAGGAGTGCTGGAGAGAAAAAAAGAAGAATTCAGAGGAGCATGATAGGGAGAATTACTACAGGAGGAATGGGTATGCAAGCAAAGAAATAGGGAGACAGAGAGAAAGAGGCGTGTGGATGAATGTAGAACTAAGTGAAAGAGATAAGGATACGGATAGACAAGAGAGGAGAGAAAGAATTAGAGAATCCAGATACAACGGGAAGTACGGAAGATGCATGATCGAGGAAGTACCGAAGTATTTGGGGAGGGAGAGCGAGAAAGAAAGAAAGATGATAGCGAGGTTTAGGTGCGGAAATGAAAAGAGGGAAAATAGGTATTGGGCAGAAGATGAAGGAAGAATGTGTAGAATGTGCTATGAGGAAAGAGAGACCATTGAGCATATGTGGAACGAGTGCAGTGAGATGAAACAAAGAGAGAGGAAAGAAAGAGAGGAAATACTGAATGTAGATGGAAGGGAAATTAAATGGATGAAAGAGGTATGGAAGAGGAGGGAGAAGGGAGAAGAGGAAAGGGGAGGGGAGAAGAAATAGAGAATTTTATTTAGTTTTTTTATTATTATAATAAATTGTTAAGTTTACTTGTATATGTATAGGAATCAGAAAGCCCGTAGGGCAAATAAAGATTTATTATTTACATCATGCAGAGCGAACAAATCAAAACGATGGAAATTTTGCCTACATGCAGAAATTACAGACCCAATATATGAAATGTTGATATATAGAAATAGTACACATTGGCGGATTTATTTATTTATGGTGGGTCGTAAAAGAAATTCAAATATGGCGGCTATTATTTGCCCCCGGCTTTGTGTAATTAGTTGGTTTGGTTGGTTTTTGTTTGTAACTACGGTAAACAGATAAAGATAGCTTTAAATTTAATGCAAATGCTGTCGATCAATTTGGTTTGTATATCATTTTTTGTTATTGGCAAATTGCGACGTAAACATTTTACACTCGCCCCGATTGGGCCTCCTTTCTGGCTCGATCTTATAACCAAAAATCTCTTTTTGGTCAATATCTAGACCTTATAGCCGAGACCAAGTATGTACAGACCGAGTATGTACATTTTTATCTTTAAGAATTTTTATTTGAAACTTTTTTGCTACTGTCACAATTTGATTTTGCCGCGTTTGTCCATCGAGGGTTCAAGAACGAATCAGCGAACTAGAGATAAGCCGCACAAAAAGCACGTGAAAATTTTCTTGCATTCAACGCGTGTTCCTTTCCGAGTCAAGACCTTATCGAGGTAACATTCGGCATATTTAACAGCCTCTTAAAAATACTTCTTGACCTACGATCGGAATGAAACTTTCACCATTGTAACCGGAAAAACAGCGCGCAGCTTATGCAACTTTCCGGAAGTCGCTACGACCACCCCAAGCCATCGCCATCATTTTGATCAGCAAGGAGGCGCGCTCCGAACCTCGCCGCTCCGGAATCGTTACCTTGCCCGGAGCCGCTGCCGTTTTGTCCGGAAGAGAATGCTGTGATAAGACTTTGTTCCTACTACATTGTAACAGGCCGCGCGCGTCTGCTAACGTCATCGTCTCCCCTCCAGCGTGTCCATAAAAGAAGTGCCGCTCTGCCGCAGAAGGCAGATGTGAGTCGCACCTCTACCGAAGAGGAAGTCCCAGCCGACCACCCTCCCGGTTCCCGTTAAAGTTTCTGGTAACATCCCGGTCCCTTCCAATTTTCGACCACGTTCTTTCCGGTCTCCACTTCCGGTATCTAGCTGTCGTCTGCCGGTGTTTAATTCCGGCGGGGGCATTCTGCTCGCGAACCAGCCAATCGTCCGCGTCTTTGGTAGCATATGGACGGATCTCTTCCGGCTGCTTCTTCCGGTTTCTAGCCATCGCCTGCCGGTGTGAACTCTCGGCACCTTACAGTTGTCTGACGGCGGGGGCACTCTGCTCGCGAGCCAGCCAACTGTCGCGCCCTAGTAGCATCCAGATAAGTTCACCACCTTCCCTATCCATGACACCTTTCGCCGCCGGTACAACCGTCGGTACATAGTATAGAGGGTGCTTATTAAAAACTGGCGCTCGAGGCAACCCGACCGTAGTAAGCGTCACAACATCTTGACCACATTTTGGTCCTATCCAAGGGATTAGTGATAGGAATTACGTTCTGGGAACGAAGTAAATGGTGGAGACGTCCAATTGTTTTTAATTGGAAGCGCTTTTGCGGATCACATCGATTTAAGCGTCTAACTCGGGAAAGAGGTAAGGTAAAATTCTTTATTGCGTGCAGACCTCGACCATTCTTCGTTTCAAATAGGAAACAAATAGGAAACACCAGCATTCACCTAGGGGATTGTTTCACGTTTGTTTCACATGGTTTTTCATTGAATAGTACTGTTAGAATATTAGATGTAACGTTTTCCACACTAGTCCAGTAAATCTAGTTTTTTCCCAGGAAAAAATTCCGGAAGTTTTTTTCTCAACGGTTCTATATGTTTTTTGGGTCGCTGAATCCGAATTTGAGGTTTGCCTCCTCGCCAGAGGTGAGCTAACTTCAGGAAATGCAAGAAACTTCAAAAATTTCGGACTATTTCCAGTTTTTTGCTTATAACTCGAAAACGAGGCGTTTCTACGAAAATACCACCAATACCGTAATCCTATTTTCCACATTTTCAACAAAGAGCGAAAAAGTGGTTCATATTCAGAGCGCCCTAGCGGCCGTCCCATTAATGATAGCAACAAACATAATACCACATTCTTGTAGGAAATTTTATCTACTTTAATTTTGTATAAGTGGTCTTTTAGCTAGAACGCCTCGTTTTCGAGTTATAAGCAAAAAATTGGAAACAGTCGAAAATTTTTGAAGTTTCTTGCATTTCCTGAAGTTAGCTCACCTCTGGCGTGGGGGCAAACCCCAAATTCGGATTCAGCGACCAAAAAAATATATAGAACCGTTGAGAAAAAAACTTCCGTTTTTTTTTCCTGGAAACGAGCTTATCGAACCTAGATTTACTGGACTACACGTCGATTCCCAGAAAGAGTATTTCATGTAGGTTTGGAAAATCTCAAATTTATTCTTTTTTTTGTAGAAAGGAATCGATAAATGTAGGTATGGACAGAGAATTGAATAAGCTTTAAAATGATGTGTCACACGACCCCCCATGCTATTTACATTTTTTAAGGGGGTGGCCCCCCTGGCTAAAGGGGTGAGATCTAAGACTTGAAAGTTTGGTACAATTTGGTCCCCTATGATAACAAAATTTACCTGTTCGAGCGTTTTCTTCTGAGTCTTTCGAAATTGGAATTGTTGGAGGGATACAAATTTTAGTTGAGTATTTTATGTAGATTTGGAAAATATCGAATTCATGCTTTTTTTTGTAGAAAGGAATCGGTAAATGTAATTTGGGATAGAGAATTGAATAAGCTTTAAAATGATGTACCACACGACCCCCCATGCCATTTAAATTTCTTAAGGGGGTGTCCCCCTGGCTAAAGGGGTAGAATCTGAAACTTCAAAGTTTGGTACAATTTGGTCCCCTATGATAACAAAATTGACCTGTTCGAGCGTTTTCTTCTGAGTCTTTCGAAATTGGAATTGTTGGAGGGATACAAATTTTATTTGAGTATTTTATGTAGATTTGGAAAATATCGAATTCATGCTTTTTTTTGTAGAAAGGAAACGGTAAATGTAATTTTGGATAGAGAATTGAATAAGCTTTAAAATGATGTACCACACGACCCCCCATGCCATTTAAATTTCTTAAGGGGGTGTCCCCCTGGCTAAAGGGGTAGAATCTGAAACTTCAAAGTTTGGTACAATTTGGTCCCCGTTGATAATAAAATTGACCTCTTCGAGCGTTTTTTCTGGGTCTTTCAAAATTGGAATTGTTAGGGGGTACAAATTTTAGTTGAGACACCCGGTATAAACATACAACTTTAAACCAGAAGAATGTCGATGAATCCAAGTGGAGTAAATTAGGGCTGATGATGGCAGTAGTGTTCTGCCGAAACATGTTCCCATTGTAATTTATTAAATTTTGTGCAGTTCGACTTAAATATACTTAAATTTTAATATACAACTTTGTTATATTATTACTTAATTAATTTCAATCATCTTTAATTTATTGCTAATTATCTGCATATCTATTCTGTTAATTTATTTATATGATTTTGGGACATAACTGTAAGTTCACTGTGACCTAACCATACCTCAATTGTTAGACAGGGAATTACGCCTTTTTAGGTTGTAATACTACCTTTTACCCATTTTTACTAAAAAAACACTTTATTATATATTTTTTTCCACCAGTTCTTGGGGTTGGAAAAAACAATTCTTTCACTCATCTTTCTCAAATTCTTCACAGATACTTCTGTATTTCTTTCAAAATTTTGATTTACGAACTCACTTGATTGGACTAAATGCCAACTCATCTTGCCGCTCTTCTTTCTTGCACCCAAAATCTTGGTGCGCGTGTTTACTTTTGTCAATATATAGACCACAGGGTCAAGATGAAGGTGTAGTAAACTTTTGTCACTATCTAGACCTCATGGTCATAGACCTTTTGGTGCTTTCATGTTATTAAATAACAATTTAAAAAGCTGTGACAATCCATCAGTAACTAACGAGACATCATGTGAACTCCCAAGTCATCTGTAGCTTCAGTACGACATATTACTAGAGTTGAAAGTATTAATAATTTTTTTTCTGGATTTTACAATCTAGTTATCTGTGAAATTTATAGAATACTTGTGTTTAAAATTACCTGTGAATGCGAAGAAGTCAATTTTTAAGAAATTACATGATATACACACAATTATTTACATGATTAGTGGTTCATGTTTTTACAAATAGAATTGCATGGAAATATTCAAAATAAAATGTAATAAAGTAATCTAAATAAGTGTAAGTATATAAGTCTCTGGCACAAATAAACTTTTATGTATTAGAAATAGCTTGCAATCGCTTATTAGAAACCTCAAATCCAGTGTCAGTTTTACTCTTTATTTTTCACTCTACTTTGCGTCTTCTGGTTCTGCTCATCTAACTCTTGTAATAATGTGGTGAACTTGGTCAGTATTTCTTCCATGTCCTCGTTGCCAGTTTTATGTATTAGAAATAGCTTTCAATCCCTTATTATAAACCTCAGATTCAACGTTAGTTTTATTCTTTATTGATTCCTTTCTGTCAACTGTTTTACATCAGTAACTTGATCACAAATATATAACACAAATAAAGCAAGTTTTATAGAGGCAGGGTCCTAAAAGAAATGCCAATATGGCGGCTACGTTTACGACATGACGCCACCACAACACGTGGTTGGAACAAGCGGTAAAATTTAAATGAATTAGCTAAATATTTGATATACGAACAGAAAAGCAATCGTTTCCAAATTACGTTGACGTGTACTTACTATAGATTTGGCAGAAATATAAATGTAAAGAGGTTACCTATATTTCCGGGAACATGCGACACGTGGTTTTGGAATCTGCCTTAACCCGACAGTCTCATAAAATAAATTATTGATGATTCGATTTTGACTGGAACACTTTAAAAAACTTGAAAACCTCATGGTGCAAATAAAATTAGATTTAAAAAATTTATAGAAAATGAGCTGAGCTTGTTTCGAGGGTCGTTGTTGTCGGTTCGACCGCCAAACACATTGTCAAATTTGGGATTTCTCAAGATTGACAAAAAGGTTACTTTTTTCTCCGCAGAGTCCAGATGCTGGCAAAAAAGATTACTACGATTTGATTTTGATCTTAAGGTCTCGAAGCAGATTTTTGGTTATAAGATCGAGCCAGAAAGGAGGCCCAATCGTCGTTAGGGGCGAGTGTTGTTAAAATGTTTGTCGCAATTTGCCAATAACAAAAATTGATATACTTCAAATTGATCGACAGCAATTTTTTACTGCAGTACTATAATATTAAATGTGTGCATGTGAGGTCTAGATCCTGACAAAACAGATTATGGTCTCGAAACTGATATATGCGATTTACGACACTTTGTTTTTGGTTGCAAGATCGAGCCAAAAAGGGACCCAAAGTATACTGTTTGGGGGCGAGAGACATAGGAACTTTTAGCACTTTGCTAATAGCAACGAACAGTAAGTTGATCGACTGCATTTGCATTCTAAGGTAACTGTACCCTATATGGCCTAGAACTCAATATGGCCTATATCACCTGATTCGGTAAATACGCAAAAAATCACAGAGATGGTGGTATAAGTATACTTGGGACGTTAAAATAAGTTACTTGTTGTATTCCCAGCCTCTCAAAAATTCTACTAACTAATTTCGAACAAGTAAGTTTCAATTTTTAATAAATTGTTATAGTTGCTCAGAAAATGTGATGTTACATCAATCGATAGTGTGTTTTGTCCTCTTTTCAATCATATATGCTAATTATTCATTAACAATAAATTTAAATCATTCGGTAATGCGAACCAATATGGCCTAGGCAGAACATTATTTGAAAAAAAGAAAACCGACATTGAAGCACCTAATCCAGTAAACACATGCACGTTGTTTTAACGTCGAAAAGCCGTGTATGTGGTTGATAACACGTTTATGGTTGAAAATATCACGTTATATTTTGGTAATACCTTCAACGTTATTTTAACGTATTGTACATAACGTACATTCAACGTTGATTTACAATAAAATATTCACTACGTATCTACAAATTACGACAATTCAACGTTAAAAAATTACGTTATTTTTAAATATTATATATGACGCAATAAAGACGTTTAATCAATATTGTTAATCAACGAAAGGTACATAATGTTGATAAAATATAAGTTATTTTCCACGTGCAGTTCTGACGATTGTTTCTCCTGAAATTTTTACATTAAATACACGTGTTTTTCTAGTGTCATATAGGCGTGTTTGTCGTCGTTTATTTTTCGTGAAATTCTTACATTAAGTACACGTGTTTTTTTAATCAAATAAAAAATAAAAATACCTAAGGAGTGGAAGAGTTCCAGCAGAGTATAAAAAATCATCATCATGGTGTAGCCCTATAGGTTTTTGGGTTTAAAAGGAGGTTTTTCAATTTACTTCCCTTATTTTTTTTATTATTGTATTTTACTTTACCTCAATTTACTTTTCTTTATAAAAAATCATGTTAAACAATATATATTTATTATTTAAATCATAACTTAAATCAAATTATATAAAATAGAAAAGATCAAATGGCGGTGAAGTCTAAATTATTATTTTTGACTATTATTTCTCGTAAAATTTTAACATTAAATACACGTGTCTTTCTAGTCATCTAGACTACAAATAAAAACGCATTTGAGGCGTGTTTTGGCGCCGTTTACTTTTCGTGAAATTTTCCCGTTAAGTATACGTGTTTTTCTAGGCAAATAAACACTAGAAAAACGTATTCCATATCATATTATTAGGCGTGTTTTGTGGTCAAGTTTATAAGTCACTAAAGGGTTTGAAAGATAAAAATCAATTGATAAATACAAAAGATATGTTCACTGTTACTATTTGCTGAGAAAAATAGAAACCAAATTTGACGACCGTAAACATCCTCATAGCAAATGACTAGTATTCAGCGAAAATGATAATGTGGGTTTGCTAAGATAAGCTCAAATGAATCCAATAAATCACAGGCACAAATAACTCTGTCATAAAATATTATCATCCCAGTCAGCCTTAATTAATACTCATTGCATTGAAACCCGGTTAAAAGACGTTATTTAATTCCCATCGATTACCTTCTTTACAAAAATATCTTAATTAATTAGGTTCTAACTTATTGAGACTCAAAAAATGTTTAAAGTGGATGTTTGAATTTAAAAATTGGCATAATTACATCATTAATGCCGTAAGGTATTTTTAGGCTGTCAGCCAACCCTACATTCTAATTAAAGGGATTTCTTTGATGTTTTAACAAATATCTAATAAGATTTTCATATCGTTGCAAATTGTTAGTTTTTGTAATCATCAAGGTCATTTTGGGGGAGCGGTACTATCGGGTGTTCATTTAAATTAGTCATCAAGTCGCCTATGAATTTGACATAACATTTTAACGTATGTCTGTTGCCAATTTTTTTTTACTTGACAGTTGTATACTTTCAGTCGTTAAATTTAAGTTAATTAAAATAAAAAATAAACTTTTACTCAGTTACCCCAGTTAGCTACCTGGTGGTAGATGTGCGAGGACAAGCGCAACACCTGTTTTGTGCGCAAGACCGATCGTGTTAAGCCTCCAACTTTTTCGTGTCGTCTTGTCTTCGGCTTTTTGCGTTTGTACACGCGCGTTTTCAGATAGTTCAGAATTGGATGAATGGAAGAAAATTGAGGAGTTGAGACTGAAGCCCCAAACAGCTGGTAATCTGTTGATACACCTTTGTTGTATAGCACCACGAACAAGAACGCATTTGTTTAAAACTGGCGTCCTAACCGAGAGGAATTGGAGGTTATGTTTTTCCTACTGGTTTTGGTTTATAATGGATTTAGCTAAACTTATTTCATTGCAGGTACATGACCGAATATGGCAACATTTTGTGCAGTTCATGGTTGCAGTAACAGAAATAATAGGGAAGTCAATAAAAAAAAATTGTGCGAGATCGAAGGGGTCGCGATTTACCTGAGGGCATTAAACAACGCGAGTGTTGGTTAAAAGCCATTTAGACACGTCCAGTAATGGTATTACCTTGACATCAGAGCGCAAAAAAGCGAATTTTAGAAGTGGTCCAAGAGGTAATAGTATTGATTAATTTGTTGCGATTATGGTATGTAAAATTTTAAAAGTAGATAAAAATGCTAATCATGCAGTTTTCGAACCAATATGTTACACAAATAAATTAAGGTTCAATGGATTAACAGAGCATGGGAGATTCAAAAAAACATTACTTTGGTGTTTTATGTATCCTTTTAAATAAACATATGTTTAAAAGAAATTAATAACTGAAGTTTTTGGAGATGTTTTGGCGTTAGATTTGGAGTATTGGTTAAAATTATTGGTTCTAAATATACAAATGACCAATTTAAACTTAAAGAAAACAACACTTATTTAGAAAAAAATTTGCTTGTGGCAGGTTATGGTGAATATCTTGCTTGTGTGTGCGTTTGGTATTGGGCTTGCAAAATATTTTATTTTTAATGTTCTAATCTTATTTTCATTTTCTAGGTTTTTAATTAAAGACCTTGTGGGATTACACATGGCTGAGGTAATAACGCCAGCATTTTTAAAGGGAAAACGTCAAGTAGAACCTATAGCTACCCAGGCAGCACAACAATATTGAGCCAATATTGGGCCATTCTCGAGGATATATTGGCCCAAACTTGTTTCTCTACATTGGGCCATTATATAATGTGGACATTTCGCAATATTGGTCCTACAACGTATTTCAATCATGGCCCAATGACGTATACCAATCATGGCCCAACAACGTATATGAATCATGGTCCAATGACGTTTACCAATCATGGCCCAACAACGTATATCAATCATAGTCCAACAACGTATACCAACCATGGTCCAACAACATATAGCAATCTTTTTCCAACAACGTATGCTAATGTTGATTCAATAACTCAATATTTGTACAATAATCTAATCCGATGCAAACTGAATGAAAATGTAATGTATATTTAGCTCATCATCGTGATACAACTGTATATATGTATTACTATAATTATTATTCATAATTCTAATTTACTACCAATTTAAAATATTTTACAATAGACTAGTGTCCAAACTAGTTAGTTAGAAAATACCAAAAAAATACTAAAAGGTATAATATAATCAAGGTCAATATTATCTAAAACCAATCTTGACATTGATCCATTGAAGATGAAACCTTTAAACTTAAAATTAAACAAGAAATAAAAATAAGATCGTAATTTATTGTAAACATATAATTAATAAAAATTTTATATTACATACTCGTGTGTACATACTCATGTATATTGCTTCATTATTTAGTGATTTATTTTCTGTAAAAAAAGTTTAGTTAATGTTTGATAATAATTATCAAATTATCCGATCCCCAGCGGTTATTTCCAACTCATTGTTAGTCAACTTGAAGTTAGTCTTAACTGCTTCTAAAAAATAAAATTTACCGTAACGTAACTTATTTGAAGTATCAATAAATAATAATATATATATACGGCAAGAACTACTAGATTTTACTTATTAATCTTTTATGTCCATTTATTCCATGCAACTGATAAACTTAAAGTTTACAAATTCTCAAAACACCATTTTCTCAAAAAATAAGAGGAATTAATCCATAGAAAAAGTTAAAGACAAAAGTTAATAGTAAATAAAATTAATAAATAAACAGATTCATATTATGAATAATTAATTATGTACAATCTTATGATTTTTTTCATTTCCTCATTGGGGGCATTCTTTTCACGTTTTCTTGTCGCCTCTAAATCAATTCAAACCATATATAATATAATAAAGGATATTCTCTTACCCATAACCACTTCATATAATTTCATACGAGAAAAATTAATTTTGTTCGACCTTGTCCGGAATATAGAACGGCCTCATGGGGAATTTCCGATTTAACCATATTTATATAAATGGTTTTGTAAGTATACTCTCTACTCAGTAAGTAGAAAATATAGCTAAAAGTAAAAAAATCAATAGTACAAAAAATAAAATCAATAACTACTATTATCGTACTTTCTGCACACTCCCGCTCATCGGACTCAGAGGGGTGACAACAAACTTGTTTATCGCTTCAAGGACCATAAAAGACTGACAAGGGCTTGTGCAGGTACTGGGAAAAGCTACAAGGTCACAAGAAACTGACCGGCTTTCTCGCATGTCGAAGGAATGTTTATTATAAACAGTTACAAATATGTAAATCCTAAAACTACCCTAATCAGTATTCACTATAATATTAAACTACAGTATAGACGGTGTGCACATTTTAAATTCCGCGTGTTTTACAGTGCCTTCAACGGCCTTTCTGGCATTTTTAGTGGTAAAACAAATAAACGTCATATTTGCAACATTAAATTTGTCTAAATGCTTAAGTATCATTAATAAAAAAGAAATGGCTGTGCAACAAACTATAAAAGGCTGATCTCTGATTGTGATATATTAGAAGTTTGCACAAAATCTAAATGCAAATTTTATCCAAATCTGCTGTCTTTCGTTCCCATACGATTTGTTCGGAACGGTGTAAAACTTTACAGACGGTTATATTTTATTATAGTATTTATTAGGACAGCCAACAACACAACAACCGATTCTCGATGAAGCATTTTCTCGCACTTCAGACATTTGTTGAATTGAAGAAATCTGTCGAATCTGTTAATTCGGTTCGTACCGTAAATTACCTACCACTAAAAATGACAGAGATGCGCGGCTTTTTGACCCGGGGGCAATGTTTCGGCGCTTATAGCGTGGAAAAAGGGCCATTCATTATACAACGCAAGATATTGTTTCCAGCATATAAAAAAATAGTAAGCAAATATCTAATAAAATATAAGTAATGCTTTCACATTCTTTTAATATAACTAATATTAAAAAAAGATTCAATATTTTCTAAGTATTAGTAATATATGACATAAATAAACTTGGCTACTAGGGAAGTTAATTCGAAAGGAAAGTTTTCTTATATTAAAATTCTCATTCATAATTTTGATGTATATCTGAATTAATATTAAAAGTAATTTTTTATTTAAAAAGAAACTTCCCTTTAAAGAAACTTTGCACAATGTCATGAAATTTTATCAGTATAAATCATCGAATACTGCAATGAAAATTGCAAAAGACTAAAAACACAAAATTTGAAGAAAATGAGCCACACCTGAAGAAAAATGTTGGCATAATACAATATTGGCTGAATCTCGTAAAAACAATATACCAAAAGCGACAAGAAAAACGTATTGGACCCATATTGTATTACAATATTGTAAAAGAAGATATAGGGCCAATATAGACAATTTCATCAATGGCTAAAGGAAGTAATTTTATATTGGCACAATGTTGGTTTACAATATTGTAAAAACAAATATTTTAACAATATCGGTGATACGTCGAAATGCCAATGGAAATGAATCGATAATGAGCCAATATAAAAACAAGCTTTAGCCAATGTAATGTGCTACTTGGGTATTGAATCGACCAGGACGTTGGCAAGTGTTAGAATTCACATAGAAAGTATTATTGGGTTGTTGAGACAGAAATAAAAGGGATAAAGAAAAAGGATGAAAATATTGCTGTTTTAGATTAAGTGTTATCAGTTTGTAGTGCTTTTGTTAATCTTTGTCCACCAATTATAATTATTGAATTTTTTTCCTAATTGTAATTTTTATTTGTAATTTGCATAATTTGGATTAAGTGTCAAGTTGAACGATACCATTTTATTTGCGCTTTTTGTTTGAATATAGCACCATTTGATCCCCATCATCGGGTTGACGGCACTGACACCATAGCTGAGTCTGTAATTTATTTAATAATAATTAATGTAATTATTGTAATAAGTCGATGAGACCATTGTGGAAACTCAACTGACCTTATTTCCATTGCCTCTGGAACTTCAATGTCCCTATTTGTTGAAGGTTGGACCTGTTCCCCAGAGGTAAAAAACTTGCCTAGTAGGCAAAATAATTTTTTCTTGTAAATTTAATGCCTTGTTGGATTCTTCTAACCAAAAAGTGAGGTAAAAAAATATTTTTTCCACAAAAAAATTTTTGGGACTAAAAAGTGCAAAATAAGTGATGTCCAACTTTGTCAGGCTTGTTTTTTTTTTCTTCAATCAATTGGCACTTGCTGGTGTCCTTAGTGCAATACAGACATTTTACTTTCACACAGCTTTGACCACAAATGTCAATACCTACTTACAGATGGTTTATTAATCGATGCTCTACATGCCTCTTTAAAATTTGACCACTTGCTTGTTTGCCTCTGTTGGTGGGTTTCAGCCTGAATGTTTTAAATTATCAAAGGCTGCTCACAATGATTTTTTGTATGCCCTATTGCCTGGAGCTCTTTCAAATTTAAGGTTTTATATTTCTCATAAAATAATTTTGTAAAGAGCAAATCTTGAAACTCCTCAGGGTTTTCATGAGTGTTTTCTTCTAATAATGTGGAGAATAGACACAAACTGAATTGAATTGAAAATACATTTGTTTTCTCACTTTTGAATTACAATTTTTCTTAAATCTAACAAATTTTTATGTGTGGGTCGTGCTTAGACTTAGGGCCTTTTCAGTACGTGACTATATAATCCTAAGGTCTTAATTATGTCAAATTTACAATGGGAATCTTAAATCTAATACAATGTTCATTTGAGAAAATTGAACAAAACAAACCAAAAAGAAAAGAATGTTCTGGTGGTGTCTTGTTCCGTCCTGAGGTCTTCTCCTTTGTGGTTGGTCTTGCGTTTTCGAGTGCTCTCCGTGGGCACTCTGGTTGGTGGTCTTGTCTATGTTGGTTCCGGGGTACTGCCAAGGAGGCCAAGGAATTGCTGTATTTCGGCTAATTATTCGGTCATCAAAGAACTCTCTTATGTAGTTAAGCGTTTCCACTGTTGTATGAGGGGTGGCTCCATATTGCCAATATTGAAGCTCATCATCGTGGAGTTGTTCAAAAAATTGCTGTAAAATTTCTGAAAATTCCCCATTTTGATTCATATTGGTAAACCAGTTAAAAAATTCAGTCTTTGCGGATAATCGGCTGGTAACAATTCCTGTACCATTGAAATACTATATGGAAACATCTCTAAATCTTTGTGCAACATTTTGTGGGTAGTTCCAATCGAAAGATTTACTTGCTGGTGTAGTCGTCGAATAGATGTTTTTGGATTATTTTCCATTATTTGTTCCGCTTGGGCAATAACCTCTGCTGTACGTTTCCTTGGGGCCCCACTGCCAGGCTTTCGTAAAAGACGACTACCGGTTTCATTAAACTGTTTCAATATTCTGTCCAAGGTTTTTTTAAATTGCATATAGTCCACTACAAAATTTGGAAATTCTTCGTGAAATTCTTGGAGGCAGTCCTCTATCGAATGTACCCAAACTCCATCCACTTTGGTCCCATTTCGGAAATAGCTTGTTAGTAAAAACACTTTTTGTTCTAAACTGTACGCCATCGTTTCGCCGTAAACAGTACCAACGAACTCAAACGAACTGTTGAATTTTCTATCGATATGACAACTGTTAAAACACAATGGTAAAACGTCGAAGAAAACCGCCGGCACTAGTTATCCAACAACTGTCAAATGTCACTATCATTTTAGGTTACTGTGATGTTAGTATGAATTTTATGAAGCAAAAAATCACATGCGTTTTTCAATTCGTCTTCGTCACTCAAAAAATCATAAGCAACTTGATGACTAATTTAAATGAACACGTGTTATGTTTATCTTTATTTTCTAAAAGTTGTCTCGATCAAAAATTTTATATTGATACATCAACAGTTCAAAATGAGCTAAAGTATCTATCTAAAGTCCGCAACTTGTAGAAAAAACGTTTACAATAAAATATTGCTAAGTAATGCAGTCATAAATCCCCCGCGTTTGAAAGAACCTTCCAGTAGCGAAAATTTCCCGCTAAAAAACCTACACAATATAAAACCCATCAATAATTTAAACCAAACAAAAAACCTGCCTTATCGAATCACTCTTCCGGATTACGAAACAATTGAATGTGTGTTTTTCGCAGAATTACCATGATTCCCAACGAGTTCGCGGTTAGGGGAAAAACACTCGTTTTTGTGACAATCCGTTGGGTTTATTTTTATGTATACTCACCCACTCTCCCAGCGTTGAGAATTTTTTCGTTTCCGATTCGCCATGTTTGACGAGAAATATTCGTGGACTTATTAGATGCATCTTGTTGTAATAGAGTTGTTATTATCTACTTTGTTATGATAATGCGAGAAAGTGTAGAAAATACAATGAAATAAAATGTTTTTGAACGAACCACAAGAAATGTAAAAAAACGAGATCCGCGCTTCATTTCGAACATCTTTTCTAACAGGTAAAAGCAGTACTTTTACTCGAATTTTTATAAACTTGTTTATTTTACTTTTGAATTGGATCAATAGGCGTCAATACATTGAAGGAATTGTGGGGTTTTACACCGATGAGATATTGAAAAAAAAAAACACAAGTCGTTTACTTTTATTACTATGAAGCTGTGGTAGAAGAAACGTATTACAAGACTTGAGAATAAAATGTTCTCCAATTTTTTGTTTGTCTCCTTCAACCTCTTCACGCAAAAAGTCAAAGAGGTTTTCCTTTCTTTTCAATTAATCGTGTTTTTAATGAGTATTAAACGGCGTCGCGGCGGTGAAGCGTCGCCGAGCACGACCGAGAGGTCTGCTTAACTGACCGGCGCTGATTAAGAAGAAGAAGCTGATCAGCTGGAATGGGCCTCGTTCACTCCGAACAATAATTTACTTTAATGGAAGAACGAGTGTTATTAAGTTTGCCGAGGAAAGGACAGAATAAAGAACAACTCGCTATCCAGCGGAGACGAGGAACAGAAAAATCAGTTAAGAGGGAGATGAAAACGATTTAATAAAACATGGAAGAGTTATTCGAATTTGACCGGAAAAGTCCCACTTTGCGGAAAATGCGGAAAAGCTACAAGTTAATTACGTCTTTGACATTCGTTTTATGTAATTCTTTTATGTAAGGAAGATAATGAGGTTAAACAGTACTACGGACAGTTGTGTTGTTCTCAAACGAAAACACTAGAGTGACAGAACGGAATTGACATGCAGCCGTCTAAAGAAACATCAAAATTAAAGATGGAAATTAAGCCGCATATTTAAGATATTTTTTCACTTATTAACATTTAGAGAAGATATCACTATGGCATTCAGTGATATTGTCACTGAACTAGCGATGGTGTTTCTATTATTCTCAAACAATGTCATTTTAGCCGATTCCATTAATTACATCTTCTGTATTTTCCAAAGCTCACAATAACATTAAATATATAACTATATTATGTAATATTCTCTTATAGCGGAATACAAAAATACTGTTTAATGCGTTATAATTGGCTTGAGTTAGTTCCTGGTTCATTTCGTTGGATCTCTTCAATATCCATGTTGTACACTGTATTATAAACGCATAACTCTCTACGACTCAAGCTTCAAAATAAGCCGGTGTCTTTTAATGCACACTTCCAATTCATCATGATTTCAGAGAAATCCACGATGTGCTAATCGAACTTCGTCTCTTGCAACCCTAAGACAAAAATCTTCTTCATCCTTTCCAATTCCTCGTTATGGAAATCCGCTCTCGGTGACACAGTTTCCATTTGAAATATGAAATTCTTTGAACCAAATCCTGAGATATTTAATAACGTTTCGAGGATAATATTTACAAAATTCCAGCAGAGTCATCAAAGTAACAGTAAGTACATAGGGAATATTGTGTATTTAATGTAGACGGAGCGTGATAAAGAGTGGATGAGTCAAATTCTGAAAAAGAAATGCCTAAAGCGTCAAATCGATACAGTGTTAGAAAACGTCATCCAGGTCGTCGTGCGAGGGTGACTCTTCGAAGATGTCGGGGTTGAACAAAAGGAAAAAACATCAATAGTGCAAACGGAATTTAATGTAATTTTATACACACAATAGAGGTGGATTCGATACACAACCTCAGGATCCCAATTTTTCAGAATCTCAATTCGTTGATTGTCAGGTTATCAATTTCTAAAAGTCTCATTTTTTTCAGTTTTATAGGCTCTCAAGTTTTTATAACTTGAGTGTAACTTCTTCAGGTTTGCATGTTCAGTTTTTTCGTGTCTCAATTTTTCTCAACTTCTTAGTGCTCCACAGTGTCAATTTTAGAGGAGCATGGAGTACAATTTTTCCGTATTTATATTTTTTTAATAATCCACCTTCCTGCACAATCTTGCAATATACATTTATTTAACAATTTTCCTAAGCGTCATCTCTGTTTGAATGTCTCAAATTTTCGGTGTCTCAACCATTTATTTTCTTGCACTGTTTCAGTCTTTTGGGTTTTGTGTTTAGTGTCGCAGAAATTAGTAAATAAAAATAAATAAAAGTAAATAGTTAAGTCTTCCAATATTCTTATTCTCATAGTTCAAGGTTTTTGGATCTTTATTTTGGTATCCTAAACATACCCTAAAAGCTACTTAACTTAAATCGTGGGTTTTTGTTTTTTTAGGGGGTAAAAATGAAAAAAATCGTTATAATAATCATTTTATTCTAATTAACGAAATTCTAAATAAAGGTTCTTAGCCTTTTTTCATAGTATTAATCGCTTTTCAGTAGACGCTAAAAGTTCTGTCCCCAGTAGATCTAATCCACATTGAAAAAAATAGTAATATTATATTATTTTGGTAAATAATAATAATCATTTCATAAAATAAAAAATAATTCTATATCGTTCTCTTGGTTTGTAGCACACTGTATTCCCTGATCTTCATCAAGACTTTCATCGACATCTTGATGAACCATTTCTTGGATCAACGTCTTCCTAAGTATCATTCTCTTTCAGGTGAACTTTATGCACTGGTGTAGAAAACACTCTTCAGAAAAAATACTTCTATTAAAACTCATTCATGTTTTCCAAGTTTTTCAAAATAAGTATAAAATTTTTATTAACGTTCTGTTTTCTTTTAACCAAAATTACCAAAGTACAGTCCGTCATTTTATCCTCGTCTCAGGTGTGCTTGAGACTGTGGGACATCTAGACTAGTGATTTGTAAATAGTGCAAATAATGTAAATATCGTAATTTAAGAAATCAAAATAAATTGCTAATAGATAATGAGACCACAGAAACACCATATTGGGGTCAGCTTTAGGATACGAAGATTTGTAAGAAATTGATAAACGAAAATGGAGATTAAGAAGAAATAAATAAATCGATATGAAGTTTAAGAAGAAATACTAAGCTGGGCAGGAAGAAAGAACAAGTTTAAGGTTACTTGAGGAATAAATGAAGCAACGTCAGAAAAGGCTGCGTGATGACCTAGAGAGACGACAAGAAGCTGATTACATGACGGTGTTGACAGAACTCGACTCACTAAGGGAGTAATGAGTGAACAAAAATTGACTTCACTGGAGAAATCGTGCTGGTATATTGGCGCTGAGACTGAGGCGGGAAGATGTTGACTGCAGCCGCAGCTGCAGCCGCTATTTTCATTCGAAAGGACGAGCAGCTATTTGCTCCCATGGTTAGAATTTCGTGTGTTCTGGAGGAAGTCTACTGGACACCTGGGGCCTGTAACCCAAACTGCACAATTGTAACAAGTCTACAAGTAATCTGCCTGTAACTGCAAGTTCTATTTAATTCACATGTACTTTTTAATTTACATTTATACACATGTAACTGCATATTATGTAATTTAATTATTCGGTCTCTCTACAGTTGATTGAGTGTTTACCATAGGCTGGTTCGTTTTTTCTAGGAGCGTCTATATTATTATAAGTATTCCATCCACCACACCACATACTTCAGGAAAACAGGCTGTTGTAGGTATTTTTTCTACAATATCCAACATATTATGGGGCCATGACAATATTTCTTCGAATTTTATCTCAGTAACAGTATCTGCACATACTGACTCTATTCCCTAACAAGTGCAGGGCAATTAATATCTTCTGCGGTGGTGTCAATCCATACCATCGAACTGTTCTATTTGCAAGTGTTGGTCCAATATCCCGAATGAGATGTTCAAACGAAACTTTTCGTTGAATCCGTTATCAGTCAGAAAAGCATCTTTCTTTATATTAAATCGATATTCTCTAGGCAAATCTTCATCCTCACTTGCGGAATCACTTGACCACATTATTGGGAACAGATACGTACGTATTGTAACGTGGCCTGAGTCGGGCGGGTTCGAGGATTTAAAAAAAATTCTGATGCACACCGTAGCTACTAAATTTTATGAAAAAAACTAACTTTTCACTATGTACAAACTTCCACGATACCACGCTGACCACTTGTTCACGATGCTACCAGTCGACTGACTTGCTCCGTTGTTTGATCCCTTCTTATACCGCTCCCGGAGTTCTCCATTTCTTCTATTCCCGGAATCATGAGATCATGTTTTCGGCGCAATGGATTATTCCAGAAGAATGAGATCAGTCTCTTGGACGAGCGTGGTATAGCATGAGATCACCACCACAGAGTCTACTAGATTCATGAGAGCATCCCATGTGAACCATTATTCCCAGTTGTTCTCATGTGGACTGTTCCAGATTAATTACGTTACCATACGTGGTGAGATCATCATGACATCATTCGCTTCCGGTGCCGTCGCGCTGCCGTCTCAATATCTATTTGTATTTTGTTAACGATTCTATGTAATTTTTTATGGTATCGCGGTTGTTTCTAAAGTGGAATAGATGGTTTGGGACTATTTGGTATTTTTACGTAATTATGCTTTTGGATAGAGTGGGAAGAAAGAGAAATTACCTCATAAATAAACTGGAGAAATTGTAAAATAAACTCGAAAACTATGAGAATGAGATGCAACTAAAATACTAAAAAATTGAGAAAGGTTTTAATCACTAATTGGTTTTGAACTCAAGCCTGAAATTTATGCAGCCGTAAATTCGCGGTTTTACTTTAAGAGATTTTTTTAATTTCTGGCGTTAGTAAAAAAATCGTCCATATACGGGCGTTATTCTATAGGTTCTATAGGTACTTACTGTTACGACCAAAATTGGCGTAGCGTTCTGTCTTAACGTTGAAGTTGGATAAAGTTTACACTTTTATCCCACAAGCCCTATAATCTAATTTTAACAATGGAAAAATGAAACTGACCAATGTCTAAATATAAATGATAAAATTTAACGTGTTGTTTGAACAATATATAAATTTAAAAGGAGACAAAATAATTTAACAAATTATTTAATTTTAAAGATGACAAAATTTAAGTTCACAATTATTTCAATTTAAGCCTCTGGCTGTCTGGAGCTGAGTGTTTCTCAAACGCACGAAACCACCTTGGCCCTCTTTACTCTACCAAACAATACTTGTGGCATCCGCCACTGATGGGATCCGCGAGTTGAAGTCAGTAGATAACAACGGAGAAAAGGATTTCGAAACTTGAACAATGGGAGGAAATCGAAAGAAAGCAGTCCTTATGAACTGGTGGTGATGTTGCCTAAATTGATTGGGGAACAGTTAAAATCTGAATAGTATAAAAATCTGACCTTACCCTCTTCCCGGTTTCAAGTAGGCTACAGGGTAGGAGAAAAGTGGCACGAAGGAGCCAGGTTTTGAAAGAGCCACTTGCATTATTTCGTTAGTTTAGGCACGGATTTGGTAAACGATTTTATTTTTAAGTGAAAACAGTGATTTCCCGTCACCCACAAACTTGTGACAGTACGCCGAAACCAACGGACGCCAGTACGTCCAGTCAAAATTTTTAGCACTAAAAAGTAAATATTTTGCTTCATTTAAGTTGTTTTTTGGTATTTTATTGTAAACAAATATAGGTACATGGATTGTACATTGAGTTTGTGCATATATTTGGCCTTGCAGCTTCGTAAAAACTGAGCCGCAAAAGTTTTGATATTGTTGTTATTTTGAAGGTTATATTTGTTTTAAGAATAAGTTATGAAAGAGCCGATGAATGGGCCCTAAAAGAGCTGGCTCTTTTATAACCCTGCATTAGAATTTTGTAAATAAAATGTAACAATAAATATTCATTTTTTTTTCATATACATATTATAAAATTATTTGCTTCAGATATTGCATTATGGAGAAGCCTGTTCCAAAAAAAAACGAAAAAGAGCCGAAAAATCGGTAATTGAAGAAGCAGTCCATAAAAACCATTAATAGAAAATCAAAACTAAATCAAGAAAATTCCGTACTGCAAGATGACTGATTCGTCTGACTCGAATTGGCTGAAGTAAATAAAAAGGTTGTTCGAAGCAAAACAAACTCCAAAACACGAAAACAGTAATCAAGATTGGTTTCAGTATAAAATTTGTTCTGGTTGGGCTCATGAATCCTGTGGCATTAAGGGGAAATTTAATTTCTTTTGCAAGACATGGTTCTAATTTTTAAGAAAATTTAAAGTTCCTAAAAAGTCTGAATATTAAACTTAAGCAAATAGATAGTTAAGATTTTGAAGCTTAAAGTGAGCAATATTTTTTTTAAGTAGAATATTATTTGTTATTTTCTTTAGTTTTTGAGATTGTTATTAATAAAAAATTTAACTTTTTTTTATAAACCAGAAGAATGTTCTGGTGGAGAATGAATCCAGGTGGAATAAATTTAAATTAAAATTTAAATAAATCTAAGTCGAACTCCACAAACTTTAATAACTGTAAAATTACTAAAAATTTATATTCTTTAAGGGCTGATGATGGCAGAAGTGTTCTGCCGAAACATGTTCCATTAGTAATTTTACAGTTATTAAAGTTTGTGGAGTCGTTCGACTTAGATATATTTAAATTTTAATTTTTGTTTATAGTTTTACACTTTATAATACAGACTGGCTCTTTCATAACTTTTAGTGGCTCTTTCAATACCGAAATGTTATGAAAGAGCCAAAAGACACATTTTTTTTTTAAATTAATATTTCATTGATTTTTTTATTGTGTTTAAGGTTTCTTCGTATGAAATTACCTACTTTAATAAATAAATAATAATTAGAGACCAAAAAAAAACATCGTTTCTTACATTAAAAGTATATTTTTTTGCTCCGTTTAGTAAACTGGCTCTTTCATGCCACTTCTCCCCTACACAAATTCCGCCACATTCCGTATTATCACGTTTCGTTGGATCAAAATCCTTGCGCAACTTTAACTCGACGGTTTAGAGAAAAAAAGTATTGAGAATTTTTGCTGCTATTCTCTCGATCTATTTGCTGTTAAAATTAATGTACTTTTTTCTGGGACATCTTGTATATCCAGGTGGCGTGCAGATTTTAAAAATGTTGCAGTACCTATCTTTGGCAGTGGAACAACACAGACCACACCACTGTATTGGCTTGACTATTATTATTCATAATGAAAGACGTGACATGGTCACGAACAGTTGAACTACCCGGAGGCAATCCGGTGACATCAAGTTCCGTTGTCGGACAAAATTCAAAGTCCTCTACACCGACGCACGCTGAATATGGAGTCGAAGCGAACACGTCCTGCAATCAAACATTTTCTAATTATGTTTTACAGAAAAAAGAAACTTTGCAATGAGCTTGGGATAGCCTGGAAAGTTTAGTGTAAGTCCCATCACTTTGTTCGGTTATTTTCTGTCACAATTCCTAACTAATAGGATCGACCGTGATTGGACTGCAAATAATTAAACTGGGAATAATTCGATTAATTCTCAAATGAATTTGTTTTGCATATTATTTTCAAAAGGTAATAATTAAGTATTATGGTTGGCCACGGCAGGAATTTTCAATGTTCGAAGTTGGAAAATTTAAGAAAGTGGTTTCTGATGGTGGGAGGATATTTTCAAGAACTAATCTCAATTAGTTGTCTAACGCCTAACCTTTAGTAAAAAATTCCGAAAACTATGAGACTTAGTAGTTATAGACACGTACTCTTTGTATTCTTAGAGAATGTTTTCTGGTTTTCAGAGCAGAACAATTATTCGTAAGAAATAAAGCCACTTTATCTGCGTGTGACAATTAATAAATCTTTTAGATACCATCTCATATTCCGCCTCTAACACATAAATAAGAGAAAATCGCAACGACCTTTCTTTCTAGGCCTCCAATTTACATTACTCCTGATTAAAACGTCGCAGCAAGTATTCATATTTTGCCACGAAATTTGGCGAAAACTCAGAGCACGAAGAGCAGAAACATCATGAAAAAATGCGAATTATTGTTGTTTGATGTTGTGAGTCCACATGCTTAGAAATAGTACGTCTGTTTCAATAAGCTCAACAATTTATATTTCGGGGCAATCTCGGCAATTGCTTCCGCCCCGGGATTGCACCCCGCCCGTTTTTATTTTCATTACCTTTAAAACGGTCTTTGTTCTCCGGGATTTCACTTTGCTCCGAATTACTCCGCTTTATTAAAAAATATTTAAAATGTTTACTTTGCCATCAATCAAGGCGGCCCGGCCCGAGACAATGACGTCATATTGCGACTTAATCGTCTAAAAGCTGCGCGGGTTCTAGTTAGAAATACAGCAGGCCTTGATAGCGGAGGGTTGTTTTGTTTTTATAGCCTTCTTATCTATAATTGGATCAAATGGGTGGGGGCGGTGGTTGACACCGACCCACGTGGGCCATCCCTGTGCCTTCTATACATCATAATATCCAATTTAGTTGATAGGGGCCTATGACATCATTAATGCTTATATTGTAATCATATCAGGAATAAAGTTTTTATGCAGGGGTACGTTTAGTTATTTCGTGATTTTTCTTTCGAAAAGTAATCAATTGAATTAAAAAAATACGTCGATGTCACTAGATATGTCTGTGAAGATTTTTAGAATTTAACCGATGACTCAGTCATAGAATTTAAGCAACTTTATTTGAAACCATAGTCATATAATAATGAACTACTACAAAGTAACTACAGTTTTGTGTCTGTTAATATATACTGTCGTTTTAGGTGCTTATTGCAAACTAAATTATAATTTCAATAGCCCGGCGCCTCCACCATTTCTGATATAAGAAATTAAGCATTAGGCGAATTCCAACATTAGTGTTAGGTGCAACATTTCTTGTAGTGTTTTAAAATTATTAGCTTGAGTTGTTTGATTTTTGTGCCCTAGTCAACTAAAACAAAGCTCACATTGTAAGAAATACAAGCTCTGTAGAAGCTTTCCAAGAACAATATAATAAAGATCGCCTTAAAATAAATTTTCCCGGGAAATTTTTATTTTCAGATACAAGTCGTTTAAATCTAAGTTCAACACAAGGAAACATTTCATTCAACATCGCAGAACCTTTTAAGGCGGTAATAAAAAAAATTCACGTATGCTCGGTCGGGCGAATTTCCTAATACACAGAGCACGAACTCAATATTCTCATGAAAATTATTGCAAAAGCGGTAGAAAAGCTAAGCGAGCGCACTGGCAACAAACAAAATCAAAAATTGAATTTATGCCGTTCATTTTCTCGTAAAGACACCGGAAAGCAACCGGAATCCGGAACTCGTAGTTTTTTCTTGGAGACAGGTAGAGTAGTGTGGGTCGTATTACGGCGTTGCTTTCATATCATTATTCATAATGAAAAATGTAATATGAGCTCTTCTGCAAAATAAGAGATATCTTTTATAACAGGTCGTCTCTACTTGTCTAGTTTTTTTCGAAAATCAATAAACATAGCGAGAATTCAAGTTTAAAAGTTTGGTACGAAATTTATTTTGTGTTGTTAATTACACTGTTATGTAATACTACAGTATTTGCATTTAAATGCTGAACCCAGCGTTTTTTCAGCCGGGTCTGGCTTTATTTCCGTCATATTTACGGAAAACAACACTTTTTTATTACATGCAATGTTAGTTTTAATTATATTTTCAATTTATTCTCCACTATCGCAGAATGGCAGTGGTAGTCTTGTCAAGTTATAAGGTTAATTATTTTTTTAACTGTTACTCAAAACTAGCCAATTTCTATCAAGTTGAGGTAAAAGAAGCCCCACTTAACTTCTGATGAGACAAATCAAAACAACTTCGTTGAAGCAAATGGAGAAAAATCCCGGACAACTTTGCATAAGAGATAATAATAAATTTACTATTATTATTAAGTACTTAAAATTATCGAATTAAATGTTCGAATTGCTATCCCCCAACTTGTTAGCAATAATAATGAAAAAATTCCTCTTGGACATTATGAATTACTTCTTCACTAATTCTACTCATTTCGTAACGAATCCTAATTTTTAAATCTTCTAGATTATGTGGTCTGTTAACATAAATTTTAGACTTTAAATAAGCCCCATAAAAAAATAATTAAAGAGTGTGAGATCTGCAGACCTTGCAGGCCACTCTATCGGTCCTCGTTTACCAATCCACCTCCTAGGATTTGTTCAAGTAATGGCGAACAGAAAGTTCAAAGTGTGGGGGTGCACCGTCTTGCTGGAATCACAAATCATCATTTACTATAAGGTCTGATCACCCATTTGGAATATTTTCTACAAGTAGAGGTCGAAAGTCATTGTGAAAAAATTCCATATATCGATCCCTTGCCCACACATTTACTTTCTGACGATGTTGAGTATGTGCATCAGCCATATAATGTTAAATAAACCATTTTCGAAAACCTTTTGTAAAACAATTTACGCATACAAGTGAAACTGACAGTACCATTTGACTGTTTGATTTACCTACTTGATTTGTTGTCATAGAAAAAATTCAATTTTACTTTTTTTTTCTCAAAACTTTCATTATTTAAGATAACAAAATTTATACATACTATTAAAGGAGCTATCAGAATCAAGAAAAAAAAATAGGGAGTATCTATTTAACAATAATATCTATGACGTCATGACTCGAAAACAAATGATGGTTTGAAATGTTATTTGGGATAAAAATATTAATTTTTATAAACCAAAATTGACCCGTCCAAAATTAAATTTTTTTTTTGAAAAATTGTTTTTTGAAAGTTTTTTTTTTAATTTTTAATGAATTTATTCCATACTTTTGCCGCTCACTATAGAGCCTGAAAGTAAATAATGAATAATATCACATAATAGATATTAACAAAATTGGCAAATTCATACTTTATACATTATTCCCCCCTTACTTAGATCCAAGTAAAATCTTATCCCGTATTAGTCTTACAGATGCCGCCCCAATGCGGCAGCCGCCGTGTGTCAAACCCCATCCGCTGGCGGCGGCGTCGGTTCCATCTTCGGGTCGTCGATATCCGTTGGCCGGCATCCAAAACCTCGTCGAATAACACCGCTCGGTCCAGCGTTCCCACAGATCTCCCAAGAAACAAATTTGCAACACACCAATGTGGAAATCTTGAGAGTTCTGCATAAACACTGACCATTTTACGATTATTGAGTCAATTTCTTAAACTTTTCTTTGAAGCACGGAAAGCAGCATAAACTTTGTAGCCATCAAAGATGGATATTTGATATTGTTGACACATACAAATAGGAAATGAGATTCTTTCTGTCGTTGAACATAAACAAATGATGTGTATTTTTAACTGTGTGAAAAGAACAATGTTGCAATTTTAAAAACCAAATATACTATTTTGGTGAGTGCTAGAACATGTCTCTAACCTAACTGTAATAACAATTATTGGACCTATTTTATGGTTAACGTTCAAATGCGTATTATATGAATCCCTAAAATCGAGTTTTAAAATTTAGTTCGTCAAATGTGTAACTATCAATCAATCAAGAGCTTCAACTTTAAATTTGCTTGGATATTTTCTTTTATCGAGTCTTGGTCAGTGAAAAAAGTGTTAAAATACTATTTGAATTTCCAAAATCTTGAAATTGCAAAACCTTGAAATATTTCGAGGTAATAAAGTCCCAAAATCTTGAAATCCGGAGGTTCAATAAGTCGTACATTCAGAAATTTTGTTGTGGTCCAAAATACTGGAATACTAATATCCTGAAATTTTAAATGAGTCACCTGAATAACGGTTCATGACAGCGCATCGGGAAAAAGAATTTTTTTATGAGGGTACTGTACTTCAAACGGACAATTTTGACATTCAGACCCATGAGTGTTGAGTGTATTATGGGGTCGTCGCTGGGATTTGTACAGATCGTGTTAAAATAAATTTTTGACGTCTCCACCTTTGCTCAACATTGAGCTCTAGCGCGTTTGAAGGTGTCTTTTAAATAAATACCAACATAATTTGTACACTTTAATCGGACAATTTTTGAATTAATTTATAGCGGTTCCGAACGCATTTCGCGCTTATTTTGGCAGATATTTTAGCAAAGTAGACTCGGACTTTTGTTCCCCTTAAATTGTGATCTAAATCAAGTGGGTACATTACTGTGAATGACAGATAGGTTAAATAATTTTTCTGTTTCTAAGATTGGTGTTTTCTTGTGAAATTATGTGTTAAAAACAGACTCATGTGTGTGTTGGGTGTCTGATGGTGTCCCATGGGCTCTGGTAAGTGCTGTTATATGGTTGTAGTTATTATGGGTTTTATTGGACATGACCTCCCTGGAATTTGTACAGATCGTTTTAAAATTAATTTTTGACTCCTTCACCTCTACTCAACATTGAGTTCTAGCACGTTTGAAAGTGTCTGTTAAGAATTTCAGGTCCGCCCAAATAAATACCAACATAATTTGTACACTTTTATCGGACGATTTTTGAATTAATTTACAGCGGTTCCGAACGCATTTCGCGCTTATTTTGGCGTATATTTTAGCAAAGTAGACTCGGACTTTTGTGCGCCTTAAATTGTGATCTAAATCAAGTGGGTATATTCAGACTGTGAATGACAGATCGGTTAAATAATTTTGCTGTTTCGAATATTGGTGTTTTCTTGTGAAATTTTGGGTTAAAAACAGACTCGTGTGTGTGTGTTGGGTGTCTGATGGTGTCCCATGGATTCTGGTAAGTGCTGTTATATGGTTGTAGTTATTATAGGAGTTTTACGGGACATGACCTCGCCGGGATTTGTACAGATCGTTTTAAAATTAAATTTTCACTTCTTTACCTCTGCTCAACATTGAGTTCTAGCACGTTTGAAAGTGTCTGTTAAGAATTTCAGGTTTGCCCAAATAAATACCAACATAATTTGTACAGTTTTATCGGACGATTTTTTAATTAATTTATAGGGGTTCCGAATGCATTTCGCGCTTGTTTTGGCGCATATTTTGGCAAAGTAGACTCGGACTTTTGTTCCCCTTAAATTGTGATCTAAATCAAGTAGGTACATTCAGACTGTGAATGACAGATAGGTTAAGTGATTTTGTTGTTTTCTTGTGAAATTATGGGTTAAAAACAGACTCATGTGTGTTGGGTGCATGATGGTGTCCCATGGACTCTGGTAAGTGCTGTTATATGGTTGTAGTTATTATTGCAGTTTTACTGGACACGACCTCGCTGGGATTTGCACAGATAGTTTTAAAAACATTTTTTTACTAGAATTGGCAGTAGAATTGCTGTAAATTTCAATGTCAAATTTGATGTTAAAAACAATGATTATATAATGATTTAATAAACTTTTACAAATACTAACCCAATCAAAATAAAAGTCATTAGATTATTATGTAGGGGTTTCGGGGTAATTCACTAAAAGTTCGAATAAACAGATTTAATGAAGTATTAAGATAAATGTCAATTAGTATAAGCATAGATGAAGGAGTTAAAAAGATTGCCAGAAAAGGAACTACGTAGCCAATGAAATTAGTTAGCAGAAATGAGAGACAGAGGGCGCAGTCAACAGATTTATAAATAAATTCTTCTGAAATGTGAGTACCGTCCCGTGAAAGACGTGAGGTATCCAGGGATGGATTGACCTATTTTGCCGCTGCTGCTTATCCTCAACATATTTTCTTCAATGGGAAAATAATAAGACGTTTTGTTTTTTTGGTAAAATTTGATTGTTTACAGAAGCGTCGTTGCCTTAAAGAGAACAAACCATCATTATGCAGTTTGTTCAACTCAGTTGTAGTTTGGCAGAAACAAAGAAACAATCAAATTTTACCAGAAAAAAATGTAAGGTTGATTTGAAAAATTTCAGAAACGAAAAATAAAATTAAAATTTAAATATATTTAAGTCAAACTCCACAAACTTTAATAAATTACAATGGAAACATGTTTCGGAGAACACTAAAAATAAAATGTTGAAGGTTTATTAGAAATTTCTGTAGTAAGACAAAAAAAGACCCCATTTTTTTGAAAGTGCAAGAAGCACATAATGATAATTTGTTTCGAGAATGTTTCGATGTAAAAATGAACGATTGCTCCATAAGATACCCATTCAAACAATGTTATTGAGCGAAACAAATCATTGTTAAACCACAATTTTCGAAAGCAGCTTTTTTAGAAACTAGATGAAAAAATATTATACCTCTATTTTTTTGTTTATTCTAAATCATGAGTTTACTAGGTATAAAAAAATCCGAAACATTTGTTTTATTAATTTGAAACGCGCGCCTCTTTGTGACGTCAACACGAGACAAAATTTACCAGACAAAATTCAAGTTATTAGACGTGCCGACTATTGAAAAGCGCACGAACCAATGAGAATGTTCCCCCGAAATGACGTCACAAGAGGCGGTAAATGTACACATATTTTTTTTTTTATTCAGTTTGGTGGAGATTTTTTTCTGAATACAATAGTATTGTAGTATCTTGTTAATTAATTGGTGTTGGTTGATACTAAATAAAAAGTCACAAGTCTGAAAATATCGGTGCGTGTTTATTTCCTAGGTCTAAGTTATTTCAGGACTGTCGTCCTCGTCCCTTATTTACAACGTCTTACTTTCTACATGGGTTTTACCCCGCCCCGTCAGTCATTCACACCATTCACACCCTCAACTTGCATAAGCGCACAAAAAAATCAAACCTTTCGTTCCCACGCAATCACCCCTTTTCTTAGACAACTACGATTTATAATGCTAGAAACTTACGTACTAAAAAATACAAAACTACAATAACAACAACAAAAAAACATAAAGTACGGCTTACAATGAGTTTTACAACCCTACAGTATGTTTCAACTTGATTTGATATTTTGGGAAATAATTTTATTTCTTAAACAAAAAGTTTAAGTTTAGTGTGCCGTGGAATGCAAAAGCATGAAATTTTTTATGAACTTCTAAAATAGAACGTCCTAACAAATCATAATTATTATAAATATTGTTCAAAATTCCTCCCACTTTGCTGAATACAAAGTTGACACCTTCTGGTTACTCCATATGTTGCATTTAAGATTAAAGTAGGAGATATTTCTCGACAAGTTTGAATAATTCTTTCTCTTAAAACAGGCCCATTCTCGGGGGGTGTCTTGAGCATGGCCCCATAGCCAAAAATCGGGCGGCGTGAGATCAGGTGAACGCGCAGGCCACCGAACTAGCCCGTATGTCCCTATCCATTTTTGGCCCAATTTAGCATTCAACCAGGCAACATTTATCCTGACATTATGTGGCGTAGCGCCATCCTGTTGGAAAAACACTATTTAACTCTGCAAGAGGTAACACACAAAATTTTAGGAAAAAAAAATCCAACAAAGTTTACAAAATCAAGTTGAAACATACCATTGTATTCAGAAAACAAATCTCCACCAACTGAGTAAAAAAAATATGTGTTGCTATTAAAAAAAAAAAGTTGACTATCGCTTGACAAAAATGACTTATTCAAAAAAAAATAAGAATCATACTCTTTTGTAGCATTTATAACGAGTGAGTTCTACACGGTTTTTGAATTTCTGAAATCGGATTATTAATAACAGAGTTATAGCGTGGTGCGTTTTTCGTAAGACAACCTGTATATAAAAAATATTTGAAAAATAATTATAAACAAAAACACAAAATTTATTAAGCAGTTAAAATGTACGAAACAAAAATTTAACTACCAATAAATAATAACAAATAGTTATAAACATAAATTATATAGAACATACCGTGCGATCATTTAAATTATAAATTAGTGTAGGCTGTGAAATTTAAATTAGGTTGGCACTAATAATATATTGTTGATAATTTGGTTTAATAAGCGGTCGGGAAAAGTGCACATTGGATGTGCATCCATTCCGAATCCGCTGGTCGAACGGTGTTGCACTTTTGACGAAAACACTGTTTCACAGTTGTGGCACTGCCTGGAAATCGTAAAAAAGCACTTTGGAAATTCTCTAAAGTCACTTTGACATTCAAATATTGTCAACAATTAGTAGTGCCAACCTAATTTAAATTTCACAGCCTACTCTAATTTAAATTTAAATGATCGCACGGTAATATTATACGCAAGTATTCAATGTTTAAATAGTATATTACATCCGAGGTGGAAACAGTTTCATTTCTGTCGTGAGCTAAGATTGACTTTTTTGAGGCAATGGTGTACAATAAACTCAGATGTATAGCTTAAGACACATATCTCTAGAGTAGCAACTTCTCCATCCCTGTCAAAATGTGGAATTTCTAATTCACTTTCGGAGTCCAAATCAGAACATTCGGCTAATGGGAGTGCTAGATCATCGCCACTGCTAGGGCCTGCTGTCTCTATGATCTGTAGTATTGCACACCCACCCATTGAACTGTCATATGTTTCGCAATTTACATTTGACGGCGTGATGTCTAATTTTGAAACTGAGGCATGCCGAAAACTTAGACGAAACTTAGAAACAGATGGATTGCGTTCAAAACCTCCCTTGCTCCTAAAAAAATCCAGCGGATCCTGAGAGAGCCGACGCGTCATTAAATATTCAAAATTGTGCCTGATTTGGAGATCCTGGAAGAGCATTATATTCCAAGCAAATTAGACGAAAAAACGACGAATAGAAGAAATAATATAATGAAGTTTCAAAATTTTGATTATGAACTCCCAACAGGGACCCAAATAGAGATCCGAAGAGTTTCCACTCCCTGGGTGAGCTTCATTCCCTTTTGCCCAAAAAAAAAAACGCCCCATAAAGCTTCTCTGCATTTTTCTCGTAAACATTAACTCCGACGAGAAAATGTTACCGGTCTTATGTTCTCCATTCAATTCTGCATAAAATTGGTCTCATGAAGTTTTTGACTCCCTCCCACCCAACGCTCATAAATGAGAAAATAATTTCATAAATTTATTGCAAGTGTTCAATTGTACAGAAAAAAAAAATCTCAAGAATTTTGTTTCTATACAATGGGATGGTACCTCTTCGGATCTTTATGTGGGTCCCTGATGAGACCAAATAACCAAAATTTCAAAACTTTATAAATTATTTCTTCTATAAAGTTTTGGACTATAGATGGAGAAATTGTTCTTCCGGAAGAGAACCGTGTCATGTTGATAGTTCTTCTCCTCATCCGCGAGAAGAACGCAGCTCCGAGGAAGTGTCCATTCGATATTTGCAACCAGCTATTATTCTTGATAGGTTCTTGGAATATGCGTTGATGGAAACTAACAATGAAACCTACTTTCGCCCAATTGTAGTTTGCAAAAACACATTTATTACCTGCTTTTGGTGCCATATCTTAATTTGCACAATGAAATCAAACTGAAGCCGGTTCTGTTCCGCCGACCGTCATCACCTACTTCAAAGGAGACCGCCCTGCAATGACGGCATATAGCTGTCTCTTTTGATAGCATCTGCAGAAAATTTTAGTCATAGAGTATAATACCCGCTGTATATCACAAAACAATTAGTTTTGTCTACGCAACATTCTCATTTATCTCTTCCTTCTCTATAGTTTTATTTAATAATGCACATTTTGTGTTTTTTTTTTTATTTGAAACATTAAATTCGATTGTGCTGCCAGCTGAATTCCAGTGACACAACTAACATATTTTTAAACTGCATTGTCCGGCTTTTTTCTACTGCTTAACCTATGGTATAATTCACTGGATCGATTGTTGTCTAGGGCATCACCGGCACGCACTGGAAAATAGAACTTTAGACCGCATCGATAAGGGTGTGTGTGTACTCACGAACGTGTCTCTCTGAACTCAACTGGCGCTGAGTGTACGCCCCTCCACCCAAGGCAAGAGGGTTCTCGGAAACCTCACAGATTCGGCCCTCCTGATCTTCGTCTCCCTCAGATGGTGTGGACTTCCTCCATCTCCAACTTTTACCACGTCATAGTTGCTGTGACTTTTTGCCGTCGTGTTGCGATAAGGGCCCAAGTATTTCGGCCATAGCTTCAAACCCGGACCACCTTGCGTGCGCTTGATCGCGATGATGTCCCCTACTTCATGTGCCGCGGCCCCCTTTCGCTGAAGGTTCTGTTTTCTGTTTTCGGCTTACTGAATTTCCTGCTTTGCCGATTCTCTTAGCTCGTCTGGTCGGCTAAAGAAGTCGTCCAGTTCCTCTTCTTGAAGCAATTCGAGTAGTCTCAAATCATGTTTTCGCTTCATTTTTACCCCGAGTTTTCAGGATCATCTGGATCGTCGATGTGTTGGTACCATTTTCCAGGATTTTCGATGGCGAGTTTACTCAAAACTCCTTTGATGGTTCTGTTAATCCTTTCCACTTGCCAGTTGGCGCGTAGCAAGCCTGTGGTTACCTCATGTCGCCTAATTTCCTCATCTTTACAGTACTCCTTGAACTCTTGACAAGTGAAAACACTTCCTTTGTCCGTTATGACAGTATCGGAATTTCCCAATATTGCTTTCTGAGATTCCATCTTTCCAATTACTTCAACGCCTCCTGTTGATTTGGTTGGATACATCCAAACAAATTTTGAAAATGAATCCAGTATTTCAAGTACATGGTTGTAATTTTTTTTCGTCGACAGTAGTGGAGTGTGATCTAAATGATACGTTTGAAGTGTAACGTCTCCTTTATCCAAGTTGTTGAGTAAACCTTCCTTTTTTCCACTTTTCCGGTTCTGTAGAATGCACCTTTGTAGTTTTCTATTTTAGTTTAGGGATGAAGTATACTTGTTTTAGCTGATCCGTCACCGCTCTCTCACCATAGTGACCAGCTTCGTGAGCGTTTCTAATCAATTCAGTCTGCAATTTTTGTGTTACTACAAGTAATTCTCGTCCTTCCTGACGTTTGTTAAGTGGCCCGTTCCTTAAAAAGTAGTCGTCGTGAGGTTATAAAGTCACCAATTCCTTTAATGTTTTTATTTCGTTGTCATGGTCTTGAGCTTTTTGAATTTTACATGAAACCGAATTCTTGGTCTCGACGGTCATCAATGAATCAACACGTTTCATTCAGCTCCCGTTTCGGTGCTCCAGAACATAGTCGAACTCGGTCATGGCAATCGCCCATCTAGCCACTCGTGTATTCAAATTTGTCTTCTTTATGGTTTGTTCAAAAGCTGCACAGTCCGTCACAATTTTAAATGATATACCAAGCAGATGGCTTCTAAACTTTTTCAATGCAAAAATAATACTCAATACCTCTAGTTCGTAGCTAGTATAATTTCTTTCAGCTGGTGTATTGTTTTTTTATTGGCAAAATAAACAGGATGTAGTTCATTATCTTGCTCCGATCTCTGTAGAAGCATAGCGCCATAACCATCAATACATGCATCCGTGTGAACTTCGGTGTAGCGATTTCGCTTATACATTTTCAAGATTGGATCTTAACACAAACAATTCTTGAAGGTTTCAAATGCTGCCATCTGCTTCTTGTCGAAGTGAAACAACACATCTTTTTTGAGAAGTTGCCTTCTCGGCGTAGTTTTTGATGAACTTTCGGAAGAAATCGGTTAAACCAAGAAACGCCAGATGTTCTTTGGGATGAGAAACCTCTTTACTGCCTCAACCTTTCCACTTGAAGGCTGCACGTGCCCATCTTGAACCACGTGTCCTAAAAATTTAACTCTAGGCTCCATCAGCTGACACTTCTTCTTATTCAGTTCTAACCCGTAATCTGTCTCTAAAACCATTTTTAGATTGTTTATGGCTGATTCATCATTCAAACTAGGTTTGATAACGTCATCCATGTAGAACAGTACTCGTTTTGCAATCAAATGTTCCTTCAATGCTTTATTGATGTACCTCTGAAAGACTCTTGGGCTGTCGCAGAAACGAAAAGGTACTCTCTTAAATTAATATTGACCGCTTGGTACGACAAAACTTAAAAAATTTCTGCTCTCATCTACCGTTACGTGGAAAAATCCGTTCTTTAGATCTAGGACGTTGAATATCCTGGAATCTTTAAGATCGTCTATAATTTCTTTAATTAATTTCAAGGGGTATTTGTATTTCACGACCAGCTTATTTAGTTGCCTGTAATCGATACACAGTCGATAATATCCATCTTTTCTCTTTTTTACCACCACAGGACTGACGTATTCAGAATAACATGGTTCAATGATGTCCTGTTCGATCAATTCCGCAATCTGGTTCTCCACAAATTCCCTCTCAGGTAAAGGTAGTCTTCTTATTTTGCTTTGGACTGGCTTATCTTCCTTCAGCACAATTTTCATAGTGACATTTGTGTCCAGAGCTACCAATTTATCTGCAATTTGTTGTGCTTCGGTTCGTATTATCGTCGGCCCATCATAGCTTGTGGTCTGAATATGGAGTAACTCAAGTGCCAACAATTTCTTTTCAACTATCTTGTCTTCACAAAAAGTTTGCTCCGCTTGATTAAATATGTCACGCCCAACAATTACATCTACGTCAATATTCGTGAATTTTGCAGCATAGATGGTTAAAGGAAATCGTTGCCCATCTATTTCAACTTCGGTCTGGAAATAACCCTGCGGCACCATTGTTCTACTACCGACTCCAAAAGTCATCGAAGTTTTTGTCAATTTTGGTGAATCAATTCTTCTGAAAACATCGTCTCTTAACAGGGTTGCCGATCAATGAGTTCAATTCTACGTCTTTAATCTTAATTGTTTTCTGCGGTGCCCAATTAGATTGCCCAATTAGATTTAAATTTGCTTTATGCAATTCAGTCAAAAAAGTAAATTATGTTATTTGAACTTCTAAAATCTTTAAATTGCAAAACCCTGAAATATTCCGAAGTCATAAAATCTTAAAAGCTTGATATTCTAAAAGTCATAGATACAGAAATTTTGTTGTGCCCCAAAATACTGGAATACTAATATCCTGAAATATGAAGAAGAATAACGGTTGACAGCGCAACGGGAAAAAGAAGGGATCCTACCCTAGAGCCTCTCATAGCCAAGCCTATACTTCGGCATCAACCCGTTATGTTTTTCAAATCTGTCCTACGATAGGGTCGGCAGGATCTCAAATCTTCTCCGGCTAGAGCTCGTAAAAGAAGGAAAGTTGTAAAGATTCAATAAAACTGTTTCTAAATGTGTCACCCGCCACCACAAAGTTTAGTCTAAGATTTTACATTAAACGAATATTACTGTTTCCAACGAGCGAAATTCTTCCACAACTCACCAATTCTGCGTAGTGTGTATTTGCAACAAAGTTTGATTCTTTTGTAACGCTTAATATTGACGACTGCCCGATTAGTAGCTGCAATTTTGTAGTATCTAACTAGTAGAATGGAGCTTTAGACCTTATCAAGTTTACGAGATCCATTCTCGTAAAGTTATAAGAGTAATTTAGGACACAAGTTTTTGTCGAGAGCAGTGATTTACAGTCCATCGCTCAGATAGCAGATAAAAACTAAACTGATTATTATTAACCAGTACCAAATAAAATTTTCAACTGAGAAGTCGATGACGTCGACAAGAATGTTCTTAACTTGTTGTTCATGTAAGTTGTGTTGCCTATACTCGTCCAAAGCGAAAGGATTTGGGGCCAAAGAGCCTCTCAAGAAACACAAATTTGCAACACCCATCTCGAAATCTTAGGAGCCCTGCGCGAACAGTAACGATTTTTGCTTTCTAACCAGCGCCTCTCGTGCCAACTCCGCCAACTAACTAGTGTCCCTCCGGCGGCGGGCGTCGATCCGGGGCAGTCGTCGGTTACACGCGCGTTGGAGTCCGCGATTCGCCCGGAAACTCGACCCGGACTCGTTCGTACTGAACACGTTTCGTGCCGCGTTCCGGTGTTTACCTTCAGCTTTCGGAAAAATGCTCCGGACGGACGAAACGCTCTGAGACGTGATGTTCTGAGGTTATGTTTTTTGCGACACGCGTCGTAAAACGCAAATCGGTTGTTGATGTCCAAAGGGCGTAAATAAAAAAATAACCGGTTAAGTGAAGTGAATTAATTAAATGATGGAGTGATGGATGGCCGTTGTCACGGAAAAATAGAGCCGAGATGGATAAATTGAAGTGGAATGACGTGGGAGCAGCTGGAGTTCGGATGAGTTGCGATTAGTCAAACAGTGAGAACTAGTGAAAAGTGTTGTGTGGTGAAGGGGGAAAAGGTAAGAGGAGGGTCACCAAGCTGTTAACACCTTAGGGATCACAGTAATCTACATTTATATTTTATTTTTGAACTTGGTTGGAAGTTTATTATTTACGGGAAAGTTCGTCGACGTCAGTGAGTACACAGAAGAAATGTTTGACAAACGTTTTAAGCTAGCTTCTTACGAATGGAGCTTTATTAACTACGGCGGTCATTTCAAAACTATATAATCATAGCGAAAAAAATTTGATTTCTCAAAAAACTACCTTAATGAATTAACATAAATATTATATGTACTTAGGTACTGCTTTTTCCATAAAAGTAAGTTTTAATCCTGATTATTAGACACGATTTAAAAAAATTGTTGCTCATAGAAACTCTTTTTCTCTTAAGTGTTAATACTCACACATTATTCACATTACCTTTTCTAAGACAATAATAATTTTTACAAATTTTGAAAGACTTTAAAGGATTTTTTTTTAATGTTTCCCTAGGTGAAGGATATCTTTTCCGTTGTTTTTATTTAGGTATTCTTCAGTTATTTTAAGGATTACTGTCCTTGTAGCATATTCCTTTTCTCCCCAGATTTCTTTTCAGAATACTTCAAATATGGTTTTCTAATCATTTGCCGTTCAATATTTTATTGTCCTTTCCTCGATTTTCATCGATATCTACAGAATAAGTCAGTCTTTGCAGTATATTCATTATTATTCTCTGCCCTTGCAGTTGTTATTACATAAATCCACTTTATAACACAGATTTAGTTTGTTGCTTGTAGATGGGTCTGCAAATTAATGCGTTAGCACACTCTTGCTACCCTTTATGGATACTAGAGACTACTGCAGGTCATTTCCGTTGGGCTCGATATGGAAAACCTACCAAGATCTAGCTACAAACACTTGCTGATTCTCACCACTTTGTCATAGACGATTTTTTACTGCAATATAAACTAAATGGGTTAACATGGACTTGATATACATATTTGGTACAAGAAATCTCCAACAGATAAATCGGGAGGATTGCATTAGAAATATTTTATGAAGAGTTAGTCGATTTGATTGTCGAAGGCACTAATAAATACACCGGACGACAAATATTACAATTCATTTGTTTGAAATTAATGCTTTCATTGTATTTTGCTAGAGGCCAGATCCAGACACAAACTTGAATAAATTCCTTTTTTATTATTTTAACTTCGTTTAGTTTTCGAACCAAAATATTTTAGTGTGAAGATCATCTGGTACTACTAACTAGTAACTATTTGTAGGGAAAACCAAACCTGTTGTAAGGAGCAAAAACATGTATATTAACTGAATGCAAGTTAGCAATTTTATTTCTCATTTATTTCAAATTAAGGCACTCTTTCTGTATAAATTATTGATTTCGTGAATCTTTCGAAATATCGACTAAAGCTAAAGCAAATTATATTACTATTCAACGACTTTGATCACAACATCCACTCGTCTCAAGAGAGCTCACCACCAACACTTGATTTCATTCACATACATTTTTTATTCACCTTGTCCCGTGCAAAGCTCGGTCATCCAACCACTTAATCTTGTAGTAAACTAAACGAACGTTTCAGTAGCGGCCAGAAGCAATATTTCGAACAAATCACAACACAACAAATACGTGCCACAAATTTTTCTGTTTTTATTGGAAAATGTACACCTAAATTGGAAGACTAAAATTGAAGAAGCAAAATTTCTTCCATTCTCAGTGAAACGAGAAAGCGAAGTAAAGTTATGTAAACTGTACAACACTTTCCGTTTTTATTAAAATAAGCTCTCACTCGCTACGCGCCAACACCACAAAGAAAAATAGAGCGCATTATTTGCACCTTTCAGTGAGCTTTAGAAATGGCTAAATGTAATTAACTAAAGCTGCAAAAACGTTTATCAAACTAGAACGTGATGGAGGTTTGGTTTAAATAAGCGCAGGGATTAAAGGCTTGGGAAGAAATACAGTTCCGTTATAGAGTGATGTGGCGTGCAAAAAGTAGTGTTCAAAATTGCAATTAAAACGTAAGTAATAATAAAAATATATTGGGTAAACCTCAATGTCGTGTGGTTACATTTAATCGTTGAATAGTCTTATGCACCTTACTAGATTTCTAATTTTCTAACTAATAATGTAAGATACTAATGATTAAACAATTACTTTATTGGTGGCCTTCATAAACAACTTTCTTTCTAAAGCATGGGTTGATTGATAACCAATAACACCAAATCATAAACAACTCTTTTCGTCTAAGAGCTTGATCGACAATGACACTTCATAACCCTGCGCTACATTACCATATCTACACTTTCCTCCGAATTAAGCACCACACTAAGAGTAGTCCATAACAGTTTGTGTGGGATCGATTGAAATTTGAATCTCAAATGTACAGATGTGATGACAGTACGTTTACCTAAATTACTAAATAATATTGTGATAACCCACATATGCCTTTCCGACACTTTTTGAACATAAACATTAAATGAAATGTCAACGGAGTGAATTTGAAACAAACCACATACCTTCCAGATGTATGGTGAATTTTATATCAATTTTTATATCCCCTAATAGGGATGTTCACAAAAAAATTAAATATTTTTTAAACACAATTTTTTTTATAAATGGTCCCTACATTGAAGCTGTAAAATTTTTTATTTGATAGAAATTGTGGTTTTCTCAAAAAGTCAAGAAGAAATGCCTGCTTTTGTTTGAATACGCGAAACGCGATTCCATTGGCGTGACGTCACCAGTCGTATATCGAAGCGCGCGCGCTGTACTGTGCGATCATTTAAATTATAAATTAGAGTAGGCTGTGAAATTTAAATTAGGTTGGCACTACTAAGTTTTGACAATCTGATTTGAAATTTGAATGGCAAAGTGACAAAATGTTAAAAATAAAAAAATTTTTAAGAACGCTGAACGGCAACAGAAATTTTGCATATTTTATAAATACATCAAAAATCAGATAAAGGGTGTGCCCTTACCTTCTCAGTGATCAATCTTCATCACACTGTGAATAAATCATAAATAAATTCTAGTCTAAACCTAACCTAAAAATGCACCAAAGTTTGAGGATTTCCAGCGAATAATTCCTTCTACTCACTTAAAATTCTGTGGTCACCTATGTATCTCGCCTCACTCAATACAAATAAAGCCCTTTTTTCGTTAAAAAAATATGCAAAAATTAAATAGAAAGACTGAGTGCTACAACATTTGCCACGATCTCAGGAGCTCTTTTTTGGGCGCTCCGCTACCCGGTTTTCGACCAACATTCAACATCACAAAATCTTGCCACACATTTATAAATTTGTTAGACTGATTTTTTTCAAGCGTTCTATAGAATAATTCCATTCACCATTCTGTTGCCGTTCAGCGTTCTGAAAATAATTTTCAGTAAGAAAAATTGTATGCTCTAATTCAAACACTTTGTCACTTTGACATTCAAATTTTAAATCAGATCAGAGGGAACGATCAGATTGTCAAAAGTTAGTAGTAGAATTTAGTAAAATTAAAATTTCACAGCCTACTATAATTTATAATTTATAATAATATAGTAAGTAACAGACGTGGTTGCCAGTGCTTTTGTGTATTAATTATTGTTATCAGTGTTTTATTTATTTATCTAAAATGGAAGAGCTGATTCTCATCATTTGCTCACTGTAGATGTTGTCAGACTTTTTGGCAACGTGGAATGATGTTTTTACCCAAGTTTTTGCAGAAGCTTGCGTACACCGTCAATTAGTTTTCTTTTAAATAATAATTTTGTTATAAAAAATTTATTAAGGGAAAACTATGGAGATGCAAGTGGGATCTTTCGACAAATTTTATTAAGGCAAGACAATATGAAAACAGTTTGGCGGGGATGAGCTGTTTTTCTATTTGTTTGACAATAAAGAATATGAGGAACTTTACTAAATCGATACTCCATAATATAATGTTCTGTATCTTCTTCAAGCTGTTAAAATTTATTGTTACGTTTCTTATTGTCACAAATATTTCTTACATTGAATTGATCTTCACAACAAAAGAATATTGTTTTGAGGGACACATCTTGCAGCCTTCTTTTAGCAGTCGCAAACCATACATCTTTTTTCTTGCTAAATTACACTAATAATAATTTTATTGGGAATATTTCTGACGACAACCAACAACCAACAACCACGACCTTACCCAAATGAAGAGTACAACAGCTGAAATGCATTGCATACTCCCCTCGATATACCAGTTGTGATGTCAGAATCACTAGCCTTGGTCGGGGAGCGTTTCCTAGCCTTGTCAAATTTACTCAAGAATTTTAGCTTTTATTTTGGTAATGCTTTTATTTTTGAAATGAAAAAATGAGTGAACATGCCCTTTGGTTGTTTGGCTGTAAAACAAAGTAAAATAAATTAACAAAAAATTGCTGGAAGATGTATTTCGTCTGGCGGGGTCTACAAGGCTCGGCACTACTTTATACTTTATAGTGCGAGTGCAAGTGACATTATTAGTTACTAAGCTTTCAATGCTATTTTGTGTAGACTGTGCAACGCATTAATTATAATTATACCTTTGGGCCTGTCAGACCCCACCAGACTATTGGAAGGTTAATAATTTGACTCCGGGCCGACAAGCAAATGACACCTAGAAAGAGAAAGAATGAAAACTACCCCAAACAAATACAACCCCAGGTTCTTTGGATATATGGCGTGAGCCATCACATGAGGAGCGTAAATCGATGGTTTTAAATCTTCATTGGGTTTGACAATTTTGTTGGTTTGACTTTTGGGATTATGTATTCACAAGTTCTTGTGACTTCGTTTATTTGGTTGGTAATGGTTTGACAATTTTCACAGGTTGACAATTTAGTTCTCTAGACTCTAGAGGATAACATGCTATAATACAATTTAACAATTCAGGTTTACAATGTGAGTGAGGTTACGAATCTGATCTCGTTACCACTTTGAGCCACTCAACAATTTACAACAATTCCCCTTGGTCTACGCCTCAGTGTCTGTACAAGTCGGACAGATTTAGATATATTGTAAAGCCATGAAGTTATTAACCTATAAAGGCAACCATGGCAGGTATCGGTATTTACATCTTGTGAATTGGCTAAAGCAAAGTTTCAAAGGCAAAGTGGGACAAGGTTGTTAAAGTTCCACAATTAACTGAACTATAGTCCCAATTTCCTAATGCAGAACGAACTAATCAAAAGAAGATCCCAATACATCAAATTTCAACCACTATTGAGTAAAGAATTAAATCTTTTACTCATTAGAGACTAAAATTCAAGTCACTCAAGATCAATCTAAAAATTTTATGAGAACTCAAGACCATAACTCGCGATTCAAACGACGGGTATGCGTAATTATTTTTTTTTTTTGTTCGTTATAGCCCTGGAAAAGTTTTCAGCAAAATAAAATTAGAAAGAAATAAAGAAAAGTCGGAAGATTCGGAAAAACTGCTAAAAACTAAAATTTGTTTTTTGTTCTGTTCGTTATGTTCCCAGGATGGAGATAACTCAATTAAATGTTTGCAATTGAAAAAAAATCTGGAAAAACGCACTCCAGTCTAAACCCACATAATATACTGTTTGTTGGTAAGCGCATCACTTGAGAACGGCTGGACTGATCTGGCTACTTTTTTTAATTTTCGTAATAGTTCAAATAAGGTATATAGAAAATATAAATAAATAATAGAAAATAGAAATAAAAATTGAAAAAGTTGCCTGGAAAATTGGGGGAAAAACTGAAAGTGCTATTTTCTATGGGATTTTTGTATGAACTCAAGACCATAACTCGCGATTCGGACGATGGATATGCGTAATTCTTTTCTGTTTTGTTTATTATGGCCCTGGAAAAATTGTCAGGAAAATAACATTCGAGACAATTACAAAGGAATTTGTTTAATTCCTTTTTTGTTTTGTTCGTTATGCTGCCGAGATGGAACTAACTTAATTGAATGGTTCAATTGAAAGTAAAAATCGGGTAGATCTAAAAAAGAACTTGTAAAAACGTATTCCAGCCTAAATTAAAGTTAGATTTTTTTTTTAGATTTTTAGATTTGTTTTTACTTTTGTGTTGTTTCCCGTTCTGTCCAAAAATGGATTTATTGAAATTTGGTCAGGACAACGTCTGTCGGGTGAGCTAGTATGCAAATAAATTCGATAGATTGTTGAATTGTTGCACTGGTCATCGACTATTCAGGTTTTGGAACTTATATAATGTAATGCAACGAACATAAATTTATTTAATACAGTAGTAATTAAGCACATCTACGTTGTTATACATACATAACTATACATTCGACACAAATTAAAAATTAAATATCGATATTTGAAGAACCATCAAAGTTCCTATGATAACTTCAACAGATTTTACCGTGATGTTTGACCTGCTCATTTCCAAAAATTCAGGTAACTCCAAACTCTTTTGCGAATACAGCATATTTTGAAGGAATGTATTAAATTGTTTCATCAAAAAGTGTATGAAATTATACATTTACCTATTTATGATGCTCAGCAAGTTTTTATATCTTTTTTAATATCCCACTTTATATCCTCCGTATTTTTAACAATCTCTGGGTAATAGTACTCTTTGTAAATAAACCCACTTGACTTACAAATAGCAATGAATAAAGCATAATAGGAACGAATATTGGATTTCAACAGCAAGCAGACACAACTTCTAAAGACTGACTAAATACACACTGGCAAGATTAGTTCCACACGTAGAAAATGAAAGTCGCTGAAGAGTTGATTTCGGATGCACATGTACACAACCGTATGAAGCGACTATGTGCAGAACAACGTCGTGGTATAGTTATTATATTATTTATATTAAGAATTTCTTGAGAGTCTTTTTGGTGGTGGAGCAATCCATTTATATTTGCAAAGTTTTTTTTTCAGTACTTCCTTCAACTTCTATAATTTTTTGGATCATACTCAAAACAGCATTCTCCACAAAATTTTTGTATGTGTCCTAATGCTTGACACCCTTTACACAGGGAATCAATCTTGGCCCTTTTACTTAGTATAGCAATTTCTACTCTATTACCTAATATATGAGTTATTTTATATGATTATTTTCTCAATGTCTTCGTCATTAGCGAACGCTAACATAAACATATTTAGGGGTATCCTTTCTTTTAATATCGATTGTCATAATCTTAAAACCCTTCAATAAGTTTGCTAATTTTCATTTATGTTGTGTGCAACACTATACCTGTAGCAGTCAGAGTTGACATATCAAAAATTGTTTTGTTACTGTTAAATTTCTGAATTCAACATACATTCTATTCTATCAGAAATCAACGTTGCCGCTATAATATGTGCAGGATTATTTTTTTCTTATGGCTATGCAACGATAATTCTAGATTTGCATTACGTGCTTTAATGTATTGAGGATTATGCAACAAGCACTGCGCGATTTGCAAGAGCTTTCCCACTCACTGGCCTCAACCTCAAAACAGCACTGGGAGTGCTTGTGATTTGTTTTGTGTTTTCTAACTGTAGTGGTTATAAAATTGAAAGCTTTATTCCAAGTTTAAACATAGCACTGTATTTTGAAGGTATTATAGCTGTTGGATAGTATTTTTATAATTATTATAATTATTGTACACTCGTAAATATTACTACTATACAGTGGCATAATTATACCATCAAGAATATCAAGAATACATATTGAGTTATACACTTTAACGAGCTCCAACTGTTGGTCTAAAATCTTATCTCAGGACGACAATTACATATTACATGCATTATACGCCCTATCAATTAATAGGCTCTATTTGTTAGATTACGCAATATCTCCGTTAAGGTCATATTGCTATAAAAATGGTTTTAACGCATGGAAGAAGTAAACAGAAAACCGTGAAGTGCGGTGAATGCATTAAATAATAGAATGATGGATGACCATGTCCGTGGAAAATAGAGCGGAGATGGATAAATTGAAGTGGAACGACGTGGGAGCAGCTGGGGTTGGGATGAGCTGCGATTAGTTAAACAGTGAGAAATAGTGAAAAGTGTGTGATAAGGGAAGGCGCAATATCTAATCTAGGTCACTAACTTTACTGTACTCAAGACATTAATAAATATTCAAGTTGTATTCTAAACTAGCTGACCCGGCGAACTTCGTATCACCTACAATTGCGTTCTGTTAAAAGTAATCCGAAGTAGCGATTCAAGAAGAAATGTCAGTTTTGTATATCGTCTGATAGGTTCATCATCTGATAGGTTTTGTATAGTGTCTGATAGTTCTACCAAGAACGCCATCTATTAAAAGTAATCTGAAGTAGCGATTCCCATACAAAATTACCTATTTTTAATTTTTCAATTTTTTAGCTGAACTTTAGGGTTATTAGAACTTGTCAACTTTATATTGGCATTTCTATGTTTTTTTTTTAAATTCCGATAAAATTAAACAGCTCTGTCAATTTTTCAAAATGTTAGTAATTTAAACATTAGCGCCGTAAAAATACAAAATATAGGTTGCCATTAAAAAAAATGTTGATTACGTCATAACTGTCAAAAAAAAAAACACGAAAGAAAAAATAGTATACGTTCCTCGTATGTCCTATAAATAACCCTACCACATGTCAATAACACCATTGTCTTCGTTATTGATTTCTTTTATTATTATTTCAACCATTAGAATTTTATCCATACAAATCAGTTCTTCAAGAAATGACGTTCCAGGGTTATAAAAATCCTTTTTAATAGGCGCTTCTATGGAGTTTTCTATATTATGTATTCCTATTACTACTAAGAAACATCAACATCAAACTAAAATTATTTCGTCACGTTAGTGAATTACTTTCCTCCCAATTAGATACATCATCTCCACATAAACGCACGTTCAAACAACCGACTGCCTTAATAAAATCGTCACACAAACTTGCAAATTTAATGTTTCTGCCAACGGAGAGGACGTATCCGGGAGACGAAGAAAGAGCATCTCATCTTCCAAATATTAGCGGTGCCATAAATTTTAAACCCTCGTAATGATATGCGAAATTTATGTCGTCCTCAATCTCTATAAGCTCTTGATAAAATCATGAACGTCAGCATTAATGTACAACGGTTTACGGACGAAAAAACAAATTTCCAGTATATAAACGAGTAAATGAGACGATTCATCGAGGTCGCTCTATAAAACTTACGAGTCTCATAACGGTCGGGATTGTTATTTTGAGTGAATTTAGTGCAATGAGTGGTGCCAACATGCAGCCAGACCTGATCGATATAGTCCGACTTTGAAAAGTCTATGAATATACTACTATAAAATACTGACAAAATCAGAATGATATAATAGTGCGCATCTACGCAATGCGTAATCAATACAAAATAAAATAAAATCTAAATTGTGGGAAGAATTTAAAGTTACTGCAAATTTTATTGGTTTGCAGGCATACATCAGACTCAAATAGTTATTTACGTTTAGAGTTTACGCCAGAGGACGATTTTGAGGCCCGACGAAGAAGGGCCTTTAAGTCGTCCGAGGGCGTAAACGGTCTTTCGGCCAGAGGTACGTACAAAGTTTTACGCACAATTAATATTTGTAATTACCATAAATAAATGTTCATTTCTTCTGTGATAATTTTGCGGGCTTTTTCTTTACGGGCCTTTTCTTTACGAGCTTTTACTTTACAGGCTTTTACTTTACGGGCATTTGCTTTACGGGTGTAATGTTCCATTTTCAATCATAGTAACCAAGATGTAAACAAGTATAAAAATTGCAGTTGTGCGTAAATAAAATTGTCGTTCGTTGAGTTGTATAGAAAAGGTTACTGTCTTAAGAAAGGAGAATATCAAGCAGTATCGCGTCAATCTTGGAAATGTCGCCTTAAGCTTTCCTAAATAATCAAAAAAGTCATTCTGACGCAGAATCTCTCGGAGTTCGCGTTTGAGGTACACAAAACTGTCGATGGTAAACCAATACAAAACAAGTAGTTTAGAAATTATCATCAGCATGCAAGGGAAATTTTCAGCATTCAAGAAGTTAAATTCATAGATGCTGATGGAATCTCTTTTAGATGGTAATTTAGTAAGTTTGGACATATTAAAATGTAGAACGTGTTTCAAAGTATGTACATGAAATCTCAAATGCCTTTGCATTTGAATAATTAAGATGTGAATAGGACAGCAAATCATAAAAAAAAATTATAAAATTCCCTCATGTGTGGCATGTTATGAATTCCATGAATGTTTCAAGTACTAATTTGGGAACTTCATCGTCCTTCTTCAGGTTTTGGATCACTCTCAGGGTCAGTGGTGTCATAATTTATGGCTATCGTGCCAACCATACGTTTTATGAAATGAATTGATAACTCTGTCTAAACAGTCAGCATCGGTTTCAGTTGGACCCTTTTTCTGGGCCAACAGCAGCATTCGAACAAAAAGAACAACATGACGTTCGAGCTAAAATTTCAATGCAATTTGACTGGCAAGTCGTAAAATAATGTAATTTTCCGCTTTTATACCGTAATGTATAATTTTGAGTCGCTGTATTATTTAAAACTATTTTGACGAAGTTTTGAAGTTAGTTTTTAATATCTTAATGGCAGTTCAGTGAGTTCAGGACGCACATTTATACACTTTAACGTTTCACTTAAATGGGCAATTTCATCTTGCTAATGAACACTATTCAGTGCATGTAGTGTAAATGTTCATTTTAAGAAGTCTTTCTCATATTCCTAATGATGCAATTTTGAGTAAATTGTAAAATTAATTGTTCCCGACGAAAGGGATTGTAAAACGAAAAGCGCAGTAGTTTGATTTTTTAGATTTTGGGATTATTTAATAAACAACGTTGTGGGATCCCAGAAGAAATTTATTCACATTCAACACATTTCACAAGTTGCTTATCAATTGAAAATGGTTGGATATTTTGTAAGAGTTTCAAATATTGTATTGTTGGTCCAATATTGAATATAATGTGTTTTTGTAACGATTTAAACAATTTGCTTGTCGAGAATAAATTTAGAATAAATTATATTACGACGGTATTGTCGTCATTTGTATAAGACGTATTATACGAAAATTTCTTGGTAGACACTTGCAATTTTCTCCCGACAGACTCCGGTAATAATCGCCCACCATATCTTTTCTTTATATTCCGGAAAGACCAAAGACCAGCTGTTCGTAATTATCCTGTTTTGTATTCCCAAGAACCTTTTCAAGATTACGATTGTTATTCATTATACCCGAGCAACTCAGCCCATGCCACAGAAAATTCGTCCTTCTCTTTTAATCCGACCGTTAGTTTTATTCTTAAAATACATTTCGGAGAATCAATGAAAAAGGGCTTTGCCCTCGGTGGCACCGACAATTTTGCACGTTCTCAATAAAAGACGGGGAAATGGCACGTACTGCACTGCTTAGTTCTTTGCACACTATTAGTAGCGCTTTGATCTGCAAAGTGTGAACTCGGCTTCGGTCGCGCCGAGTTCAGAAAAACTTTATTTGAATGATTTTCCGAGCTGGTGTGAATCGGGTTTAGAAGCCGATAACGGTCTCAAAGGACGCTTACTTTGCCACTAAACAAAAATGAAAGTTCAAACGCGCTGGAATACCAAAGCAGTTTGGTCATGGTGTCGAATGATCTTTTCGGAAATTATCAGTAATTTCAATTATGAAATGTTTTAGTTCAGCACACCTGCGTGAGATTAAGCAATATGACCTTACCTGCGTGCTGAAAAGTGTTTACATACGATAATTGTTACAATTATACAAATTAGCGCCCGATGTAATTTTAGCCAGATAACATGTCGTTGTGAAAAATCTATATCTGACGACTTTTTGGTGCCATGAACAGTGATTTGCCAGATAAGCTATGAAATACACTGAGTTTCAATTAATATGCACCACTTTGGAGGAGTACACGCAGACAAATTTGTATTAACATCTGAAATAAAAACTAAACTTATAAAATATGTGACTTAAACGTATGCTTATGCATGTAGCTAATAAGTATTATAGAAGCAAAGGTAGCATCCATTGGGACGCTCCCCACAATTTTCGATTAGATTAGATGTTGAGGGATGCGAGGGAATTGGCTCCCCTCACTGACACTTAGACCACACCGCAGGCCCATTGACTTCCCACATTTTACTGTGAATACAAAATTATTATATTATTTGCCTATTGTATTTTGCTCATACAGATTGTAAATAAAAATGGGGCTATTAAAAAAAAAACTATTTGCTTTTCCAAAACAGTTTTGCAGAACTAGCAGTAATGAATATTTGTTAAATTATTATCTATTAAAGCAGCCTTCTGGGCTGAATTACAGTTTAAGGCAACTCAAATGATTTGAAGCAATGATAATTGGACTTCATTGCTGTTGGTGCCGAATTCAACTTCAAGTGATGGATAGTAATGATCGTGTGATTTCGTTTAGTCTGACGACTTACCAATTTTTCACAACATTCAAGACTGCCAGTGGGTGATCGATAGGTAGAAATGTTTACCAAATTGTTGATCCGAATGTTTCATTTGCAATTTCGCGATCCATTTCCTTTTAGTAACATTCAACATGCAACTCGGTAAACTTTTATTGGAAAAACACCGCTGCATTTAAGTTTTAGTCGTAGGAACTGATTGAACCAGCTGTAATATATATAATCCTATTTGTTCGACTTATAACAATAAATTACAACACGTTGGTGACGCTTTAAGCTACACTTTAAGAACAGACGAAACGAAAGGAAAAAGGAAAATCGCAAGCATTTGTCGTCGTTTGGCACACTCACCACTCAGAACCGATATCAGCGTGCATAATTTAAGTGACGAAGAATGGTAAACAAGGCTAACATAGGAGATATCTCTCCAGAGGGATGCGCCATGATTCGGGATGATGGCCCAAACGCCCAGGAGATTTTTGTGAGAGCAGGAGCTGTGACTTATCTTGGAATAGAAATGTTAAAGACAGATATGTGTTCTACGTCCAAATCTGGGTTTGTTTTGTCCCTCCCTCGCCGATGTCCCAATTTGGACAGGTTACAAGCGGGAACCGTTATCGTACTTGCAATATCGCGACGACTCGGGTTTTATGTCTTGAAACTTAACACTTATCTCCGCGATAAGTTGCAAGTAATTTTGAGGACATCGCGAAAGGCTGTGCAAATAGCTGGAATGTTAAAAAATAAATCAATTATGATTTTAAAAAAGCGCTCAGGGTATTTACTTACTAATTACAGTAAGATTGCAGTCAAAATTACATTCTGATTTATGATCAGGATCACACGATAGAACAGCTTAATTACTTAAATTTAATGTGTGGGTCCAGGTACATGACAAGGGTATACTAATTTCCAGTGGATGAAGGCCAATTATGCATGTGGTTTGCAATAAATTGCAGCATTTATTATTGTAGACTGAAACAGTTGTTGTTTTATTATCTCGCTTGGTCCATTATACATTGTGTGCATAAATTTCATGTTGGTGCATTTACAAACTATAATTTCATTTTAATACAACATTGTAATACTGCATATTTAAATATATATAGCCTTAAGATTTTTTCTAGAAAATTATTTCATTTCAATAGCTCTTTAAACTCACAACTTCTTTAACAAATTTGAGATTTTTACCAAACAACCTTTTTGCATTTGAAAGATGATCAAAATCTATATCTTTCGGGTTTTATTCAATTCCAACAAAAAAGTGATATTATATACCATTATAAAAAAAAAATCTACTAGTGAAATAAAAATTTAATTTAAATTGGTATGTGAGAATTTATCTTTTTTACTAACACCTGTTTCTTCAGAAAGCTGAGGTCTTGGACAATCGTAAAAAAGATTGTATGCAACACCTGCAAAGTGGCAATGCAGTAAGACAATTTTCACGTCGCGTGCAATAAACACATTTTACACTTGTTGCATAAGTAACAATAATTATTGCATGCTTTCTGTTTTCAATCTCAATTTTTATTTATGTGATCTGTTGGAATGTCCATTTTCCGTTTGTCTCTTTCTACGTTTCCCCAACTTCAAAATCTACTTCATCACCCCTGATCGGTAATTGCAGGCGCACTGTGTACACATTGCATGTCTCGAAATCTTTCTTGGCAAGATTACGTCCCGGAGTAATTAAAGGGGGTTAGAAACATACATTATCGTGAGCGAAAGTCGCTAGAAATTCTTTTCCGGTGCACGATACGGACTGAATGGAATTTGGTATCGTCGGAAAGCTAATTTTCTTCTTCATTGCACATCTGACATTTTGTCGCCCCAGGATCGCTTCGAATAAAAGAAAATCGCTCAGTGAAAAAATCATTAGGAGACCTTGATAATTATGCGCGAAGAGATCAGTGACAATCAAAATTTAAAAGTCGGAGACGTGAGTGATTGCCGGAAAAATTGATAAATTGGATATTGTGACGGGAGATGAAGAGAAGGATAATCAAATTTAGCAAATCTTTTATGCATTTTTAGGGATTGCCATCTTGATTGTATCTTAACGGGAATAAAGTTGCTTCCGGGATTCTGGCTAACTTTTTTCATTTCAGTAGAGTTTGGTAGGACGAGGTGAAATTATTTGTTTGCTTTCTTCGGTGCTTTTAAACATGTATCACTTCTTAGGGTTCAAAAAGTCATTCTGATAGGTTCTGTTTTTGGCATTCTGGTTTCCTTTTTCATTACGAACTCTCATTTGTTGACCCACATAAATTGTTCTGGCATATAATGCTAAATCATTTATTGTATGCATGCCAAAGGCAATATGTTTTCGGCAATATGTCTTAGACAACGAAATTTATTGACTGTCTGACTTCGACGGAAGCTTATAAAATTTAACAATGCAAGAAAAGTAATCTATAATTTAGCCGCTGAATGATCGCCTGATTTCGGATCAATTTCCATTTGTTGTTTTGCATTTAATATATTTTTCCAGTTTTTGTTCGCCAACGGATGACTTTTGTGACATTGGCCGGTGAAAATTGTTAGAAAATCTGTGAGTTAGTTGTCAACCTCCAATTTCTGCATCAAGAATATTATAATATTATGATATTTTTAAATAATTGTTTGCCAAAAAAACGTAATACAAATCTCGTGGTAGGTCTATTACACGACGATGCCTAGTGCTTCAAAAATAAAATCTCACAATGTAAAATTTGACCTACCATCATACTCGATTGTAAATACATAACTACTTTATGGCCGCGACAATACTTTTTTATAATATTTTTGGCAATGCCACAAAAATGCTACCGGTCGTATATTGCATATTGTAATATAATTTTTTTTGGCTACTGCAACGATCACTTTCAAGTTAAACAAAAATTCATGAAGACAAAAATGTTATCCGACACGTCGGGGCAGCGCATGAAGTGATCGCTAAATCGCATGTGTGATTTACCAATTCGGTATCCTAAAAAATTATTTACCTTTTTATGAAAGTGAGAAACAAATGGGATTATCTGAACAGAGCAGTAAGTGTTCAAAAATATTTCAATTCTAAAGTATTGTGGCAAATTTATTCTGATGTCTTCAACTTAGAAATTTTATTATCTGTAATATTAGAGGATACGACCGTTTTCCAAGAAGTAGATATAAAATCAAAATTCAGAACTTTACTATATGTAATTGCATTGACGCGACGATTCAGTAATATGTTTCCATTCCACTATATTAGTAACAATAAAATCCGGTAAGATTACAAAAATTCAAACCGATTTCCATTAGGAATGTTGACATTATGATTAATATAATTAAGACTTAAAGGCCATTATTATTTATTGTTATCGCAAATAAATAAATACCAAAAATATTTGCTGCTCAATGGCCTACCTTACTTTTAAAGTTTTTTTTTAATTATATTATTACACAATTTTTATTAGATAAGTCTAATAATAATAATAATTAAACAATATTAAACTATCTTATGATGGTAAATTATTTTTCGGTTTTTGTTCTCAAAATATTTATTCAGTCGTCAAAAACCCGAGTGAAGCTGAAACAAGTGGCAGAGAGAAAAAGAAAAACCGGAAAGAGTGTAAAGATGAGTTATCAAAAATTATAATATTATAAGGAAAAAAAAATAAAGTGAATAAACTGAAAAGAACTAACAAGAACAGAAAACAGACGACGACCCTGGCAAAGCAAGAGTTTATGGAGGATGAATCTAAAGAAAAATGAGAAGATGAATATGAAATCAAGCAATAAGAAGGAAAGAGAAAAAAAAATGAGATTCTTAGATTGGGAACATGGAATGTTAGAGGAATAAATGGAAATTAAGACGAATTGACAGAGGAACAGAAAAACTAAAATTGCACTATGTAGGAATCACAGAAACAAAGAAGAAAGGTAAAGGATGTCTGAGAACAAGTCTGGAGAAGGAGTTAAGATGAAGTAATAAATACAATTCTGAATTTAATATTAATTTGCCTGAAAGAGAAGAAGAAGGAGACAAAGCTGGAAGAAAAGGTCGTGAAAGACAGAGGAAGATGGCAAACACTATTTTAGAAAATAAAGTAAAAAATTAATAATATATATGACATCTTCGAGCCGCAGTTCTCAAAAAGGACTGTTACCGCACTAAAATTCAACATAATTAAGTATCTATGTAGTGTCAGCGTGAAAAGCATTAAACTTTTTTTGGTAAATATATTTAATTATACATCAGTCATTTCAATCAACCAATTCAAATACTACTCTATCATTCAGTGGGCGCCGATTGATTTATTGAATCACAATTCTTTCGATAAATACCATTTCGTGCTTCTCTGAACCATGTACACTAAAGAATGCAATCAAATAATTTATGTACAGACATAGATAGCCAATTACTGCTCGTGTTCATGTCGTAATGGGTATTCATTTATTGACATAATTAATAAGGCAATGAGGGCGCATACATAAAAAAAATTGTTAACCACAAATCAATAAATTCTCAGGACTGTTTGAGCATGCCCTCATATACATTTTACACTTCTTGAATCTGGAATGATTTTGGGTTTGCTTTTTAATTTTAAATGTTTGAGAGAAAACAAATCAGAAATTTAAATTCTCTTTTTCAATTTTTATGTGCTAAAGTCATAAAGGCAAAAAGTGGAACTAAAAAATAATAATAAATTATAGAAATAAACCAAAAGAATGTCGGTGAATCAAAGTGGAGTAATAATTTTTTTTTTAATTGAACATTAATGTGCATCAACCACTTAGGGTTATTAGCACAGCGATAATGATAAGGGGGAGAAGGCAAAGGGTATAACACTTTTCACGTCAAGAGGCCAGTGAAAGTTATAGGAATTATATTTCCTTGAAAAGATTTGTTAACTTTATGAATTGTATAACCCTTTCGGGATCCTTATCTAGGACAGTATAGGGACTGTTTGTCATGGAGCACTGCTTTCTTTCATGGTTAAAATTGGGGCATTCAAACAGGAGGTGTTCGACACTTAGTATGAAATGACACCTTTCGCAGGAGGGTCTATCTGAATTTGGGGAAAATAAATAAAATTTGTTAATCGAATATCCGAGACGTAGGCGCGCTAGTACTATCTGTTCATTTCGTTGTTGAGGAGTGGGAAGAGCTTTTATTGGATCTGGTTTTATCTTTTGCAACCATCCGATCTTATTTTTTCATGAGGTACTCCAATCTTCATTGATTCTGTCACGAAAATATCGTTTTACGTTTTCAAAAAGGCAGATGTCTGATCTTACACTGTCAATGGACGAGGAGGCTTCTTTTGCATTCTTGTCTGCATCTTCATTTCCGTGTATTCCGACATGAGATGGGGCGGTGCGTATACGAAGGAGACTGTTTTGTGTTCGGCTTCAATGAGAGCTTCTCTTATCGTTTTCACTAGTGGGTTACTGAAGAAACGTGATATTAAGGAGTGAAGTGATGACAATGAGTCAGAGCAGATTATCCATTGCGAGCGAGAGTTGTTTTGTTTGATAAAATTGAGAGCCTCTAATATGGCGTATAATTCTCCAGTGTAAACGCTGGCGAATTTGGGAAAACAAAAAAGGAGAGTTTGATCTGAGCTCACTACTGCGCAGCCAACCGAGGCGTCTGTTTTGGATGCATCTGTGTAAACGATGTTTGATCTAGGAAGATTGTCTATTATGCTACGAAAGATGTTTTGCAGTACTAGATGAGGAATTTCAGATTTTTTCCATTGACTCATTTGGGTATTTATGAGTAGTTGGGGGAGTAGCCAAGGTGGTGTCTTATTAATATTCCTGATGAGCATATTGGGGATACTTGTGTTGAGTTCGTCATTAAGTCTATTTAGTCGCTCATAGAGGGGAGGTATGGTGTTTGGTCTTGAGGTGTATATTGTGTGGAACCGATTTGAGAAGGTCATGTTTCTTACTGGATGATGATCAATAGATCGGACGTTTGAAGCGTATGACATTGTTAAGAGTTTTCTTCTGTATGTTGTTTGTAACTCACAGGCAAGTACGTGTAAACTCAATGCTGGGGTGGTTCGGAAAGCACCTAACGCAATTCGTATAGCTGTGTTCTGAATAGGGGCTAACTTTTTCAGATAAGACTTTCTACACGCAGAGTAGGCGATACAGCCGTATTCTAACTTTGAGCGTATTAAGCTCTTGAATATTTTTAGGAGGCTGGATGTGTCGGCACCCCATTTATGGTTGGCAATCACTTTCGTAAGTTAAAGGTTTTTTGTGCATGAGGTTTTGACATGTTCTAGATGATGCTTCCAATTTAATTTTGTCTCGAATGTTACTCCTAGGAAACGGACACTATCCACAGCTGGTAATAATGTGTTGTACACAGTTATTTTAGGGGTTTCTCTTGTTTGAGCGCAATTGAAAAGCATGCATTTTGTTTTGTTGACAGAGAAACGAAAGCCAGATGAGTCAACCCACTTTGTGATAGCTGTCACGGCTTTTTGGAGGGTGTTCTCCATAGTACTAAGGTATTTCCCCTTGATGTATAATAGGATGTCGTCTGCGTATAGGGGTGCATTGCACGGGTTGGTTTATGACACTGGATATTATGTCGTTTATGGCTATAAGAAATAAGGTGGCACTAAGTGCTGAGCCTTCTGGGACGCCGTTTTGGAGGGTTTTGCGTTTCGAAAAGCTACCGTTTAATCTTAGTCTGAAGGTCCGTTTGCTTAGAAAGTTGATAATGAAAGCTAGTATGTTACCGTTAAAACCCCAAACCTTGAATGATTCGGTATCTCCAGGTCATGTCATAGGCTTTCTCTAAGTCAAAGAAAACTGCCAGAAGTTTTTGCTTGTTGGCGAAAGATTTATGGATTTCGGATTCTAAGTTAATGACGCTGTCATGTGTTGATCTAAATTTCCTGAAACCGTTTTGGTTAACGTTTATTAAGTTTTCTTTTTCTAGGTACCACATCAACCTGTAATTAACCATTCTTTCGAGGATTTTGTATAGATTACATAAGAGCGAGATAAGACGATATGAAGAGGGTTCAGTTTTGGATTTATTCGGCTTTAACATCGGGATTACGATTGCCTCTTTCCAAATTTTGGGAAAAAGCTGTTTACTCCATATTGAGTTAAAGAAAGATAAAATACGTGTTTTCGCTAGCACTGATAGGTTTTTGATCAGCGCGTAGGGGATGTCATCACGCCCTGTTGATTTGCTATTGCTTCTTGACAGAGATTCAAGTAATTCATCTAGTGTGAACGGTGTGTTCAAGGGATGTTCATAATTAACTACTGGTTTTATAACTTCTAGTTCTATGATTTTCTTTGTTTGTCTGAAAGTGTTAGTATAATTCTCATTACTAGAAGTTTGTTGAAATTGGTCGGATAAGGTTTCCAATATTTCTTCTTTGGATGTGATTGGTCTTCCATTTACGGTTAGTGTCAGTAGTTCGTTATTGTTTTGTTTTCCTTTAAAGCAACGAATTTTGTTCCAGACTAGATTTGCGGGAGTAGACTTGTTGATCGATGAGGTAAAGTTATTCCATGATTCTTTCTTACTTCGTTTATATACGTATCTGGCCTTGACTCTTAAACGTTTGAAATTCATGAGGTCTTTGTTAGTTCCGGATCGTTTGAATTTATTGAACGCTGCTTTGTACTCTTTAGTAACCATTTTACACTCGGCGTTGCACCAGGGGACCGTTCTTTTTTTGTAGCCGGATGTTTTGCCGATGTGAATATTTGCAGCATTTAGGATCGTATTTATGATATATTCCGGTTGGTGGTCCACGTCCATGCCGAAAGTGTTCTCAACATCAAATTCCGTAAGAGTCCGGTCTACTTCACTTGAAAAATCTTTCCAATTTGCGTTTGCTACATTCCATCTATTGAGTGGAGTTACGGGAGAAGATGTTATGTTCGGATTGTACTCGATCAAGAGGGGAAAATGATCGCTACCATACAGAGAGTCGAGGGTGGTCCAGGTGAGATCAGGTGCTAACTCTGGTGGCTTAGAGAGAGGTCTAGGACAGAAAATGTTCCAGAAAAAGAATTGAATCTTGTCTTCTTTCCGGTGCTCAAAAATACTAGGTTGTGTCGATCAAGAAATTGTTCGAGTAATGTTCCTCGTTGGTCTGTTATTTCTCCCCCTCAGAGAGTACTGTGAGCATTGAAATCGCCTATGATTAATGAGTTTTTGGGTAGCTAATTAAGTAGAATGTTAAGTTCGTGTATGGTAAAGTTTCTATTTGGCGGAAGATAAATGTTGCAGATACAAATTTCTTTTTCTAGTTGTACTAGGACAGCGGAGGCCTCAAGATCAGTAATGAGTGGGATAGCTTTAGCTGAGTATTTTGTGTTAATGTATGTACCGACTCCTCCACTGGCTTTGTTTCGGTCAGTTCTATTTTTGGCAAATGAATTCAAATTTCTTGGTGTGTAGCTCTGGGAGTTTTTAAGATGGGTTTCTTGAAGACATATGACGTCAGCAGGGAATTCTGTTACTAAGAGTTGTAAATCTTGCAGATATTTATGTTCCATTGTAGAATTTTGAAAATGACGAGGGAAAAGAAAAAAAAAGTGGATTATAGAGAGCATGAGGGGGTTATAAAAAGTAGAGAGCGTTTAGTATTCGTCCGCACTGTCATCTTCTGTGTCTTGTTCACGATTTAACTGTTTTTGAGCTTGTTCTGGAGTTTTGTAAATTTGGATTTAATACTTCGATGGGAGAGGTTTGGATAAATTTGGTATAGCATGTTGATAAATTGAGGAATGTCTTGTGTGTATTGTCTTACTATGCTTATTGGATCTTGGGATCCTGATACATTTTCAAGTAGGTTAAGGAGTTGGTCGTAGTTGATGCAGAAAGGTTTTGACGCTTTTTCAATTATTTCTTTGGCCGGTAAGAGCAAATCACTCATAGGTGTTAGACTTTCTAAGGAAGCGCTCTTTTTAGGCAATTTGGAAGGTTTTTTTAGGTTTAGTACTTTTGTGGGGGAATCTAGTTCTTGATGCAAGTTAGAAGATTCTAGCGTAGATAATTGGGAGAGAACCTCTGTAGATGAGGAGGCTAATGTTGAGGCAGGTCGTTTTTTTGGGTTTACATTCATTTGAGTTTCTTGTGTTTTGGAAACTTGAGTCTTCTGTGTTCTCGATCGTGTCTTGATCAATGATTTGAGAAGGACACTGCTCAGCTTTATGTTTTTTCTCCTTACAAATGAAGCAAGTGAGTTCTCCAGTTCCCAGAAAAATGCGGTAGTCCGTGCTATCATGCTGTAGTGTTATAGAGGATGGTATAATCATGTTCTCGTCGGGCTGAGTAAATATCTGCCTTCGGAAACTGAGGATATGGCTATATTGTTCACCATAAACTCCGGCGCGCATAAATGTCATCTTAGATAGGGGCTTAAATCCCAAATTCTTTAAAGCTAGTTCCAGAACATCGTGGGGTATAGTAGGGGAGACGTTTGATAAAATTATTCTTTGTGCGGGGGATATGAGTTTACGGATTGGAATTTTTTTTTCGTTTATATAGATTTTTTGGTGATTAGACAGTAACTTGTCTACCAATTGTATGGACGATAGATAAATGCATATTCGGTTTTTCGATATTTTGGAAGCGAAAATAACGTTTTTGGGGCCTGTGAGGTTTCCAATTGCGACTTCATAGTCTGTTAATTTAAGATCGTTTATTGCATCAAAAACAATAGCTTGTTCTTTCTGGGGGAATATTTGACTTTTTGTGGCTGAGGCGTAAAATAAATTATTCTGTAGATTTGTCATTTTGTTGAAACCCTGTAGACAGGAGTTCAGGAAAATATTATATTAGAAAGTGTCGGAGTTTATTAGATTTAGATGTTTAATCATATTGAGAGTTAATTTAATGTTTTTACAGATACCGTTTTGCGATACTGTTTCTTGTGCAGCCCGGTATTTGTGGATTAGCGCGATAAAACTGTTTAAAGTCGACTAAATTTCTAACGCAAATGGATTTTTCACTTAGCTGGGTATGACTCGGGGTCCAGAAAACTCGTGGGCTAGTCTCTCCAGATTTTCTTTTAGGAAAGAAACAACAATTGACACTTTGGCACTATTATCAGCAGGCAAAAATAGAAACACGTCCGTCTCACTCGGACAATGCGTGCAGACTGAAGAGTAAATTTAAATTAATTAAATTAATTGTAATTTTGCGTTTATTAAAGTTTGTGGAGTTCGACTTAAATGTATTTAAATTTTAAGTATAGAAATGTCTGAAATAATAAGGAAATGCTAAGAAAATGTAAGCTCAACAAAAAGGAAGTTTTTATTGATCCAGTGATGTAGAATTCTTACCGTAAACTTTTCACCAATTAAATGTCAATTTTATTAATTTTTCTATGAGCTTTTATGGATTAAAACTATTAAGATTGTCCTATTGATAAATATCTCTAAAAAATTGGAATTAACTCTGAGGAAGGTGGGATGAGGAATGGAATATTAATCATTCATCGTCCATTCGTGGTTCTTACCTTCTTCTTTCTACCTTCTTCCTCACTCGTTGAATAATATACTCGTTGTAACAAAGCTTTTAACGCATTTATTTTGCGTGCGTTAATAAGCTATTAAAGCATCCAAAATCTAAATTTTTTGTTTAAATTGAACCCTGCACTGAACGAAATGTCAGTGTCATTTTGAAGTTATGGTTCCATGTAAACTTATGTCATGTAAACGACAGGTACAGAAATATAACAAAATTCCCTAAATGAAATAAATTAAAATGCAAATTAGAAAAAATAACATGAAAAACTCGTTTTCTAAAATTTAAGAAACCTGAACTCGTGTCTTAGTTTTACAAGACTAGTTTTTCAATGTACTAGTAAAGAAATGATGAAAATTTTGTTTAGTACTTTCTAATTTTAATGCATCCATTTATTTGCCAATTTCTATTTATGGAATGTCAGGTAGACAATATTAAATTTGAAATTTCAAAATTTTCTGACCTTTTAGTTTTCGAAATCTCTGCATTACAAGTCGGCCCTGAACATCAAGAGGATTGGTATTTTGGCAGGTTTTATACAATGTAAAATATATTCGCCCAAAACAGCATCATTTGTTATTTCAGCATAGTTACATCGACTGTCTCGTAACTCGCGTTTTATGAGCTAAACTTGAAAAAAATCCATTGGTCAAAATCATGCAATAAATGGAATTATAGCTCATTGTTAAATTATATTTCAAATTTTGCATGCATAATTGAAATGTGTAATTAAGTGTAAATGTGATAAATTTAACTATTTATTCCACTAACGTTCCTACCATCCCATGTTTTAACTACCTAATCATGAGCCTATTTATCCATTGTATGACTCATTGCATAGAATGTTCAATTAACCCCCCTTTCAACTTTTTAAATCTTTCAAGGCCTCAAAGTCTTTTACACCGTCAGTGTTTATTCAGTTTTGAAAATGTGGTCTAATTATTCGAGTCAACTCCCCAACAAGAATAAGATTTTCGCAGGACGTATCTCAAGCCGAATCGTTTGAATAAGTGAATGAACAACGATTAATCTCGTTTACATGCGTTGAAGCAATCTCTCATCGAAACGTCAAAAACAATATCGTAATTAATCCGGGAGAATTTTCCGTACCGCTAGTAATTAATGATTTCCGGTCGATCCCAATCTCGACGTAAGTTTCGAATGTTTCACTAATTAAATGTCTTTCATCGTAATATACCTTCGTGCTGGCAAATTTATTAAATACGGATTAGGTTGTTGCTTTTAGTGCCGTCACCTTGCTACAAACTTGTTCTTCCGCGAAACACGAAATACGTGTGTCTGGGATAATTTCGGCCTTAGTTTCAAGGGAGAGTTAAATGAGTCAATAAACCTATTATGGAATAATTCATTTCGGATGCAAAGTTGACGTGCCTGAAGTGTAGATTTGGTATTTGGCACCTTCGTCGTGGATGTGGAAAAGCGTTTGGGTTACGCGAGTCAGGGACGTGCCGGAGGGAAACGCAGAATGTGGAGAAAAAAAACGGTCCGTCTACACTGGTCAACAGGTGCTACAAACGCACTTTTGATGTGGCGTCAGGAAACCAACAACTCATGGAACTCATGTTACGCTGTTACGTTACGCGACTGACTTGCTTGTATGTCTGAACACATTTTAATGATAGCGGAAATTGAACGAAGTCTGTGGGACCATTTAGGTTACCTCACAATCGATAATGGAACGAGGAAATAGTGTTTATTTTTACTATCGAAACTCTACTCTACTCTAGTCGCATTTCTCAAATTAAATAAACATAGTCGTCCGGACCTATAATACATATTGTAGAATTCAGAGACAGCGTACAGGGACCGAAGCAAAAGATAATAAAAAAAACAAGTCGTCTAGTTCGTCGCTCCTAGTTTCACAAACGCTGGATACATGCCTGAATTTTGTTTAACTGCGAACAATTTCGGCACATTTGAAACAGTCTGTAAGAATTCAGATTTCTACTAAGAAATATTACCAGGGCTAAAGACTGCTGATATTACAAGATTTAATTAGAGTCAAACATATCGACTGGATTGATATTTTTATATTGTAATGGTACTAGATAATAAAGACCTTTTACTGCATATTATTAACTGCATGTAATCTGGTGCCGCTATTAATTTTTCATATCTAATGAACAAGCAAAATTGCCGTTAAATTGGCAATCAACCGCACTACCAACCAATAGGGTTTACATTACGAATTTAAATATGCAGTGCATCGTGTAGCTGCCACCGATAAGAAAATGATGAGACTAAGCGACAATCGATACAAGAGACCGAAAAGAGTCTTCCGTCTTGTTGGTCAACATCAATCCACTCCAATTAAACGCTTATCTAAGTTCAACACCTCCACTTGACAGGTGTTGGTTTTACCGCGATTTCCAAGCTTTTTCTGGATTCATTACAATATTCAGTTGGCCGTAAATTTCAACATTATTGTCTTCCCTGATAAGTTTGCTCGTTGAACTTCCCCGGAAGTCGGTTTAACGAAGTTTGAAATATCACCGAGAGTGCGAGGTGACGGCACTCGAAGGACCAACTTTTAATTTTCTTTTCTTTGGCGAACTAGTTAAGAAGTACAGATTTTTATTATAATAGATTTTATATCTGGCGGCAAAAGGAGCGATAATTCCCGCCAATTTAAATTACTTTTGTCGTCCGCAATGTGGAACAATAGTTGCGCTCCGTTTACTTCTTTTAAATTTTCCATTTAGTTTCAATTCTCCGAGGAGTGACCGGACAGATGGCTGGTGCATTATTCGTTGGAACGTTGGAGAATTTTATTTATTCGAATGGAGATTTGCGGGTGGCTTGCGGCAAAGAAACGATTCGATTTCTATTTTGAAAGTTTGGCGTTTATTGCCTTAGGTGTCGGAGTTGTTCGTTAATAAAGAATCGGATGTTCTAAGCCATTTGAGTTATGGTTGGCCACTGCAAAATTCTAGAGATGTAATAATTAAATAATATAGCCCAAATAAAAAAATGGTTCCCTCCATTCTTGAAACTGCCATTTTACAGAAGCTTACGTGACGACGCGACAGTCTTAGAATCAGCAATCTTAAATTGCTTCCATCAAGTTTCAACTAATTTATAGTTCTTCAACTTACAGCCCGATTTCATGTTGACTTGCGACTGGTCGGACTCGGATTTCTGAGGTTATCGAAAATTCGATCATTGGCACTCGAACAGTATTAATAACAAATTATACAAAACTTTAGAGGAGACACATAATATCCATTCATTATTTAAATCTATAGCACATAATATAAAAGACAGTATAGAAGCGACGTAAGAGGAAGATCATCTAGAGGAAGAATGAGATTTAAATCACAACCAGGCTAGGGTACTAAACACGCGATTATTTTCTTTAAGATACAAGCACACCGACAACTGTGAATAACATCGTCCGCTCGGTTCAATTCTCTACGATGTTTTGCACATACCCACACATCTCTACGCTCACAGCTCGCATCTTTAAACCTGTGCGCTAATGCACAACCTAGTTAAGGCTAAAGGTGACGATAGAATAGTGTGTATCCGGCACGCGAGATGGCGCTGAAAGAATTCCCGCATTTAAAGTGGAACTAATTGTTCAATTCTAAAAATAAAAACATCATTGGACCAAGTAAATATTTTAAAATATAAAAATATTTAAAGTATAAATATTTTGCTTAACTTTGAATTTTTTCTTAAATCTGAGGTATACATTTTTATGTCCTGTAAATATTAAAAAAAAATTGTGTTTTCAGAATTTTGATATCAGAAACGGTGCCAGCGGAAAACGATTTTGAAAATTTTCCTTTGTTGTTTACCGCCCCGCCAAGAACCTAAGACGGGTGAAGGTTCTAAAACTTGAACTGCAGAACCGGTTCCAGCAACACTCACTTCCGCCCGGATCATAGCCGTATTCAGAAAGTCCTAGCGCTTGTATCATAATATTCAGTGTGCCAACTAAAAATTTGTACCCACCAACAATTATAATTTTGAATGACTCAGAACAGGTCAATTTTGTTATCAAAGGGCACCAAATTGTACCAAATTTTCAAGTCTTATACAGTGTGTCCCTGGATGCCCATGAGGTCTGTTTTAGTTTTCTACAGTTGTAAGATAAGCAAAATCAGTCTAGACCAAAAATATTCTTCTCCAAACAACTTACTAGAAAAAATCACCTCATGGGCACCCGATCCAGGGACACATTGTATATACTTTTATTTAATTGTTTTTAAAAAAAAGGATGAATTTTTTAGTTTCCAAATCTACATAAAATATACCCTTAATTATTATTACTTTTTGAACCGCACATTTTGATAATTAAGAAGGTTTAATCGGAATAAATGTAAATAATAAATGTAATAAATTCTGAGTCTTTTGAAATTGGAATTGGTGGGGGCTGTAAAATTTAGTTGGGACAGCCTGTATTATAATTTTTATTCTTATTACCTATATACAGTGTGCACCAAAAATAAGGAATAAATTCAATAAAGCTGAAGAAATTTTTGTCATTTTTTGTGTTACCCACACTCTTTGTCTCAATGACGTCATTGACATTATTTTTTTCCTAATTTGCTGTTGTAACAAAGCTATTAACGCACTCATTTTGAGTGCGTTAATATTCCATTAACGCACCCAAAATCTAGAATTTTTGTTTCCATTGGTTAGACACACTGAACCTTGCACCGAACGAACATGAAAAACTCGTTTTGTAAAACTTAAGAGCACTCGTTCTTTACAGGCACTCCTGCCTACGACAGTCGTGCTGCAAACCTGAACTCGTGTCTTAATGTAAGTTTTACAAAACTAGTGTTTCAATATACTATTAATGACAATCCGCCATTTTTTTGTCATATTTGTATCAGTTATGAAGTACTTAACTCAGAAATTATTAACACTGGATCTACATTTTTTTTTTAATCTTAGAAGACCTTTACAAGTCTGAAAGCGACGTAATTTTTATGTCTTTGATAGAAACATTTCATCTATCAAATAATAATACGCGCTTATCAAATACTTTGTATGACATGGCCTAGGTTTTTGGCCGCGGATCAACGGGCAAAATCTTATCGGAGTTGGTGAAACCGAAGTTTAAAAATCGGTATCTCAGAAACTGTAGGTCCAAGTTCATAACGACCATATTTCTGAATTACGAATTTCATAAGCAATACATACAATACATAGTTACTGTTGGTGCGAACTGTACAATTATTATTTTACAAGTTGACCCGACAGACGTTGTCCTGCCCAAATTTCAATATATATATTTTTTTTGGACAGAATAATCTGATGATTTTTTTGAAAACCAAAGTAAGAACAATTTTTTTTTTAATTTAGGCTGTGATGCGTCTTTCCGGATTTTTCTCCAGAACTTCCCAATTTTTTTTCAATTCAAACATTCAATTAAGTTATTTCCATCTCGGGAACATAACGAGCAGAACAAAAAACAACCAAATATGCCGTTCCTATCCTCAGTTACGATCGAGACTGTATAAAAAAATTATAATTTTTGCACTTTGTCCGAATATTTGGACATTCCATTGTAATTGTTTCGAATTTTATTTTCCTGAAAATGTTTTTTTTTTCTACCAATGAAATATTTCAATTTTAAAATAAACAACCAATAGGACAATTATTATTTTAGTGGCAATTTTTCGACAAGCTTTATTCCAGTGGCAATTTTTTTTTTACTATTTGCCATTACAATTTACAAGTTAAATTGTCAAGTCAAATAGGACTCGAGGTCTAAATATTGCCGTCAATTTTTGCTCTTCAGATTGACTCGTTTCTGTTGCTTGAGAAAATAATGACTCGTGCAAGCACTCGTCATTATTTTCGTATCTAAATCGCAAAAATTATTGTCGGCAATATTTTGACCTCTAGTGCTATTACTATTGACAATTAAAGCCAAATAGGCCAAAAAGCCAAATAGGACTCGAGGTCTAAATATTACCGCCTATTACAAAAAGATTTACGCATATCCATCATTCGAATCCTGAGTTATGGTCTTGAGTTTATACCAAAATCCCATAGAAAAAGCACTAAGTTTTTCCCGAATTTTCCTGATAATTATGAATATGTACAACAAAAAAGAAATCAGGCAAATCGGCCGAGCCGTTTATAGATACAGTCCAAGCAAATTAGACGAAGAAACGCCGAATAGAAGAACTAATTTATAAAGTTTTGGTTATGAACTCCCAACAGGGACCCCCGGGGGACCTTCATCCCCTTTTGCTCAAAAAAGCGCCCGCGAGCGTGACCCCATGAAGCTTTTCTGCATTTTTCTCGTAAACGGTAACTCCGACGAGAAAATGTAACAGAACTTATGTTCTCCAGTAAATTCTGCATAAAATTGGTCTCATGAAGTTTTTGCCACCCAACGCTCATAAATGACGTTGGAAAATGAGTATTAGCCCACCCCCGTTTTTTGACCAATAAAAATTTACTGCAAATATTTTATTCAATATGGGAATTGTACAGAAAACACTGCTCTACAATTTTGTTTCTATAAATTTTTTGTTCCCACTAATGGTTTTCGAGATGATCGCTGCAAAAATCGGGGGTTGTCTTCGCGCTAAAAACTATACTCATTTTCCAACGTCATTTATGAGCGTTGGGTGGGAGATCTGCAAAAACTTCATGAGACCAATTTTATGCAGAATTTAGTGTAGAGCATAATAACTTCTGTAACATTTTCTCGTCGGAGTTACCGTTTACGAGAAAAATGCAGAATAGCTTCATGACGTGACGCTCGGGGGCAACAAAGAGAAATTTTCAAAACCCTTTCCGGTCGGCGATCTTTACGATATTGGAATTTTGAAAACTGATTAATGCTTGACATTTGCATAAAATTGAAATGACTAACTGATTTTTTTGGAATTCTTAAAAATTACCAAAAATTTTCAAAAAAAAAAAATAAATTTTAAATTTAAGCACTATGGCGTGAATCAGCATAAGACCTTGAGTACAATCCCATTTGTAGATTTCAAATGGGTTGAACCGTTTCTGAAAGAAAGAGGGATTATTTTAGACATTTTCTCTCTGTCGCACACTTGGTAATAAAATTTCGTCACCTTTAGCCTTAATCGCTTTACAAGGTCCCTCAGTCTTGGCGCTGCGATCAAAGAAACTAAAAAGAGAAGACCGCGAGTGTCGTTTCTGTTAAAATATTACTTTATCTATTCTGTGTCTATAGTGTGCATAATTATGTTCTGCAAATTATTATTTTGTGACAGATCAGATACACTACCTGTAATAACTATTTGGTTCGGGGGGCACTTTGAAGACTCTGATTGCTTAGTTTATTATTTTCAAAATTACATGACTATACGATTTCGGTTTGGTATCTGGAAATTGATGTATGGCTAGACAGTTTTGGTTGACAATTTGATTTGAAACGGCCGAGCATTTTATTTAAAAAAAATCCTCACTTCTTGTATATTCCCAATAACTCATCTATTTCATACACGATCCGATTGCTGCGTATTGTCGAATTATCCTTCTAAACACTTTTAACAAAAAGGTTTGACTTTAAAATTGCCTTCTATTCTATAACAAAATTTTGTTAGATTATTTCCATCGCCTGTCAAAAATTAGTGATAGTCGTATATTTCAGCCAATAGAATGTGCATTTGTATCAATAAGTTGCTGCTTCTGGTTAAAATTAGCATACTAGTCTTGACAAAAAAAATCACGTACTGGGACGGATATCGAAAAAGTCTTGACCCAAAACTCAATTTTGATGTTGCCCAACAAGAGATCAATTAGGTCACGAAGCTGAACATTTCGTAACGGATATTCAGAACTCAAACAAAGGGCTATCGTTATAAATTAATCCCAAAAAATAAATTAAATTGTGAAGAAAGAACACAGGACAAGAAGAGGATGGAAGCAAACAAGACTACTAATTATAAACTAGAAGAATGTTCTTAAATCCAAGTGGAGTAAATTTAAATTAAAAAATTTAAATATATCTAAGTCGAACTCCACAAACTTTAATCAGCGTAAAATTATAAATGGTACATGTTTCGGCAGAACACTTCTGCCATCATCAGCCCTTAAAGAATATAAAAAATTATATTAATTTATAAATATTATATTAATTTTTTATATTCTTTAAGGGCTGATGATGGCAGAAGTGTTCTGCCGAAACATGTACCATTTATAATTTTACGCTGATTAAAAATTATATTAATTTATAAATATTATATTAATTTTTTATATTCTTTAAGTGCTGATGATGGCAGAAGTGTTCTGCCGAAACATGTACCATTTATAATTTTACGCTGATTAAAGTTTGTGGAGTTCGACTTAGATATATTTAAATTTTTTAAGACTACTAATTGACAAAACAGAAATTAATTAGTTGGCTCAGCAACTTAAACGCGAGATTTTAAAAATAAAAAATGAGTCTCATTTTATTGAGTACTCATTTATGAGTACTCATTATGGCTCGCTACGAACAAAATAGAAACGGGTTGGCCGAAGGACTAAGTCTGAGCTCTGCACGCTTCTGATCGGCCTTTGATAGAGTACTCTTTCCTCACTAGACGACGGCGGCGGAGAGAGCTCGGGAGATCGGCATTGGGAGCGCTCTAACTCACTGGTCGTCGGGGTACAAGAACGGTCCCGATACGGTGCCGGGAAGTATTTTATTTCGGGGTATTTGTCACAACGATGTCGGAAAATAGGAACAATCGCTTGTTGTTCGATAATGATCAGATACAATTTTATTGCATTGCTACTCTTTTAGAAACATTTTAACACAACATTGTAATTATTTTGTATTTGGCCTTTTACTATTAGATCGTTGAGAGTGTCTATCCATATTTAATGTCGTAAGGACATTTAACGCTTACCACTAGAAATCTAATAACTAATTCATGCTTTAGATTGTATTGACATGTTGAAAGCAAATCAATATTACCTGTAAGTTGTAGCAGCACTTGTTAAATCGTCACTAATTATGCACAGGCTAATGAATGGTTATTATTATTATTATATGGGATATATCTTGTTGTGATTTACTTGTTAAACCCCACTTATTTCCAGTTTCCGTTAAGCCCATGCAAAAATCTCCCGGTATTTCATCCAACAAACTAATAGCTTTATCCCGTATTAACTAGTGTTTGACCCGTTCCTCTCATTTGCCGCCTCATCGAACCAGCGCTGATGGTATTACCATTTATTACCATTGTTAGCTATTGTCAGCATTTGTGTACAATTAATAATTATTATCATGGTAAATAACGAATTAGATGCAGAGTTAGGCTATTTACAGATCCAACTTGTGAATTATGTAAACAGTTCCCGATCAACGGATGCGAGATTCGTCCTTTGGAATTAAATCCAGCGATGTATGAAGCATTAATGACAATTCAACACATTGAGGAAAAATCCCTGAAACGGCTCTAAAAAGGGGAAGTTTCTTGTTAAATCATGATGTGCTTAATTAAGTTTTTAACGAGCTACAGTTGGGTCTCTTGGTTCAAATTGCAAATTAAACAAGCCAATTTCAAAGGTCTGCCTTATATGTTAATACCTGTTATCCATATTAAGGGCCATTAAATCTTAATGTAAACATACTAAGATCGGACTCTAGTTACACGATGTAGACATGGAAAGCGGAAGAGGTGTGTTGAAACGGCTACAAACTTGGTGTTTATCTAAGGTTTCTCTGTCCTAATATTCTTGCGTTTTGGATTTGTGAGCTGCAGTTTGCTGAGGCTCCAACTGTATAATTAATTAAGTGAAAATTACGACTAAATTTTTAACAGTTTTTTTTTCGACAAGACAAAGCAGTGGCGGGAAATTTAATTGAGCCTACCCGAAACAAAGGCAAACCCCAGGTTCTCGAGTTTAGCCAATTATTTCCATTTACAATTTGTAATAATTTCATCAGGTTCTCCAGGGTGTACCATGCATTAATACAATTAAATAATTCAGATGTACAAAGGGGTGACGTTATGAAGATATATGATGTGATTACTACTTTGAGCTGTTTGGTGATTATAGAAATTTACTTAAAAAAATGCAACGAAACAGGTTCAAAGTTATTGAAAAGCTATTTTATTAAGCCAAAGTTATTAACTTACGGAAGCAAAGATAACAGAGATCGATTGATAACATTAGATCTTCTGGGTCGACTAAAGCAAAGTTTTAAAGACAAATTTAATTATGATAATGTTGTTAAAGTTCCACAACAAACTGCAATGTTTTACAAGTACGATTAGCTATGGCAATTATGCTGTAGATCAATTTGAAAAACAATGGATTTTTAATTGCATTAATTTAGTGATTAATCTTTTAGAACGAACCAATTTTAGAGTTTTATTTATTCATTTAAACCTCTTTAAAGAAAAATAACTAGAAAATTTACGCAAATTTACACAGAATTTCTCACAGATCGTTCTTATATTTTTTTGCCCGATATGGTTCAGTTCCAGCTATTGACATATTTTTACTTAAGTTACTATAGCGTCCTATACGATTATTGGAAATTCCTCTGAGAAATGCCTTCACCTGTCACCAACCAGTCATTCTGGTTATACTTTTTGTGCCAATTTTAGATCATTATTGTGAAATTTTAGTTATGGTAACGCAAATGTTTTGATTAAGATTGGATATCTTACTAACCCCACTTAGATTCCACTTACACTCCTAGTTCTTCCTGTAACAAAACCCTTTCCGGTTATATGAGATGAGATGAGTTTAACTTGAAAGAAAATTTTACATAATTGACTTACAATTAAACCTTGAAAGCCTTCATTTTTCCATTAACTTGTTGACCTAAGACTGCAAAAGATCAACAACGCACGAATTAAAATTTATTGAGAGTAAAATGGTGAGCAGAAAGAATCTTTCTCTATTTTTCTATGTCAATCAATTTATTACTTGACAATTAATCAGAAGATTTTAACACAAGGGCTACTTGTGTCGCATTCCCGCACAAAAGAAATACTTTTAGTCGTTCCTCAATAGTCGGACAATTGACATCATAATCAATAACCCTGCACTAATTAAAACAACTTTTCGGTCCTTCTAAGCTCTCTGAATAATTATATCCGCACAAAGTTTTCCATTGATGGAATCTATTTTATTCATAACACCTCAAACTTTACAATACAAAAAACCCTATCAACCCCATTCTCTCTCCTTTATCGGCACTTACTATATATTCGTAAACTTCCGCATTGACGGCGAGCACATTGTTAAATCCTGAAACACAGAAAGAAAGTAATTGCTCACTCGAGAGATAGTTGTTAGCAAACTTCACCGTATTGATTCGCTCCTGGGACCGAAAAAAAGCACTAGTAACGCCATTTCGCAACATCTATACAATTTAATTAAACGACCGATCAAAGTTAAATCCGTGCTTACCGCACACAAAGTAAAATTATAAAAGCCGAGTTGCTGCGTATTTGGCTTACGGAGGGATTGTGTACAATTGCTGTTCTATTTGTTGTAACGGTCACGCTGTAATTAAATTTCTAAATTTTGTTTAATATTTCACGGGGCGAAAGGCATTGGACATACAATAAATAGTACACATGCGGACTTTGTGAACGGTCGAACTATTGCAACTAGTTAAATATGACAACTGCATGTAGTGCAAAATTTGCATTAATTTCGCGACTGGCTGCAGGGTAAATATGTTGCAGTTTTAATTAGCCTTTCAAGCGGTTTTTAATTTTTTGAATGAAGGGATGCGCAGCTCAAAATGTGACAGGAAAATACACTTCGTTGTAATTTGTTTTACAGGGAGGTAATCACTCTATGAAACTGTAATGCATTCTAATTAAAATTTGCATGGAAATTTTATATCAGCCCACATTGAAGTTAATGTATTGAACATATGAAAATATAAAAGGTGGGATTCAACAGTAATTTGAATCGTGTAACTTTGCTCCACATTTTTTTAATTGGAATGTATTATTTGCACAATGAAACATTACAAAAAATGCACATTAAAAGTAAAATTGCAAACGTTGCGCCAGGTTTCATAAATATATTTTTAAAACTGGATTAGTTTTCTTATTCCTGATGGAATAAAAACAACAATAACTCTCCAGGATATAAAAATTGAATAGTGTTTTTACATCAGTCCTCGCGAAATGAATGACGTTTCTTCAAGTCTGTAAATTACTTTTTCAACTTTCAGAGATTTTAAAATAGTTGATTAGTATAATGTGATGCTGTGTTGGCTTCAAAGATAAGAAATCAGAGCTTTTAGAGACCTAACTTGGAGGCTAAATTACATTCTTAGTTGATTTTTATTTATTAATAACTTTTAGATAAAATTAGAGAGGTTCATATTTCATATTGATTAACTAACGGGTGTTTTTTAAAATGTGGCGTCGAAGTTGGCCATGAATGTTTAACTGTGAACGTGCCATCGAACTGACAATTATTAATTTGACATCTGAATCTACATCTAAGCTTACTTTTAATTTAATTAAGCGACAGTGCAGTGGAACGTTTTCCATAAAATAAAGTTTTTCTAAACTTCACATCCGCATTTTTTGTGAATTCATATAATCGTCCTTTGTAACCTGCTAAATGAAACCAGGAAAAAATTGTGGCCTGTTCACATAAACTCATAGTCAGCGCCAACTATGACGCCAAATTAAAAAAAACACCCATTACATTTTCGTAATATGTATCAGAAAAAAAGACATGAATTTAGGGCAAGAATATCAAAGTAACAGATTTAATGACTACATTTTCGTATATAATATTATTATTTTCGATACAAGTGCGCTGTCAAGACATTAAAAGACAGTAAAAGCCCAAATACAAAAGAAGTGTTAGATCATTATCCAATAAACAAAATAAGCAAAATATCTATTTTCGATACAAGTGCGCTGATACAGTTTTCACGGGCGAGGGGAATTTTTAAAGCACGTAGCGCAGTCGAGTTTTGTTAATGAGTCCGAGCCCGTCAAAGTGACAGCGCACGAGCATTGAACAAAATTTTTTGTATTCGTCCACGCAAAGTTAGTAAAAACACGAATTAACATCAAATTTTGAGGTTAAGTTTGACAGCTGTCGAATTAAATAATTAGACAAGCGAATTCACGATTATGTATGTCACAAGACATATACAAAAATTACATTTCATTAGATGGGTTTAAGCAATTATTTGTACAAGATTTTGTTTTTTAGTGATATACCTACTGAAATTGTCTCATTCAAAATGATTTTCCAATTTTGTGTATATATTTGTGTGCATTTTATCTCAATGCCCAAGTTTACAATATGAGGTACAGAACCGGTCCTAGTATACCTACTGCCTTGTGGCACCTCGGCTTTAATTTGTTTCTGTTCTGAATAGATTTTTGAATCATTTCTGTAAACTATGACTGTTTCAAATTATTGTGACGAAAAAACATATTTGGAAAGATTTTCTTAGAGTGTTACTGATATGCTTCAAATCTATACAAACTGGCATGGAAATACCTGTAATAATTTTAACCCCAACATTTCTTTCAATAAACTGGAACCTCTTACTACGACTCGTACAAATCCGATAAAAACTGCGGTCAGTTTCTTACAAAAAAGCAAACTTTTTACAAATAAGCAAAACACTTGAATGTGGCCTATTGGACAATGTACGCATCACGTCGGCATAACATGCTATTTGCCATAGAATTGAAAACGATTTTTATATGTACAGTAGCACTTCAATACGTTGAATAAGTTCTAAGACAGTTTGAGTCACTTTCTCGGTATCCCAGTCAGCAATAAATACCATAAGAATTAGGTACGATAATAAAAGTATTTTCAGTGTTTGAACAATGGATTGTATTGCTACACAAAAATTTCACTCAATTTTTCTCTATTGCCCTATAAATTTATTGCAGGTATTTTCATGACATCCTGTGTATATTGATTTACTTGCTGTTTCTGGTTGATTTGGTATTACAAAAACAACTTTGTTGGTTTATATTCCTTCGCATATAACAATTTAGCTGCAGGATTCCTGTATTACCTACTGATGCAGCAACACGTGGTGCACATAAAAGTGATGTAAATACAGCGCAAAGGGCCGAGAAGATTGAAGAAAACGGCAAAGAAGGAGAAGAGAGAACGGAAGGTAGGAAAAGAATAAAAGATAAAAAAAGAACAGGGGAGGACGGAACGGGTAGACAAGAAGAGGAAGAAGGAACATATTTAAAATAAGTTAAATAACAGGAAGATTTCCAGAAACAGATGAGAATAGTGATTTGGAGAGAATCATGTATAAGTTGAAAGACATAAAAAGGGAACTAAAGGATTGTTACACTATAAACAGAGATCAAGGACTAGTAAAAGCAAAAAGAATAAAAAGGAAAAGAAAGAAACAGACAAAGCAAGAATAAAGAGATTTACATTAAAAAATTAAGAGGTCATAGCAAAGAACGGGGATACAGGAAAGAAGTAAGAGTGCTATAGAGGATAGAAGGGGTTCAATGGAGACAGAATGAAGCGTGTGAGAGACTAGAGGTGTCAAGAACAAGAAGTGGTCAGGGAGAATTCAAGAAAGGAGGCAGGAAAACTCGAAAGCATGGACGAGGGCACTATTTTGGAATGTAACGGGACTAAGAAAAAAAAAAAGACTTCTAGAAACATGGAGGGAAAACAAAACAGAAAAGACAGAAAAACTGCTGCCAACAGAATTGGGAGTGTCAAGAAGGGGCAAGAAAAGAAGAGCGGCAACGGGAATAATAACGGGGGTAAGAAAAAAAGGAAAGGAAAAAAATCAATAGAAGGTAGAAGAGGAAAGATACACGGTGATAAACGGTACATATAGACAATACAATAATAAGCCCGATAGAACAACATTAAAAGACAACAAAGAGGAGAAAGGGGATGGAAAAAGAAAATCGAAAGACAAGGTAGAAAATGCGGATGTGAAAAAGTTGATGGAATAGATAGAGGAAAATGGGTTTGAAGTGTTGAATGGAAATAAACAAGAGGACGAAGAAGGACTTCTGAAGAATTCAGAGTAGGGGAAATGATACAGACATCTGCCTGTAGAAATAAGTGTATTGCAAGAGGGAAACAAGAGAAAAGAGGAGAAGGAAGAACACAAGGAATGCAGAAGGAGGTGATATGATCAAAATATGGGACGATCAAGGAGTGGAAAGCAAAGACGAGAAAAGGCAAGATGCGAAGAACAAGAAGTAGGGTAGATGGAGAAACAATTATAAAAGAGTTATTAGAAGAAGTAGCAACAATAGGAGAAATAACAAGAAGTGGAGGAACAGGAAAGTAAAATGGATGGTGGGGCAAAAAATCTAAACAACAAAAGATTAACAAGAACCTAGGAAAATAAGTTAGAAAGAAAAAGTTAGAAGTGAGAGCCGAAAAACAAAACTATTGGCATATAACAAGAGAAAGAGGAGGAATTAAAAGAATAAACGGAGGTGGGACGGAGAGGGAGAGGGAGAGAAAATAGAGCAAATTTAAAAAATTTAGAGAAGCGTATAAAGCGCAGATCACGGAGTTGACAAGAGAAGGAAACAAGGCAATGGAGTAGGTATGGGGACTAGAACATAGAAACTGGGGAGGCGATTTCAAGAGGAGAATGATGATGTATGAAAGTTTGATTGAGAGCATGTTGTTGTACTTAGCAGAGGCTGGGGGATGGAAAGAACAAGATGACATAGAGAGAGAGTGCAAGAGAAGTATCTGAGCTGGGTACTAGGAATGGATAGAGAAACGGTATAGTGAAAAAAGAATGCAAAAGAATAAGTTGAAAGTGAAAACGGGCAAAAGAGCGGCCATGTTCGACGACAGGATGTAAGAAACGGGAGAAAGCAGGATATTGAATGAGTGCTGGAGAGAAAAAGAAGAAGATCAAAGGAGAAATAGAAAGGGACAAATATTACAAGAGAGATTCCGATTCGAGCAGTTGAACCAAGCGGACGTGTTTTGCGGAAAAAAGTGTTCGTGAGAGCGGGAGAGACGAAGACTACAAAAGAAAAAGAGAAGAAGGATGAGAATCGAAATAGAGGATTAACCCCTTTAGGCAAAGTAAGAAATTGGAAAGATCACCGGTTAAAAAGGCAATGGATGAGGAAATGAAGGAGATGCTGAAAAAAATTATGGAGGATGTAGGGGAGATAAAGAAAGAGAATCGGAAAATGAGCCGGGAACTGGAACAGTTGAAAATTCTGATGCGTGAAAAGGAAGAAAAATGGGAAAGAGAAAAGATGTAACTAAAAGAAAAAATGAAAAAATTGGAGGAGAAAATGGAAGAGCAGGAAAAAAGAAAGAGAAAAAAGAATATTGTAGTAACGGGATTGGACGAAGAGGAATGCGCGAGCGAGAAGAAACTGGAAAATGGATAAAGGTTGAATTAGAGGTAGAAGTGACTGTGAGATGTATAAAATAAATGGAGGAAAAAATATTGTGGCGGAACTTGGGAGCTGGGAGGAAAAGAGGAAAGTTATGGAAAATAAAAGAAAACTAAGAGAAAAAAAAGGAAAGAGAGTATACACAGAAGATGATCTGACAAAGAAGGAAAGATATATACAGAAGGAATTAAGAGCGATAGCCAAAGAAGAGCGACAAAAAGGACAGCGGGTGAAAGTGGGTTATAAAAAGATATGGATAGAGGGAAAATGGTTTAGGTGGGACGAAGAAAAGGGGGAATTTTTGAATAAGAGCACAAGAAAAAGACGACAGGGCAGAAAACGGAAAACAAATAAGGAGAGGAATAAAGGAGAAAAGGAGCAAATAAGAATAGTATTCTGAAACGTAGCGGGAATAAAAAACAAAGAGAATGAATTTTGGGAGTAGTGGGAATGGTAGAAACGTGGGTGAAAGAAAAGGGATGGGAAAAATTGGAAAAGAGAATGCCGAAAGAGTTTAAGTGGAAGTGTCAATATGCAGAGAGGGAAAGCAAGAAAGGGAGAGCTAAAGGTGGGATAATAATGAGGGTGAAAGAGGAACTAGAAGAAGAAAATGAAACTTAAGCAAAAGAAGAAAAAGGGATCATGAAAAGAACCGTGAAAAGTAAACAGAGAAAATGGAGAATTGTAAGTGTACAGCAGAAGTATGAAGGAAACGAAGAGAATAATAAAAGAGCGAGTAAAAGAGCAAGAAGAAGGAACTTTGGTGATTGGGGGGGATTTTCATGCAAGAATTGGGGGAAAAGGAAGACGGTTAGAAGAGGAACAAGAAACAAAAGAAGGAAGATCAACAAAAGATGGAACAGAAAACGCAGAAGGGAGAGTACTCATTAGCTTAGTAGAAGAAAGAGGGTGGGGAACTGCACTGGAGATGAGAAAGGGGACTACACGTATATTGGATCAAGAGGGGAGACAGTTATTGATTATGTTATGGTAAATGAAGAAGCATGGGATGAAATAGAAAAATTCAAGGTGGGAGAAAGAATGGAGTCGGACCTTTAGAAGTGAAGACAAAAGGAAGAGAGAAAGATAGAGGAAGTGTGAATGAGTTTAGAAGAAAAATTGTGAAGAACATTTGGACGGAAGAAGGAAAAGAAAATTATAGAGCAAGACTTAGGGAGGCAAAATACGAAGAAAGAGAAATAAACGAAAAGGTGAGGGAACTGAGCGATAACATAAGAAACGCAACCGAAAAAAAGAGATCGAGATAAGAGAGAAGATGGGGCTGTGGAAGAACGAGTGGTGGGATAAAGAATGCAGGGCAAGGAAGCAGGAAGCAAGAAGGAAACTAAGAAATTGGAAAAAAAGCAACCAAGGAAGAGTACAAGAGAGCACGCAAGAGGTACAATTTAGTATGCAAAGAGAAGAAGCAAAATAAATGGATGGAAGAAGAGCTAAAGATGAAGGGTATAAAGACGGAAGAAGAGGTATGGAGATACATAAATAAGGAAAGAAAGAAAAAGAGAGAGAGAGAGTGAGTGATGGAATTACTATGGAGGAATGGAAAGAGTACTTCAGTGAGCTGCTGGGGGGTGATGAAAACAGACAAGACAAGGAAAAGAGCCAACAAAGAGTGTAAGAAATAGAAGAGATAACAAGAGAAGAACTGTAGCAGCAACTAAGAAAACTGAAAGGAAAAAAGACACCAGGGAGGGATGGTATACAGAATGAAGCGTGGATATATGGAACGGAAAGGGAAGTTGACAGGTTGCTAGAGATAATGAATGGAGTGTGGAAGGGAGAGAGATTCTTCCAAGAGTGGAAGGAAAGGATAATATGCCCCATATATAAGAAAGGAGAAAAGGATACAGTCAGTAGTTATAGGGGGATCACTCTCCTAAATACAGCATATAAGGTATACGCGATGATTGTGGAAGAGAGGCTGATGAAGGAAATGAATTAGAGGGTGGTGTTACCAGACGGACAAGCGGGATTTAGGAAAGGTAGAGGGAGCATGGAGAATGTATATCTTGAATCACATAGCAGGAAATGAGATAAAAAAGAGGGGTGGCAAGATATATGCATTCTTTGTGGACCTGAAGGCGGCTTTTGATAATGTGGAATGAGATTTACTGTGGGAATGCTTGAGAAAGAGAGGGATAAATGAGCATCTGGTAACAAAAATAGAAGAGATATATGAAGAGACGATAAGTAGAGTGAGAGTGGATGGAAGGGTGAGTGAATGTTTCAAAACTTATAAGGGAGTAAGACAAGGTTGCCCACTAAGCCCCAGCCTGTTTGCAGCTTTTATTGGAGATATAGAGGAGATGTTCAGGAAGGAGCAGGCAGAGGGGGTTGAGGTGGGCAAAGAAAAAGTGTGGTTTTTAGCATATGCGGATGATTTGGTGGTGCTAGCGAGAGAGGAGAAAGGTATGAAAGAAATTATAGGAAACATGGAGAAATATATGAGGAGGAAAAAGTTGACGGTGAATGTAGAGAAATCCAAGATGATGGTGTTCCAAAAAGGGGGTGGTAGGAGAAAAGTAAATGAGTGGAGATGGGAGAAAGAGAAAATTAAAGAAGTGAAAGAATTTAAGTATTTAGGTTATGTGATGAATGAAAGAAACACAGCAACAGCAGAGTTAGTGAAAAAAGCAAATAAGATAATAGGAGCTGTATGGGGAATAGGAGAAAGAAACTTTGGACATTATTTTAGAAGGAGACTAATGATGTTTGATAGTTTGGTGAAAAGCGTGATGATGTATGGAGCGGAAATATGGGGATGGAGAGAGCAAGAAAGATTGGAAGGGGTGCAAGGAAAATATATGAAATGGGTGCTAGGGGTAGAGAGAGAGACACCGGGGTATATAGTGATAGAGGAAACAAAGAGAGATGGAATAAGAATAGAAGCAGGAAAAAGAGCAATAAGATTTGAGGAGAGAGTGATAGAGAGAGGAGAGTGCAGAATTTTGCAGGAGTGTTTGAAAGAAAAAAGGAAAGAAATAGGAAAGGGGATATGGAAAAAGAGGGAGGCATATTTCGAAAGAAACGGGTATGCAGGCGCGGAGATAGAAAGAATGCGAGAGAGAGGCAGAGTAATGACAGATGAATTAGTGCAGAGAGATAGAGATGTGCAAGTGCAGGAAAGAAGAACGAGAATTAGGGACTCTAGGTACAATGGGAAGTATGAAAAAATAATAACGGAAGAAATGCCAAAGTACCTAGGAAGAGAGAGTAGAAAAGAGAGAGTGATGATAGCAAGATTTAGATGTGGAAATGAGGAGAGAGAGAATAAATATTGGAGTGAGGATAATAATAGAGTATGCAAGATGTGTGGAGAAAAAAATGAGACGATAGAGCATTTTTGTTGAAGGAATGCGTAGAATTGAGAGGGAGGGATGAGAGTAGAGAAGAAATTTTCAATGAGGACGGAAGAGGGATCGAATGGATGAGGAGGCTTGAGTGGAGAAGAGGGACAACGTGTGGGAAGTGGGAAGGGATAAAAGCTGCTAGTTATTGTGTTGAATTATTGATTTATTTAGTTTTATGTATTATATTATATTTTATTTAATTTGAGTTTTGGGAAATGTATCGGATACTTTATAAACCTGTAAAGGTAATAAATATACATACTACTGTCATAAAGAGGATTTAGAGAAGGGAGGGCAAAGAAGAAAGGGTGTATGCATTATTCGTCGACTTCAAGCCGGCTTTCGACGAGGTGGATAGAGAGAGGAAAGTGAATGGTTTGTGACAACAAAGAGAGTGAGGCAAAGTTGTCCGCCCAATCCCTTGTTGTTCATGATATGGCAGATATGGATTGAATGTTAGAGATGCGCATGGTGTTGACTTCTAGGTGGAGTGAAAGTGTGGACCTTGCGTTTGCTGATACCGTGATGTAATGGTGGCGAATGGTGAAAGAGACATGAAAGAAATTATCAGGAACCTAGGAAAATACGTTAGAAAGAAAAAGTTAGAAGTGAGAGCCGAAAAACAAAACTATTGGCATATAACAAGAGAAAGAGGAGGAATTAAAAGAATAAACGGAGGTGGGACGGAGAGGGAGAGGGAGAGAAAATAGAGCAAATTTAAAAAATTTAGAGAAGCGTATAAAGCGCAGATCACGGAGTTGACAAGAGAAGGAAACAAGGCAATGGAGTAGGTATGGGGACTAGAACATAGAAACTGGGGAGGCGATTTCAAGAGGAGAATGATGATGTATGAAAGTTTGATTGAGAGCATGTTGTTGCACTTAGCAGAGGCTGGGGGATGGAAAGAACAAGATGACATAGAGAGAGAGTGCAAGAGAAGTATCTGAGCTGGGTACTAGGAATGGATAGAGAAACGGTATAGTGAAAAAAGAATGCAAAAGAATAAGTTGAAAGTGAAAACGGGCAAAAGAGCGGCCATGTTCGACGACAGGATGTAAGAAACGGGAGAAAGCAGGATATTGAATGCTGGAGAGAAAAAGAAGAAGATCGAAGGAAAACTAGAGAGGGAGACATATTACAAGAGGAATGGGTAGGCGAGCAAAGAGCGAAAGGGACGGATAGACAGGAAAGAAGGGAAAAGAGTATAGGGGATGAGAGAAAGGAACGAGAGGAAATCACATTAATAAAAGAGGTATGGAAGAGGAGGGAGAAGGCAGAAGGAGAGGGGGGAGAGGAGAAAAATCAAGATGCGTAGTTTTGAAATTAACACAGAATGTATAAATTATGTCATGTTTTATTACATTATGTAATCACACAAATCGGAAAGCTCGTAGGGCAAATAAAGATTTACGGATTTACCGTTCAGCTGCAAATCTAACCCAAAGGTTGACAAAGAAAGCTTTATAGGCATCGAAAACGTTGGAATTTTTTATAACGCTATTTTAGGATAGTGTCGTTTTAATAAAAATCTGGGTGCCACACCGAATCTTTTGTGCATCTCTCCATCAGAATGTTGAAACCAAACACGCAGGGATAGGAGCTGGTTGCTGTTTTATACTGGGTTGTCGGCTTGAAAAAACATTGCAGCTAAAAAGTGTTGGAGAGGATTTCCAAACGTCGCATGAAAACGGTCGCATCCAGCGGTTGTAGAGAGCATGATTATTCAGTGAGCTTATGATAAAACGTATTGTTTTATTTATTTTATAATGTCAACAGGCCTCGCTTAAAAATTGTAAATTTTTTGTCTGATTTCACAATATTTAAGCAAACAAAAAAACATAGAATTCTAAAACCGTTGTTACATACGTACTCAAAGGAAATTAAGCAGTAGGAAATTTTAATAGACTTTAATATTCCATTAATATAAATATTTTTCCCGTTTGTACCGGATGATATTTTTTAAACGAAAATTGTCCTTATGTGCCGAATTTTTAATTTAGTCATTCGTAAATAAAGTCGTTGGTAAGTCTCATAATGGGACATAGCATTCCAATAAAATTCGCTGTTTTCCTCGCCATTCACTAATTCCATTCCCAATTTTATGAAAGCTAAAATCTTTGAACTGTAATAATGCTGCCTCAGTTTTACGTTTGACAAAGAAAGTTGTTTAAACAGTAATTGCTCTCAATAAAGCTATCTATCGGTAGCACAAGTTCTTAACAGAAAATACGTGAAATCGAGCAGGCAATAATAAAATCACTCCCCGTCTTGAATCTTTGATATTAATTGCAGCGCATTCTGTGCTCCTGCGTTCTGTACTCGCCTCAATAATTCAACGGTATCGTTTTCTTTCCTTGTGATTTATAATTGGCTATTAACCCCCTCTCGGTAAAACTGTAACAATTTAATGATTACCCAATGAGACGACTCCCTCGGCGTGAATTAATACAAATCTCAGCGCCGACAGCCAATCAAGTTGTGAATTTTGCATCCGCTCCCCCGAATACAAATCTAGATCTCAGTAAGCGTCACATTTACCATTTCGGCAACAACCAAAAGCAAACGTTATTAGTGCATGCAAAGTGCACAGAGATACGGTGCGCCTTCCAGCATAACGATCATGCGACATATTATTAGCAGTTAGCGTGCAGAACTCATGTTATAACGTTTGTGAACGTATTCGCCTTATTGCACAAGGAAAAGTCTGAGACCTAAAAAAATTACAAAAATAGAGATAAGGGTCGTGTATCGATGTGGGTCCCCTGCGGGCCGTCGTAATTACGGAAGTCAGACGAACGGTGTTCTCGAAGAAGGATTAGTTTTATTGGTGTAGCCGGAGGCACGGTGCGGTCGTGGGGTGGCGGTCGGGTTTGTTTTGACACAAGTTGGGAGGTTGGTTGGAGTTACGAATGGGAAGTTAGTTTATTAGCGAAAACAAAAATGGGGATTATTTGCTTGGAAAAAACTTTGCAGCGGGGTTCGCACATAAAAAGTATCTCCAAATAATTTTATTGAATAGTGGTTGTACACTGCAATCAGTACCAGCTTTTGTTAGGTGATGGTAACTCAACTTAAAACAGTGGACAATAATAGCTTTGTTTGAACATTCTAGGAGTTTTATTTTACATAAATGAATAGTGGCTATCAATTAATTCCTCCAACAAAGGCACTAGCAGCTCAAGTTGTATTACAAGACAGTGCAGGTACCTGGGAGCGTCCACAATATTTATTGACGACTTTATTTTAAAATCACTGAAGAACATCAACATCAAAGCAGCCAATACTTGGTCTCTTCGACTAAACATTATTCTGCTTTATAGGTTTATAGATAAAATGGTACTTTATTGTCCTTTGGAGGCTTTTGTATGCAACTTATACCTTAATTGAGTTTTGTACCAAATTAATTACATAAATTGGTGGATGCGCCGGGATAACTCCTGGTATCTACGAACGTGTGAACGTGACCACGAATAAAAAATTTAAAACTATTAATAAAGCACTGCTGGAACTTAATTTTTTGTCTAACCTAACACAAAATCGATTAGATTCCTGAACAAACCAACAAGCCAAAACAAATAAACCAAATTGCATCGTCTGAGTAACCGCACCCAATATTTTCGCTGCTCGGCGTCAGCTTCTATTTATATTTACATTAAAAATCATATTACCTGGAACGGTAGTTTCAGTCTTTGCTATAGAAATCCCTCGCTCCGAATTTCTCAAAAGGTTCGCATTTTCAACTAAAAGTGAATACCGTATAACTTCGTAAATAATTCAAGTTGAATTCGTAGAAAACAAACATTGAAATGTCAAGTCAATTGCTGAATCCCACAAATTGCGCATAATTAAAAATCGTTATCAGGACCGACGAAATTCACAGTATCTCATTTTTGAAACTTCAGTAACCTTTCGGACGTGGTTTCCTGCGTGTTCGCCCCTAAAATGATCTGACCCCTCTTGTGCTCATAACCGCCACGAATGGGGATGTGCATTCGCTTCAAACGCAATCCATTAAAAAACGCCATTTATTCGACGCGGCTTTAGAGCTATTCGATTTCCGCAAATTGCTAGGGTGAGTCCACACTTATGAAGGAAGCAATAAATTCGTTCGCTGTAATAATTATTATTCCTAATATACATTTTAGATATTACAGAGTTGGTACCCAATAAGGTATACAAAAACACTGTTTATAAAAAAATATTGTATGTAACTAAGCACAAAAATATTTCAAAAAAAAAAAACACAGATATTTCGCGGATATACCGATGAGCAGCAATATGCGCATAATTACTTTCAATAACCTTTTAAAGTTATAATATTATTTATCTACAACTGATTAATAATAAATTGGCGTATTATACTTGTAACTATGAATACTTAACTAGGTCTATTAAACACAGACAGCCAGGCCCGGTTTTTAAGAATTATTATTAACTAGCCATGAAATAATGAATATTGACAACTGTTGACATTTCTTCTCCACGTCAAGTTTTTCACAAGGTTTGTTTTATTCTTTCTTTATTTCTTTATCTAGAACTGATTTAATTTACGTATTATACATGTAACTTATGAATACTTAACTAGGTCTACTGAACACAGACAGTCAGGCTAGGTTTTTAAGAATTATTATTAACTGGCCATGGAATAATGAATATTGACATTTTTTCTCAACGTCAAATTTTTAACAAGGTTTAATTTCTAATTTTAATTCTAAAAGTGCAGTTGTAGATAAAACGTCGTATTTCACTCGCATATAATGGTGGCTAGTATACACTCGAATTGTTAAAATCCTCGCCTGCGGCTCGTATTTTAATTTCCATTCTCGTGTATAATAGCCACCATTATATGCTCATTAAATAATATACTATTAATTACTGTTGGGTAGCCAAATTTTACCTACTCATTAAAATTATTTACATTGAGAGTACTTCGTTAAATGAATTACAAAAATATAGGGAGTATTCAACTAATAATGTATTTGGGGGAGGCCATGGTGCACATTAATTTTGCCACAACTGTACTTTAGGTCATTAGGTGCACTGAACGATGCGTTTTTAGGTTAAGTGTTGGGAGTTGTCATTAAGTACACTCAACGATGCGTTGTAGTTTTAGAATGGGCAGTAATGGGCAACGCACAAGTAAAATAATTGTTATTAATTTTTATTGTCTGTAATTAATTAACGGGTGTACAATTGAAAAAAGATTGGACTTTATAAAAGAGACGGGACAAAGTATGAGCATAAAAAATGAGGTCGAGAAAACCAATAAATAACTATGGAGGAAAATAATTTGTAACAAAGTTACGACCGCGTCCGTGCTCCCATTGGTTGTCCAAGGCCGAACACCCCACGCCCGTATTTGATTTATTTCCCTACAGCCAAAACTGACCTCTGGTACACCGTACTCCGATTTAGCTACCAGTGGTCCCGTGGAGCATACCACGTAAATAACTGGCGCTCGAGACAACCAGACCGTAGGAAGCGTCACATTTTTGTAAATTTGTGAATTTGTAAATTTCTTTGTTTAATTTGTTTCTCGATTTACTTTTTTCTCAAATTGTTAATTCGTTAATTACTAAATTTCTCAATGGATTTCTTGATTTCCAAACTTATCAATCCTAGACTTCTTGATTCTTGATTCTTAGTTTCCTAAACTTTTTAGTTTTTGAGTCACCGAAATTCTGTTTCTCAAATTCTCAATTTCTCGATTTCTCAATTTTCCAATTTCTCAATTTCTCAGTCTCAATTTCTCTCTCAATTTCTCAATTTCTGGATTTCTCGATTTCTAAATTTCCCAATTTCTCGATTTCGCAGTCTCAATTTTGCAATTTCTCAGTATTAATTTCTCAATTTCTCAATTTCTCAATTTCTCAATTTCTAGATTTCTCAATTTCCCAATTTCTCGATTTCTCAGTCTCAATTTCTCAGTCTCAATTTCTCAATTCCTCAATTTCACAATTTGTCAATTTCTCGATTTCTCAGTCTCAATTTGTCAATTTCTCGATTTCTCGATTTCTCACCCCTTAACCTCACTTCCCCGAGATTGTATATACATGTACGTTATAAATATTCCACTGGACATATTGCCCCCCTATATATAAATTGCAAATATAGTTCGACCACCATCACCGTATTTGATTTACTTCCCTAACGCCAAACTGACCTCTGGTACATCGTACCACGATTTAGCTACCCGTGGTCCCGTGGAGCATACCACGTAAATAACTGGCGCTCGAGACAACCACACCGTAGGAAGCGTCATCAATTTTATAAGTGACAGAAATGCTGAAACTAGGAACAAACAAAAAAGTTAAAATAGTCACAGTATACAGTAAAGAGATAAACAAAACAAATGTTACAAGTGATCATAAGTGAGAATAATTGGGGGAGACTTCAATGCGAGAATCGGGACAAGATTAGGAACACAAAATACTGGGAGATAAGAAGCGAGAAAAGTATCGAAGTTTAAAACAGAAAATAAAGAAGGAAGAACACTGATCGGATTTACAGAAAAAGATACGAGGTATGATCATTAATTATCTCTTCCTAGAGACACGTCTATTGGTAGGGTAGGTAGGGTCCGCTTTCATAAAGAGATATGTTAAATTTCTCCATATAATGGACCCATGTATTTTTACCTGGGCTGCGCGCGCATCGAAACGCCAAGTGACATTTCCAAAATTAATTTGGTAAATGTCAAATGTGAAAGCAACAGCTATATAAATAAAACAATATGGTGTATATCTGCTTCGTTCTTTTTGTTCAAATCGAAAACATACCGAAGAATTAAACAACAAACGCTGTTGTTGTCACTTTGTGACAAGTGCAGAATGTCTGTTCAGTACTGGACCTGTCAAACAAATTTCAAATGACCCGCTTTTTTCCGTTCAGACAACTATCCTTTTCTATTCAGTACATCGGTCCATTGTGCTAAATAAATCATGATGTATCATACGGCGTTATTCACGAAACAATACCAGACTAGTACTCTTTCGTGAATAACCCTGTATGTATTTACAGAACACATCAAAACTGGTAAATATTTTTTTTATAAATAAACGGATGTGACTATTCTAGAAAAAATTGCACTTCTGATTTAGATATTTAAATTCGAGGCTAACGACGAGGATGTGCATTTATATGTATCAGTATACCACAGTTTCTAAATAGATAGGTAATCTATCGACACCAATCTGGAGGTATAATTATGCAAGTTGATAATGCATAATTATCTACTTGACTATTAGGGTAGAAAAAGAGACCATTAAAGATCAGCGCGATTACAGGCGGTAATGGTTATTGTTGAGATATAAATTTTCACTTTAGAACTAATAAAACGTAAGAAACTTTACGCTTTGGGTTGCACACTATTAGTTAATAGACACACTAAAACTCTGGATTTTTTTCACAAAAGAACACGAAAAACTTTTCCACGGTATATAGAACAGACTAGTAATAACGGATTCCATTTTGCATTTTGATTGGTTGATAGAAAGTAATGGCCTGACTGAAGGTTAGGATAAAGCTAAGTCCAAATTTAATGTAATCTCCTCGATTAAGCCGGCATTTATTTTGGAGCAATTAACGGTAAAATTATACCTACACTAAAATTGGCGGACTTGCGATCCAATGCTGAAAGACTTGCACACACTTATTGCGGAAGCTATTGCGAACATAAACCGGGAAATTATTTGGTCCACGTAATAGACCACATCAGTGAAAAGTCATAAACTTGCTTAATTTGAAAACTGAAATTAAGTACATTAAGTTCAGCGATGGATGTGTCCTTAAAGCTGCCGAGCGTTTGATAATTAAATTTCGCAGTAAAGTTTACAGTTCCAATAAAAACTTGTACCAATCCCTGTATTTAAGAAAAATCTATCTTTATTAAAAAATTCTAGTTGGAAAAACGTCAAACAATATTAGAAATGCCCAAAAGATATTTATCCAAAATCGTGTGTAACAAGCGAATTACTATGCTACTTTGAGGGTGTAATGTTGATCATTACACACTAGTGAAAGAAAAACTTGGACTCAGGGAATAGTCAAATCAACCAAATGCAAAACTATAGCAACCATTCCATAGGTCTCTGCTTTTAATGGGAAATTAATTAAAACACAAAGGATTTAATTATTAAAAATGATTTTGGATAAAACTTAATATTACACTCGTGTGGAATACTATATTAGGCACTTAAGAAAATTACCCGTTCGCTCTTAGAGCTCACAGATAAACTTTTTCTTGCGTGCCTAATATAGTACATTTCACACTCGTATAATAAATAGCTATTCTGTATTCGTTTCGTGAAACGAAATACATTATTTATTTCATTTAACAGCTGTCAACCTAACCTCAAAATTTGATGAAAATTAGTGCTTTTTTTCTGATTTTGTGTGATGGAATAAAAAAACGCTGTTCAATGCTCGTGCGCTGTCACTTTTCAGGTTGCTTGGGCTCATTTGCGGCACGAGCCGCAGCCGAGCAGCGCACTCGTATCGTATATATTAGCAGTATAACTAAAAATACATCTAGAAACAAGTACTGTTGCGATTTTAAAAATTAATAAAAACACGAAAAATTTGGTGGAGGTTTCGCGTTCCTTTTCTAGTTGAGACACGATCGAGTTTGTATCTTCGCCACGGTAGATCTAAATAGGGATTAAATTTAGAAAAAATAAATGGTGGAGGATACACAATAATTTTATAATTGAATGGGTATAACCGGAGGGTCTGGATCAAGTGTTAATAGCTCGGAAAAAGGGTTAGGAAAAATTCTTTATTGCGTGCAGACCTTGACCTTTTTCTCTCAATCAAATTAAGGGCAACAGCTTTTACCAGCTTGGGGATTGTATTTTTTCTCTGAGTTCACGCCGAAATAAGGAACGGCAAAACTGAGTGACCTCCCAAAAGACTTAAGGGCAAGTTTAATCTTAGAATTTCGTTTTGGACATACTCAACTGCTGAACAGGGTACTAGTTTATCCCCCGGGATAGTAGAAGGTAACACCAACTGATACCCCGACAGCGACGTCACAATCAGAAGTTTCTTGCTGTTTTTTTACGTTCACACGTTGTAAGTCATCTTTGAATTTTGCTTTGTGTTAAAATATCCATTCCCGACAGTCATTTTCCGTTAAAATTGTATTCATATTACAGTAAAGTCACCTTCAAATAATAAAAAAAAACTGTTAAATTTGCATCTTTTAGTATTAGGTTCTACAGGTTCAACTTGTTCATTAATCGTTTTATTTTATACTTTGTTGTTGTTTAATTAGCGATTATAGGAATTTTGTGGGACACAATGGTATCTTTCTGGTATTTCCTTAAACTTGACAGCACGTTACGCCGATTTAGGTTGTAACATAAGTACACTCGACTCTTGCAAATCCGCCTATTCCTTGCACAAGAGAGTGCCGGATTAGCAAGAGTGTCGGAATGTAGAGAGAAATGTATCAAACATAATAAAATTGCAATAAAAATAGGTATCCAATTTAATATTTCAAGAAATTTTTATATACTTACCTATATCAAATTTATATATGTAATGCAGATACATACATAATTATGTAAATATAATAACCTACTGAGTCTTCACCTTGAATTTAATTTAAATGGCGCGGTTTTACCGAGAGGCCGGATTGCTGAGGGCCGGATTACCGAGTGTTGAGTGTAGTGACAGTGTCTTTCTCGAATTGAAGTAGTTGTCCCGTGGCTCGTCTGAACGCACCCTTAAATACAAAAAAGCATCCGCGATGAATGCTCGCACGTAAAGTTTCAACATACCGAGGTCAGATAAAGAAGCGTCATGAATGTTGAACCTCCCCACTCTCATCATTGTATCAGCTTCTGATGGATGGTCCGTTCCGGGTAGCACCCAAAAGTTACGAGCGTTTTTAATTAATAATTCATAAAACGAAGGTAGGCATCTAACAATACGAAATAAAAATAAACGACCGGTCGACGTACATTCCTGATCAGGCTTTATGGCCTACGGGCGAGCTGTCGGTTTTTTCTCCATGATCACAATAGGCCGACATGTCGTGAACATTTTACTGCTGCGGTGGGCATTTATTCCAGTCGTTTAAATGTATTTAAGTCAATTTCCGGATGAAGTTTATGACGCATAAAAATGCGAGGGTGGGTGAACACCTGATTGGGAAAAGTAAACACCCGAAACGATTTGATGTCGGAGCGGAAACAACTAACATGGAATGGAGCTGGAACCTGTTCAATTTCAATATGCGGAACTACATTTGATACGTTTGCTGAGTGGTAATTTTTGAGTTGTGTACTAGTTCAGTTGATTTTCATTATGCAAATAGCAGTTTTGTAAATTATCTCATTTGTAGTGGATTTGTTTGAACTCATACATTTTTCATGAGTTTTGCAACTGACGAAATAGTAAAAATGTAAATGGGGGATATTCCGAGCTTAAGCCAAGCTACTCGCATCTTATTCCTGGATTGTTGCTAATTTGTTGTATGGGGCGACTTCTCGTTCCACTATCATCAAATAACACAGGGTTACCAAAAATAGGTATTTTAAAATGAATACAATTTAGTATCTATTTCATGCTGATTTGCGACTGGTCGCAAGTGCCGCGATAACGTCTTAACTAAAAACCAGGCAGTCAGGATCAATTTCATGTGAAGTGAAACATTTGCGACATTAGTTTCCTCCATAAATTCCTTCTAGACGATTGCGCATGGGCGTGAGCATTTCAATGAGTGTCAAAAACATAATGCGAGAAATTGTTATCGATCCAAAATAAAAATGTTATGGCCTTTTCTGGAAATAAAGTTAGTCTGATAGACACTTTGAAAAGCGAGACCCCAATTAAAGATGAGATATCTGAAAGGAGAAAAGAAGAGCACAAAGAAAATGTGATCACAAATTTTCTAGAATTATGTATTACTCTCCTATAGACCACTTTCCAAAGAACCTCGAATAATACATTGGTGTTACTGGTGCGTCAAGATCACCCCTAAGTTTTTGTTGATTGTTGATATAAAAGTCATCGTTTTAAATACAGCTTTATTTTGTCTGCGGAATATTATAATCAGTCTTTATAACGGACGCTCAAACCATCTGTGTAATGACCTCCCTCATCGTACTCCAAACGTCCAAATGTGGACTTCAAGTTCTTTATAGACGTTAAAAAGCTACATCTCGTTTGCCATAACTCTGGAAATACGAGCAAATTGCGCGCCATTAATGATTCAATGTCCGAAACCTTTACATTAACTAACAAGAATTGCAACTTTTTAACGAATTAGTAAAAACAGATAACAGATAACGAAATATGGCCATGATTCTACGTCTGTCCTGGCCCAGGATCCAATAAAAATGTAAAAAATGAATAAACATTAGAACAATAAGGAACTGGAACACAAATATTGTTAAAGCCGGGGAATAATGCGAGAACGCGGAAATGCAGATGCAGATACATTTATAAAATTCCATATTAAAAATATGTATTTACATTTGAAACTACAGCTCAGAGGCTCCACGTCCGTAGTTATTGGATTTTTTGATGGGAGCAGGCGAACGGAAGTTTTAGATTAAATTATAACAATTTTGCAAATGAACGTTAGGTGCGTGGCAGCTCTGCAATTCAAAGTATGCCTAAGTTTATATTAGATTAAAATCCAACAGTGGAGTGGACCTACAAGGATTTGCATTTTTTGTGAAATTAACTGATGCTTTCACATACAAAGTGTGTACAATATTTTTTTATTTTGCTCGTTGGAACGAGTTTGATGAAAATGCATAATAAAAAAGTCAACGATTGAAATTTTATTTCAAAAAAACATGAGGTAGTCACCACACTGAAAAATTTAATAGAGATGTATATCAATACCTAATGATAACAAATATGTTTTTATTTTAGTTTTCACAAAACATCGGGAATTATTTCAGTTGCCATAATAACAAATGTTACAAAGCTTTAAATGATGTATTTCCAATTTTTCTGTAAAATGTTGGTGGAGTAAATTTAATGCTGGAAAATATTGCATGCATGTGGGTAAAATCGGTTATTGCGAACAATATGCCCACGAGGAAAATTGTACCTTCTAACGGATTTATGAAAAGTTGTAAAATGCTTAAAATAAAATTATATCAAAAAATAAGATGGATATAATAAAAACCAAAAAAAAATCTATAGAATGAAGAACTAAAATCTCTAGATGAAAACAGTTATAAAACAGGAAGAAATTAAATAAAAATAAAAAAAATAGAAAACCGGAAAGAAGGGCATTTGGAAAATGTCCAGATGACGTTAGGAGTAGGTAACGTCATACTGAAAGGTGGATAATTTGGAAAACTTCGATATACAGGGTGATTGACGAAGTGTGGCGAATATTTAAACCTTCGACAGACTAAGAATATTATCTAAGAAGCGAATGAACTCGGGAGTTCAAGGTGTACAAAAATTCAAACAACTAAGTAAATTAAATTTAAGTAATATTACTCAGTAGAGGCCGAATTTAAAAGTTGGTGATTTTCATAAAAACAAATAAAAGTTCAGAAAATTCTTTTCACTAGCCGTCTAGTGAAAAGAATGATGCATGATCAAAATCACCCTGTACATAATTTTATAAATAATTATTGTAAAGCTTTAGAGATGTTGCAAAATTACAGGAAATGATTGTAATGAAATGCATTAAACTGTTCACTCAACAATGTAAAATCGCTTTTTGTGGCGGATTGATGGAAGATGACATTTACATGTAATATTTCATTACTATCCTAGTTGTATAATTACATAATTCCACTATCGTCTCCTGATGTAATCTCAATATATGCTCATATCAAATGTGAGATAATAATAAATTATTGACTCGAACAATTTGGATTCGTTTTATTCTTCTATTCAAAATTCAATAGTAAAATTGTTGTTACTGCAATAATTTACGTCTTATAAAAGATTTGTCTGATTTTTGCATGTACGTGTAGTTTTAAATTTTCTTAAATTCATTGCAAAAATTTGTTGTTTATTGTTATTTATTTGAGGGATTTTTTGAAACATTTGCTAACGTAATTTTTCATTTCAGGTAGGACTAGCAACCAATGTATACGTGACTTGAACAGGAAGAAGGTAACATTTTTGAATAAATATGTAAAAGTAAAAACAAAACATATTTGACCCCATTTTATGTCGATAGGGCCTCAGTCTTGTACATAATATAGCATTAAATCTCCACCAAAAAATATATAATAGTATATTATTATACAAGTTTCACAAGACGGTTGATTGTAGCACGAGTAGTTTGGGGCCCTACGAGCGCAGCGAGAAGTGCTCCAAAAGCACGAGTGCTACAATTTCGGCTTGTGAAACGCGTGTAATATACTAGTTTTTCGAATTTGGCTTTATTTAATTAAGAAAAACTGAAAATATGTGCTAAATTGATGACTTTGGGACTTTTGAATAACACGAGTGGTATTTCAGTATAATTGGTATTTCTGCTAAATAACGTTTCTCATTTGGAGGTTAGATTTGGAAACTTTTGATTATGCAGACACAAGCTGTACCTCACGTTTGATTGTCATTTTTTCAATTCTTGTTTTTACCAATGTTTACATCTAATCATGGAACAAAAGTCATTTACTTCTCTTTGGTTTATTTTCGTTCACATCTGTCATATGGCGCGATTACTTGACGTTTATAACGTCGTTGTCGCGGTCACATTGCAGTACAGTTGCAAAGTTGCAGGCAACATTAAGACAAGAAAAGTTACCAAAAACAGAATTATAATTTAGATCATTATGATTCTGTTTTTGGTGTTATAATTTGCAAATTATGAAACCAAATTCCAAAAATTTATTTATTTAAACGTATCAAATAGTTTCACAAATTTAATTTCACAAAGACGGCCGCACACAGAAAGAGCAAAACAGTTTTACTCAAAACGTTTTTGACTAAATGAGTATGACGCTGAAGTTTCAATGTAAATAGAATGACTGATCGGTGTGCGTCAGCCCATTTAATTTGCATTGAAACATCAGCATGGAACCCGATTAGTCAAAAACGGTTTTGTTCTTTTTGTGTTCTTACAGAAAAATATATGAAGCTCACCTGTGAAAAGCCCGCCGACACACAAAACACAATATTCGAATGAAGTGAATCAAATCCGCCCCATTTATCACTAACGGCTGAAATTTGACGAGTGGGACTAATGCAATTTTAATGACGTTTTTCCTCTCCGTATCTCCTTGAGGGAATTGCGTTCCTTGCGTGCTCCCGTCTGACTTTCAAATGCGGTTTTAAAACTCCAAAGGGTTGACGTTGTTAATGCATTGCGCCATAAAGTGACAGACGGATTCATCAAAGGGCTGTAAAAGTTATTTTATTGTGGTGTCTTCGTCGAGGAGGAATTGTCACAGTCGAAGTAAGAGGGAGGAATTTACAGACCCAGGAAGCTTTGTAAAATTATCGTCTTTTACGGCTGCTCGACTGACGGGTTAAATTCAGGTCGGGCTTTACTAAGAGATGCATCATGCATTTTTGAGCAAATCACGCTGTTTTATGAATCAGAAAACGTACTGTTTGAAAATTTTGTCATTAGCGCAAGTGTTTGGTGAATGACAAGAATGGAATGTTCCTTTTTGCAAGTCTCAGCTAGATTGCTAATTTGAATACTTTCTGCACTTGCAAGGCTTTTGATGTCGGCAAAGTTTTAAATTCATTAAATCTTGTTTAGTCTGGACTGTTGATCGATATTAATAATATAATAATATTAATAATATATCTTCCGTTGTTGCTTTCTATACATAATATTGTTCTTCTTAATTTTTTCTCTTTTGTTCCCAAGTAGCACATTACATTGGCTAAAGCTTGTTTTTATATTGGCCCATTATCGATTCATTTCCATTGGCATTTCGACGTATCACCGATATTGGTACAATATTTGTTTTTACAATATTGTAAACCAACATTGTGCCAATATAAAAATACTTCCTTTAGCCATTGATTAAATTGTCTATATTGGCCCTATATCTTCTTTTACAATATTGTAATACAATATGGGTCCAATACGTTTTTCTTGTCGCTTTTGGTATATTGTTTTTTACGAAATTCAGCCAATATTGTATTATGCCAACATTTTTCTTCAGGTGTGCCTCATTTTCTTCAAATTTTGTGTTTTTAGTCTTTTGCAATTTTCATTGCAGTATTCGATGATTTATACTGATAAAATTTCATGACATTGTGCAAAGTTTCTTTAAAGGGATGTTTCTTTTTAAATAAAAAATGATTTATAATTAATTCAGATATACATCAAAATTATTAATGAGAATTTTAATATACATAATAAGAAAACTTTCCTTTCGAATTAACTTCCTTAGTAGCCAAGTTTATTTATGTCATATATTACTAATATTTAGAAAATATTGAATCTTTTTTGAATATTAGTTATATTCAAAGAATGTGAAAGCATTACTTATATTTTATTGTAGATATTTGCTCACTATTTTTTTCTATGCTGGAAACAATATCGTGCGTTGTATAATGAATACAACACGCTATAAGCGCCGAAACATTGCCCCCGGGTCAAAAAGCCGCGCATCTCTGTCATTTTTAGTGGTACGTAATTTACGGTACGAACCGAATTAACAGATTCGACATATTTCTTCAATTCAACAAATGACTGAAGTGCGAGAAAATGCTTCATCGAGAATCGGTTGTTGTGTTGTTGGGTGTCCTAATAAATACTATAATAAAATATAACCGTCTGTAAAATTTTACACCGTTCCGAACAAATCGTATGAGAACGAAAGACATCAGATTTGGATAAAATTTGCATTTAGATTTTGTGCAAACTTCTAATATATCACAATCAGAGATCAGCCTTTTATAGTTTGTTGCACAGCCATTTTTTTTATTAATGATACTTAAGAATTTAGACAAATTTAATGTTGCAAATATGACGTTTATATGTTTTACCACTAAAAATGCCAGAAAGGCCGTTGAAGGCACTGTAAAACACGCGGAATTTAAATGTGCACACCGCCTGTAGTTTAACATTATAGTGAATACTGATTAGGGTAGTTTTAGGATTTACATATTTGTAACTGTTTATAATAAACATTCCTTCGACATCCGAGAAAGCCTGTCAGTTTCTTGTGACCTTGTAGCTTTTTTCGAGTACCTGCACAAGCTCTTGTCAGTCTTTTACGGTCCTTGAAGCGATAAACAAGTTTGTTGTCACCCCCAACCCCTCTCAGTCCGTTGTCCGGGAGTGTGCAGAAAGTACGGTAATAGTAGTTATTGATTTTATTTTTTGTACTATTGATCTTTTTACTTTTAGCTATATTTTCTACTTACTGAGTAGAGAGAATACTCACAAAACCATTTATATAATTATGGTTAAATCGGAAATTCCCCATGAGGCCGTTCTATATTCCGGACAAGGTCGAACAAAATTTTTCTCGTATGAAATTATATGAAGTGGTTATGGGTAAGAGAATATCCTTTATTATATTATACATGGTTTAATATGGTTTGAATTGATTTAGAGGCGACAAGAAAACGTGAAAAGAATGCCACCAATGAGGAAATGAAAAAAATCATAGTATTGTACATAATTAATTATTCATAATATGAATCTGTTTATTTATTAATTTTATTTACTATTAACTTTTGTCTTTAAGTTTATCTATGGATTAATTCCTCTTATTTTTTGAGAAAATGGTGTTTGAAAGAGAATTTGTAAACTTTAAGTTTATCAGTTGCATGGAATAAATGGACATAAAAGATTAATAAGTAAAATCTAGTAGTTCTTGCCGTATATATAATATTATTTATTGATACTTCAAATAAGTTACGTTCCGTTACGTTAAATTTTATTTTTTAGAAGCTTGACTAACAATGAGTTGGAAATAACCGTTGGGGATCGCGACGGTGGAAGAACTAAGATAGTCTCAAACTTTTTCTACAGAAAATAAATCACTAAATAATGAAGCAATATGCATGAGTATGTACACACGAGTATGTAATATAAATTTTTTATTAATTATATGTTTACAATAAATAACGATCTTATTCTTATTTCTTGTTTAATTTTAAGTTTAAAGGTTTCATCTTCAATGGATCAATGTCAAGATTGGTTTTAGATAATATTGCTCTTGATTATATTATACCTTTTAGTAATTCCTTAGGGACTAGTTCGGACACTAGTCTATTGTAAAATATTTTAAATTGGTAGTAAATTAGAATTATGAATAATAATTATAGTAATACATATATACAGTTGTATCACGATGATGAGCTAAATATACATTACATTTTCATTCAGTTTGCATCGGATTAGATTATTGTACAAATATTGAGTTATTGAATCAACATTAGCATACGTTGTTGGAAAAAGATTGCTATATTATGTTGTTGGACTATGGTTGGTATACGTTCTTGGACCATGATTGATATACGTTGTTGGGCCATGATTGATAAACGTCATTGGACCATGATTCATATACGTTGTTGGGCCATGATTGGTATACGTCATTGGGCCGTGATTGAAATACGTTGTAGGACCAATATTGCAAAATGTCCACATTATATAATGGCCCAATATAGAGAAACAAGTTTGGGCCAATATATCCTCGAGAATGGCCCAATATTGGCTCAATATTGTTGTGCTGCCTGGGTTTGCTTGACTTTTCCCAAGATATCAAAACTGCTCGTTCTCATGATTCTTTCTCTATTCTCATGTTCCGCTTGTGTATCACTCTTTATAATGTCATTATTTTTAAAATTTTTGCAAAGGACGCACTGTGCAATTTTACCATCAAAAAGTTTTTCCGATATAACTTTAAATGTTTGTTTTCATTATTTTTTCGTGTCAGTTGAAATATCTGATATAATTTTGTTGGTATTTTTCCATTAATAATATTTATTAAAATTTTCCGGTTTGGAGCACTATAATTGGAAAATTAGTTTAAAAGTCACTAAAAATACAGATTTTTATTCATTTTTCAAACCAGTTTATTATTAAAACGCTAAATAGTGAAATTGATTTGAGGGCGGGGTAATGAAATTATGATGATGGATCGGCACTCCATACCTATCAATATTGATCGCCGCTGAAAGAAACGTGGAGCAGCTAGATTGCGCTTTAGCAATTACCTCAGTACGTACATGCAGACTGCAAGGCAAATAAAATTATACGACAATGATTAGCATAGGGACTCGTGCAATCTAAATGGCTGAAGATTGGGACGAATGGAAGCTTCTTGTCGGAAATTTGTTCTGATCGATGTTCTCGGGAGACCAAAATTTGTTGTAGTTGTTTCTGCAATTGCAGAATAAACAATTTAGTTGTTGTAGTTCGAGCTGTTGCATTGCTGGAGCTCTAGTTTTAATTCTTGCTTTACACAGATTTTTCCAAAAATATTCTTTTTCCAATAAACCTTTTCAATTCAATTTGATGTTATTATTTTATATTATGTCACTGAATTGAATTTACTCACTCATTTCTATAATTGAACCTAGATATCTGTAAAATAACTTAAATTAAGATAGTGTGGCTTGTAATCTCATTCTAAAAAGATTTCGGTCTTATTGGATCTCTTCAGTGCTGTACGTCCAAAACAACGGGATATAGTTAAACACAAAAAATTCAATAGACTTGGGCTGGATATCTTCCAACAATCAAACCTACAACATTCTACTAGTTGGAGTACCGTCTTTAAAAAACCCTAGTGGGCCCGGTTTTTAAAATATGGAAAAACAATTTTATCAAAATCGAAATAACACGGATAATCTGTTGGACTATAGTTGTATCTTATTAAATCGTTAACTGGTTATTTCTTTCATTCTTAAACCGCCTGGTGTCGAGTAGTGGGCTCACCGAGCCGTAGTGAATTGTTCATCCTTATATTTCATCCTTTATATCATATGTATCCTATTAATTTCTCTCCTACCCAACTCTGCAACCTTTGAACTTGGGGCCGCCAACGCAATTTAATTCGTGATACACACAATAATACAGGGTCTTCATATATGGTTTGTGAATCCAATAGGCTTTATACGTCTAAATTCTCTATCTGACTCTATGTAAATTTTGTTATTCACGGGCAACACAATGCATGAATCATTTATGAAGCGATATAAGCGAGAATATTCTAATTGGCTCTTCATCGGTCTGCTTATATGCGCCTTCTTTCCATTAAACAACTGTAGAGACACCAAATTCTTAATTACATTAGATTAGTTATTCGTTGTTCAGTGTTAAATGCATTGAACGAAAGAAAGCAGAAATTGGAAGTTTAGAAAGGGATATTTAACTGCATTCCTGAAAGAAAAGAAAAAAAGGAAACGAACAGGGGAGGGCAAAAAAGGAAGACAAATAGAGGAAGAAGAGATATTTATAAGAAGTAAAATAACAGCACTATCGCCAGAGTCAGACAAGAAAATTAAGTTGGAAGAAATAAAAACGGAACTAAAGGAAGGAATGAAGGATATACGAAGGGAGAACCAAGAAATCTAGAAAGAGAGATTGTAAGTCAAAGAGAAGAATTTAAGGAGAAAGAGAATCGATGGGAGGGAGAGAGAAACAGATTGAGAAAGACAGAAGTGAATACAAAGAATTGTTAAGGTATAAATAGAGATCAAGTCCCCGTAGAAATGGAAGATTGGGAGAAGAAGAGAAAGTGATAAAGCAAAAAGGAAAACTAAGGGGAAAGTAAAGAATAGAGATGATATTTATTGATAAAGTAAGAGAGAGAGTTACAGAACAAACTATATCCCTCAAAGTTTCTTTTGTAACGCAGGAAGAACGGGGAGCCGAGAAATAAGTAAGAGTTAAATATAGGAAATTAATCTTAGACGGTTTAATGGAGATGTCGGGAGAGAATAGTTTTTATCAATAAAATTCAATAAAATCCTTACAACCGTATAACTTTTTTATTATTTTGTCAGCGAGCGCTTTCGACTAAATCAAAACCAATAAATGAAAATTACACAATTACAAATTAAAATTAATTACGTCATTTAACAAATTACAAAGAAACATTACATACATCGAATTAATAACATGGATGAATTTAGATAAATGTGAGTTTTGTTCCACGTTTTTTGAGGTTAGTTGACATTGACATTTGGCTAGCACTACCACCCCAACAGATTCGAGCAGTTTGAAATTTCGCGGTTAAATTTATTTGAAAATGGGTTTGAAAGCAAACTCTACTTGTAGGCCTGTTTGGCCGACATATGTCATTGCACATTGCTTACATTCTAGTCTATACACACCATTTTTTTGTAAGGTATCAAGCCGATCTTTATCTATGGATTTTTTCTGTCAACCCTTCTATGTATGTCAATGATCCTTTGATTATTAGTTGTTCATTGTTTCTAAGGCATTCTACTTCTTTTTTCCTATCCTGCTTTCTTTTCATTTTGTCTTTTCTTTTTGTTTCATAGCCATTTTCCAGAGCCATTTGCTTTATGATGTTGAATTCTTTTCTTCTTTGTTCCCTTTCTGTTATGTAATTGTTACATCTGTGTATAAAAGTAGTGTAGGCAGCTAGTTTGTAATTATATGGGTGTTGTGACGTTTTATTTATTGTCGTTGAGGGCATTGTTGGTTTTCTATAGATCGTGGATTTAATTGTTTGTCCTGTTTTGTGTAAATGTAAATCTAGGAAGTATATCGTTTCATTTTTCTCCATTTCCGACGTAAATTGGATTTTATCATGTTGGGAATTTAGCAGTTGCAGGACTTCATGGTTTTGCATCTCCTGTGTAAGGATGCAAAATACATCGTCAACGTATCTCACCCATTTTTGTACTCCTTGTTGTAGTATGGTGTGTTTTGCAAAAAGGTTTTTCTCAAATTCGTCAAGGAAGATTTCCGCCAGTAGCGGGCTGAGGGGGAGACCCATGGGGAGGCCTTCTTCTTGTTTGTAAATTTTTTCTTTGAATGTAAATACATTTTGTTCTACTATGTGTGTTAAAAGTAACATGATATCTTGTTTTTGGCGTTGGTTTACACCTTTTTCCCTCATTCTCTGTTCAATAATGTCCAATGTCTCCTGTATTGGCATGTTAGTAAACAGGCTGGTGACGTCATAGGAGACCATGGTTGAACCCTCTGTTAATTCTATGTTTTTGATTTTATCTATACATTCTTGGGTGTATTTGACACTAAATGTAGGTTTAAAGTCTAACATGTACCTTAGGATCTTCTGTATCCATTGGAATATCTTATATGTGGGGGCTTGGTTGTATGAAACTATGGGTCTCATTTGTATTGGGATTTTATTTTTGTGGATCTTAGGCAGCCGATACAATCTTGGTAGCTGAGGGTTCATGTAAATGTCTGGAATAAGGTGGTATATATAAATCCAGCGTGTTCTTGCATATTTTGATGGTGTTCTTTATTTTCTGTATGTGCACTAGTAGGGGGTTTTTCTTTACTTCTTTGAATCCCTGTTCTTCTATAAAGTCTAGCATGCTTTTTTGGTATTCTTCCTCTTACTGAATTAGGTCCTTTGTCTGCTCTTAGAACCAGACATTTATTCTCCTTTAACTTCTGTTTTAGTCCTTTTACTTTTTTAATAAAGTCTCCTTTGCCTTTAGCTTTTTTACCTCTGAATTGTTTAAGTTCTTTTATGCATTCTCCTCTGCTGTCGGTTTTGGGTATGCCTCTGGAGTATTCCTTTTCTAAGATAGTGTCAATATCTATGGCTAGACTTTCTAGTGCCTTCTGGTTGTTATTGGGTACTGCATGTTTCAGGCCTAGGTTAAGTACTTCCATGTCTTGGTTGTCTAGGGTTATGTTGGGAAGATTGATTACTCTGTCGTGGAATTTGTGGAATGTTGTTATTCTTGTTGTCCTTCCTTGACCCTTTATTTCCTTTTCCTTCTTTTTTCTAAGGTTATTCAATTTGTTATGTAATCTCCTTATTTTTTCATAAGCCCATCCTTCTTTTTCTGCTATGACTGATTCTTGGTATTCTATCATTTCCAGGTAATGTAGTCTTGTACTTAACTCGTCAAAAATAATCCATAGTTCCCTGTTTATTTCATTTATTTCAGCGTACTTCTTTTTAACCTCTCTCTTCATGTGCTGTGAGATGATACATTGTCTTTATTTGTGTGACCTTGATCTTGGTAGTTTAATGGTTGCAAATGTGGGTGTAAATTCCCAACATGAGAAAATCCAATTTACGTCGGAAATGGAGGAAAATGAAACGATAGACTTCCTAGATTGACATTTATACAAAACAGAATAAACAATTAAATCCACGATCTATAGAAAACCAACGACAATAAATAAAACGTCACAACACCCATATAATTACAAACTAGCTGCATAAACTACTTTTATACACAGATGTAACAATTACATAACAGAAAGGGAACAAATAAGAAAAGAATTCAACGTCATAAAGCAAATGGCTATGAAACAAAAATAATAGACAAAATGAAAAGAAAGCTGGATAGGAAGAAAGAAGTAGAATGCCTTAGAAACAATGAACAACTAATAATCAAAGGATCATTGACATACATAGAGGGGTTGACAGAAAAGATCCATAGAATAATGAAGAAATATAATATATCAGCCGCCTACAAGACATCTAACACTTTAAGACAAATCCTTGGAGGTAACCATAAAGACCGGCTTGATACCTTACAAAAGAATGGTGTGTATAGACTAGAATGTAAGCAATGTGCAATGACATATGTCGGCCAAACAGGGAGACAACTAGCAAGTAGAGCACAGAAGTAGAGTCAAGGAACACAAGAAAGATCCCAAAAGTCAAATGGGGATACATATGAATACTGAAAAACACGAAATTGACGAAACCAAGATTATTATACTACACCGAGAAGAAAAAGGAAAAAGAAGCCTGGAAATTTGCATGGCCTCTTAGAAGCCATGGAAATTTGGAAAGAACAAAGAGACAACACCCGAAGGAATTGCAACGTACCTACAAGTAGAGTTTGGTTTCAAATCCATTTTCAAATCAATTTAACCGCGAATTTTCAAACTGCTCGAATCTGTTAGGGTGGTAGTACTAGCCAAATGTCAATGTCAATGTCAACTAACCTCAAAAAACTTGGAACAAAACTCACGTTTATCTAAATTGATCCATGTAATTAATTCAATGTATGTAATGTTTCTTTGTAATTTGTTAAATGACGAAAGTAATTTTAATTTGTAATTGTGTAATTTTCATTTATTGGTTTTGATGTAAGTGTCGCAGCTCGAAGATGACTATTTAGTCGAAAGCGCTAGCTGACAAAATAATAAAAAAGTTATACGGTTGTAAGGATTTTATTGAATTTTATTGATAAATAATTGAAACAAGCCGTAATGGAAGGAGCAAATAATATTAGAATAATTTTTCCAATGAGAGGAAGAAGAAGAAGAAGAAGGGGTGAGAGAGAAAATAAAGACAAAAGCAAAGCAAAAAGTACAAAAAAGGGAAAAGAAGAAGAACAAGGGGGAAAGTGAGAAAGAGGGACGGAAAATCTAAGCAGGCAGCCAAAAAACAACGGCAAAGGCACTATTTTGTAGCGGGAAAAAAAGAATTAGATTTCTGTTACTATGTGAAGCAATTTGAAATAGTGTGTTTAAGAGAAACATGGATAAAAGAGCGAAGCTGCGGAACCACAGAAAAACTCCTAACAAAAGGAAGTGGAACTATCAGGCGGCGAGAAGAGGAAAAGAAAAGAAGTGCGCAGAGGAAATAATAACGGATGTCAAAAAAGGAATAAATAAAGGAATAAGGGAATAAAGGGAGGAAAGGAAGAATACATGGCGAGAAACGTACATATAGGCAATAGCAAACAGATGAAGACAACAATAAGCAAGACAGAAAAAACATTAAAAGACGACAAAGAAGAATGCATACTTCTTGGCGGCGATTTCAACGAAAGAATCGAAGAAAGAGGAGCCAGGGATTGGGAAGAAAAGATAGAAGCTGCAAATATGCTAGTCGGAGGTGTTGAATGGAAATAACCAAGGGACGGAGAAGGAGATTGGACTTATATAGGCGGCAGAGGAGGAATGGCGATAAACCACGGAATAAGAAACGAAAAAGCATGGGGAGAAGTAAAAGAATTCAAAGTAGGGGAAAAATGGTCAGGTCAGAGGAATTGCAGAAGAAGGTGATAATCAAAATATTGGAGGAATAAGGAATGGGAGAGTACAAGAGAAGACTAGACAATGCAATATTCGATAAGCAATAAGTAGCGAAGCTGTATAAAGAACTGAAAAAAATATTAGAAGAATCTGCGGCAAAAAAGAGAAATAGCAATAGGATGTAGCGAAAAATTAATGGTGGCACAAAGAATATGAACAACGGAAAAAGGACACACTAAAGGCGCTGAGGGAATGGAAAATGACAAAAGCAAACAGAAACGGCTTTCTAAAAGCGAAAAGAAGATATAAAGAGACATAAAGAAAAGATGTAGAGACAAAAGCTGTAAGGTCAGCGTGCAGAGCTATGTCAAAAGAGAGAGAGAGAGAGAGAAAAAAAGAAACATTGAGTGAGGAGATAACGATGAACGAGTGTCTGCCGGAAGGGAAAAAACGTTACAACTAATAAAATAAAAAATAAGGAGGGAATTTCCTGAAACAGAGAAAAAAAAACGGTTTGAGAATATGGAGAAGCATTGCAGAAATCCAACGGTTAGAAAACTATGAAGGAAGCACAAGAAAAGAGTAGATAAGAAATTGCCGAAAAATTTATATGGGACAGACTCATCGGAATAAAACTGAAAAAGAAATTACAGTAACAGTTTCGTATGCACCCCCACAATTTTTTTTACGAATTTTAAACATTTTAAAAGTTAAGCAAAATAACAATAATTTTTAAAGATATCACAAATTTGGGCCCTACCATACTTTGTTACTCAGAATTTGCGCTTCTTCCAAGAATCACGGGCGAAATATAGTGTCCTGACAATAGGAAAATACTACAGTAATCTTAATGAACTATTTCACTTCAAGATAAAATTACGAAACAGTCTTGAATAGTTGTGGTTACCAATATTTCAAAAACTAACAATTGGTTTTTATTTATTTATTTAAATAAAAAAGCTTTAACAGTTTATTGTTTAGGCCATGTCATCAAGCTAAGGGACAACAAGGCAGCACTCAGACCCTTTTGTCGAATTAATCCTTAATAAAAAAATATAAAAAATATAATAATGTTTTATATTTTAAGTCATGTGGGTATGGTTAAATGTGGCTTAAATGAAATAAAACAATTTATTATCATAATAGGTACAACGTGTCCCAGAAATAAGTACATTAATTTGGAGAGGTGGTAGAACTCATCGAGTACAACAACTTTTTTCTTTACGATTTTTTCGAAATCATATTTTGAAATTACAATTTTACAGCACCCAAAAATAACGATACGCTTATGAATTTCTGACACAATGGTAATGACCGTGAATTCTGTTGTTTTTCTGGGAGGAAGGAAATATTCACACTTTATTATCTTTACTTTTTGTGAACTTTTTTGTCGCTGCGTCCTGGGTAAAAATGATAAGCGTACCTATCTGTTACTAATTAGTTTAATATCGGACTTTACAACAGGTTGTAGTTAACTGTCCCGTGATTTGTTAATGTTTGTGGTGGACAACGTTTGTGATATCTTCTTGTGTAGTTTTGTTTTTAAAAATTCTAAATTTTATACGAATACTCCAATTCCTGGAAGATTTGCCTTTATAAATCCGGACAACCATGTGGTTCCTGAACGCCGGACGGTGCCCATTGTCACTACGCTAGAATATTGTACGAAATTGGTTGAAAACTAATTTTCCCGTGTTCAACATGGAGGATTCTCTTATCGTAAGTACCTACTTCTGCATTTTGTGTGATAATTTTGTTAATAATGTAATTAAGCAATGAAAACTAATAATGTGTAATTTTTATTTTGGTATCATATTTTATTACATAAGAGTCTCTTCAGTTCATTTTCAATATCCCACAAAGAAACAAAACAAAGTGAAAGTAAACGAATTTTTTGTATGCTTGGTTTTTCAGTGGGGATTTATAGAAAATCAATCCAGGAGCGGGTAAGGAAATTCATACCAAATCTTGACACAATTTTAACTCGAAAACTAGAGGGTTTAGAGAAAAAAAAAGTATTGAGAAATTTTGTTGCTATTCACTGAATCTATATGCTATTAAAATTAATGTACTTATTTCTGGGACACAATTCCTTGACTTCATTATGTGTAACCATTTAGTAACAATTTATTTAGTTTTCCTTATGGCTCTTCAGTTTAGTTGCACTCTAATCATCTCTTCTTTTGATTGGTGGCTTTCTGTTGATCTTATAGAAAGACACGCCTAACAAATACAATCTCGGATCAAATGTCTCAAATTAAGTAAGAATAAATTAGTTCAAGCTCACCAATAATGGAGGGAAAACTGCGGCAAACAAGAACATGGTGGTTTTCATTTTAGGCAAACATAATATAATATTATATTATTAATTTATTGTAAAAACAAATTTTCTTCTATATCTGCTTACAGGTCTCTTCTACAATTTTATCAAAATTTGTAACCAGCTTGTCAGAGATATTTTGAGTTATACTGTGTGGAAATTAAGTAAGGAATAAATTCAGTAACTCCGTTAGTATTTGCACTAGAAATAGAACTTAAAAAGCATGTGATAGGGCTAATTATAGCGCATCCGAGGAACGTATACTATTTTTTTTTTTTCATTAGTTTTTTTTGACAGTTATGACGTCATCAATATCTTTTTTTAATGGAAACCTATGTTTTTTATTTTACATTTGAATAAAGTTTTTTATTCTGTCTTCAACGTTGTCAAATACTTAAGAGGTTAGATAAGGAAAAGGTGAATTAAAACGGCGCTAAAGTTCAAATTAGTAAAATTTCAAAAAATTAACAGAATTGTCTAATGTTATCGGAATTTAAGAAAAAACCATAGAGATACCAATACAATGTTGACAAGTTCTGAATTGGTACAAATTAATTGTGTCTGGACTGTTTTTCTCTATTAAATAATAAATGAACTCCTAAATAATAATATCTGGTTGCAACAGGATGGTGCTCCATCACGCTAAGCCCGGTGCGGCGTTATTTGGACGAAGTGTTCCCAAGAAGATGGAAGAAGAGGTCCAATAGAATGGCAGGCTAGGTCCTCATATCGAACCCCATTAGATTTTTTTCTATGAAGGCACTTAAAAAGCAAAGTGTATCAAAACCAAGCCAAAAATTTGAATGATCTTGAAGAAAGAATTCGACATGAGTGCAGTTTAATAACTCCCCAAACAATTCAAAACGTATTGGCTGCTTTTTATGATCGTCTTGGTTTTTCAGATGATGAAGGGTCATCAGTTTGAACATTTGGTGTAATATCTCTAACTTATAACATCAATAGTCCTTTTGTTAATTTTGTTAATTTGTTAGCCCTACTTTGAAATTTATGGTTGTTTTCAATTTTTTTTTCATTGATTGCTTTTGGGAACTTTGTTTTATTTGGATTTTAATGGTTTTTTCCTTAAATTCTGGTAAAATTAGACAGTTCTCTTAATTTTTTGAAACTTTTACTAATTTCAAATTTAGTGTCGTTTTTATTTATTTTTTCCTTATATAACCTATTGAGTATTTGAGAACGTTGAAATCCGAATAAAAAACTCTATGCGAATGTAAAATCAAAAACATAGGTTGCCACTAAAAAAAATATTGATGACGTCATAACTGTCAAAAAAAAGTGATGAAAAAAAATTAGTAAACGTTGGTCGGATGCGCTATAATTAGCCGTACCACAAGCTTTTTAAGTTTTATTTCTAGCGCAAATACTAACGGAATTACTGAATTTATTCCTTACTTAATTTCCACACTGTATAATCAAACTATTTAAGTTTTAATCTAAAATTTTAAAAGAACGTGAAAAAATTATTTACTTTTAAAATTAAATGTAAATCAATTTCAGCACCTGTAAGTAGAAATAAATAAACACTAAATTTAATTGTTGCCGCAAGATGTGCACTAGTCACTGCATTTCTCTAACATCTCATAGGCATAATAGATTCTACATTGATGCTATTGATGTCTGCAGTCTGAATATTATGATGTAGTAGGTCATAGTAATAAATCTTTGTGGAGATTGACTTAAAAATTTTAAATTTTAATTGCGGTAATAAATCTATTACATCTTTGATCCCCAATGCACATTTATTCAAGAAGAAATAACATTTTGAAACTGATCTTTAAGTGGAACTATTATGATTTCAGATAAAAAACAACGATACTTCAACGTCAAAAAATAAAATGGCACCATGTAAAATGGATTGTTTATTCCCTCATTTTCACGCCATATTTTTCTTTCTGTAAGCGGCATTTAACACGAAGTAGGGAAAACAAGTGGTAACCGTCATATCTCGCAAATAACCAGACATGTATATTGTCCCTTCTCTAACCGCTAAAGCACTTTGTTAAAAATATTCAATAATAAAATAGGACGAGATGTGAAAATATTGCCGCTAATATAATCAATAATTTTTGCGAGTTTTAGTTGCGACGAAAATAATGACGAGTGCTTGCACCAGTCATTATTTTCTCGAGCAGCAGAAACGAGTCAATCTGAACAGCAAATATTCTCGGAAAATTATAGACCAAGATACCTATTTGGCTTGACAATTTAACTTTAAATTGTAATGTCAAATAGCTACAAAAAAATTGTCGCAGGGATAAAGCTTCTCGAGAAATTGCAACTAAATAATTGTCTATTGATTGTTTAGTTTAGTTAAATTGTCAATAGAATTATTTCTTTCAATTCCCGTATAAAAACTATAAAGGAGCGCTTCTAAAAAATCATTTCTATGTTGAGTGCTATAGCCATAACGTCACTTTTATCTTAGCAAATTATATTTGTTGCACTTTCAGGAATTGTGATCCCAATATTGCCGTCGTGTAAATTACCAAAGAGCGAAGCCATAAACCCTTACACCCTTGGGAAAACCTTAAACTCTATAGCTTTACCAATTTATTAAAGCTCTACTGTGATCTAAAAGTTTTTCATCAATTCTATTGCTATTTTTTGGTACAATAGCTACCTTAATTTCTATAAAATATAATTTTGTACACTAAATATTATGCTATTGTTATGATACTCTTGTTCGTATCATAAACTCTAAGTAAATTGAAGTACAAAGTATGTTTTCTGCTGCTTAATACCGAGAATACATAATTACATCCTGAATAATGTCTTCTACCAGCTTAACGGTTGCTTTGTAATTCTAGTTTTAATTTAACTTTTCTATAACATTTCTTGGTGGGATAAGTACAGAAATAGCTTGGAGCTAAACTTTGCATTTGTATTCGCCTTTGAATTTAAACCTACAAAGTTATTCATTTGGTTCTTCTGGCCTTAAAATCAAGACATTTGTCGCTTTTATTTCAACTGAAAACAAAGAAGATATGAAAGTTAATTAAGGAAAACTGTAAAAATTATCGCGGGTTTTGTTCAGTTTGGTATAAAACATTGTTGATGTTAAATTTTATTATAGAATAAAATTCTTAGTGGAGGAATCAAATGTTCAATATTTTCCTTCTCGTATGCAGTGAGTGTTGTTTTACCGACTTAACCAATACGTAATTATCGTGAAATAAATCACTGAGGACCAAAAAGTTATACACGAAATTTCCCAACTAACTAATTTATAAAATGCCAAGCTTTTCCCACAAGAATTGCCATCATTGTTGTTTTTAGGTTTCTACGTCGATTATTAAGATTAATACCTCGCTACAGCGTTAGAAAAACTCATCTCGTCCGTTTTTATACGCGTTCTGCGTCGTCATAAATTTGTAATTGGACGTGATAACAACGGCCGTCTGGAACTGTTAAAGAGTAATTGGTCTTTTGCACTCCCTGGAATTGCTAATTCCTTCAAAGGATATGGAGTATTTATGTCATCAATATAAAATTAGAAACAGTCGGTGCTAAAAGTACTAAATTATAGACCTGACATTTCAGAAAGGCGTGAAAAAATCGTTCATAGCAGTGCTTCATAATGAATGACAAAAATTACCTCTGTGCTCCACTTAATTATTAATTGCAAATCCAGGGGAATTCTAGATGTTTCGTGAGCGATGGAGTTGAGTCTGTAAAAGATTTCCTGTTCTAAGTCTCTGCAAAATAATTAATGAGTATTTGGAGAAAGATATTTTTCTCGAGTGGCTAAAATGAAAATGTAATTAGCATCTACAAAAAAGGAGACGTAACGATGCGAATAAATTCGGACACGTTTTTATACTGCCTGTTGAAGAACTTCAGAAATAAGTATAATGTTAATTGTTAACTCTTTAATTTATCTACTAAACACTTCAAATTTCATTTTTAGGAATTTTGTTTAGCCTAGTACATCTTCCTGGACTTTTCAAGTCTTCTTATTTTTTTCTTGACGTATGGTTTCCACCGGAGTTTTGCATGAAGGGTCATGCCAAGATATTTAGCTGTGTTCTCGTATGTAACAACATGGTCGTTGCTGTATATAATATATATTGATATATTTCCGTCTTCCAAAAAATATTTATTTTCTAAAAAATTAAGAAGTGTTTACACTTCAAATGGATCATTTATTTTAGATTAAGAAACGCAGAAAAAGGTCGTGCAACCACAACATACCGACTTTTCCAACAGAAGCAATAAACTCACATTTAGAGAATACACGAAAACGATCTTCAAGATTTCCGGCACGTAAATTCCAACTTTGGTATTTCATTTATCACACCAACCGACGCCCAGAAATGGCCGTTGGTGACGGCAGAAAGCTCACAATGCGATGTCCTTAATATAATACCGATTCTCGGTTACCTAAATCCGGCGTCGAAAACCCGGACTAAAATACACTCGCTTCTCGGATACGCTCTAGGAGGCGCTATATAACAGAATGTCGGATATTCGTCACGCGGGATATGGAAACAATAACAAATCGGGCAGAGTAGCGAAAAAACGATGGAGAAGGTAAAACTGGGTATAAATCAAGAGAGGCGGATTGCGGCCGAGACCCTTCTTTGTGGCGGGAGATCCGGTCCACATTCTTTAAGAGTGAATTATCTGTGGAACATAAATTTAAATAAAACAAATAAAAGCGAAAATTTAGACTGAGTTAATTTTTTTAAATTTACTTTGACCGCAATAAAACCGAGGTAGTCTGAGTTTTGAACTTCGATGCCTAAAGAGAACTTAGAGGCTGGTTTGTATATTACACCCACTTTACAATCAATCTCCACAAAATCTCCCACTTTAATCATTCAACTGTTGAATTACAACCGACGGCCGCCGAATTATAAACGATTCAATAAAAACAACGGAATTTCCCGCATTTTGGCCCTTCCTCTTTCCGCATTTCACACTCGGCCATGTGCACAGCGGCTCGCAACGAATTCAATTAAACTGACGAAAACTTGTAATAATTTTCCGCGTCATAATTTACGGCCAATCCTGCTGTCGCTACCCTCAACTTCCAGATCTTCCTTCGATTGTGTTGGTATGTATGTCGCAACAAAGAAACTTAATTCCAGGAAGACGCGCCACGATTAACTTTTTCGACTCGACGAGATAAATCTCTAAAATCGACATATCACTTCGGATGACAGCTCGCGAAACTTCTCTTTACTAAAGTTTAAACATGGACGAGCGATGGCGGTCGATTTTTGCAAAGAAAATGCATCTGGGGGCGATTCTTGTGAAACTTTCTACTTTGAGCGATGCCTTGGGTTTGCAGAAAATGTTTTCTAAATCACCTTGCTTATAGTGTGGATAAATATATTTATTTCGTACTGGTAAGTCGTCTGTTTTGTAAATCTTTCTGATTTAATGAATTTCAGAGAGTATTTCTCTCTGTCAAAAAAAACCAAGCCGAGTATCGTTGGCATGAAGAAATAATTATTATACAGCCTGACAACCAAGCATTGGGTACACAAAAATTCAAAAAAAAACAGAAAATAAAATAAAATTTTAATTTTAAATTAAATAGTATGAAAAATGCTCAAATAAAATAACCAACTTTAGAAAATGCAAAGCTCTTGTCAAGTTTTCAAAGGAATTACACATTTCTCAACTTCAATATTCACCAGCGAAACAGTCATTACAATTTTATTATTTTCCTTCCGTTACAATAGCAACAGCGGCCCCTGCGTTTTTCTGGATCACATAAAAGCTTTTCTTCTTTTATTACCAATAAAGCTTGAAGTCGCATTGTAATACTTTGTGAAATACAAAAAACTACTAGTATCGTCTTCATCGGACCTGACGTTAAGGGGATGCTTACATTTTAAAATCGAAGGGAATTTATATGCATTTCCTCAAGAAAATGTGGCTAAAATAATGAACGGATCTTTCTGACAAAAAAAAGATATGTGCTGAAACTGTGAGATTTTGTCAAAAAAAAAGAAACATTAATTAAAGCATTTACTTCACTATACTACAGTGGGAACAGTGAGATTTGTTGGAAGAAAGACGTATACAACAGCCATTCTTGCACATTTTATCTACATGATATTGAAGTATGAAATTAATCCGCTCATTACAAAACGCATCATTTCTTGAACAAAATGTGTTATCCAACGACTGGCTGTCTATTCTTCGCACGTTGTCATTGTCTGTTTATCCACATATGGACTGGATATTTTTTATATCCCATCTATGCCTCTGTCTCGCATACAATTTTCGTAACGTGCAAACGGTCTTCAAAAAAAATGCAAGAATCCCCTTAAAACTGTAAGTTTAGGCAAGCATATTATCGGAATGCGAGACTTGTTTTGAAATTTGTTTTGTTTGGATCAATAGTATATGTCAGATTTAGTTTTATTGAAACAGTTATCTTCATGAGGTGAAACAGATAAATCCTATTTGTTGTAAATTTTCAGATGTGTTTTTAAATAATATTTTGTAATGAAGAATTATTATTATTTTGGTTTTAGAATATAATCGAAATTATATTCAAACTAACAATATAGTAAAATTTACAACTATATTATTTTTAGAATTTTATTACCTTCGTTGTTCTATAACAAAGCCACATTGTAATTATATTTTATAATTATTTAAAATATAGTACAAATATAATGCATCCGATGATTTAGTTAAAATTATCTATTGAAATAACTGCTTCAAATTTAATTCTGTTGACGTTAATGTTGAAATAGCTGATTTTAAATTGAATAGAATAGTGTGATAATTTAAATGGTCAAAAGTGAATAGTTGGCCGGTACTTTGTGATTGTGAAATCATGTCCTTGATTAGCCAAATCGATACACAATACTCATGTCAAGCAGGATCTGTACTGCAATACAAAGTTATACCAAATTTATATTTTTTAAGTTTTAGCAAATTGTAATTCATACGTGTCTTTTCATATTTTTAAAGATTTCTATATAAAAAATTTTATTTGTGACTTTAATAAATTGACTTTAATAAACTGAGCACAACCAATTAGCAGGAAGATCTAACTGCGTCATCTCTTGACGAGTTTTTGATTTGGTTTGGGAAAACCACGAACGTTTTTTTAACACAACACAATGCGCTGTTTTGCTACAGAATTTTGTTTATAAGACTATTTCATAAAAACTATACCTGCACACAGACCAATCGACGTATCTCTTCCGATGACAGCTCCGGAAAACTTTCCTCGACTAAACTTTAAACATGGGGCGCGAGATGGCGGTCGAATTTTGCAAATGCAGCACATCTGGGAGCAATTCCCGGTCCAAAAACTTTGTAATCTGCACGATGCTTTATGGTTTTTCGCGAACGTCATCTATCGGACCGGAATTTAAACCGAATTCAATTTGTTTAGGAGTCATAAATACGTAATGGCGTATTCCGGGCACGCGACGCTACCCTATCTAATTATTCAAGTATCGTAGGCGGCGTATTCGTTGACAAGACCGGAGAAATCCGGGGAAAAGACCAGAGAATGAGAGTGTTTGAACGTATTTTTCATTGTGTTAATACAAGTACACTAATTCTACCGTGTGATTCAAGTCTTCCTTGGAAATTGAAAGATTTTGCTGTTACATCCTACGATTGTCACAACATTCTCCATTATCTTGCTTAACCCGTCAAAAACTGTAAAATTAATTTCGATTCCTTTAGATTTGACATTTGGCAGACGTCATGTATATGTCTCAGCCAACTAGCTTAATTGGCCGCTCAATTAACAGCCTAGCCTTTTTACTAAACGGCGCCATTCAACTAGCGGTCTGAATGATATTCAGCCGTTGTGTCTAACACAACATTTCATAAATTGGCTGGCTGATGCTCAGACCATTCACACAATAGGATGACCACGTGACAAAAAAAAATGACATTAGACGATTAAGTGACAATAGTGACAGATGAATTTGACAGGTGACATCTTCATAACAAAATTAATTTAATTTAATAGCACGAGGCAATAATTCTAACGATCCATGGAAGTTGCCGTCTGTGAAGTTTTTTCTGTCGATCATTGCTATTGGTGTCTCGCGCTTCGCGCTAGACCCCTTGAAGAAACATACTCCAAGAAGGTCATATTTCCTCGACAGTATTTCATATTGTAAGTTTGGGCAAAAATGAAACTAGACAAGCAGTTAAACAACTCATTTGCCTAAATGTTTGATTGATTAGCTGAATATTATTCAGGCCGAAAGTTGAACGGTGCCGTTTAGTAAAAACGTTAGGCTGTTAATTGAATGGCTAATTAAGCTAGTTAGTCAGACAGATAGTTATACAGTAGTGAGTTATAAAAGACAAATATGCAAAAATGTATATCATCGGAGTATTAAAAAATTACCGCTTAGAATAGTTTGCAAAGAATGCGCCGAATAAAATATCAAATTTTTTATGGGAAATATTTTAGGTCCAATTATTTATAGCCGCAATAAAATTAATCTTGCATGCTGAGAGAAAACTTTTTCTAGAGTTAAATGCATATTTTTATTTACTTCTCACCCTTTATATTTTTTCATAATAGGATCTTAAATTAATAAAGATTTTAATTTTTACCGTCCTATAAAATTTCTAGATTCCTAAATTACCCACCGACACGAGAATACGTGTAAAGAAGCGACGAGGTGAGAGTTGACGAAAATAAAGTAAATAAAACGTATAAAAGTGTCCAAAAGAGTGAAGAAGGAAAAAGAAGCAAGGTAGGAAGAAAGAAAGGGGTTGAGGAATGGGTAAATGATACGGACAACAATTTCACAGAGAAAGAAAGAGAGATACAGAAAAAGATACAGAGGTAGAGGATAACTGCCTGAGATGGAAAGACGACACCGTGCGCATGGAAAGTTTTTTAAGGAGAAAGGAAAAAACCGAGAAAGAAAAAGAAGACAGAGAAGAAAACGACATAGTTGTAATGGTAGACATTTTTGTAGTTAAAAATGAATAGAAGAAAATATCGGAGAATGCCGAAAGACTAGAAAGGTCAAGTAGCAGAAAAACAAGATGGGCAAAACAAAACAAATGTTAGAAGAGACCATAAATAAGACAAAAAAAAAATTTAATAAGTGCGCCAACTCGGTGATTGTTTGGTTTGGAGAAGAAGGTCGACTTGTTAGTATTTGAGCTTTTAGTATTGGACTCTTTTCATACCGTCCACGATTGGTGCTTCCTTTGACTGCGGAACACCATCGTCAACGTTTGGACTGGTGCAGAAAACGGCAGCGTTAGGAAGCAAAATGGCATAATGTCGTATTCAGCATGCATGAGGCCGTCGGACGGAAGACGCGGTCGCGGAGAGTGACGTGGTAGTGGATTTGCTGTTGAGAGACATATGCACAGGACTGTTGGCGTCTTGGTATTGCCTATGGCAGCCGATTACCTCTTGTGTTTATTCGACGCAATATGACGGCTGCGCGTTATGTTGATGACGCACTACGAACGTACGAACTATTTCAGCAATATAACGTACGTCCACATATTCTGCGTCCAATTATGGACTTTCTTCAAGAATAAGTTGGCGTTCATGTTTTGCCGTGGGCATTCTTGATGTATGCTTAACACATTGCCAAAAAATCACGTCCAAAAAATTATTCCTTCCGGGTGTAACACTTCCAATGTCACTGAGTATGTGTTTCGCTTTAATTTTTTTTGCGAGTATCTTTCCGATCTTGGCTGACTTTAAAGCTTAGCTATTTAATATGTAGAATTAATAATAATGGAATGGTGCAATAAATAATTATAAAATTTTTAGTCAATGGGGTTTGGAGATATTTGCTTCTGAAAGTTTACATCGTTCGTGCAAAACATTTTTTTTCCAGGCAGCGATTTTGGCCTGCTTTAATGCGTGACTATTTAGCATGTGGAATTACTGATTGAAAATTTATTAGTGACCCTTCATATAATTTTATATCTGGTATATTCTGGTATAGTTCAATTTCCATTCGTCGTCAGTGCTAATAATACAAGCTGAAAATTTAATTTCTATAAATTCATCAGTGGTTGCTTTGCCATTGTGCAGAAGTGTATTGTGATTTTGCAGCTATTTTCCAATAATTTGCGTCAGCATTGGCTCCAGTAAAAAGGTGCATTCATTGTGCATTTTGCGGTGGCATCAGCTTGGGTTTTGATTTCTGATAACTCCTATATAATTATGTTCACCTGACTTATTTCGCGTCAACTGGTCTGATCGCAACGTTGATAAAGCTGGTTTACCGTCAGTATCACAAAAGGAACGGACTATATATATGGTAACAACCCTAACAAATTATTTTCCCATTCTTTTTAAAAAATGCAGCAACGCGTCCGTTTTCTTCTAAATCAGAAGAGTTTTTACCAACGAGAATAGCGATTCGGAGTAGACAAAGCGAATTATTTAATACAACAGTCCGGGACGTAATAACTTCAGAACACAAATCCCAGTTAAAGAGCAAAAACGAGAATGGCGAACGGCACGGGTAAAGATCGAGAAAAGAGCTAGTCGGAGAAGGAGAACGTTCGTTTCTATTCATCATCGAATGTCTTTAATTGAGAAGCTGGCGGCCCCGACTTTGTTTCTTCTATGCAGTTGTAATTAATTAAACTCGAAGCTGAAAGAAATTTAATACTCCGTACACCAGACTTTTTTAATAATAAACTTGTAAAGACGAGTTAGTAGGAGGCCGCCGCTTGTTTTATGAAACCAAATTAATTTTTAGTTGAAACTTCAATCGTCTGCACTTTAATATTTTCTGGGCCGTAGAGTGAAATACTAAACCTTAACATCATTATGATAGTGACCAGATTGTCCAGCAAGTTTCGAATTTTGGACAACAGACTTTCCAGGCTATAGATACATCCATCATATTTTATTGTTCAAGTCAAATGGCGTTCCATTTTTATTTTTCCGATTAAAAAATTCCATACGATAAATGGGAAAAACGAAACTAAATTCGATAATAAAAAAAAGTAATTTGTATAGTATAGATTGCTATGTAGCTTTTTGTCTATAACCCAGTGGCAAATTGAAAAATTAACCGATTTTATTGCTTTCCATTTGCTTTTTTCGCCTCTGGCAGTTTTTCAATTTATTGCGCGTAATTTGTTCATCAAGATGCGAGAGTATTGTTTCGTGATTGAAATCGAATTTCCCAATTCGACACGTGTAATTTCCTCTCCAGGAGATTCTAATTCCGACTTATACAATTTTTGTAGGCGTAATATCGATATACCTCTTTAAAATAACAATTGATTGTAACCGTTAGGGCATAACCGTCAATAACCTTGGACAAAGCTTTATAATGTTTTATTCTCGATTGGGAGTTATTTTTTAAAATCTTATTAAAGGCTTGTTTACAGTTTCCTGCACAATTGAAAATACAATAGTTGCGTTGGCGAGAACATAATAGGAGGTGGAAGGATTATGTATAAAATTATAACAATGCTATAAAGGGGATTGAAAAAGAAATATTAAACTTTGTTTAAGGTACCTACTTAGAAGTTTCCTTGTTGAAAATAATGTTTAGAACTTTTTTTCCGGCTTATAAAAGACAATACGAAACTTCGATTAAAAAGATGAATTTCATAATTTAAAGTTCAAGTTGTTACCGTATTGCATCTATTTTAATTAGATGCAATTTTATTTTCCAAGGGCTTTATACAATATATTTTGTGACAAAAGCAACCGCAGTTTCCACGAACCGTGGAGTGTATAAACTCAACTTTTAAACCGAAAGTGCATATTTCCAGTTTTGAATAGGAAAACTTGAATTAAATAAGTGGTTACCACGTCACTTTTATTTTGTTGAGTTTGACCTCCTGCTAAATACACTCCTTTAAGCGTATGATAAATGAAAAAGCAAATTTGTCAGTCCTGTACAATCCTTCTAATATTTCCATAGAGTGAGTAAGGTGGCCGTCCACGTGAGAGTTTGCGCTAACAGTAAAAAATCAGGTAGAGCTAGTGGACAATATTATAATGACTTGGAGTATTATTAGAGAAAACACCGATGAGTGCTTACATTTAATTTTGGCATATCAAAATCATTTTTGTACTCACTTTATCAGTAGCAATTAACCTGCCACGTGATCAGTATAATAATCCCACCTACTTATGTAGTTATATTTATGGCAAATTTAAATCAAAATTCACAGCGAAGCGAGGAGTAAGCCGCTTTGGAAAAAGTCAAACAGGAATAACCAAAGTGTTCAGGAAGGTATTTAATTAAAATTTCTTGAAATTTATAGAATTAGGAGCACCGGAGGGGCTCATATTCATGTACGATGCAGCGAACAAACTATGGAAATTTACGGTGTCAAGCCACAAGAACATTTACAAAAAACTTCGCTAACTAAACACATAGTTGCACCTCAATTAAGTACGCGCATGTAATGCTACTCTAAGCTTACGGTTTTTTTTATTATTCAGACCTCGACGTGAACATAATTTTGGTTAACCACTCTCATATTATTTAAAATTCCGGAATTTTATTAATTATATTTTGTTTGTTTTGAGATAAATATCCTGTTGCATCAATGAATACTTATTACATAATAAAACAAGTTGTATTTATTTTATTTACAAAATAGCCTTGCTGTGCTTTTATAATGCCTGCAGTTGAATCACTGACTTCATGTTTATTTTATGTTGAACCAACCAGGTATGTTAATAGAATTAAATTATTCTTTATTTCCATAAATCACAAGCTAAAAAAAATCAAAAATAGGAAAAGATTGTTAAATAATAAAAAAAAAATATGGAGAAATGTTGTATCAGAACCTTATGTTTATTTGCACAAAAATTTGTTGCACGTTGTTGTTTTTTTTTGAAATTATACCGAGTGTTAATTTTCGTTTGTGGAAATTTTTAATTACATCGTCTGAGCAAAAAGGTTGTTTTTAGCACATTCAAATTTTAAATACATGGGCTTTACCAGTTTTATCAAATTACTCCTTTTCTTGGATGGCCCGCCGGGTTGCCCAAGGAGTGTCACGGTACAATGACAAACGGGGTTGGTAAAATTTAAAAAATATAAATTTGCTCAGCCTCCAGTGTGGATTCGTTTTCCCATGCGGGGAGTGAGGTTATTACAAGAGAGGGATTATTAGCGCAACTTGCTTGTAAAACCTCTAAGCAAGGAGAGGAAAAGATATCCTTACCTATTGACCTATTTATCGAGCGGCTGGAGATGGATAGACAACGAAACTTAACAACGTATATTGGTAATCTGATTCAATTTATTTACAGAATAGTACAAGGGTGATTTTAATTGTTAAAAAGTAAGATGAAAAAATCTTACTGCAACTAATGAACTTAGATGACAATGAACTTAATTTAAGTAACAAAAAAAAACAAAGGAGATTAGACAACCAGAGGCCAAATGTCCTCAATTTCTCAATCTCCTTTTTCCAGCCTTTTCTAGGTCTTAGTTTTTGAGGTGCCTAGTTGCCCAGGTTTTCGGGTTGGGCAATTCTCGGATTCTCAATTTTGAGACTTTCAGTTTATTAATTTTTCAGATTTTCTAAAGAGTTCCAAATTTAATAGGTTTTCTTTTTTCAGTTTCTCTTTCCAAGATTTTTGATTTCCTGGGTTCTTGGTTTCTCCAGTGTTTAATCCATAATCCTGAAAGCTGTAGGCTTCTCTTGAATTCTAAAGTATCTTGAAAAATTCTGAAGGGCCTTAAAGTAGTGTTGAAGACTTGTCAAGAATTCGAAAAGTATTTCTAAAACAGCTTAGAGAACTAATTTGAGAACTTGAGTTAAGGTAACTTGACAAACTAGAGCAGGCAGACGATCTGAAGAAGCTTTATGGAGTGCAAAAATATTACAAAATAGCAATTCTAGTAAGCTGAGGAGCGGAGGAACCTGAGGAAATTGGAACAACATGTAAAATTAAGAAAATGTAGGAACACCTTGAGGAACTCAAGAACCTGATACACTTGAGGTATTTGGGTACTTTAGAAAGATTAAAAGCTTTGAAGTTTCCTAAAGGGTGCTGAAGAGACCTGAAGACTTCCGAAGGCTCCTGACTATATTCCTAAAGAAGCGTAAGAACTCCTACGGGATCCTAAACAACCTAGGTAAACCTAAACCTCTCAGTGGACCTAAAAAGTCATGAAGTATCTAAAATTTATTATTTAGTATTTTTTAGATTTTTTTCCAAACCGAGGTACCTCCTAAATCGTGAGTTATTCTAAAGACTTCTGAAGAGTCTACAGGATCCTGAATAACCTATGTCAACCTAAACCTCTCAGTGGACCTGAAACCTCGTGAAGTTTCTAAAATTATTGTTTAGATTCTTTTCCAATCTGAACAACCCTGCTAAATCGTAAGTTATTCTAAAGACCCCTGAAGTGTCCTGAAAACCAAAAAGATTCCTGAAAAATATAAAAAAAGAAGAATCATAAAAATTCCTGACTTTATAAAGATTCTGAAAAACCCTGAAGCATCCTCAAGGTTTATTGAAGGGTTTAAAATATTCTCTGCAGATTTCTTCCTCAAATAAAGGCCGAAGAAAAAATTAATATCTTCAACATTGTTAAAAACACCAGTGTTATAAAAGGGTTTAAAAATGATAAAGAATTTTGAACAATCCTGAAGTTTTCTGGAAAATAATGAAGGTTTCTGAAAAACCCAGGAAGGTGCAAGTCCTAAACCATCCTGCTGAGCTCTGAAAATTTGTGAGGACTTCTTTTACTTTGACTAAAACCTGTTTGGTGTCTTGAGAAATATTGAAGAATCCTAAATGGTAATAACTTTCGATAGCTTCTTGAAAAGTAAATGCTCTGATTTCCGCTGAAAAGTTAATCCTAAACGGTACTAAAATGGTTTGAATCATAAGCAATCCTGAATACAATCCAGTTGAAGTTTCCTGAAAAGCTTTCTATGTTACAATATACAGGGTGTTATGGAAATAAATACAAATATTTTAGGGGGCGGTAAAACTCAAATAACATTTTTTTTAAATCTCATATCAAACATTTTCACGATTCGTTCCAAACATACATATCATATAAGTAAAGAAAACCCGCTATCAGTTTTAGGACACTCCTGGACGTCCGTTCTCCTAGAAGTTTGTAATTTTGAAAAGATGTACTTAGATATATTTAAATTTTAATGTACAAAAGAGATCGTAAAATTTTATACCGGAAACGCAATTGCAAGGTTTTATTTAGCGTTTGACTTATGAACTTTAAAAGTCGAAAAATAACTCCTCCTTGGTCTCCCAGGTGTTACCTATTTATATTTCGGCCCGCGCCTAGTTTTTGAAAGTTTTAAGAATTTGGCAAATCTAGAAGCTCGAAAGAACTGAGTGGATTTAAAATTCTAGAAAAGAGCTTCAGAAAACAAAAAGAGGCAGATAAAAAAGGCCTAAACAACTAACAATGTTGGGTGTAGATTACTTAGGAAGATACCTGAGTGATTTAAGTAACTGTTCTGGACAAATAAATTCTATAAAACCTAGTAAATGGAAAAACGTAGAATCTGTGAAAACCTGGGCTTTTAGGCAATTGAAATTTACGTTTTTCAAAATGAAAAATAACCTTGAAGTAAGAAATCTAGGATCGATTAGCAAATGTCTGATAAACCTGAAAACCTGTCAGTCCTAAGAAGAGTGGAAACTCTGGTAAACCTGAAAGTCGAATAACTAAATAAATTAAAACCTGACAGGTTTTGAATTAGAATGAAGCCTAGGAATGTTGACAGTTACTTAGATTTTGTAAATTAGAGGAGTAAAGAAATTCTGGGATGAATCATACCTAAATTGAGGAAGGTAAAACCTAGCCAGGCTCAAAAAGTTTAATAAAACCTAAAAATTGTATTATTTTTTTTATATTCGCCATATTGGCAACTGGCAGTTTGAGCCATCCTGGGTGCACTGATGGCGCTTGTCGCAGACTGTGATGCCGTGGATTAGGAGAGAGTTGAGGGTGTTTGTGTCTCCGGTGATGACGCGGATAATATAATATATATATTTGTGTAAAATACAAATAAAATGCTTACACACGTCAAATTCATAATGGCTAAATACTAAGATTAAAATTTAAGCACATAAATTCATCAAAAGAGTAACAAACATTTAAGATCAAAATTTCCTTAATTGTTTTCTTAAAAAATGTTAAAGATAAGTTTCGAATCTCAGCTGGTAAATAGTTATAAAATTTAGGAGCAAAATAATTCAAGCTAAATTTGGATTTATGGATACGATGAAACTCCACGTGTAGGTCTGGAAAGACTAAAAGCTTCGAAGTTTCCTAAAAACTACTGAAGAGACCTGAAGACTTCCGAAGACTCCTGACTATATTCCTAAAGGATTATAAGAACTCCTACAGGATCCTGAATAACCTATGCCAACCTAAGCCTCTCAGTGGATCTGGAAACTCGTGAAGTATCTAAAATTATTGTTTAAATTCTTTTGCAATGTGAATAACCCTACTAAATCGTGAGTTATTGTGAAGACTCCTGAAGTGTCCTGAAAACTTCTAAAAACCCAAGATTCCTGAAAAATATAGAAAAAGAAGAAAAATTTCTGACTTTCTAAAGATTTATGGGCAATTCTGAAAAACCTTGAAGCATCTCCAAGGTTTATTGAAGGGTTTGAAATATTCTCTGCAGATTCATTCCTAAAATAAAGGCCGAAGAAAAAATCAATATCTTCAACATTGTTAAAACACCAGTGTTATAAAAGGCCTCAAAAATGGTAAAGAATTTTGAACAATCCTGCAGTTTTCTGAAAAACTCTGTGGTAACCCGGGAAGGTGCAAGTCCTAAACCATCCTGCTGAGCTCTGAAAATTTGTGAGGAATCTTTTTAATTTGACACTAGAATGATTGGTGTCTTGAGAAATATTGAAGAATCCTAAATGGTAGCTTTCGAAAGCGTCTTGAATGCATGGTGTGTACTGAAAAATTTTGAACACTTCTGATAAATACAAATACTAAAAAATTTTAAATGCTCTAATTTCTGCTGAATCCTAAACTGCACTAAAATTGTTTGGATCATTAAGCAATCCTGAATACAATTCAATTTTGAAGATACACAGGCTGTTATGGAAATGAATACAAATATTTTAGGAGGTGGTAGAACTCGAAAATTTGAGCAACTTTTTCAAATAACATTTTTTTCAAATCTCACATCTTTTCACGGGTCGTTCCAACATCACATTGACCTAGAATATTGAATAGAATAGCGTTTTTGTCGCAAAAAGGTACCTTCCGTATATAAACAATCAGCTCTGATCTGCCCTGTCGGCATAACTACTTGGCTATTTTTCTTTGGTTACCTGAATTAACAGACATTGAGGGTGAAGTGAAGGGCTTTATAGGGTTCGATTTTCTTAACGTCATGTGCCTAATTCACGGAATTCTTGTGTTAACTTCTTGTAATTTTTATTTATGACCTAAAAGAAAATTGTGAGTGCAACACCTGTTAGTAGTTAATGTATTAATAGGACAGAGCGATGGCTTGCTTATCTGTTTCTTTGCTTCACTATTTTTTTTTGTTAAAATAAGGTACCTACCAATACGAATACCAATATAATAAATACATATCAATATATGTAATACCAATATAAGATTGGTCATAGACAGTGGAAAGTATAAGTTTTCCGAGTACTAGCAACTTTTGAAAAAAAGTTTATTTGAAAAAATTGCTCAACCTAAAATATTTGTATACATTTCCATAACACCATGTATAATAATTCTATTATTTTTGGTGATCCGGAATCTGCTTTTTACCCTATATTATTATTATTATATCTACTCCTATGAGAGAAAGTTTATGTCCGACAATATACACGTTCCGGTGTAACAAATGTCTACGTGTACGTATATGGCCAGTCTTAGCTCTTTGCTTGCACCGTTCCAGAGAAATTGTATTTTCTCGAACATTTCCCCGATGTCTATGTTCATTCCTTTTTACTTGTCTGTTATTTTTTGTCCTCATTGTAATGTCTGATAGCAATAATCCCGTGTAATAAGGTTGATTTGCAGAAGCAGATGCCAGGCCGCTCGGTTTTAATGGCAAACTGAGGGGGTTAAAAATGACAGTCTTGGTCTCGCAAGCGACGCGACTGCTTCTAAAAAGAAAAGCAATCTGCAGTTCAAAGGAGGCAGGCAAAAAATTCCTACTTTTTTGCCGCTGTCGGGATAACTTTATGCCGCGATATTTTCTCGCTAAGAAATATGAAAAATGCATGAGACTAAAACGGTAAGGTCACAGGTCTAATAAGAAAATGTGGGAACAGAGCAATCTGATACATAATTCTAATAGATATTTATTACGATATTTCACCGTGCCAAATGATACTAACTGAAATGAATTTCGAAAGTTTGATACTAAATCCGACTTAAGCAATTTATGTCCGGGTAATAGTCGTGCCGGGGTGAAATTAAAATTTTATACCTCCAAAACAACGTGGATTTATCGGGCCAGGAATGAAAAAAGCAAACAGAAAGGAAAAGACGAAGCGAAATCGACGAAAGCGAATAGTTTTTCGTTTTTGCACCATAATTCTTCGCTCTGATATGACGGTTGACTTTGTTTAAAGGCAAAAAGGAAAGAAGTGGGAGCGATTCGACACGAATGAACTTGTCACCGGAAGCCACCGCAAAAAATACGAAGATTTAGAATTGTTTGAAAGCAGAAAATTTCCGGTGTATAAATAAAATTGTTACACCTTCACGAGGACGAAACATGCAGTGTTGGTGAAAATCGGTGGAAACCGCTTTGTCGTGAGAATTTTTCGAGCGCGGTGGAAGCTGTATATTAAGTCTGTGTTGTTGGTAAAATAATTGAAAGTAAGAGTTTTAGTCGCAAATAGAAAACATTAAGTGATTATGTAGACATTTTGTTTTTCCACAGAATACTTTCCTAACTTCTCGTGCGAACGAAACATACGAACCGCAGCATCTTGCTAATCCTTCAAATTTTGTTCGAAATTGTCCCTTCAGAGACGGGGTATTATAGTTAGGAAACTCGTCAGATTGCATTCAGCCATTCTTCCTTCTCATAAATTTAAATTCAAATAGTATGCCAGTCCGTCATTTATTTCTCTTCTCTTTATGACAAAGGACCGAGCTACATCCAGAATTATCCCTTTTTATCCCCTCGTAGACGCAAAGTAAACTTTTCAACATAAATACGCGTAAAATATTAAGCAAGGTAAATATGTCAGAAATAAGAAGAAAATAAATCAGTGGCATTATGCAGCAAGATTGTTCCGTCCAATTACATTTCGTTACCTCTGGATGCACGACTTACAGCACAGCATCTGCCAATGTAGTAAATTTAAGAGAGGGGGATTTTTCAACTTTGATCTTGGGCCTCTTTATGCAGTTTTAGAGGCGTTGTGCTCGGATATAAAATACGTCGTAAAAACCGGCGCACAAGTACTTTCCGTCCTTAAATAAAGCGTCACTGTATAGAACCTATAAAGTAAAATCCTTCTTTAATATCGGCAAGGTTTTACTGCAGATGTCCAAGAAAATGTGATCGATAATGTGGGAGCTTAATGATTTTTGCAGCAGACGCCTTTTCCGACTTGGAACATAGTTACAATTTTTATAAATGTTGTATTAAAAAAAAAGTGGAAATAAAATAATCTTCCCAAAACCAACGCGACTTCCCTCAACACTAAAAATTCAGTAACAACACCCCTTCCATTCCTTTAACGAGCGCAGCAACCAGGGTAATTTAAAACGGAATTATATTAACCTCCATGGTTTCCTCAAGAGGGGCGTCTTCTTAAATTTCGCGTGGAAATTTTCCTAATTACAAAACGGAAAAAATCAATTTGGCAAATCCTTTGAAGCTCCTTATATAAAATGCGGAAGATATCCGGTTCGAAAAAAGTTTTCGATTCATGAAGTTTTACCAACGCTTTGAGCGGATCCGGAAAAACTGTCCCAGGTTGGAAGAGTTATTTCCTCCCGGTCGAAACTACATGCAAATTCGATTTTTCCAGGGCGATGGAAAGTTGTCGGTTGGAAAATCGGCCGTAAACTGCGATTTCCCGGGCTATTATTGTGGGCAATTGCGCTTTGTTTATTGTGATGAAGCTCAGTTTATTACGATGAGACAGATAACAGTTGGAAGATTTTAGGTTAGTAAAATAGGTGATTCTTAATGGGTGTAATGTTTCTTGTTTAATTACTCCAAAGTAGGTTGCGCTGCAGAAAAAGTAAAAGCAGCAGGAAATTAAATACCGATTGTCTTCCTTCTGTAAGGTTGGCTTATTTATTTATGTTTGGAAACTATTACTTTAGTCAATAGCAATATAAAGATTTTTACAAAAGTAAAGAATTTTGGTGATTTTTGTATTCAAAGCCTCGTGTGGTGGTGCTGGCGAAGCTTATGAAATTTAGATATGGAAAGATGCCATCTCACTTCCGGCGGTAATCAAAATGCTGTACAGAATATAATTATGTCCATGATGGAATGGTTTAATGATTAATACAATTTTCTCAATGAAACAAAAAGGGACTTCCTTTGTTGTTCCTTTTGTCTTTCCTACCAAATTTAATAAGTAGTTATCCGCTTTTAAAAATTATTAGATCCAACCTGGCTTGAAAGTCTCTCTTTATTCTGCAATTTCAACACAAAGCTGCAATAAATGATCAGAGAATTTACCGATTTTTAATTTTACCTTCAAACAAAGCCACTTATGAGAAATCAATTTAGGTTTTTCTGAGAACCACTTGGAATTAATAATATGGCTCAAAGCGTAAAGTGCTTTTTGAAGTTTCGAGTGCTGTAGTTCGCATATATCCGGTAGAATATTTCTTCTCAAATTTAGCACTTCCAAGACTATCAGTCTTAGAGACTAATGAATCTTCTTCCTTTATCATCCAGAGTTGGATTCAAACGGATCCGACTCTGATCTCCACAGACGTCATTCATTCATTCCACCCAGTACACTTCGACATTGTTGTGTCGCATTAGCATACCAGATTAATTTTAATTGTCAATTTCGCAATTTCGTTTCAATTTATGCCGCTTCATGTAAATATTGAACGTATATTTCCATTCACTGAACTCGAATAGTTTAATCATATCTGGGAACAAATTTTTAAGCACGGCACTTCATGAAAATTTCAGCTTCAATTTGTGTTTACACGGGGACATCGACGGAAAGCGGTTATCGAATGCGGGAGTATCATCGCGTATCTTGTAATAAACATCGGCACATAAGCCTCGGCGCTCACCATTAGCTTTGGCGAATTTGACGTCGAACAGTGTAGTGTGAAGTTTTTTCAGTTTTTTTTTTTTTTTTCAATAAAAAATACGTATTGTTATCCATTCAGACACACATGGCAGTGAATAACGAGAATATGTAATAGTGCTGTTACGTATAGGTACACTAAAAATTATATAAAACGAGTTTTCATTATTGCAGTGACGTTCCTATAGTATAAAAACAGAAGCATGTGAAACGGTTATTGCTAAGTTCAAACAACAGCAATTTTCATAAAAAATATTATTTCATTCATTTGGTTGATATTTTTAAATACCGCAAAATGCATTGAGTTGAATGATGGTTAGATGACACAACGTCGTTGCATTCTGAATTGTTATGGAGGGTTACCCAATCAAAGGGCAAAATTTTACACACGTCAGCGTAGGTTAAGTATTTGTTGAAGCGAAACTTCTTAGCGCACGTATAGGTTTACGACAGTTTTTAACGTAAGTTGCTCCTCATTGGCTGGGCAGCGCGCATTATTGCTCAGGCGAGTGAGCGATATAGGGAACTAGAGAATAGAACACAAAAAAAAATGAAAACTAAGAAGGAAAGTTGGGAAGATCTGTAAGGAGAAGAGTATGTAGAAAAGAAAAAAAAAGGATAGGAGAAAAAGAAAATAGTAAATAGCTAAGAAATTTTTATTAGAAACCAAAGGAAAAAAAGAAATGGTACACGGTTTCGTTTATTCAATATGTTGAAAATGCTTAAAATGAAGAAACTGAACCCAAAAACCTCCCAAAATGGATCAGAATCTTCGGCAAGAACTAAAATTAAGGATATTCTTATGAGCTTAAACTACAATAAAAGTGCTGCTGGAAATGTAATATGTAAAAAATTCATTTATAACAAGAGGTCCCGAACTAGACAAAAGACTATACAGATAGCTTAGAAGAATATAGAAATGAACAGATCTTTATAATCAAGCAAGGTACCGCTAAACAGCTAGGACAGCAATTTGTCAGCAGGTCAAAATCTAAGAGGGGTAACAGAAAAAAGCACTTTTGTATAATAAAATTTTGAAACCTCTGATATAATAACTACTAGAATCAACCTATCATTTATAGATTTATTACTATAAGATTTACTAGTTGACCCGACAGACGTTGTCCTGTCCAAATTTCATAGCGAAACAAAACAAACGTAATTTTGTTTTAATTTAAGCTGGGATGCGTTTTTCCAGATTTTTCTCCAGAATTTCCCGATTTTTTTTAATGAGAACATTCAATTGCGTTATTTCTATCACTTAGTAACGAACAAAACCAAAAAAAAGGAATCGACCAAATATGTCGGTCCTATCCTCAGTTATGATCGAGAGTGCATAGAAAAATTTTGATTTTTGCAGGTTCACCGAATTTTCTGACATTCCTTTGTAATTATTGTCTCGAATTTTATTTCCATGAAAAAACTTATTTAGATTATTACAAAAAAAAAAAAAACAGCCTAATCGGTCCAGCCGTTCTCAAGTGATGCGCTTATCAACGAACAGCATTTCACTTTTAGTATACACGCAGTTTCAACAAAAAATGTCCTGATGAATTTATTCGAGTTACAAATGTTTTCTTCAATTATTTTCCCTTGACTGAAAAGCTACGTGTGAAAAGAAATGGCATAATTGGAAGTAATTGGCCCTACAAAAGTACCATTTACCCGGTAAATTTGAGATGAATATTCCGAATATTTTCAAGAAAAGATAATTGTTATCCTGCAGAAAGCAAAAAAATACGGTATTGCGTGGAGAATGAAAAGATCTTTTCAACGATACCCCATGTCTCATGTCTCATGCCCCTTTCTCTATTTAAAATTTAAGGGTGGGAGTCAGTGCGGATAAGGTGCTTTAGTTAGAAGTTTGAAAAATATCTCAAAAATCAAAAAACTTTACGTGTCTCGGCGTTTTTCGGTAAAATATTTGTAACTCGAGTAATTTCAAGTGGGCAATTTCCACACAGCCTGTATAAATATAGGTTGAAATGTGTTTTTCCACTTTTTTTTTTCAATTGAAAATGTTCAATAACCACAACGAACAAAAAAAAAAAATACGAATATTCCTCGTTCGAATCGTGGGTTATGGTCTTGAGTTAATACCAAAATCCCCTAGAAAATAAGTACTCATTTCTTTCCGTAAGAACATTTTTTGGACTATATATTATATATATTAAAAAAAGCCGTTCTCAAATAGTGCCTTTACCGCCAAACAGCATTTCAACATGTTTTCAGTTTTTCCTGAATTTTTCCGGTGAGCTTTTCCAATTTTTCTTTCCATAAGGACCTTATTTGGACTATCACGAATATTAAGGAAAAAGAGTAACGAAAAGTGAGCCGAACAATAGGTCCAGCCCAAGGGGGCCCCGTGGGCCCCCATCTCCATGTAAAAACTACTTTACGACTTATTCTCAGTCAAATATACCAATTTTTTTTTATAAAAATTGGTCAAGCCGAAAAATTTGTCTAGCCCAAGGGAGGCCCCTGGACCATGTACATGTGAAAAATAGTTTACCACCTATTCTCATACCTACCATATTACAAAAATTCATGAAAATCCGTCGAGCCGAAAAATCGGTCCAGCCCAAGGGGGCCCCCATGTCCATGTAAAAAATAGTTTACCACCTATTCTCATACCTATCAAATATTCAAAAAAAAAATCATAAAAATCGGTCGAGCCGTTTCGGAGGAGTTCGACCAAAGCACCGTGACACGAGATTTTTATAAATATATTAGAGTAAGCAGAAGTTCTGAAAAGTTTTAGGAGTGAATTTTGTAGGTGTCTTCAAAATACAATTTGTCACAAGACTTTACTATATAATTTGACCGTTTACTACACAGTGAGCGGCAAAAGTATGGAATAAATTCATTAAAAATTAAACAATTTTTTTTTCAAAGAAATTTTTAAACTAGTCAGTTTTTGGTTATAAAAATACAAATTTAAACCGAATAAAATTCCAAGCAGTCATTTGTTTTTATTAAATTTTATAACGAAAGCTTATTGACAATAAGCAAGTCCATGAAGAAATTCCTTTTCGACTTTATGAATTACTTCTTCAAAAATTCTACTTACATATTTCGTATAGAATCCTAATTTTTAAATCTTTTAGATTCTGTGGTCTAACATAAATCTTAGTCTTTAAATAACGACATAAAAAATAATCAAGGAGTGTGAGATCTGGAGACCTTGCAGGCCACTCTATCGGTCCTCGTCTCCCAATCCACCTCCTAGGAAATCAATTGTTTAAGTAATGGCGAACAGGAAGTGCAAAGTGTGGGGGTGCACCGTCTTGCTGGAACCACAAATCATTATTTACTAAGGTCTGATCATTGTCATTTGAAAAATTTTCGTATCTTCGTTAATTTTTAGACGACCCGTTCTTCTAATCGCTTTAACATGCCCAGTTCTTTATAAATTATATTTATTTTCAAAGTTACTGACTGTAGATTGGCTGATGAGTTTATCTGGATACTTTGCATTGAACAAATTGCAAACTTCTTGTTGGCTTCTACTTTATCCCCGCATCCAATAAAAATTAAAATTTCTATACTTTGTGTTTCTGTTAAATGAACCATTTTCGAAAACGTTTTGTAAAACAATTTACACATACAAATGAAACTGACAGCACCATTTGACTGTTTGATTTACCTACTTGATTTTTTGACATGTTTTTGTTTGTCATAGAAAAATCAATTTTTGTTTCTCAAAACTTTTATTATGTAAGATTTCTTTATACTGTCGTTTAAGGGTGTGGCTCCCCTGGCTAAAGGGGTGAGATCTAAGAGTTAAAAGTTTGGTACAATTTGGTGCCCCTTGATAACAAAATTGACCTGTTCGAGCGTTTTCTTCTGAGTCTTTGGAAATTGGAATTGTTGGGGGGTATAAATTTTAGTTGAGTATTTTATGTAGATTTGGAAAATATGGAATTCAAGTTTTTTTTGTAGAAAGGAATCGATAAATGTAGCTTTGGATAAAGAATTGAATAAGCTTTAAAATGATGTATCAACGACCCCCCATGCCATTTAAATTTTTTAAGGGGGTGACTCCCCCGGCTCAAGGGGTGAGATTTAAGACTTGAGAGTACGCTAGAATTAGGTCCCCCTTGATAACAAAATTGACTTGTTCAAGCGTTTTCTTCTGAATCGTTCGAATTTGGAATTGTTGGGGGGTACAAATTTTAGTTGGGACACCCGATCTAGCATGAAGCCCTAAAAGGTGTTCTGTTTAACAGAGTTGTTTTGTGAGATAGCGTATCAAAAATCGTAATTTCGGCTAGGATTTTCAAACGCTGTACATTTACAGCCTCTTGTGACGTCATTTCGGGAGAGCATTCTCATTGGTTCATGCGTCTCTCATTAGTCCGCGCGTCTAGTAACTTTGTCCCGTGTTGACGTCACAAAAAGGCGCGCGTTTCAAATAAGACAAATGTTTTCTTATCTAGTAAACGCGTGATTTCGAAGAAACAAAAAAATAGGGTTATAATACTTTTCTGTCTAGTTTCTGGAAGGCTGTTTTTGTGACATTATAAAACATGAAAAAATTGGTGACAAATGGAAGAGTACTATATATGTTATCTGTATCAGCAATGGCAAAAATAATGTACATGATGGCCTCCTCCAAATATATTTTCAGTTAAACATTCGTTATATTTCCGAAAGGTCTTAATGACGAATACAAAAGGGACGATTAGTTTTTCATTTTTGTCGTATTCCACTCAAACTACAGAAATCAGGGTTATCTGGAAAGAATTTTAATTTTTGGCGTGTTCATCGATTTTCAGGTGCTCTTTTTTATTTTTTGCCGCTACCGCTACCATATTGAAAAAACGATTTATCGGTGATTTACTCTTTTCATCGTTATATTTGACAATAACGTTTGGTTTAATACACCGAATGTAGAACTGGTTTTGTAAAAAGTTTTAGAGTATTAAAAATTGGATCCAAATTAAATTTTACTTCTTTTGTAACGTTTCTAGAACTGATTTAAAATGAAAACAAGAATTAAATAATTATTGTACAATACCCATGGGATGTGGAAAATCATGTTTGTTATTAATTTCTTATTAATTATTACTGAATTTCATATTTCGTCAGACCCTATCGAAAGCTTATAACATTGACAAAAATAGTAATTTCCACTTTCGAACGAGTTATGAACACTATTTTTCAGACGTCTGCGAACATGATGCAGATGAATAGTTATCGTTACATTAATAAACATTAAGTAAATGCAATAAGAAAATTACTCTAACCCAAATCCCCAACAAACGCGAAAAGATTTGATCAGTATTTACGACAATTTTACTAAAGTATACGACTTTTACTGCTGAAATCGTAAACTAAAGAAGGTCAGCTTTTGTTTGATTTGCAGTTTACATTTTAGATATATTTCAAAACATTTAGTTTAACATGTCCCACTGAAATATAAAGCGTATATGTAGTTTTTACACCCTTTATTCTCTCGAATTTACGGCTCATTCGTATCACATTAAATTTGACATCAATTAAACTTACTAATTTTAATGCATTTCCATTCCCATCGAATTCACAGATTTACACCCCAAGTTTCGTTTCAATAAGTAGAGCGGCGTAAAAGTAATTTAAACAATTACATTCATTTATCACAACGTTAACAATTTGTGATTCGTCGCGCAATGAAAACTTTTTGTTAGTAGAGAGAAATAAAAAACAATTCTAACTGTAAAAAATAACAAAGAAATATGGTTTTAAAATTTGAGCGAAAACCGATTGAGAAGCGCTGGTATTATTGAAAAAGCATTAGTAAATAAAGCCTTATTTCTTGGCCTAAATAAAAAAAAGACTTTTTTGCTGGAATGAGTGCGATCCACCTTTCAGTGTTATGACTGTTAACGGTGCACTAAATGTTTTAAAATGACCGGTATTATTATGACCTATTATGACCTATGGTCCAACTACGGTGAAACCAGTGGGAACTCTTTGAGTGTGTAGTGCACGCATAGTGTCAATATTGGTTAGATAATAATAATTTACACACAATTACTTCGCGAAAGATAGTGGAGTGTGCATCCGCGAAATGCCCGAACTGTTCAAAGTAAAGGACGGTCGTCATTTTGAGCAATTTTTATAAATGGTACGTTGGCCTAGGTTAGTCTTTATCTCTTTTTTTTAATTGAAAGCAAGAATGATTTTTGTCAGTGGGAAAAGGTTATTCAATAAAAGCCGAGGTGTTTACAGTAATTCGTATCGTAAGTGCCCAAAATAAATCCAGCGACTATAAAACTGTTTTGAGTGCATCGCTGGTTGGCATTAATTTTTCAACTTTTAAAAAACGCTTAATGTAAACCGTCAAATCTACGTTTAGGGGCCATATAATTTGAGATTTCGTGGATATATCTACTTTTATAATTATGTAGACGTGTAAAAAATAAAATTTGTTAAACGGCATTATCAAACAAATTTAAAAATAAAATGCTGTTTTTCAATTTAAAAACGGTCGTTCGAATCTACAGGATCATCACGAACAATGTGATTTTTAATATTAGTGCTAATGACTGTACTGAACCCGTGTAAACAAGATATTAAGGAGGAAGTTATCTGCCAATATCATTCTTTCGAATATCCCATACCGTTGCGGCTCAATAGAGCGAGAATCTGTAGATCATTTCCAAGGAACGGCTGATATGTACACGTCTGTCCGATAAATTTCAATTCTACTAATTTTTCTCCAACACTTTCAGTTCTTTTTCCGTCACGTTATCACCGACCCATCCATAGGAACCCACAAATCTCAAATCCATTATTTCAACGGACCCCAATAAACCATACACGCCGCGTAAACTCCCCTCAGACTGAAACGATAGTAAAGCGATTTATTCGCGCGATTCATCCACATGGGTCGCCGAACGCCTAAAATGTGTGTTTTATTTGGTTAGTTCGAAAAGCATATTTCCTGGCGCTGTGGTGAAGTGTCGTCGGTAACTAAAAACTCAAGAGCAAATATCAAGTCAATAGAACGTTCCGGAAAACACCGGAATCGAATAGTTTGGAAGTTTTCGCATAACGACATTCGTTTCACGCTATTCCACCCTTCCCATCAGGTTTCTTCTTCCGCCAGAAGCTCGTCTATAGTCTCGTCTTTCTCGGATAAGACAACATAAGCTGTTTGACGGAAAAACAACTTGTAAACGGGCCATTTAGTTTGGTTTCGTGCAGCATTTTTCCGAGGGAAAACGTTCGCGCGGATTGCCGTTGATTACAGATAGGTGGGGCAGCGGGGGACAGAAGCTTATAGAGGTGTAATTGTGTGCTTTTGATAAAAAGTTTGTCAGGATTATGGAGAGCTATATAAGTCGCTTATTTATTATTTAGATTAACTGAAGGGGGTTATTGCAAAATCAACAACAATTTTATAAATGAATCTTATGAGCAAACAAGTTCAAGTTCGTCATTTATTAACGCACATGGAGGTTGGTGATTCACGAAGTTATCCAAATATTTAAACTGGGGGCTAATAGAATATTTGGCATTAAAAAAAATTCCAGCAACTGAAAAAATATTGAAGAAAGAATGAGGTTCATTATACTGTACGACTCTCGAGCCGCAAGAGCGTTCCCACTAGTTTCAATGCAGAAAAAAGTCCTGTTTTGTTTAGGTCAAGTGATCATTTAAAAATAGTTCCTCAATCATGATAGCGGTTCTCAATTGGTTTTAGCGTAAATTTTAAAGCCTTATCTTTTTTTTAGTTAGACTTTTTTCTAGATCTCCAAGCAAGCAGAAGCTTTTCGATTGACTTTCATATTATGATCTGTCCCAGAAAAAATTATTGATCATGTTTTACTTTGCGTATTAGGAAAATGTATTGTAGGTATTATACCTCAACGTTTCACAACCCAAATGAAACGATTGTTCTGGACAAATCTGCTATCTACAGTGAAAACCCAGGTAATTATCTATGACTGAGTGGAGCATAAACATTGTTGGAGCAAATTTTCGCATTGCAAATTTCATTAAACCTGTTACCGTATGCGCATTATGTGTAGTTTGTTATATGAGGCGTGTTCTCAAACGACCTGTATTAGTCTCTTTGTTCCAAATCTCTCCAAACAAAAACTTATCGGCCCGCATTAAACGGACGCACTGTCCGTAATGGTTGCCACAAATCTACGTGAGCAAAAAAATGTGGAGGATGGAAAACGCGTCGGAGCAAAAGGACATAGGAGCAGCGGGAGGTCTCAAGATTGATGTCGCTTCCGACTGCCATCCAAAGGATATCTCACTCACCTCGTCGTCTCGTCCAGGATTTGAAATTTAACATTACGTGGGTGCAGAATTTGTCAGTTAACTTAAGAGTTAAAAAAACACCCCAAAATTAAATATTATTGGTAGGATGCTTTTAAAAAAGTAACAAACCAAGAGGTAGTGAAGAAAACATCCAAAAGAGAGAGAAGAACTGGATCCAGCACAATAAAAATTATCTGCAAGAATTCTTACCCACAACTTTCGAATTCCACTCAATGCGAAGTATGAAATACAAGACAAAAAGACAACTTCTCGACAAGTCTCAGCAATTAAGCCCGAAAGTGGGTCCGGGTTGTGAACTCTCAACTTACCGCAAAAATTATACCAAAAACAATTAAAACTTGCTCAAAGATTTAATCGTGTTGTATTTTGAAATAAAATCCCCTGTAAGCAGAAAAATTGTCGACTCCACCTACAAAACTTGGTTCTCCGAGGACGCCAACTTTTGGTGTTTGTTGTGTCGTCGCTTATCTGAAAGAAATGGGCGGGAATATGTTAAATGTATCGTCGTAATTTCTGCAGATGCGTATCACAAAAGCGTAGGTTCCGTAACTTATCTTGGAGTGTGAGGAAGTGCAAAGTTTGGCCTAGTTTCAAAGGATATTTTGTATTGACCGCACAATTCCTGCCATTACAAGAAGCTTGTTTACCTAATGATATTTTTGATTGAGGCCTAGTTGAAGCAATCACTAAGGTTTGGTGTGTCTCGTCAGAATGTATGTTAACATTTCCTTTTCCTGAAAATATAATAAGTTTAATCGTTTGAGGAACAAGGCAATGTGTTAAAAATACTTATGGTAAGAACGCAAAGAATTCATAACTATTGAAAAACTGGGATAGTTCCTCAAAAACACATGCAACCACGTAACGTGAACATGGTTAGTAATGCTATTATCAATAATGGAATTACCGAATAACCGAGTTACACTTTTTGACAATATTGGGATGTTAGTAACTCAATTACTGTTGTAATTGTTTTAGTTTCTGCGCTCCAACATCAGTAGAAAAATGTTTAAAATAAAATGGGAGTTGATACTGTCCAAATAGCTTGAAATATATTTTAAAATTTATAAAATTTAAGGATTATACCTACCTTACCAAATTTACGCTTTGTGTCACGTCACAATTTTTTTTTCCCGTTGTTAAAATTCGAAGTCAATCAATTTGAACCAAATAAAACAGTCTGTACTGCACCGATTTTGATCATTGTTTTTTTAAATGAAAGGCATTGACAAGTTCTATGTGAATTTTACTTTCCATTTTCAAAAATTTCACAGGTTCATTAATTATTTGCAAATCATTTTAGGGGAAAAGCGGTCCATTACAGTCATCGATTTAAATGAGCGTGAATCGTTTTAAGTGAGAAGTTGGACAACTGTAGCTAAATATAGGTATCTTAGCCCCTCCCCTAAAGTTGGGTGAGCAAGTGGTCTAGAAAACTTAAGACATGCTTATTGAGACATCTACAGCTCTGATGGATGGATGTTTGGGTGCGGAGTGTGAAGAGTGTGAAATAGAGGACGAATGAAGCTGTGCAAAATACAATTTTTTTATCGCATATTGTTTCTTGCCGAAAAATTGGTTTACCAATTCCACAATATTTTCGTTTAACTGACCTGCGACTTTCTCGACAACTCGGAGAAGCGGAAGATTTATTGTTTAATCAAATGTATGAAACGGCTAATAATGAACAACGTGTCGTTATTGATCATATAGTTCAAGAGGTTTTTCAACACAATACTGGTAGTAAATGTCTTCTGCTTCGTACATTCGAACTCCGTTTTTACATTAGCAAACAATTCAATCAGGAGCATCTTATACCGCACAATGAACAAGTGTTTACGCAAAACATTGTATAGAATTTATATTTATTTTATGTATATATTTATTTTAATAAGAAATTATTCCGCCTTATTTTTTTTATCATTTAAACAATGCAAATTAAAAACTATAATATGTAATATGGTAACCAGTCTTTATTCAACACTATTTACGTAAGTATTCACTTTTTTGAATTTTTTACATTGATTTTATTACCAATTCATACCACTCGAATTTCGAGTGACGGGCGGTCACTAGTATACCGTAATTCTTTTGTCAACCAGGCTGTCACCTTGATGTTTTGATTTGTTATTATGCTCCACAACTTTCTTTTGCAGCTTCTGTCACTATTTCTATACAAAATAGGTGGTTGCTCTGTCCACCATACTCATCCACTGGCTAACTGGATGAGAAATAACAAACATTTATTGAATTCTTTTTTCCTTTAAAAACCAGAACTCGCTCTCGTGTTCAATCCAATTTCAAAAGTTTTAAGACAAAAAATGGTTGTCATTCCAATACCCTTAGTCAATCGGTCAGTTGTGAAAGCGGCGGCCCACCCACCTACCGCATTTACATGTAGTGCCATGAACGAAATTGTTTTTAGTCCAAAAGATCGACTGTGAAATACAAGAAACAGAGTGTGGATACAATAGGAAAATGGTTGTCATTCCGAACCACTTTGTCGACCATTCAGTTAAAAATGTAAACTTGAGTATATATTTTGGTGTAAATCTCAATTTGGATTGATTCTCATTACTGGTACAAGATTTGTTTGTGACTAAAAAGCGTATGGTTCTGGCATTCTTTGTGAATGCGGTGGGCGGGTGGGCCACCCTGTCCACCATACTCATCGACTGACTAAATGGATGAGAAATAACAACCATTTATTGAATTTTTTTTCCTTTAAAAACGAAACCTCGTTTTCAATTCAATTTCAAAATGTTTAAGACAAAAAATGGTTGTCATTCCAATACCCTTAGTCAATCGGTCAGTTGTGGAAGCGGCGGCCCACCCACCTACCGCATTTACATGTAGTGCCATGAACGAAATTGTTTTTAGTCCAAAAGATCAACTGTGAAATACAAGAAACAGAGTGTGGATACAATAGGAAAATGGTTGTCATTCCGAACCACTTTGTCGACCATTCAGTTAAAAATGTAAACTTGAGTATATATTTTGGTGTAAATCTCAATTTGGATTGATTCTCATTACTGGTACAAGATTTGTTTGTGACTAAAAAGCGTATGGTTCTGGCATTCTTTGTGAATGCGGTGGGCGGGTGGGCCACCCTGTCCACCATACTCATCGACTGACTAAATGGATGAGAAATAACAACCATTTATTGAATTTTTTTTCCTTTAAAAACGAAACCTCGTGTTCAATTCAATTTCAAAATGTTTAAGACAAAAAATGGTTGTCATTCCAATACCCTTAGTCAATCGGTCAGTTGTGGAAGCGGCGGCCCACCCACCTACCGCATTTACATGTAGTGCCATGAACGAAATTGTTTTTAGTCCAAAAGATCAACTGTGAAATACAAGAAACAGAGTGTGGATACAATAGGAAAATGGTTGTCATTCCGAACCACTTTGTCGACCATTCAGTTAAAAATGTAAACTTGAGTATATATTTTGGTGTAAATCTCAATTTGGATTGATTCTCATTACTGGTACAAGATTTGTTTGTGACTAAAAAGCGTATGGTTCTGGCATTCTTTGTGAATGCGGTGGGCGGGTGGGCCACCCTGTCCACCATACTCATCGACTGACTAAATGGATGAGAAATAACAACCATTTATTGAATTTTTTTTCCTTTAAAAACGAAACCTCGTGTTCAATTCAATTTCAAAATGTTTAAGACAAAAAATGGTTGTCATTCCAATACCCTTAGTCAATCGGTCAGTTGTGGAAGCGGCGGCCCACCCACCTACCGCATTTACATGTAGTGCCATGAACGAAATTGTTTTTAGTCCAAAAGATCAACTGTGAAATACAAGAAACAGAGTGTGGATACAATAGGAAAATGGTTGTCATTCCGAACCACTTTGTCGACCATTCAGTTAAAAATGTAAACTTGAGTATATATTTTGGTGTAAATCTCAATTTGGATTGATTCTCATTACTGGTACAAGATTTGTTTGTGACTAAAAAGCGTATGGTTCTGGCATTCTTTGTGAATGCGGTGGGCGGGTGGGCTACCCTGTCCACCATATTCATTGACTGACTAAATGGATGAGAAATAACAACCATTTATTGAATTTTTTTTCCTTTAAAAACGAAACCTCGTGTTCAATTCAATTTTAAATTTTTAAGACAAAAAATGGTTGTCATTCCAATACCCTTAGTCAATCGGTCAGTTGTGGATGTGGCGGCCCACCCGCCCACCGCAATTTACATGTGGTGCCATGAACGAAATGGTATTTAGTCCAAAAGAACAACTGTGAAATACTAGAAACGAGATTTGGATACAATATGAAAATTGTTGTCATTCCGAATCAGTTACGTGTTTAAAGCAACTTGCTCGTTGATGTAACAGACGACAGGACAATTGCCGGTTAAATTTGATATGAGAGTGTGTTGAAATTACCTTCTCCTCACTTTGTAACCCCCGGGGTGCATCCACAAACTTCGTAGAATAAATGTTTAATTTTTTTCTTTTATTACTTCTTTTAATTTTTTTTTACCAAAAATATTTATATTCTGTTTAAGAATGGACGATAAAATAGAGGGTGTCATGGAAATACCTAGAGAAATAAGCAAGTAATTGTAATTTTTTTTCTATTACTCCCAAAATTTATTGCAGGTATATCCATGGCACCTTCTATATCAGTACCATTTTAAAAATAAAGTTCAGTCTGATTTTATTTGATATACACTTATTGAAATTGTGTTAAATCTAGCTAAGACGTTAAGGTTTTTCGCCCTGTATATTTATGTTTGGATCAATTCGTCTGTCACGTATGTCTCAATTACACATTTTTTAATTGGATGATAACATCTAGGTTGTTGATTCTCTAGAAAGGCGTCAAAAGTTCATGGTGTTTAGTGTATATGATTATTATTTTATTTAATAACCACTTTTTTCTTTCAAATTTTTCCATCCTCTGATTTGCTTCTTTGAGCTCCTTCCTTTCTCATTTCGTCATTTGTTGACATTATTACTTTCATAATACATAGTAGTATATCTTCTTTGCTTTATTTTTGTTTGGTCACGAATTTATTCAGTATTTTGGTCTTCCTAAATGCAAATTTCATTTGCTTTTTTGTCCCATTTTATTCTATTTTCGTCACTGGTACACTGAGACACCGCTCCAAATGTTTCAGTCATTTAGAAACCATTGAAAATCTAGTAAAATTTAAATCCTATGAAAATAATTTTCTTTAGTAGCATTTGAATTATTTTTTTTACCTCAAAGAATAGTACAATCAAATTAAAAGTGTTTTCTCTTGTTTCAGGTAAGCAATTCTTCTGTTCACGGGGTAGAGAATGAACAATTCAACAAAGGTTTGTCAGGCTCGAACATTATTGAGAATAATAAATTATTGATTTGAATTCATGACTGGTTAACTATAGAGCTAACATTAGAATAGTACAATTTGATCAAGATTGAAAATTTAAGATGTTAACAATTTATTTTGCACCTAAATTTAAATTTACATCACACAAACGTAACCTTACTTCTACAAATGACATTCCACCAACTTAAAAGCAAAGAGTCAAGTTGGGGTCGAAGATAAAACTGAGACCATTGTGGAAAAAGGTTTTGAAAACAAGGTTTAACTACTGCAGGCAGTATGGTCTCAAAATAATTACAAATTTTGACCAACAAATTTGATTTAGTCGAGATACGGGTGAAGAGATATTCTTTCGTCCACTCAACAAATAGCTTTTCACAGCAAGCAAAAAGTTAAATTTTTATTCGTAAGCGGCTTGCATCAAACCACCTTTTCCGGCCCCAAATGCAGTTTTAGAAAGCTGAACAACTAAAAGATTAATTCTTAAATCCACGACACATTTCTTTAAAAACTTGTAATCGTACCCGCGAAAAACGGGATTAAGTTTCGAAAGCGGCTCTTTAAGCATTCGCTCCTAAAAACCTTTGTGCGAATTTCCGGCAGAACTACTTTTGTCTTTCCGACAAGCCTTGAAAAAACCTCCACACCGTGTCCGTTAAACTCAACCTGGCATTAAATTAAACACGAGCACTCTACAAGTCCTTTTTCCAACGTTGTTTTAAATCATCTCGCTTTTAAAATTTCCTAGTAAATAAAAGCAGAACAAACAGGGATTTTTTTTATTTACGATTCAGTCTGTTGCCTTGCGTGTGTTTTTGTGTTGCTTTATATGCCGGCGGAAGAATATTTTACGTTAATTGTCGTTAACTGTGCCACTGTGTAACCCTTGATGCTTCATACAGATTTTATGAAAGTCTTTTAAAAATATTACTTTAACCGAGGAAAACAGTTTTTATATTGAAGAGTTTTGCCCGGAAGTATAGAGGTTTAATTGAGATTTCATTTTGAAGTCGGACTGAATAATTATGATCTTGTATTTTGAATTTGCTGAAAATCTCGGTTCATTTTGGATTAGTCTCACCACAACCCAAAATAACGAGCGTTCAATAAAAAACCTGGTTAGAGTAGGCTTTGAAATTGCGTTTTTGTTTTATTTTTTTACAGTGTAGAGCTTGACTGATTAACACGAAACTCTCCATGACAGATAACATAACCTCAAAATTTCAGAGAAGCTGCAGTTTTATTAATAATAATTAATTTTATTATGCATCTTAAAGAAGTGTTGACAAGTGTTTTAGGGTATTAGTTAGCGGTTTTATATAGACCGACATGATTTGGGGGTTTGGGCTGCAAAATGTCCTGCAGAGGTATCTCCAGGATTCCTACAACGGTTGGTAAAAAGTAAAGTGCATTCAGACCTTTGGGTGTGATGTTAATCGAGTTATTTTTAGATATCGGACACTTTATGATTTGGTTTTACACCTTTATTTCTTCAAAATGTAGAAATTAAAACACTCTTCGAAAGAATATGACCAACTAACAGTTTCTAACCAAATTTCTACAAATGTTTATTGAGAATTTTACAATCCCTTAGAAGGACACAAAACAGTTACAGTAAATTAATGGTGAAAATGTTTTCGATATTTCTTGTAGATAAATGTGCCTTTTTTCTGATCCCATTAAAAACAGTGCAAAAAATCTTCAGTTTCATATTTTTTCTTACATCGGCTACGGATGCTTGGTATACATGAAATTTTTAATGTGGCCAAAGGAAGAAGAAGAAGTTTCGCTTGTTACTTTATCATATTTCACACTCAAACTTGTTCTCTTAAATGCGCAAATCTGAAAAGTATGGTTAGGTAGAAGTTTTAACTTGAGTTTCAGAAGCAAAAGACAAACCTTTTCTTTTGCAGCTGTTATTAGATCAGGGTGAGCCTCATTAAGTTTCATTAAGAAAATGTAGAGCATAATATGTAAGTGTCTTTAGTGATATCCTCTATGCTTTGTACATTCTTTCTTCGATGACACTTCCACCTACCGGTCAGCTTTGGCACAACTCACGTATTTTCTGATATGTTGGGACTGTCTTAAATTCATGTTTTCCTACCATTTCGTACTTGCAAACAAGGTTTAAATATAAATTCAATAACAATTTGTCCGTATTTAGTGGTTGCCTAACCTAAACTGAATAAAATGACAAGTCAGTTTTTGTAACAATTGCAATGTACACTGTTATAAAAATGCCCAGCCTCCTCTAACCAGGTTTATTTTTGTACGCTCGTTACTTCAGATATGGACGAGACCACAGAGAACTACATTCAGCCATCCTGATGGTAGTTTTGTCCTCGAACGTGGAGGAGTATAGATAAAATCTGCGCGCTAAAAATTTTCGCTGTCAACCTAGCAAAGAGAACAAAGAGTATGAGCAAAGTAAAACACAGAGACCACAATATTTGTCTTATGCAGACCATAATTAGAGGACTAACAAAGACAAAAAGGATATCATCTAAGAGAATACGATCAAGGAAGGTTGAACAAACCCAGATTAAACACCAATTCAAATTTTGTAAGAAATAACCGTTTTATCTGGTTTATTAACAAGCCGTTGACAATATTCATCTCATCACGCTGAGCGTCACGATCAAGCGATGAGCTATAGGGATTTAATTTGCGCCGTTTTACTCTCCTAGTTGAACGAATATTCCGAGTATTTGCGGTCATGGTAACAGCAATGTAAGCGATACGATATTGAAGAGTATTGTGAATTTCGAATGTTAATGAGGAAGGTATTTCTAGGGATAATTTTAGTTTGCGGTGATTATTTGAGTGGACAGGGGGAAATTTAATTTAAATACCTGTTCAACGTTGGATAGGGATAAATGGATAACTGCTAAATGCGGAGGATTTGATGTTTCGATTAATTTATTCGGAGAGCTTCATTACTCTTCCAGAGCGATATTAGTTGGTACTTACTAATAGAGAAAATTAATCTTTCCGGATACGGATCGGGGCTCAACTCTTATTCCTGAAGCTGGCGGGAAACCATTTCCTCTATACGAGCTACGGAACTACATGAAAAATAGATACGTAGGAGTTTAATTAATGCTGAATCGGAAGTTGTGAAGAGCTGTTTTACCACTTATTTCAACATTTGCTTTATAGTGTTCCGAACTTATTACGGTTTAATATGAAATTCTCAACAGTTGTTGAAACGGATTAATTAAATGCCACACATTTGAAATTTAATTCGAACATCAAACGCAAAAGTCTCCGAGTGTTCTTCTATCTAAAGTATTAAATAATATTCTAGGATTTACATTTACAATTGTTCTTTGAGAGGTGAAGTTCAGGTTATTACGTTTCCGTTTTTTGTATCCTGAATTGCCACTTTAATATTTGAAACACGTCGTGTGGAAAATTTCCCAACCCCGAGCTTAAACGTGCTATTATTCCTTATTGTGTCCCCATCTTTTTAAAATTAAAAATCCTTAACCTGTAGCTTAAAAAATCCTACCATTAAACTCTGTAATACATATTATCTTATTTCAATTTGGAGCCTGTTTAATTTCGAGCGCCTGCCTAAAATGAGAAGCATGACTCCTCTGAACTTATATAATGAATTTCAGTTGCTGTTTTAAGGTAAAGCGCGTTTTAATTATGTTTAATTAAGCGGAACTGCTGAAATTGCCATTTCAGAACCCTTCATCGAATAATCTTCAAATAATATTTTCAACAAAAATCAACAAGTTAAAGTATATCGGCGACGCGAGGAGCACCGACAAAAAATTCTTTTTCAAGTTAAAATTATGCACGGAATGCCAACGTCATGCGTTGTTATAATTAGAACGGCGTGGAAGCTTGCAAATAAATTAATTAGAAGCTGGAGCTTGTCGGTTTAACAAACATCCATTTATAAGCATCGAGCATTGAGCGAGCATTTAATTTGAATTTTACGCTCATAATCGCTATAGATGGGTATTATTATTTCTAGGAATTGTTGTTGGATTAGTTGGTGCTGTAGGAAAGGAATAGATTCCCCTGAAATCTAATAAAACAAAACTTCACTGAGTATGGGAATTTAAAAAGTGGTATAAGATTAGTATTATGAGTAAAGTCACCCGAAAAGATAATCAGCAATTTTATCGTCGTATATTATATAAAATTTTATTCAATCTTCACCGTTTTTACTGCTACACGAATTAATCTTTTGACATCAAAAAATTCAATTCAACAATCAAACAAAATGTCGACAATAAAACGTCAGAAACTAATACAAGAATGGATGATGGCATAGAAGTCAGTTACCATGAAAAAAATCTATTATCAACAAAGTTGACGAAAGAAAGTGTTTCCTTAAAAGTTTTGTACAATTTTGAGAAAATAATGGCTGAATCTATCTCTAAAGAAGAACTGTATGTACCTGAAGATATTGCCGAAGAAGCTAAAGTTGTTATCGAAGATTTATTGCCAGCGAAATCCAAACCATCATAAGTATTAAAAATTTAAATATATCTAATTAATTTTCTTTCCAAAGGCTTTAAATACAATGTCCAACCATTAAATATCCAACACGTAAAAGAAACACTTGCAGTTGAAACAGAAATCATCACCAATCATTAGAACACACCATTGATACCCGATACCATTCCATCACTTGTAACTACATTAACTACCTTATTTAAAGACCCCCACAATATCACAAAGAACATTTCAGATTCAACCATGATTAAAAGCTCAAAAACAAAAATTAAAGAAAACAACATTTGTATTAGTAAAGCTGACAAGGGTAATTGTTTGGTAATACTTAACAAACAAGATTACTTAAACAAAGTAGAGAACTTCTTAAAATCTGGTGAATTTACAAAACTCAAAAAAGATCCTTCTTCAAAATTTGTTTCCAACCTTAAATCTACGCTCAAAGACCTTCCAGAAACTGTTAAATATTTTGACCCACAAGCTTTCACACGAATACCCATGAATCCTTGCATACCTAGACTATACTGTCTACCTAAAATACATAAAACTCAACCTTTTCCCATTAGACCAGTAGTTTCTTTTGTCAATTCGCCTGTATCAATACTTTCAAAATGGCTTAATACAATTCTTAGACAACATTTAGATTTTAATAACAAATTTGCAATAAAAAACTCAATAGATCTTTGCTCCAAAATTAGAAATTTCCAAATTCCATCAGACACTAGACTTGTTTCATTTGACGTAGTTAATTTATTCCCCAGCATCCCACCCAAATCTTGCTTATTAATTTTAAAAAACCTACTATTTAATTCTAATATGCCAACCATACATGCACTAAATTTACATTCACTTTGTGAGACTGTCCTAGATCAAAATTTCTTTCAATTTAATAATAATTTTTATTCACAAGACTCAGGCTTAGCAATGGGCTCTAATTTGTCACCTCTTTTAGCAGAAATATTCATGAATAACTTAGAAGATCAGTTTTTAACTTCTTTATTTTCTCTTTTGGTACAGATATGTAGATGACATAATTGTTTTATTCAAAGGATCTGATTCTGAACTTGATAACGCACTAAGCAACTTAAATTCTTTAAACCAATCCATTAAATTCACCGTTGAAATTGAAATCAATTACCAAATTCCCTTTTTGGACTTGTTAATCACTAGAAATAATAATACTTTTAAATTTGACATTTATAGAAAACCTAGTATCACAGATTGCGTAATACCTTTTGACTCTTGTCAGCCTGTTGCCCATAAATTTGCAGCTTTTTATTTCTTTTTCCACCGATTATTTTCTATACCACTATTAGATTCATCTTTTCAAACAGAGCTTAATAACATTAAACAAGTTGCTTCAAATAATGGATATTCTTTAAAAACTATAAATAAATTATACTACAGATACTAAACAAATTCAAATACACACACTACTTGGTTAAAAATCGTTCAGAAACAATTTCCTTTTCAAATTCATTAACATACTTTGGCGTTGTCTCAGAGAAATGTTCTAAAATACGGTTTTAAAGTTTCATTTAAAACAGATAACAACTTATCCAGATTTTTTATTAAAAATAAAGATCCATTAGATTACAAATCATCATCAGGTGTATACAAATTAAACTGCTCTTCTTGTGAGTCATTCTACATAGGTCAGACAGGTCGCAAAATATCAGACCGTATTAAAGAACATTTCAGGCACATCTATAACAACACAGATCTTGAGCCTCCTCCATCAACACCTTCTTCTTTCGCCAATCATATATTAATAACGAAACATAGTTTTTCACCATCAAATTCCAAATTGATTCATTAATGCAATAAAGGCCGGAAATTTTAGAAACTGGTATTGGCCCTGATGTGTTACGAATGAGGTGTACTTTTTACTCTCCTTCTCTACGTCTACATGGAAAAATCCATTTCTCAAATCTAGTGTGCTGAACACACGTGCGTTTTGTAGCCGGTCTAGCAAATCTTCTATTAGTGGCATCGGATATCTATCTCTAACTATCTTCTTGTTGATTTTTCTGTAGTCTATACAGACTTTTGGAGAACCATTCTTCTTTCTAGCTACGACTACTTGACTTGCGTATTCTGCGTTGCTCTCTTCGATAACGGCTTCTTCCAACCATTGTTTCACTTGGTCGTCTACAATCTTCCTTTCAGCAAATGGCAGTCTCGTGGGGTGTCGTAAACTGGTTCTTCATCTTTAGTTATAATCTTCAACTGAACGTTGATTGTTTTGGTCTTTCCTGGTTCGTAGTTTTGAATCAACTTCTTGATTTCTGTCCTGGTGGTTGCATCTACGGTGCAAGTGTCGAGTTCTGATTCATCAGTGGTTTCGATTTTCAAGATCGTCATATCGTCGTCTTCGTGTCTTTTCTCAGTTACGATCTTTTTAATCTTGACACCTTCTTGGTTAATTGTTACTTCGGTTTTGTCCAGAAGTTTGCTTCCAACGATAGCGTCATTTTTATTCTATCGCTTACCACAAATATTCTGGTGCTGAATGATTCACCATCCACAAGAACATCACAGCTGAATTGTCCAAGTGGTATTATCGTCGACTTTCCAAAACCATTCAGGGTTATTTGTGTCTTTTTTAATTCGGGCGAACCTAGTCTTTGGTGCACTCCCTCTTTGATAATGTTGACTTGACTTCCTGTATCAATCAAAGCTTCAACTTCAATTTCGGCAATCTTTATGGTCTTGTACATCTTCTTTGGATTCGACTTTTGGATGTTGTTTACTTGAGGGTTCGTCGTAATCGTGGTTTTTCCTTTTTCTTCGCCTTTCTTCTGGCGATTGGAGCAGGTGTTTGCCTTGTATCCGAACTCATTGCATTTGAAACACTTGGTTCAAAGATTCTTTGACTTGCAATCGTTTGATCTGTGACCTTTGCCACCACAGTTGTAGCATCGCACGATGGTAGACTTGTTGGTATTTGTGCCAGAATTATTCTTTGTCTCGTTGGTAGCTGTAGTCTTTTGAGATGCTTGAGCGTCTTCCTCATATTTTGATAGATTCCTAATTTTTCCTTGAAATCTTTGAGAGATTTTGCTCCGTAAAGTAACATCTGGTTGGCACTTTCATCGGGTATTCCGTCTATGATGTACTGCATAAGCGCGTCATCTTCAAGGTTACCTCTGTTGGCCATTTATTTCATGACTAAATAGTACTCTTGAACGTCTTCATTTTTTCTTAATCGTCGTCTTGCTAGTGCAGCATGGAGCTGTGCACTCTTCACTTTCGAGGTGTATTCTTCTTTTAACGCTCTTTTCAGCTGTCTCCACGACTTGATACCTTTTTCACTCTGTATGAACATCTTAGCTAGACCAGTCAGAGATCTTCTCGCAAAGATAAACAAGTGTAAGTCATTCCATCCAAAAAGTTCGGCCATATCCTCTAAATCTTTAATCCCTTTTTCAATGAGGTAGCTTTGGCTTCTATCAAACGGACGCACGGATTCTTCTACGTCTCTAAAATTCATAGCGAATGGTACTCCGCACTCATCTTCTTCGTATCGTCTTTGAAGGCGTTTTGCTTTGTTTTTAGATTCTTTCTTCTTTTCTACTTTCTTCCGATTTTCATTATTCGTCTTTTTTCGTTTTCACTGAAGTCTTTTGTGACGTCTTCATCGTCTTTATTTTCGTCTTCTTCATGGGGTTGTTCATCTTCGGTCTGATTGCCCTCTTGATCGTCTTTGGAACCTTGGTTTTCGTCGTTAAGGTCTTCCACTTCATCCTTGTTCAGCAAACTAACCTCTAATAAACTTTTCACCAACTTCTCTCCCTGTCAAACTGATCTTAATAAACATTTTCTTGAGGTTAAACTCTTCTGAAGATTCCTCGAAGTCAAAACCCGAGAATTCTCTTAACCTCTTGCGGTTATTTCTGTCTCCTTCATGCTCGAAAATGACTGTGTGTTAGACCCTGATGGCCTGTACATCTGCTGCTGCAAGTCTTTTCTGAATATTCGAGATTTCTCTAAGTTTCATCTTGAAAGAGAAAAACACCGCGCCACTGGAATTTCGCCGTCACTGGACTTTTTCCTGGCAGTTTCGTCTACGCGACGCTGTGAAATGTGTCGGCTTCTTTGTTTGCCACGTCGTTTTCCGGCGACGTCTTTTCGAATGCACGTGCTAACCGTCTGATTCTAGTTTTTACCTTCTTGTGGACTTCACCAAGACCCTGGACTCGATCTCATCGCTGCTTGGTTTCACAACACTTCAAATAAATGAAGATAAACACTAATGCTATTCTCAGTTCCACAGTCGCTGGTCTTCAAAACCCGTGGTTGAGCTCCCAGTTTATGGGATTTTGATGAGTTCAAAGAGTTGAAAACGTAAAAAAGTATAATGAATAATAAAATTAAAATACAGAGCAAAGCGATGGATTTTGAAACAGAACGAAACGAGCTACGTGCTCTCACGCCGGTGGTCTTTCAGGCACTGCCGCTATCGGGAGGGAGGGAGACATCTGCTCCTCTTCCATTCGCACACTAATACAAGAATAGATAATGGCATAGAAGTCAGTGACCGTGAAAAAAATCTATTATCAACAAAGTTGAAGAAAGAAAGTGTTTCCTTAAAAGTTTTGTACAATTTTGAGAAAATAGTGGCTGAATCTACCTCTAAAGAAGAACTGTATATTATAGTTTGATCCTTTTTTAGAGTACTCGTTCCTCCCCAAGTAGCCTAACAAAGAGAAAAAGACATGGAAAACGGTTTCAACAAAATGTTATAGATATAACCCACAGGGAAATCAGAGAAGATGAAGTCTTCGCTGGGAGAAAAGGTACCCACAGGCATGATACACATTTCTTTGTCATTCAAAGCAAAAAATCGTAAATTTTGTTTTTCAAACACTTCAAATTTCTCAAATTATTGGATTTCATACCGAGTCTGAAATTTATAGAGCGATCAATTCTCGATGTTACTTTTAGAAACTTCTGGGCGTCATTTTTAACAATTTTTGTGACAATTTGAAATTTCAAATGTCATTTTCGGAATACAATCCAGGTTTTAAAGATTCTAATTTTAACGTAAAATGCTTAAATAGTGCGAAATTAAAAAAATTGTATAAAGAAATCGCCCATACAGATGTTATGGCAGTAATCGTTTATAAAAGTCGCGGCTCCAGCGCTCGTTTTCTAAGGTTGTTGTTCTTGTTTACAGTAATCTAAGGTAGGTAATGGGGTCGTCCCTCTCAATTGAATTTGACGAATTCAACAAAAGCATCTCGTAGACGATATAACATGAAGCCCTAAAACATGTATTGTTGTTTAATAAAGTTGTTTTGTGAGATAACAGTGTGTATCAAAAATCGCATTTTTGGGGGAGCATTCTTATTGGTTCGTGCGTTTCTCATTGGTCCGCGCGTCTAGTAATTTATAATTTTGTAGGCGTCCCAAGTTGACGCCACAGAAATCCGCGCGGTTTAAATAAGATAAATGTTTAACATTTTTGAACCGTCTTTTTTTATTGTCTTTGGGTAGAGTTATGATTAATCCGAAAGTATTAGCACAATAATTACACTGGTCTGCAATGAAATCCTCCTTTGAATAAAAATGTGATCAATATGAAGAGTTTAACGTGCTGAATATACATCTGCTTTTTTTTTCTATCACGTATATATATACAGGCTGTCCCATTTAAAACTCCCCAGTCCAGATTTCTCCGAATTGATTATTGTGATTGAAAAATCCTCGAACAGGTTGATTTTGTTTACCAGGGGCACATCTTTTCAAGTTCCTTTCAAGTTCCGGCATTTCGCCCTCTTCGCGAGGGGGCTGTTAGCCCCAAAATCTTAAATGGCACTATGGGTCGAGTAATACCTCATTTGAAAGGTATTGGAGACCTCTTTACAACTAACCACTTACTTTTGAATCTTTTGGTGATTTGACCGCAAAAAAACGTTAATTTTCAATTTTCAAGATAGTCCACATCTTCTGATGCTGTGTTCTACAGCAACCACAAAGACAAACATGTTATTGCTAAAATTAGGCTTATTGAACTTGTGGCATCACGAACAGTTTTGAAAATCGTCTGTATTTTTGCATGGAAATGAATCGTGGCCATATCCAACATTCATTACGTTAATTAGATCATTTTATTGAAAAATAATCGTGTCGCATACTCTACATTCAGTTTTAACTCCTTCGCGCTATTTAGCAAATAAAATCAACAACCTAATAACCCAAAAATTTCAATAAATTAAATTTCAAAATTACATGTTGGTCTTTGTGGTTTCTGTGGGAAATAGCATGAGAAAATGTGCATTATCTTGAAAATTAGATGTTATTACTTTTACTATCAAAACTGCAAGATATTGAAAAGTAAGTGGTTAGTTGTAGAGAGGCCTTCAATACCTTTCAAATGAGGCATCACTCGACCCATAGTGCCATTTAAGATTTTGGGGCTAACAGCCCCCTCGCGAAGAGGGCGAAGCGCCGGAACTTGAAAAGCATCTGAAAAAATGTGCCCCTGGCAAACAAAATCGACCTGACCGAGGATTTTTCAATCACAATAATCTGGACTGAGGAGTTTTAAATGGGACAGCCTGTATTTTTTAATGTTTTTTAAATAATTCTTCAAAATTCAGTCTTTTTTGTGTTTCGTTCTCACAACAACGCTACTTTATTCCATTAGATCGTATTTGTATATACAAAAACGGTTCGAATTGATAGAAAGAGAGGAGACGATTGACTAACGTTGTTTTTACACCAATGTAAGCGCCTCTTCAGTTCTCCGTGGCGCTCAGTACGTAAAAAAATTGTCCAGTGATTGTTTCTATTTTGAAGGGTATATTTTGGTGAGTATTGTATTATATTGTTACATGTTGCGAAAATTTATGTGTATTCTCAACTATAGAGCGAAATAAAATCGCATGATTATATTATGATTTCATTGCAAATTTAATTTTGTTGTAGATACAATATGCAACAGAACTTGCAAAAACTCTGCAGGCGTGATTTGCCACATTTACGGGGAATTTACCATAAAATTTTAATGAAATACAATAACTATTCTAGTTAGAAGTGCTTATCAACGTTACTTTGTGTTTCTTGTCGATGAAATGGGTATAAAAATTGGCTCACGAAAATATGTTGTAACAGTTGTTCAAAAACTCGAAGGCAAGAAATAGAAGAAAACTACGAAGTGAAATGCTCCTAATAACAATTCATTAGATTGTTTTGATAATTTGTAACATTTTGGGACCAATTTTGTCTACTATGGTCGCAGTTAATAAATTTATGATTTGAATTTAAAGCAAAAAAACACGTTTTAATTAAAAAATTCATAACAAAAAAACTATACGTGGTACATAACTTTTAATGCTATATCTGTGTTCAGAAGTATCAAATCTACAGAAATCATGCATAATAAATAGAAGGAGGACATTTTTTTTTTGCAGACCAGTGTTATCAGCGGTAAAAATCATGTGTTTTACAACAGTCAATAGAACCACTCATACCATAGTTAGTAAAGAAAATGTCTGAACATTCAAAGGGAGCTGATGAAATTGCATATGCCTTTTATCATAAACTTTGCAACACATATCTAACTTTACTCAACTAACAACTGTGCTTAATGGGGGACAGATATTCTCGTGTGAATTATGTGGTTCAAAGGCAGAGATAAAATGTTCAGGAGTAGTTTTTTTTGTACTAGAAAATTAATTTTAAATTGAAATCCACGCTCCAAATGTAATGAATAAAAACTTATTTATATTTGAAATGGAGTGTCGGAAACTAGATAATTAGGCAGGAACAAAATAATTACCAAGTGTAATATTTCTCAAGGGTGCGTAATGGTCTCAGCATCGAGTTGCGTACTGTCAGTGAGCAATAACACTTATACAGGGTGTCTCACATAGGGTTAGATTCCTTTAAGTGTGAGATTCGATTGTTTAAAACAAACGAAATATCTAAGGCACTTTTATAAAATGATATGTTTGGACCTCAGTTATAATAACTACGATAATAATCAACCTATCATTCATTCATTGTGAGAACGCTAATGTCTCAATTTTGGCTGATGTCAAAAAGAAAAAAAAAATTATTATTCAACAGAAGTTTTCAACAACTTTACTTCTAGAGGTGTCAAAGTGTCTTCAAAATATAGATCTTTCATGCTGAACTAAAAACACCTGTAATTTAACATTTATGTACTTAACCAATGCTAACGTGACAACAAACTCTGCCATTATAATTACATACGCCGTTCCATCGCATTACGCAACTTTCCACGATGAAACTAATAAGGTGAGGGTTAAGTACGTCAACAATTCTATCTCCAGCGTCACAAAGAAGTCGCCACTACCAACATAAGACGAGCAAAAAATAATTGCAAGTTGCCCTCGCTCCCTCCTTGCAGTTTTTGTAGAATGTCTTAAGGCGACTCTTGTGACTCTTCATCCACTTTCCATCTTTTCATCACTTTACACCTGGTCGCATGCTTGACTTCCCCTGTCATCTCCAGCGAAATTAAAAGATTTTCCGAGCGTCTCAAATTAATATCGCACCAGTTCGCCGACCCAGCAGCACCCCTATTTACCGAATAAGATTTGAGCTCGTCAGTGACAATTGTCGAAATCAGGGCGCGTATTGTTTGAGGAGAGGGGAAAATTTAATATTGCCGGTTTTAATGTTGACTTGGACAGTGTACTGCGTCGGAACAAACGCCTATATTTTATCGTTAAAACTTATATTTCATAAAATGTACGGGTACAACGGGGATCTAGTTAGGTTAGATTTATTACATCCCGGTTCATGATTTTGCCTTCTATTGTTCTATTAATAGTGTCGTTAAAATTTTAGTATACTATTATTTTAGATGAAGGTTTATGAAATACTGTATGCAAATGCTTAAATTAGTAAATTCGTGTTACATTGTTTCAACAATGTACCGGGAATTAAAAATGTTTACAACAAATAAGTTAATGCTTGTCATATTTATTGCACCGTTTCTAGAACAGTTCCAGTACCGACCGACTGGCAGATTTTTCTGGTGGTGGGTTATAAATGGGACTTTCAGCAATTTCTAGAATATGCGCTGAAGTATCCATTATAGAAAATTTATTGTTGGCGAATGTTGTAAAGCAGATATAAAATCAGCCGGATATATAAATGGCAAACAAGGAAATCTCTATTTTGATTTTACATTTAAGATTTTGTGATATTACAAACGCAAAATTACGTAAATAGTCGCAATTTCGTTGATACAGAAAACGTTGGACTGTAGCTTGGCGGAAAAATCATTAATTTTCTGACCTAGCAATCCAGATTTAGTTTCAGATCCGTCGTATCAGCAAACACGCTTTACTGTAACCATTGTTTAATATCAATGTGTATGTCACAATTGCTGCTGCATCTGCAGTCAGCCATAAACCAAGAATAATCTATTAAGTTAATTGCGTTTCCAAAGAAAAATATTGAATTTGCTACGTTGTCATGTCTTTATAATTAAAATGGCTTTTTCACTATTTTTCAACTGCAACATAATTAAATATCATCATATAGAAGTTTCTAACTTTACAAAATTTTTGAGAACGGATCTCACACCTTTTATCAATTTGGTTTTAATTGGAGCGTATTTGTCAACAAATCCCTTTTCTCATGGATTCGGTAACTGACGTAAACAAGAAGTCATTAACATTGTTGTTTCAAGTCTAATTGATTTCTGATCGTTTTCTATGCAGAAAATTCAATGGAATCATACAGCCATCACCCCTTGACAACCCAAATAGTTCGAAAATACAGACGCAAAGCAAAATTTTGTCGTTTAAGCGAAGTTTGTTTCACTTTGAATGAGACAAGAGTGAAGGGCAATTCAGACGATTTTTTCAAAATACAAAGTGCCAAATATAAATGGGCCTTGTCAACTATGGGATAGAAAAATGCGCTGCATTTATTTTAATATTAAATTTGCTTATTTCATTACATATCTGCATAATTTTTGTGTTTATTTTGATCAACCCCTTGGATTTTTATTTATGGGGGCATATGAAAGCTCGTGTTTACAAATACTCCTTGTTAAACAGGGCTCAACGTGTTATGGCTGAGGGAGGTGGACACACTCAAGCCAACGCACAAAAGTTTTAATGTACGCCTTTGTTTTTTTTGTCAAATGGCTCAATAGATCTTGAACCCAGCAGTCCCCATACATGTGAGTTTTAAATTTATTTTATTTTTTGTTGTGTGCCAATTCATTTATAGACCTTTTGTAAACATGTTGTGTTTAAAATTTCTCATCGATGACAATCCTGTATAATAATTTATTGTTGTTGCGGTATTTGTCTTTCCTCTAGAGATTTACATAATTTGTTTCGTGGGACTCAAAGGCCTTTTCTGGGTCAACGAAGGCCATTTATGCATTTCTTATGATTTTTTATATTACTTGTTTTGGTGTAAGTATTAGGTCTTACGTACTGTTGCCATTTCGAAAGTCTCACTATGCCTCATAGAGTTGTGTTTAAATTTTTTTTATTTTGTCACTGGGCGAATTCGTATATTTTTGCTACTACACTTAATACAGCAATAATAATAATTTTCGCATTCCTTGTCGCTTTTTTAAATATCGATAGTATTATCCCCACGTTCCAGTCGTTGGGTATTTGCCGCTTTGCAAAGCCTTAGAAGCGCTTTTAACTGTTTCATTCCTTTTTCTCCCATCTGCTTGATGATTTCCGGGGTAGTTGTGTTATGGCCTTCGCTTTACCAACTTTCACATTTTTAGTGGCTTCTATAACTTCATCTTCCGTTATCCCTTCTTCTATCGTCCTGTATAATAAACACTCTCGTTTTTTTTTGCTTCTTGTCCATTCAATAGCTTCTTAAACTATTCTTCTTTCCATCTTTTCATTATGTCTTTGCATTTTTTTAATATTTCGATTATTTCGTTTTTATATAATTTGCTTAAATAATATTGTCAGTTTCTGCTTCCTTTACAGCTTTATAAAAACAATTTTTTATTAAAATTTAAATATATCTAAGTCGAACTCCACAAACTTTAATAACTGTAAAATTACTAATGGAACATGTTTCGGCAGAACACTTTGACTTTCTTCTATTTTCCTCCCAAAGCTCTCTTATTCGTTTTTCTTTGCTGTTATGACGGCATCTCTTACCTGTTTTCCAATTACTTTGTATTCCTCATAATTCTTCCGCCTTCTAGTTCTTGGGTATATTTTTCATACACACATTTTTTATTTCTATTATTACATGACAAACTTAGGTTTTTGCTTTGTCTTAAAGTTCTGCATGTTTCTCAGCTGCACTCATTAAGTGTTCCATTCCTTCCAGCTTCGTGTATTTATTTATGTATTGATATATTTAAGTATTCTGCCTTTGTTTTTTTCTTTGGTCCGTCTTTACCTTAATCTTAATTTTGGTCTCTCCATTTTCATCGCACTTTATACTAGCATAATTATGTCCATTTCTTCCATTCCTTCTCTTTTCTTCTTGGTCTCAATAATTGCCATTAAGTTTAAAGCTGCTTTTTCAAATTTCTGGAGAAGCTCTTATTCTTTACCGTTAATACTTTTTATGTTCCATGTACCTATCTTCATTTGCTTGTTCTTTTTATGCCCTAGCAGCGTCCTAACCATCGAAGTCTCTATTTAATTTTCCTTTTTTGTTGCTGTTTTCTTCATATGTCGTTTTTACCTTTTTTTCTTAGTTTTCTAATTCTATTTCATTACTGTATTGTCGATGCCTTGCTCCTTTTTTATACTTCGACTTTATTTATCATATTTATAGTTTCATTCCCAGGTTCACGACGTAAATATTTCCCTCCATTTTTGGCTATTCTCTTTTCCTGCATTTAATATTCTCCCCTATTATATTATATGTCCTGTAGTGGTTCTCTTTTCACCTTTGTTAATTTAATTGTTAACTCTTATGGTTCTATTAAGGAATTTTGAATTTCCTGTCCAGTGGCACATTTTCTTTTGCCTTCTGACCATTTTTCTTCGTGCTTTATATTTTATGTTTCTGCGTTGTTCATTTTTCTCCTCCAGAGGACATTGTTTTTTTTAATCTCCTCTTTGTGGCCTTGTTCCAAAATCTTGTATGTTTCTTTTTACTGGATTTCATTTTTATTCCCCAATAATCTATAGAATAATGTATTACTTCCTACGTTTATAAATTTGTTTTGTTTACATTATCCGTCTCTGCTTTTATATTCTTCTTCATTTCCCTTGTTTCTTTCTATTATTGTGGGGCCATAAGCAGATAGTGATAGCTACAGTTCTGTTAAGAATGTGTTATTATTAAAATAAAATTATCTTACATCTACTTCTTTGGCTAGGCTTAGGAAAAGCAAAGTGTACAAAGTGTACGTTCTGAAGTATATTTCAATCTTGCGTGCGTCAACTAACACTTGTTTGAAATATTTGTTTTTTGTATTCGTTTTGTAAAATACATATGGCAGTATATAATTATATGGTAAATAAGTAAATATATAAATAATATCACCATAGGTATTTAATTTGACAACTATCAAACTGTTAATTCGTGTTTATTCTCATTTTGCGTCAACGAATACAAAAAACCCTGTTCAATACTCGTATGCTGTCACTTTTCAGGGGCTCGGGCTCATTGCAATCGCTCGGAATTCGCTTCATGCTGCAAAAATTTGCCCTCGCCCCTGATAAGTGCCTTGACAGCGCACTTGTATCGAAATATACTATTTCAGCACTTATACAATATACTTTTTCTAAACTCTATGGATTTTTCCTATTATCAATTATTATTCATTTTCTTTGTTGCTTTTTCTAACGATACACCGCTTAAATTAGCATTTTTTTCTACTCACCATTTTGTCATTTTTATCACATAAAATGTGGACAACAATCTGCGGTTAATGAGTCACTTGAGATAAGCGCACCACAAAAAAAAAAACATCAACTGTTTGTACTAAATAGCATCATCCCAATATAAAAAAAGTAAATTACGATTCGAGAGAAACATAATTGTCCATAACTGACTACTGGCTTGGAGAAAAATTATTGACATGACGGAGTAGAATTTAAGATAATGAATGATTATAATTATCGATGTCTGCTAATTGTTAGCATTTAGTTCATTTGTAAATTAGATATTTGTATTTTGTACTTTATTTCTCTCTTAAGCAATTTATTTTATTTTTAATTGATATTGTTGTAATAAAAGTTGCCTGCGTATCCATATGCTGGATGTTGCAAATAGATGTATTATTATCTAGGCACTATTATTTAATATTATTTTAATTATAAATTGGGCAAATGATCTCTCTTCTTCAACCAGAAATTGTAAGCAAGAAATAAACAAAGAATTTCATATTTTGTTCATAATAAAGAAAAAGTAGTAAAAACAAAGTAGATATCCATATCATTCATCATCGTTTTCGACCAATCCTAAGACTTTATTTTTTGAATTATAGTGATAATTGGATAATCCTTTATCTGCTGTGCATCGGGAAATTAAACCGTCAAAAAATGACATTCGTAGTTGCTACTCAACAAATCGATAGTTTCGAAGCACTCATGTAATTACAACTGATAATTTCATCACGTTAAATTTCTTAAATACTTTTTGGTAGCAGAAGGAAACCGACTTTTTCGTCTGGGCCCTGCAGTACGCTGAATCACAATATTATGTATTTTATTCAATTCGGAATACTTACAAGTAGGTAATTACTATTATTCCTACTACCATTACTAAAAACAACCTCAATTGCAAGCGGAATAACAATGGCATCGCGCGGAAACATTTTGGTGTTACTAAATAGTTTTGAGGAGGGGCGGTTGTTCTGCCGCGGCTCTGGATTTCCATAAAACTGTAATAATTGTAGCCGAGCTGATGATTTACGAGTGGATGTGTGCAGAGCCGGCGCACAGAAAAAGAAAAGCTGGATGCAGCTGTACGGTCTTAGTTACAAATTCAACACGAAAAACGGGCGAAATGTTGTCATGCGAAACTATTTTTGTTCGAGTGTCGGATGTTGCATTTCAGCGACGTTATAGAATTTTACTTTTTCACTCTGACGCCCGAAGTTTAAACTGCGAGTTCGGAGGTCCGACTGAACAAAGTGGGTCTGCATTCTCGTCACGAAGCCAAATCTGGGAGGTTTTATTTACACCTTTGTTGCCGCAGTGGATTGGGGGAAATCTATGTTTTGTAGGGATAGCATGAAATTCTAATTAATGTGAAATATTAAATTAAAATTTCTCCAAATACCCGTTTCATTCAGTTTTCGTTCTCTTTATATCGTGGACAAATTGCCTACGAAAAATTACAACTTTCGACACACTTCACAGCTCCAAACACCCCAAACTGTTAAAACCTCACGATAAAAATTTGTATCTCGAGCCTGCGGCAAGCTTTCACCTCCGACTCGCTATATTAATCAAAGCCGACTCTGAAATGCTTATCGTGCTTTTATTCTTGACCTTGAAGTCATTAATCACATTTTTCTGGCAGTGAGCTTCCTCTATCGTTTAAACCTCTCACTTATGACATTCCTTTTAAACCTCTTGAGCTCAAAGCTGATCGATGCGAGAATGTAAGAATTCCGCCGAAATTTCGAATTGTTTGCAAAGTGCTTTCGTTGCCGTTACAACGACCTTTTTTCAAACCGTCGAAATATTTATGAGGTCTTTTGATCCGGTATCGAAGAACAATTACAAGACTAAAAAAGACGGAACCGTCTTTTGTTAATTTTTGTCGTCTGTGGAGCTCATAATTGCACCTTAGAACTGAATGGCGCAGCTAGCTGTTAGCAATTCCCAAGTTGAAACCAAATATTCAAGTTTTAATTAGTCTGTATAATGCATAACGATCATGTTGACAAAACAGGTATATTGCCGCATTACCGCAAAAAAACACCATCGAGTGATAATGTTTGCCAAACAAAATCGTAAAAGTGTTCGAAAAATGCCAATTCGCAAATAATAAGCGTTTGTCAATGAAGCTTGATTAAAATTCGATATCACTGGGAGGTTGCATGGGCAATTAGCCTCGATTTACCCTTCTCTCTTTATTATTTCAAACGTCCTGAAATGTCGCAGTAAAAAGAGTCGTTGGAAAACGACAGTCTTTATTTTTCACAAGTTTACGTGGAGTTTTATTGCCCTTGACGTTCTCCACTAAATCTGAAATTATCTAAAACGTACACGTCGTAAAATGTTTGGGACGAATTTTTCATTTCGACGAAATCATCGTGGGGGTACCGTAAAGCACGGCGACATGGAATAATAGATGCGGCTATCTAGCGATATACTAGAGTACAATCATTGAAAATTCGGTTGCTTGTCAAATAAATTTTCTAGAAGTTGGAACGAGAAAATGACATCTACTGAGTTCAGTAAGTAGTAGAGAGGAGGTGTAAATGTTAAGGTAAATATTTTATCTCACTAACAGCGGCTCAAGTAATATAATATTAATTCACCCTGTATAATAAAATTTTATATTATTTAGATACGTTCAGAATATTTAGACTTCTACATAATATCGGTAGCATTTTATTTAGTGTTTAGAAACTGGAATTTGCCCGGCGCATCCACCATTTTTGTGCAATCAAGCGCGCTCCTTTTTGTAATGCTTGCCATCAGTGCCGGACATTGAGAAGGGTAAAACTTTATTGTTCAAAAGGGTCGAATTTAAGCGGAAATTATTAAGGCGGGTCCCTTTATTACCACCTAATATAAAATAACACCGATATTTTGTTGTGATCTGATCCCTTCTCAACCTGCGATCCCATTCATCCGGACAATTGTCGCGTGTATGTCCGCATGTGTCACAACAGACAGGACCGTAATATTTAATTTTAGGTCTAATTTGACTAATGGGATCGTTATTTACTGTCACAAATGACAGTTCGTGTTCAGAATTTGCAACATCAACAATGCGACGGGAGATTTTTTCAAAGCGGAAAAGCGCATCGGGGCTCAACTACGTGGATAGTAATTTCGGACCGGAAAGGGGCGTGCCTATGTGAATATGATAGATCGGGTAAAAAATTAGGGTCCGCGTTGAGCACCGCACGGAAATGGGCGTGAAATATACAGGGTTTAATTGGAGTAAGATAGATTTTTAAATCATTATAAAAATTTATTTACATTCCTTTCTGGAATTTTTAAGATTGCAAACTGAATTTTTAGACCACTTACGTTGTAGCAACTTAATTAATTTTAATAATTAATAATTAATCAATTAATTATATAGATCTTGTTTATGTTGATTTGAAATCAAGGTAATAATTGTCGGTAAGCAGAGATGGATCAGTTAGCGGGCGTTTGAGTCATGAAGTGATTGTTACAAGAATAAAATAAGTGCCAGCGACCAATATAAAATAAAAAAAATATACTTCCTTATGATGTTCCAACATTAACTTAATTGCAATAAACACATGAATATAATAATAATCGAACAGGAGCATATCTATAAAGTTGCTTCACTTCTAATGTCTGTCAGCTATCGAACTCCAATTTGACACTATGACATAAATTGAGATGCATTCCTATCCATTGAAGTTTGATTACAATTTAAAATTAATTATCTACCCAGGGAATCGACACATGTGCAAAACTTTTTAATTACTGATCAAACTAATGCCGCTCTGCATCATAACTAATCCGAAAATAACTTCAGACATTACTAAGTGTTACACTGCGATGGGTGTAAGGTCGTCGTTTGTACGTTATCACAAACGTGACAGACGATGATTCAAGTTTGAATTAGGTGGACTCGATTTAATTAACTTGACATGTCTGTTTAGCGTTAGAGGGCGTTATCTACGCAATAACCTGAATATCAGAGCGAAGTCTATGAAGTAATTATAATTCACACAATGCCCTCCGAACGACAGTCATATTGGTCTGTCCGATTCGCGAATAAATCAGATTACTTGAATTGGTTCCCCGAAGACTCAATTGCAATAGTCGAACTGTCGCATAGTACGTGATTGAGCATTCAAAGGCCTCACCGCGACTAGTTAAAGTGGTGTAATCAGCGTGGTTGAGCAAATGCTTTTTTGCTCTTAAGTAATAACGTCGGACAATACGTTTCTAATAAAGTACGTCAGCGAGGTCCAATGGCATATTTTAATGGAACGTTGTTTAGACAAGACAATTCAATTTAATTCATAGGTATTTATCCTGTTGCCAAAATTGTTTTAGGACGGACGAGTTACTCCAATTCCGTCCAATTACACAGAGATTCCATTGAACACAATTGTGGAATTATTTGCGAAATCAGTGCACTTTCCTGTTGTTGCACGGATCATTACATTGCACGGGATGTACTGCCACCTGGAAAAATTAAACTATCCATTATTACAACTACTCTTTCTTTCTTTTAGTGTAAAATTAGCACTTAAAATAGAATGTATTAAAAATATTTACTTTAGAAAATCTTTTTTTATTAGAAAAAGTGTGAAAATGTTTCCTTGTAAGGTAAAATGTAAGGTAAAAGTGTACCCCACTTCTTATCGTTATTCTGGAAACGACAACTTTAAGAAGGCCATGTGTCACTTTTCAGAACCCCAACATTCGGCGTGGCGCTATGCCTCTATTTGCCCTCTTGTCTTCAGTTCTTACTCAGTGTTGGTTAATTCAAGTCAACAGAGACAAAATAGCTTTTAAATGACTGCAATCTGTCGGCCCTATACCGAAAGATAGGTTCAATGATTTATCCAGGTTTGAATAGCAATAGAGGATATTATCTAAACAAGACCTAACAGCAAAGGGGTGACTAATAGCTTTCCACCCTAGTGGCCATTTTATTAGTGACGCTGACAAAGGGTGGCCGGACAACGGTCAAAACCGAAAAGCTTTAATCGCCGGTCAATTCCTATGTTGAGGAGGACAGAAAAAAGATTGATAGAATAAAAAGGATATCTGTAAATACGTCGCGCGGCACCACACACGCGATTGTTAATTTAAATTCAACCGGTCCTTCTGGTAACGTGAAATTTCGACAATGCAATTTAAACATAGAGCACACTCAACTTTGAAAACACGAGAACTTATAGTGGAATAAAATCAGATAAAAACAAAAAATTAAGCGTTAGTTACGACTTGATGCTTCTAACGTTAAAGTTTAAATGAATGTAATGGCCGCCGGTCCTCTTTCCACCCTCTAGAAGGGACGCCAACCGTTTTTCTAGCCACGCCAGCTTCAGCGCGTTGCCAACCACTACAGGATGTTGCAACTTCAAAGTCGTTGCACAACGTGCGCCTTGCGGGTAGGCAAGTCAAAGTTCTCCTGTGCATTTTGCAGGTCTATTTTAGGGATCGCTCAATTTTCATCCGCTTTTTCTTTTAAGCCAAAAGATGTTATAAAATAGTTAAAAATAGATCAAAAATTCTCCACACTTTTACTTACTTACATGTAAAATTTCGGTTTATGTATCATGTGTATAACATACATTTCAGCAAAACATCAAAGCTGTTTATATAACCATACATTATATATTATACATAGGTGTAAACAAGTAGGTTTCGCCATTAGCATTATTAACAATAATTTATTGATTATTAGTAATGTTCCACACAGCAACATGATGCTATTGGCTTACCCAATGCAGCTTTTAGTAAATTTTTCACATTAACATCCATAGTTGTGCTCTCTGTGAATGCAGATCAAAAAGGAACGGCGGTAATAATTATTCGGCGGCTAACGAACTGAGGTGGGTCGAAATGAGGCTGTAGCTTCCGGGCTGAGCAGGATAGAGATGAAAAAAATCCGGTTATACATAATATAGGCTTTAATCGCGAAGATTGACACATCAAAAACATGGAGTTTGCATGAAGGTGGGATTTTTACATGTTTACACAATGGGTGTCCCAGAAATAACTACATTATTTTTAACCAGTAGTAGAACTCGCCGAGAGAAACAACATTTTTATCTACCATTGTTTTTTTAGCATTTTTGGTACCCTTCAAATTCACGAACCGCCTATGGATATTTATTTTAACTTGACCTACAGACAATCAATTGTTTTCGTCCGGAAAAGACAACGTCCTTATCAAGTTTCTAAATTTTTTTGCACTATGGTTGTTGTATTTTACTTTGGCTTTTAAAGTTTTTATCGTAAAAGATGCTGGCTTTTTCTCGTGTGCCTAATTTCCATTAATGTTGTGCATTGTGTTTTGCAAAAAACGCCAGTACATGAAGTTTAGCAAATCGAATTTGGAGAATTTTGAAAGAGCAAGAATTGAATCCGTATCACGTACAGAAAGTCGAATTTTTACAGCCGGAGTATTCAATCATACATAGTCATCGGAGAAGGTATTTTCAATTTAAATAATAAGTATGGCCAGATGAAAACCCGCATGTTATTTATTAGGCCACACAATTTTCAATAGCATCGGATGTTGAACTAAAGACGTTTAGTGGGTCAGTTTTCAATGAAATTTTTTAGTTTTTAGTTTTTGTTGAATTCTGAGGAAAAGTTTTTTATTCTTGAAATGACACAATTGAACAAACACAATTTATATTGAACTAGTTTGTACAATATGGCACTCTTTGAAGTAATAATTTTTTAGTTATAGATTTCAATAAATGAGAAAATAAATACACTACTCACAAAAATTAAAGGAGCATAAAAAAAAACAAAATTCTTTGGTGATTTTTGACGGGCTGTATTTATGTGAAAAATGGTTGTACCGAGGATTAAAAAAAAGGATTTTAAAGCTCCGAGAGTCTTGTTTTCTGATCTTTTGGCCAAAAATTTTTAGGAGCCATGTTTTCCCCGGAAGAAATAGCGCGGATTTTTTTTTCCAAATTTTTGACCTACTTTGTTTTTACTCCACGGGCTTGGAAAAATTCTTTTGGGTGGAACCATCATATGGGCCGGATAGCCTGTTTATTCAGCTTCAATCTCCTTTCTTAGATTGTGTCTACGACCATTTTTCGCAGAGATATCCGATATTAAATGAAAAAGGATCATTTTGCCTTCAACCATCGATAACTCAGCAACCAATAATTGTACAAGAAATCGAAGGGCAGTTTCGGAAGCTGGAACAAATTTGCTATGAAATCCAATCAAAACATTTAAGAAAAAAAATTCCAACCACAATATCGGCTTGAAATAGTTGAAAAAAATCGACTTTTTCCCTTGTTTTGGTAAATCGACCGCATCTTGACAAATATTGATGAGGAGGCAAAGGACCTTAGGGATTTTTACACCTAAATATTTTTGACCAAGAGATCGGAAAACTAGAATCTTGGAGCTTTAAAATGCTTTTCAGCCCGTCAAAAATCACGGAAAAATTTTTTTCTGCTCGTTTCATTTTTGGTAGTAGTGTATAATAATAATATATAAATTATGATTTTCGGAATTATTTCAATATTCATCAACATTTTTACAGACAACACATGAATACAATAAAAGAAATCGATTTTGACAATACGATGGAGCATATTTGAAATATGCATAATAAATAGTAAATAACTCATTTACTAATTCTTTGGAAATTCTTTGTCTTGAAATATTGAGATACCTTAACAAAAGGCTATTCAAGGATAAAAAACCTACGTCAAACATAAATTACATTAATTAGAATTAAAGAATTTAACTTACAATTACACTAACTACGCTTTTCTACACTGGATTCGGCTGTTAAAGAACCAGTTTCAACACAAATTGAGACTTCCTACATGCAACACACTTTTCACTTTATTAACGCGGTTTTAGATTAAGACACTTCCTCATCTCGGGTTCAATTTGATTTGGTCACGAAGATCTAGAGAATCTACCGTTTCAAAACTCACACACCATTCTAAAAAATAATTCCTCTTAAATTATGTGTTCCTGCTGTAAGCGTTCAAATCTCATTTCAACAGCAACGTATTAGCCCGTTCTGCCCATGTTAGTGATCGATAAATCCTGCAAACTGCCCCTAATCGGAACGTCGTTTTCCGTTGTTGTGCTTGTAGCAACGCGGGTCTGTGGTTTCCGAACAACTCTGTTAAGATAATGCGACCGTTTTTTCCTTTTTATCCGCCGAGGAGTGAGGGTAACGGTTTTTCCGGGCCATTCTAATTGGAGTTTACGACTTCTTTCCATCTTGGACGGTTACCACCTAACAATCTGCGCCGTGATTAAATTTTGATTGGATAATTTTTAACGCACTCTCTTGGACAGACTCGGGGAAATTACAAAAGTAATCACAAAGAATTATGAAAGATTAATGAAAATTATTTACAAGGACGGCTCTAGGCGCGATTAAATGTCGCACTAGGAGGTGGTGACTTATTTTTCTTGCGTTTTGTCTGATTCAAAAGAGATTTACTGCATAGAGGTGAAATTAAACACAGCCACGTGAGAAAAACGTAAAAAAAAGACGAGTACCAACGATTGTATAGACGTTACGATGTCGCTGACTTTCGACGTGTAAATATGACGTGTTTATAACGTCTAGTAAAACACGTTTTTTTTACGTGATTTTACCACGTTGTTAAGATGTACTGATTTTATGTAAATAAAACAAGGTGAAAAAACGTAAAACAAACGAGTACCTAGCAACCGTTGAATAGAAGTTACGATGTCGCCGAAATCAACGTTACTTTTGACGTGTAAAAATGACGTGTTACAAACGTCTGATAAAACACGTCTCTTTCAGGTGTTTTTACCAGGTTGAAAAGAGGTGTTGATTTTCTGAATTAAACGTCATTTTCAATGTCTCAACAAAACGTTCTGTAAACGTATTTTAAAGATATTATAAAATACGTCTTTTTTAGGTGATTTTAGGAAATAAGTATAATAAAAAAGTGTTGATTTTCATGACAAATATTTATTGTAAAACAAACAAAAAAAATTGTTTTACAATAGTTCAAATCTATTATAATGTGGTGAATAGAAAATATAAAAATAATTACCAAAAACTATAATATCAACTATGTACTACTAATATTATAAACTATATAACTATAACTATAATTATTATTAAAAAAAAAACTAAAATAATTATTATGGGCTAATTGTCCTAATTAAATAAAATCTTTTTTTTTTCACTCGGATTGTGTGTTGCTCGACGTTCTGGGTCAGTTTCGCCAATGTTTGCAGTACAGTTGCCCCAAAATCTATAAGAAATAACTATAAGTAACTATTGCAAAAATAAAAAAATCCTTACTAGGTATATGATTGTCGTAAATGATATAAAATGACACAATTTACCAGGATATGTTGAATCTGGAGAAAATGCTGACATTGGCGATGCATAAGACGTCGTCGGGGTACAGCAAAAATCCTCTCCAAGGTTTACAGTTCGACGCCGCTTACTGTCAAAAAGAGACTCATCACCAAAAACTTGCTTTCTTGAGAGACTTTCCACTGATGAGTTGTTTCCTCTGCAGTTTCCCCAATCTCCTTGATGAGGTCTTTTTATCGTCTGTGTCATAATCCTCTGCAAAGAAGCTTAAAAGTTAAAAAATATATATTTAATTAGAAAAATCATAAATATAATATCATATATGTATACACCTGTCTTAAAATGAATCTTAAAAACCTTGTAAGAAGGCCAGGTCTTACATGGAGTACCACTTTTGACGAAAGTCATAAAATCGGTACACTTGCGGAATAAATTTAAATTAAACTGGTTATTAAAACGCATAAAACATTTATATTTAGTTACTACTTTTACATAAAATACTGTACCACTTACCCTTAGGACTTTTGGAAGCTACACAAATTTCAAAACTTGGTAAGGCAAACGAAAACGAAACGAACTGCACGATCTCAGACGAAAAATGAAAATGAACAAAATCGAACGAAGTAATGGCCAAGCACAGATGACACATCTGGAAAGAGTTCCTTGGTTTCGTTTCGCTCGGGGTGCAAGGCGCAATAAAAAAAGCTGTAAATCACGTACATTTTGAAAGTTTTGTGTCTTGGAAGCAGCATGTTTGTTTGTCGCCAAAACAAATTCGATAAGGCAGAAATTTTCATTGATAGTATCATTGAATATCAATACTCTAACTATTCTAACTAGAGTATTGATATTCAATGATAGTACTGATCTATACGTTTGGTTATTACATATTTATTTTCGACAAAAAATTACGCTCGCGTCGTCGGTTCCTCAACCTTCAGCCCCCATAATAAACCAATATCCGTTCTTCTCAAAATTGCAGCCCCTAAACAGTAAAACTTCTCAACGTATGTTTCAAATTGTCCCTTAATTATACCTGCTTTCAATTTCGTCTTTAAAAACTTTTCATGCCCTGACCAACACCAAACTCTTCTCCGGTCAAAGACACACTCAAACTTTGAGACACGAACTTGAAAGGAACCTTAGAAGATGTGCCCCTGGCAAACAAAATCGACCTGTTCGAGGATTTTTCAATCACAATAATCAATCCGGAGAAATCTGGACTGGGGAGTTTTAAATGGGACAGCCTGTATATTTTTTAACATTGTTTTTTTTATAAAAAAGTAAATTGAGGTAAAGTAAAATACAATAATAAAAAAATAAGGGAAGTAAATTGAAAAACCTCCTTTTAAACCCACAAACCTATAGGGCTACACAATGACGATAATTTTTTATACTCTGCTGGAACTCTTTCACTCCTTAGGTATTTTTATTTTTTATTTGATTAGAAAAACACGTGTACTTAATGTAAGAATTTCACGAAAAATAAACGACGATAAACACGCCTATATGACACTAGAAAAACACGTGTATTTAATGTAAAAATTTCACGAGAAACAAACGTCAGAACTGCACGTGGAAGATAACTTATATTTTATCAACATTATGTACCTTTTGTTGATTAACAATATTGATTAAACGTCTTTATTGCGTCATATATAATATTTAAAAATAACGTAATTTTTTAACGTTGAATTGTCGTAATTTGTAGATACGTAGTCATTATTTTATTGTAAATCAACGTTGAATTTACGTTACGTAAAATACGTTGAAATAACGTTGAAGGTATTACCAAAATATAACGTGATATTTTCAATCATAAACGTGTTATCAACCACATACACGGCTTTTCCACGTTAAAACAACGTGCATGTGTTTAGTGGGAAAGTTTCACAAACCTTTCCTAAATTGGATTGTAACTAGTGGATGCTGGAAAATATAGAATATACTCAATATATGTATATTATGGGTATCTAGATGTTCCAATCCCATACTGTGTCGTGACCATTTTCTTTTTACTGCCTGCTCAGAATTAGTCAAGCTCCCGTCAAAACCTGCATGTATGAGTTTAGATTACATACATAACATTTGAAATCTTTTGCAGTTGTAAGTCACACGAATTCCTTCACTTCACATTGCGGTCGTTGGAAACCCCGTTTTATTAAAATTTGACAACGACCCAAACGTCGTTTCAAGTGCATTTTCACGTCGACCACTCGCTCGTCTATTATTAAAATGAAAGCACTTTGTAGGGACTGTTATTAATTTGTATTTTCTTTGTTACAACCGGGTTACTACAACAGCTGCCACTAATTAAACAACGTGATGTATGAACTCGCCGACAATTTTAAGAAAATTATACGAATTAAACACAAAGGGGTCACCTGTTACCCTTCTAAATTTCATACAGAACGAGCACAAAATTATTATTAAAACTAAACTTCACATATTCTGACATCAAAATGTACTAAAGACCTTGTTGTTAAAGTTTCATGGAAATGGCGTTTTAATCTAACTTAGTTCATGTGTATATTTCTCTAATGCTGTCTTTAAAGTTTCGTTCTTTCGTGAACTTTATCAAGTAATTTTAATGAGAATGGAGAGTTATTACCACGCTGAAACTGCACTGGCGTCTCCATAATGGTCCGATAGCTGCATAAATTTTGTGCTGGTTCAGTTACAACCCCGGGAACCTGAAACTAGGCATTGTCTATCCTGTCTTAAAATTCACTAAAACTTGTTTAGTCCTCCGTCGTTAAATATCAGATACCCGATATTTGTTGCCAAGCGTCTTGCACAAATATTAGATATTTCAGGGAAACAAATTGAGAAATTCTTTTACGGTGAAGCTTTCTTATTTGGAACACACAGACTTTTTTAATGTCTGACTCTAAAGAAAAGTTTTCCGAATACCAACCTAAAAGTGATAAAATTTGAGCGCGGGCTGTGTCTGATGCAAAAGACAATCTAGAGAGACGAAACAGGTTACAAGACCCCAATCCCAGTAAACACAACCACGTGAGAAAAACGTAAAAAAAGACGAGTACCAACGGTTGTATAGACGTTACGATGTCGCAGACTTCAACGTTACTTTCGACGTGTAAATATGACGTGTTTATAACGTCTAGTAAAACACGTTTTTTTTACGTGATTTTACCACGTTGTTAAGACGTACTGATTTTCCGTAAACAAAACAACGTGAAAAAAACGCAAATCAAACGAGTACCTACCAACCGTTGAATAGACGTTACGATGTCCCGAAATCAACGTTACTTTTGACGTGTAAAAATGACGTGTTAAAAACGTCTGATAAAACACGTCTCTTTCAGGTGTTTTTACCAGGTTGAAAAGACGTGTTGATTTTCTGAATTAAACGTCATTTTCAATGTCTCAACAAAACCTTCTGTAAACGTATTTTAAAGATATTATAAAATACGTCTTTTTAGGTGATTTTAGGAAATAATTATATTAAAAAAGTGTTGATTTTTATGACAAATATTTATTATAAAACAAACAAAAAAAATTGTTTTACCAAAGTTCAAATCTATTATAATGTATAAAGATGAATAGAAAATATAAAAATAATTACCAAAAACTATAATATCAACTATGTACTACTAATATTATAAACTATATAACTATAACTATAATTATTATTATAAAAAAAAACTAAAATAATTATTATGGGCTAATTGTCCTAATTAAATTAAATCTTTTTTTTCATGACTCGGATTGTGTGTTGCTCGACATACTGGGTCACTTTTGCCAATGTTTGCAGTACAGTTGCCCCAAAATCTATAAGAAATAACTATAAGTAACTATTGCAAAAATAAAAAATCCTTACTAGGTATATGATTGTCTTAAATGATAAAATGACACAATTTACCAGGATAAGTTGAAGCTGGAGAAAATGCTGACATTGGCGATGCATAAGACGTCATCGGGGTACAGCAAAAATCCTCTACAAGGTTTACAGTTCGACGCCGCTTACTATCAAAAAGAGACTCATCACCAAAAACTTGCCTTCTTGAGAGACTTTCTACAGATGAGTTGTTTCCTCTGCAGTTTCCCCAATTTCCTTGATGAGGTTGTTGGCCTTTTTATTGTCTGTGTCATAATTCTGTGCAAAGAAGCTCAAAAGTTACAAAATATGTATTTAATTAGAAAAATCATAAATATAATATCATATAATATATACATATTATGTATATACCTGTCTTAAAATGAATCTTAAAAACCTTGTAAGAAGGCCAGGTCTTACATAGAGTACCACTTTTGACACTTGCAGAATAAATTTAAATTAAACTGGTTAGTAGTATGCATAAAAAGTGTATATTTAGTTACTACTTTTAAATAAAATACTGTACTACTTACCTTTAGGACTTTTGGAAGCTACATAAATCTCAAAACTTGGTAAGGCAAACGAAAACGAAACGAACTGCACGATCTCAGACGAAAAATGAAAATGAACAAAATCGAACGAAGCAATGGCCAAACACAGAAGACACATCTGGAAAGAGTTTCTTGGTTTCGTTTCGTTCGGGGTGCAAGGCGCAATAAAAAAAGCTGTAAATCACGTACATTTTGAAAATTTTGTGTATTGGAAGCAGCATGTTTGTTTGTCGCCAAAAAAAATTCGATAAGGCAGAAATTGATAGTACCATTGAATATCAATACTCTAACTAATCTAACTAGAGTATTGATATTCAATGATAGTACTGATCTATACATTTGGTGATTAGTTATTTTCGACAATAAAATTACGCTCGCGTCGTCGGTTCCTCAACTTTCAGCCCCCATCATAAACCAATATCCGTTCTTCTCAAAATTCCAGCCGCTAAACGGTAAAACTTCTCAACGTATATTTCAAATTGTCCCTTAATTATACCTCCTTTCAATTTCGTTTTTAAAAACTTTTCATTTCCCGACCAACACCAAACTCTTCTCCGGTCAAAGACACACTCAAACTTCGCGACACGACTCTCAAAAGAGATTCGTTGTTTTATTTTTAATCTTTTTGCTGGTCTTTTGACACCTTCTCTTACTTCACAGCGTTTCACATAATAATTAAAGATTTTAATTTTTGTTTTCAACTTTAACAAACACATTTAAATTAATATTTGTAAGTACCTATCTACGTAAGTAAATATAGCTACCTACATTGAATTATTTCTTTGCCGTTGGTTAAAGAGTTTTTGTAATTTTTTATAACATTAACATCATAATAGAATAGGGAATGTCAATTTTATTTTTAAATTTTAATTTAATAATAATTATATGACTACTTTTAATCAGTTTTCTCTAAAACACCAAAAACAATTTTTATTATAAATACCGACGCGGGTTTCGTCAACATTGTTGGCATCATCAGTGAATCGGAAAACCGATTAAAAGTAGCTATCTACATACCACCAAAAGTGATCCAGACAATTGTTTTGTTTTTGAATAATTATATGAATTCTCAAAGAGCAATTGTTCATCTCTATTGCGAACTAGGCAGGCGAGATGATCCTAAAACATTTCAACCACGAGAAAACGTCAAACTTTCAAGGTTGTTTGGGTAAAATTCGGTGTGCCAAATGTTTACAAGAGCTAACTTAGTTGTTACCATGTTTCGTAAAAATTATGAAAGAAATGCTAGCCTTACTAAATATTTCTATTGTTTCTACTTTTAAATTCTATAACCATTCTATTTTATTTAAAATGTACATGTTATTATGTTTTATAACCCGCAACAAACAATTTACAGTGGCTTCTAAACTTGGCGCAAAAACCGCCCATATGGAATCTGTAAAAGACGCCAATGGAATGCGTTCCTTTGTAGTACATAAATTAAATATAATTATATGAGTATATAAACACGTGAATTTATTGTAAAAATTTCACGAGAAATTAATGTCAGAACTGAACGTCAAAAATTACTTATATTTTACCCACATTAATTTCTTTCTATGCTTCTATATTTGATTTTAATCGTAATTCAAATAAAAAATATAAACTAAGTAGGATTATTATACATTATGTATTTTAAAATCATCATTTTTATCTTTGAAACCCCTTAGTGAATTATAAACTTGACCACAAAAAACACCTAATAATATGACATGGAATACGTTCTTTCTAGTGTTTATTTGCCTAGAAAAACACGTATACTTAACGTGAAAATTTCACGAAAAGTAAACGGCGCCAAAACACACCTCGAATGCGTTTTTATTTATAGTATGGATGGTTAAAATTTTACGAGAAATAATAGTCAAAAATAATAATTTAGACTTCACCGCCATTCGTTCTTTTCTATTTTATATAATTTGATTTAAGTTATGATTTAAATAATAAATATATATTTTTTAACATGATTTTTTATAAAAAAATTAAATTGAGATAAAGTAAAATACAATAATAAAACAAATAAGGGAAGTAAATTGAAAAACCTCCTTTTAAACCCAAAAACCTATAGGGCTACACCATGATGATGATTTTTTATACTCTGCTGGAACTCTTTGACTGCTTAGGTAATCTTATTTTTTATTTGATTAGAAAAAGACGTGTACTTAATGTAAGAATTTCACGAAAAATAAACGACGACAAACATGCCTATATGACACTAGAAAAACACGTGTATTTAATGTAAAAATTTCACGAGAAACAAACGTCAGAACTGCACTTGGAAAATAACTCATATTTTATCAACATTATGTACCTTTCGTTGATTAACAATATTGATTAAACGTCTTTATTGCGTCATATATAATATTTAAAAATAACGTAATTTTTTAACGTTGAATTGTCGTAATTTGTAGATACGTAGTCATTATTTTATTGTAAATCAACGTTAAATTTACGTTACGTAGAATACGTTGAAATAACTTTGAAGGTATTACCGGTATTACTAAACAAAATATAACGTGATATTTTCAACCATAAACGTGTTATCAACCACATACACGGCTTTTCCACGTTAAAACAACGTGCTTGTGTTTACTGGGATCAAGGTAATTAGATTTTGCATAAATAGAGTTAATATTTAATGATATTTTAGTTCAGTTAGTTGTTTCCTGTTATGATTGTAAATATAAATGAATCACTATGGACAAAATTATCATAGGTGGCAATTACAGTAATATTGTAACGGACGTGGACCCGAGATGACTCATCGCTGTAGCGGCGTCATCAATTGCGAGAATATGCTGGATTTATACTACAACGTACTCGAGTATGACTCATCTTTTGGAATATCCGGTACAGATCGAGAGCGCCATGAAACACCTGAATCGGTCTAGAAAGATTTAGCCGGTATATTTATTAGAGGACATTCCAGCGGAAGTCAGTCTAGTCTAGTGAGTCACTCGTCTCATCGAGGATTAGTGGGTCGAGTCGGACAGTTGCTTTTATATATCCGGAGTACCGCGCGATGTGTAAATAAATAATACGAGACTTGCCGGTGAAGAAGTAATTTGTAAATAGTGTAAATAATGTAAAATAGTGTACTGTTTGAAGTTTAAATAATTTGAACATAGTATTCAAATAAATAATGGAACCCGGAAACGCTACAATATGTTTTTTAGTTAAATAAGCTTTTGCAACCACTTTGGTTCTCGACATATCTATTTTCTATAATAATCCGTATTTATCTGAGACAAAGTTGTCAAGACATCAGTGGAATACCAGGGCTAGAAAAACATCCATATTATTAAATGGTGTAATATACTATATTTTATATAATATTTCATTATCATAGTACAGAGCAGAAATGTGGTACAAATAATACGGCTGCACAGAAAAAAACAAGTGGACAGAATGTTGCAAAAGTTTGGTTGGAGATAGCTCTTTATCTCCGGTTTAATGTTTTGATTTTTTTGTTTCTCTTTTTTTTATCTAATTAACTGCTACTAGGAATTACTAACTATGTTCTTCTAATATCTCAAACTACTTCTACTTGAATTAAAATTTAAATATATCTAAGTCGAACTCCACAAACTTTAATAACTGTAAAATTACTAATGGAAAATTACCATTAGTAATTTTACAGTTATTAAAGTGTGTGGAGTTTGACTTAGATATGTTTAAATTTTAAGTTAAATTTACTCCACCTGGATTTAAGAACATTCTTCTGGTTTACTTCTACTTGGCTAACAACTGTACACAAATATTGATCGGATGGTATTTAATAAAGGATTAGTTCCTGAAGAGGGCTAAATGATGTTGTTAGTACATGGAACCGATTATGTTGTAAATTGTGTCGCTTTAATTGATAATGCCGCCATTTTTGAGAGATTTTTTGTTCTAATCAATTTCTCACAACAAGAGGTTTTTGTATTATCAAATAGGACTACATTACAGTATTTAAACAAACTCTAGCAAATAGTAAAGTCACTGGTATGAGTAAGCAAGCAAATTTTATAGGAGGCAGACCATAAAATCTTACTAATTAAATATAATAAACGCGAAAGTTTGGGGGACAAAGTTGGGATGGATGGATGTTTGTTGCTCAATCACGCCAGAACGGCTGAACGGTTCTGGATGAAATTTGGCAGAGATTTTGATCCCGGAAAGATGTACGGTTCTCGTGGGATAGATTAGTTTTTGTTTTTCACAGAGCAAGGATCGACATGATTTTTGCAAAGTGAATCATAAATGAATGCAGATGAATGAGAGTAATAGGTCTTACGGCGCCGGTGGTTTAGACGGTAGCTACGTCCCCGTCCCAAGCGGTACCCGATGTTAGCTATGCCCCCGGTCCCAAGGGAGCCCCGATGGTAGCTACGCCGCTTGTCCCAAGGGAGCTTTCAAGGGGAACTCCACGGCCTTGTCCCAAGGGGGCTTACAAAAGAAACCCCAATGGTAGCTACGCCCCCCTGCCCCAAAGGCGCCTCTCTTGAGGGCCCTTGAATTACATTTGTTTTTACTTTTGTGTTGTTTCGCAATCTGTCCAACAAATCTGTCGGGTCAGCTACCTAATAATTACCCAAATTTAAATGCTGATATTGTTTAAGATTTACAGTAATTATTGGTGGTCTAACCCGTACAACCCCGAGGTGGCTACGTTTATGGACAGAAAAATAATAGTTTGCAAATTAGATAGACGTGTACGTGCGATAAGTTTGACAGAAATATAAATGATCTTCTATGATGATATTCTTTGATATCTTTTGTGAATTGCCTTTGTGAATTATTAAAGGTTCCGAACTTCAACGACACATTAAAAGATGGTTAAATTTGGGAGTTCTCAACACAAATGAAAAACGTATCACATAGGAAGAAGTCATTGTGGCACTTAGGAGAAGAATGGCAAATCCGCGTGAAAGGATAGGATCAAACCAGCGATGGTGAAATACATGGGACAGGAAATACATGGGGTAGAAAACCAATAATGGACGACCGTACGACTGCGGCAATAGTACCGATTTCGAAACAATACTGTAAGGGAGTCTCTCTGCTGAACATAGCGAGGAAAATTTACGAAAAAAATTTGGAAAACAAACTAAGTATTCAAATAGATCGAAAGACACAAGAAAATCAAGCGGGGTTTTGTCAGGGAAGAAGTACTGAAGAGTGGACAATATGAGGAAAAAGTGCTAATTTGTGCCATCGGTTTGGAAAAGGCTTTTGATACGTTACCTACAACGGGAATATAGGAATGTGTGGAAGAACATGGTATTACTAAATGCCTCGAGGATGCAATATATTAAAATTACCGCATAGGAATAGGTGTGGAAAAAGCAGGAAAGTTTGTCTCAAAAAAGGGGTAAGACAAGAAGTTATATTGAGTCAATTACTCTTTATAATGGTTATGGACCAAATAGAAAAAAAAAAACTAGTGACAGTAATCACGTACTTGGGATAAGAAACCTTCAACAGTTGTTGGCACCAAGCAGTAGAGCTTAACAATAAACAATAATAATGTGCAAAGGGGACCTGCAAAAATATGGAATGAAAATCAACTGAAAACTGAAGTGATGGTAACAGCCAATATTCAGGGATTCGTTGATATCTATATAAATGGACAGAGACTTAGACAAACTAATTTTCTAATTAACTTGGTGCCATGTTTGACTGTGAAGGAATAGAAAACGCGGCAAGGCTAAACTAAAAGGAGCTAAAAGGACTTTCCGCGAAAGAAATTTACGGTGACATACTTTTAAGGCAACAATGTCCTTCCTATGCCACGAAAAAAAACTAGGTTGCCGACTTCAAAAGAGGAAGAAACTTCATGAGTGATGGAAGATTTGTTTCTGTGACTACCCCATAAAATGTTGAAGCTCTATATGATATAATTTTAGACGATGGAAGAATTGGGTTGGAACGCATATCAGAGATTTTGGACATCTCGTACGAATGGGTTTTCCACATTGTTCATACTGATTTGGGTATGAAAAAATATCAGCAAAATGGATCCCTAAATGCTTGAATGCCGACCAAAGCGGCATTTTTTTGGATCGAAGCGAAACGTGGGTCTATCATTATGATCAATAGACTAAGGAGCAGTCAAAAAAATAAGAAACACGCTGGGTCACCTCGCCCCAAAAAATTTCGTGTTCAGAAATCAGAAGAAAACGGTTTTGCTTCAATTTTTAGAACAAAGAAGAGATACTTATTACGTATTATTCTTCACGGTTAACTAAACTTCGCGAAAAAATTGTGGACAAACGCTAAGGAAAAGTGTCTAAAGGAGTGCTTTTTGCTCACAAATCGCTGGTGGCTTTGCAAACAATGAACGAATTGGGGTTTGAACTGATTGATCATTCCCCATATTCCCCTGATTTAGCCCCCTCATATTATTATCTATTCTCAAAACTGAAAAACCGACTGAAATGACATAAATTTAGTTCAAATGAAGAGGTAATAAGTGTTGTCGAGAACACGTTTGCAGATCAAGACAAAGATTTTTTTTAAAAGGTCTAGAGTTACTTTATAATCTGTCCAACAAATCTGTCGGGTCAGCTACCTAATAATTACCCAAATTTAAATGCTGATATTGTTTAAGATTTACAGTAATTATTGGTGGTCTAACCCGTACAACCCCGAGGTGGCTACGTTTATGGACAGAAAAATAATAGTTTGCAAATTAGATAGACGTGTACGTGCGATAAGTTTGACAGAAATATAAATGATCTTCTATGATGATATTCTTTGATATCTTTTGTGAATTGCCTTTGTGAATTATTAAAGGTTCCGAACTTCAACGACACATTAAAAGATGGTTAAATTTGGGAGTTCTCAACACAAATGAAAAACGTATCACATAGGAAGAAGTCATTGTGGCACTTAGGAGAAGAATGGCAAATCCGCGTGAAAGGATAGGATCAAACCAGCGATGGTGAAATACATGGGACAGGAAATACATGGGGTAGAAAACCAATAATGGACGACCGTACGACTGCGGCAATAGTACCGATTTCGAAACAATACTGTAAGGGAGTCTCTCTGCTGAACATAGCGAGGAAAATTTACGAAAAAAATTTGGAAAACAAACTAAGTATTCAAATAGATCGAAAGACACAAGAAAATCAAGCGGGGTTTTGTCAGGGAAGAAGTACTGAAGAGTGGACAATATGAGGAAAAAGTGCTAATTTGTGCCATCGGTTTGGAAAAGGCTTTTGATACGTTACCTACAACGGGAATATAGGAATGTGTGGAAGAACATGGTATTACTAAATGCCTCGAGGATGCAATATATTAAAATTACCGCATAGGAATAGGTGTGGAAAAAGCAGGAAAGTTTGTCTCAAAAAAGGGGTAAGACAAGAAGTTATATTGAGTCAATTACTCTTTATAATGGTTATGGACCAAATAGAAAAAAAAAAACTAGTGACAGTAATCACGTACTTGGGATAAGAAACCTTCAACAGTTGTTGGCACCAAGCAGTAGAGCTTAACAATAAACAATAATAATGTGCAAAGGGGACCTGCAAAAATATGGAATGAAAATCAACTGAAAACTGAAGTGATGGTAACAGCCAATATTCAGGGATTCGTTGATATCTATATAAATGGACAGAGACTTAGACAAACTAATTTTCTAATTAACTTGGTGCCATGTTTGACTGTGAAGGAATAGAAAACGCGGCAAGGCTAAACTAAAAGGAGCTAAAAGGACTTTCCGCGAAAGAAATTTACGGTGACATACTTTTAAGGCAACAATGTCCTTCCTATGCCACGAAAAAAAACTAGGTTGCCGACTTCAAAAGAGGAAGAAACTTCATGAGTGATGGAAGATTTGTTTCTGTGACTACCCCATAAAATGTTGAAGCTCTATATGATATAATTTTAGACGATGGAAGAATTGGGTTGGAACGCATATCAGAGATTTTGGACATCTCGTACGAATGGGTTTTCCACATTGTTCATACTGATTTGGGTATGAAAAAATATCAGCAAAATGGATCCCTAAATGCTTGAATGCCGACCAAAGCGGCATTTTTTTGGATCGAAGCGAAACGTGGGTCTATCATTATGATCAATAGACTAAGGAGCAGTCAAAAAAATAAGAAACACGCTGGGTCACCTCGCCCCAAAAAATTTCGTGTTCAGAAATCAGAAGAAAACGGTTTTGCTTCAATTTTTAGAACAAAGAAGAGATACTTATTACGTATTATTCTTCACGGTTAACTAAACTTCGCGAAAAAATTGTGGACAAACGCTAAGGAAAAGTGTCTAAAGGAGTGCTTTTTGCTCACAAATCGCTGGTGGCTTTGCAAACAATGAACGAATTGGGGTTTGAACTGATTGATCATTCCCCATATTCCCCTGATTTAGCCCCCTCATATTATTATCTATTCTCAAAACTGAAAAACCGACTGAAATGACATAAATTTAGTTCAAATGAAGAGGTAATAAGTGTTGTCGAGAACACGTTTGCAGATCAAGACAAAGATTTTTTTTAAAAGGTCTAGAGTTACTTTATAAACGTTGTACAAAATGTATAAATTTCAAAGAAGATTACCTTGAATTAATAATTTCTTTAAAATTTAAATATATCTAAGTCGAACTCCACCAACTTTAGTGAGCGTAAAATTACAAATGGAACATGTTTCGGCAGAACACTACTGCTATCATCAGCCCTAATTTAATAAGAGATTAGTGATACAATTGCTGAATTACAAGAGGGGTTCTTACATTAAAGAATTTTAAAAAATTATGACTTTATTTTTAATTAAATTTGACGTTTTGAAAAGGTTGCATGATTTTTAAAACATTTCGTAAAAACATTTTATAAAATTAAATGTTTAATTTTAATAAAAAATCTGGATAAGTTATCTGTTTTAAATGAAACTTTAATTTAAAAAAAAAATTTTCTTTCCAAAGGCCTTAAATACAATGTCAAACAATTAAATATCCAACACGTAAAAGAAACACTTGCAGTTGAAACAGAAATCATTACCAATCATTATAATACACCATTGATACCCGATAGCATTCCATCACTAGTAACTACATTAACCACCTTATCTAAAGACCCCACAATATCACAAAGAACATTTCAGATTCAAACATGATTAAAAGCTTAAAAACAAAAATTAAAGGAAACAACATTTGTATTAGTAAAGTTGACAAGAGTAATTGTTTGGTAATTCTTAACAAACAAGATTACTTAAACAAAGTAGAGAACTTCTTAAAATCTGGTGACTTTACTAAACTCAAAAAAGATCCTACAACAAAATTTGTTTCCAACCTTAAATCTACGCTCAAAGACCTTTCAGATACTGTTAAATATTTCGACCCACAAGCTTTCACACTAATACCCATGAATCCTTGCATACCTAGACTATACGGTACGTCTACCTAAAATACATAAAACTCAAACTTTTCCCATTAGACCAGTTGTTTCTTTTGTCAATTCACCTGTATCAATACTTTAAAAATGGCTTAATACAATTCTTAGACAAGATTTAGATTTTAATAACAAATTTGCAATAAAAAACTCAATAAATAAATTTCCAAATTCCATCAGACACTAGACTTGTTTCATTTCAAACCTACTATTTAATTCTAATATCCCAACCATGCATGCACTAAATTTACATTCACTTTGTGAGACTGTCCTAGATCAAAATTTCTTTCAATTTAATAATAATTTGTATTCACAAGACTCAGGCTTAGCAATAGGTTCTAATTTGTCACCTCTTTTAGCAGAAATATTCATTAATAACTTAGATCAGTTTTTAAGTTCTTCACCCTCTAAAGATCATTTTCTCTTTTGGTACAGATATGTAGATGACATAATTGCTTTATTCAAAAGACCTGATTCTGAGCTTGATCACGCACTCAGCAACTTAAATTCTTTAAACCAATCCATTAAATTCACCGTTGAAATTGAAATAAATTTCCAAATTCCCTTTTTAGACTTGTTTATCACTAGAAATAATAATACTTTTAAATTTGACATTTATAGAAAACCTAGTATCACAGATTGCGTAATACCTTTTGACTCTTGTCACCCTGTTTCCCATAAATTTGCAGCTTTTTATTCCTTTTTCCACCGATTATTTTCTATACCACTATCAAATTCATCTTTTCAAACAGAACAACATTAAACAAATTGCTTCAAATAATGGATATTCTTTAAAAACTATAAATAAATTATACTATAGATACTATAACAAATTCAAATACACACACCACTTGGTTAAAAATCCTTCAGAAACAATTTCCTTTTCAAATTCATTAACATACTTTAGTGTCGTCTCAGAGAAATGTTCAAAAATACTTAAGAAAAACGGTTTTAAAGTTTCATTTAAAACAGATAACAACTTATCCAGATTTTTGATTAAAAGTAAAGATCCATTAGATTCTAATCGTCATCAGGTGTATACAAATTAAACTGCTTTTCTTCTGAGTCATTCTACATAGGTCAGACAGGTCGCAAAATATCAGACCGTATTAAAGAACATTTCAGGCACATCTACAACAACACAGATCTTGATACTCCTCCATCAACACTTTCTTCTTTCGCCAATCATATATTAATAACGAAACATACTTTTTCACCATCAAATACCAAGTTGATTCATAAATGCAATAAAGGCCGAAAATTAGATTTTCTTGAGACTTTGGAAATAAGGAAAGCCTTGAAACTGGAAAACAGATCTTGTTTAAACGAACAGAATAATTTCAATAATCCCATTATTAATTCACTATTTTAATTTTTTACCACTCAAACAGACTTACCAGATTCTCTTTGATCCATTTTAATTTTTACATTTTATAAAATGTTGTTTTTACGAAATGTTTTAAAAATCATGTAACTTTTTCAAAACGTCAAATTTAATTCAAAATAACGTCAAAGTCATATTTTTTTTTTAAATTTTAAGCTAAGAACCCCTCTTGTAATTCATCAATTGTATCATTAATCTCTTGTTAAATTAGGGCTGATGATGGCAGTAGTGTTCTGCCGAAACATGTTCCATTTGTAATTTTACGCTCATTAAAGTTTGTGGAGTTCGACTTAGATATATTTAAATTTTAATTTAAATTTACTCCACCTGGATTTAAGAACATTCTTCTGATTTATAAATGATTTCTTTATTTGAGATTTGAGTGAGTGAGTGCAGTGAGTCGTGCGTCGTAGTTGAGAAAATAAAATCCGGTATTACTATCAGAGGTATAGAAGCGACAGAATAAGAAATGTCAACATACGAGAAATCTAAAAGTGGCACCGCTAATAAAAATAATCGAACAGAAAATCGTGGTTCAGGCATGTGGTGCAAATGCCAAATGACAAATTAGAGAGAGTAATTCGGGAAAGAAACACGGACAGAAAGACACAAAGAGGTAGATCAAAAGCATCGTAGAACGCTGGCGTCGGGAAAATATTAAAAGAAAACTGTCACTGAATAAAAGAGTCAGGAGATAATATTGCCAACCCCACCTAGATATCTGACGGTAAACGAGGAAGTAAGTAAGTAGTTAATTTTAATTAATAGTAAGTAGTTAATGTTAGATTTTACTATTTTATAGTATCACCAAAGACAATTGGGACAGATATATGGGTCATAAATTTACACTGCGATTGGGCACGCACCGATACGAACCTTAATGCTAACATCGACAGCTTGGCAATCTCTTATCAGAAAGTGGATTTATTACTCCTAATTGTTCTCCAAACAAAGGTTGACCGGTATCTATTTTTGTACAGTTCGAATAATGACTTTTATACCACATGTGTTTTATTTTATTGTTTTCCTTCGGTATTCTTAACATTTAAATCTGATTTGTTACCTGATGCTAACGCCAAGTTCTGAAGTTATTATTCGAAGCCACCGTGCACCGCCCACAATTAAGGTGCCTTTTTTGGGACATTAATAAAGCATGTTTGCCAATTATCCCTTAATTAAAGCGACAAATCCCGTTCCATAATTCGGTATTTGGTCGCCAGGGTTCGGTCCCTAACGCTCGTCCTAAGCGATGCTCAGTGTGGCGGAATGAGAGACCGTAGCACTTCGTGCCCAGTTAGATCGACCTCTCTTTTAACAAGGTGTTGCAGATCAACGCCTGTTATAATAGTTAATTCGAGATCCGACGATCAAAGAAAATAAATTCTTGTTTGCGGACCCAGATAACGAAAACATATAAAACCTCAGGCCACAGGATTATGACGCAAAGTAAAACAATATTTTCCAAATTCCCGGTGCGTTCCCTCTCTTTGCTACATTTTCCGACTCTGTGTCTGCACGACTGCCTTCATCAATAACCTTTTATATCCATCTGTCGTATTGATTGCCCGCAGGTCGGAGGTGCCGAACCAAGGAGACGTTACAGAGCCGCTCGCAGGACGGAAAATTACTTAAGGTGGAAATCGCTAAAGTAAACAAAGAATTTTGGGCTTAAGTTGTCCCGGGACACAAATTTGAGCAAACAAGACAGAGAACTCTAAAATTAAGTTTGTGATGTTATATTTCCTTTCAGACGTAAGTAACCTGAAATTTTGTGGTCTACCTTCGGAGAGCTCAACAAAAACACCGCTTTGTGGCTCGTAATTACACGGACGTGCAGATATAAAATTACGGTAAATGGAGGACCGAGTTTTAAAAAAAGTTACGTACTTTGAAAAATAAGTATCTATACGCGGATTTTGGGGTACAATAATTTAGAAATTGGTGCCTATATTTTTAAAATGGGGGTCTCAAAACGATGGACCGCCCTATGAAAACATTACGTTTTTGGGATCGCAATTCTAATTTTCGAAAACAAATTGACCGATTTAATATGGCGGAGCCGCTGAATAAAAAATGTGTCAAATATTCTGTCAAAATATGCGATTTCTCAGGTCACTCTTCGATATTCGACGGGGTAGTAGGGCTATTCAGCCTCTCAGAACGTCGACCATCGGTGATCTCCTGTTGAACTCTACTCGCATTTCTGTTCCCAAGATTCCCAGTTTCTTTGCAAAGTTCAGGATGTCACTAAGAGGCCTCTTCTTCACTTCTTCAGGTGTCAGTCAAATTGCATAATCTGCATACTTCACTGTCTACTAGTCTCATATTTTTAAGATGGTAGGGCAGTATCCTATGAGTAGGCCTGTAATGAGCTTAATTTCTTTCTTGGATAAGAAGAGAAGCTTTTTAGCATTCTGTGGTGAGTACTCGATAAATTTGTATTTTAACATACGCATGGAAGCTCACGACATCGCTTGCAATACAACCTCACAATTCTCAATGAATTCCTCGTTTACTTTAAGTACCTCAGTAGTAAAAAAAAAAAATCATTACCGTCCTCCTTTTGGACTGTCGATGCGCAAACCATTTTTTTTTTAAATAATCACGAATTTCTTTTTCGGTGGACAACTTTTTCTTTCGCCCCTACAAAACATCCGCACCATTAGGGCCGTTTTGTAACTCGTCATCCGTAAATCGTTCTTTATCCTTGTAAATATTGTTGAAATAGATTTCACTATATAAATATATCGGGTGTTCATTTAAATTAGTCATCAAGTCGCCTATAAATTTGACATAACATTTTAACGTATGTCTGTTGCCAATTTTTTTTAACTTGACAGTTGTAACTTTCAGTCGTTAAATTTAAATTAATTAAAATAAAAAATAAACTTTTACTCAGTTACCCCAGTTAGCTACCTGGTGGTAGATGTGCGAGGACAAGCGCAACACCTGTTTTGTGCGCAAGACCGTTCGTGTTAAGCCTCCAACTTTTTCGTGTTGTCTTGTCTTCGGCTTTTTGCGTTTGTACACGCGCGTTTTCAGATAGTTCAGAATTGGATGAATGGAAGAAAATTGAAGAGTTGAGACTGAAGCCCCAAACAGCTGGTAATCTGTTGATACACCTTTGTTGTAAAGCACTACGAATAAGAACGCATTTGTTTAAAACTGGCGTCCTAACCGAGAGGAATTGGAGGTTTTGTTTTTCATACTGGTTTTGGTTTATAATGGATTTAGCTAAACTTATTTCATTGCAGGTACATGCAATGGCAACATTTTGTGCAGTTCATGGTTGCAATAACAGAAATAATAGGGAAGTCAATAAAAAAAATTGGATTTCCTTCAGTGCGAGATTGAAGAGGTCGCGATTTACCTGAGGGCATTAAACAACGCGAGTGTTGGTTAAAAGCCATTTAGACACGTCCAGTAATGGTATTACCTAGACATCAGAGCGCAAAAAAGCGAATTTTAGAAGTGGTCCAAGAGGTAATAGTATTAATTAATTTGTTGTGATTATGGTATGTAAAATTTTAAAAGTAGATAAAAATACTAATCATGCAGTTTTCAAATAAATGTTACACAAACAAATTAAGGTTCAAAGTATTAACAGAGCATGGGAGAATCAAAAAAACATTACTTTGGTGTTTTATGTATCTTTTTAAATAAATGTATGTTTAAAAGAAATTAATAACTGAAGTTTTTGGAGATGTTCTGGCGTTAGATTTGGAGTATTGGTTAAAATTATTGGTTCTAAATAATACAAATTACCAATTTAAACTTAAAGAAAACAACACTTATTTAGAAAAAAATTTGCTTGTGGCAGGTTATGATGAATTTCTTGCTTGTGTGTGCGTTTGGTATTGGGCTTGCAAAATATTTTATTTTTAATGTTCTAATCTTATTTTCATTTTCTAGGTTTTTAATTAAAGACCTTGTGGGATTACACATGGCTGAGGTAATAACGCCAGCATTTTTAAAGGGAAAACGTCAACTAGAACCTATAGCTATTGAATCGACCAGGACGTTGGCAAGTATGAGAATTCACATAGAAAGTATTATTGGGTTGTTGAGACAGAAATAAAAGGGACAAAGAAAAAGAATGAAAATATTGCTGTTTTAGATTAAGTGTTATCAGTTTGTAGTGCTTTTGTTAATCTTTGTCCATCAATTATAATTATTGAATTTTTTTCTTAAATATAATTTTTATTTGTAATTTGCATAATTTGGATTAAGTGTCAAGTTGAACGATACCATTTTATTTGCGCTTTTTGTTTGAATATAGCACCATTTGATCCCCATCATCGGGTTGACGGCACTGACACCATAGCTGAGTCTGTAATTTATTTAATAATAATTAATGTAATTATTGTAATAAGTCGATGTGAGCATTGTGGAAACTCAACTGACCTTATTTCCATTGCCTCTGGAACTTCAATGTCCCTATTTGTTGAAGGTTGGACCTGTTCCCCAGAGGTAAAAAACTTGCCTAATAGGCAAAATATTTTTTTCTTGTAAATTTAATGCCTTGTTGGATTCTTCTAACAAAAAAGTGAGGTAAAAAATTATTTTTTCCACAAATAAATCTTTGGGACTAAAAAGTGCAAAATAAGTTATGTCCAACTTTGTCAGGCTTGTTTTTTTTTCTTCAATCAATTGGCATTTGCTGGTGTCCTTAGTGCAATACAGACATTTTACTTTCACACAGCTTTGACCACAAATGTCAATACCTACTTACAGATGGTTTATTAATCGACGTTCTACATGCCTCTTTAAAATTTGACCACTTGCTTGTTTGCCTCTGTTGGTGGGTTTCAGCCTGAATGTTTTGAATTCGCAAAGGCTGCTCACAATGATTTTTTGTATGTCCTATTGCCTGGAGCTCTTTCAAATTTAAGGTTTTATATTTCTCATGAAATAATTTTGTAAAGAGCAAATCCTGAAACTCCTCAGGGTTTTCATGAGTGTTTTCTTCTAATAATGTGGAGAATAGACACAAATTGAATTGAATTGAAAATACATTTGTTTTCTCACTTTTGAATTACAATTTTTCTTAAATCTAACAAATTTTTATGTGTGGGTCGTGCTTAGACTTAGGGCCTTTTCAGCACGTGACTATATAATCCTAAGGTCTTAATTATGTCAAATTTACAACGGGAATCTTAAATCTAATACAATGTTCATTTGAGAAAATTGAACAAAACAAACCAAAAAGAAAAGAATGTTCTGGTGGTGTCTTGTTCCGTCCTGAGGTCTTCTCCTTTGTGGTTGTTCTTGCGTTCTCGAGTGCTCTCCGTGGGCACTCTGGTTGGTGGTCTTGTCTATGTTGGTTCCGGGGTACTGCCAAGGAAGCCAAGGAATTGCTGTATTTCGGCTAATTATTCGGTCATCAAAGAACTCTCTTATGTAGTTAAGCGTTTCCACTGTTGTATGAGGGGTGGCTCCATCTTGCCAATATTGAAGCTCATCATCGTGAAGTTGTTCAAAAAATTGCTGTAAAATTTCTGTCCGATATCTTTGAGCGTTCAATGTACCTAATAGTGAAATAGTGAACCATAGTGAAATCAACTTAATGGTTTTTTTGGATGTTTAAATTTACCTTGAAAAAATATGGGCCCAATTATTCGTATATGAGTACATCCAGCCCAAACACCAATTTTAGGTGAATGTAACGGCTGTTGTAAAATTTCGTGCGAATTTTCTGTACTCCAGATTCTGGTGTTTCGAGAATTTAAATAACCGGATTGATGAAACCACGCTTTGTCAGAAAAAATTACTCTCTGTGAAAATTCCCCATTTTGATTCATATTGGTAAACCAGTTGCAAAAATTCAGTCTTTGCGGATAATCGGCTGGTAAAAATTCCTGTACCATTGAAATACGATATGGAAACATCTCTAAATCTTTGTGCAACATTTTGTGGGTTGTTCCAATCGAAAGATTCACTTGCTGGTGTAGTCGTCGAATAGATGTTTTTGGATTATTTTCCATTATTTGTTCCGCTTGGGCAATAACCTCTGCTGTACGTTTCCTTGGGGCCCCACTGCCAGGCTTTCGTAAAAGACTACCAGTTTCATTAAACTGTTTCAATATTCTGTCCAAGGTTTTTTTTTTAAATTGCATATAGTCCACTACAAAATTTGGAAATTCTTGGAGACAGTCCTCTATTGAATGTACCCAAACTCCATCCACTTTGGTCCCATTTCAGAAATACCTTGTTAGTAAAAACACTTTTTGTTCAAACTTGTACGCCATCGTTTCGCCGTAAACAGTACCAACGAACTCAATCGAACTGTTGAATTTTCTATCGATATCACTGTCGATATGACAACTGTTAAAACACAGTGGTAAAACGTCGAAGAAAACCGCCAGCACTAGTTATCCAAAGACTGTCAAATGTCACTACCATTTTAGGTTACTGTGATGTTAGTATGAATTTTATGAAGCAAAAAATCACATGCGTTTTTCAATTCGTCTTCGTTACTCAAAAAATCATAAGCAACTTGATGACTAATTTAAATGAACACGTGTTACAAGCCGCACATGTTCTTCTACCCACACTGTCCCAATAACCTAAAGCAAACGAAGTCGGAAACCCACACGAAACAAATGAAAAATCGCAGGTATAGCAACGACGCCCACGTTCAAGCATTTTCTTTCATTCACAATACCATCAGCAAATAAGCATCTATTTTGATATAAGAGCGTAGGAGTGATATAGTGCAAAATGCAAGAGCATTTTCCAGTACAAGTTTGGTTCTTAACAAAGAGGGAGTTTTATTGAAAATAGAAAAAGAAAAAAATTGACAGTGAGACATGAAAATTTTATTAACTAGCAACGGTAGTAATGGCTTTTCAAAGGCAATAGGCATACTTATTTTAAACCAGAAGAATGTTGATGAATCCAAGTGGAGTAAATTTAAATTAAAATTTTAAATAATTTTTAATATTCTTTAAGGTAAGAACCCCTCTGTAATTCATCAATTGTATCATTAATCTCTTGTTAAATTAGGGCTGATGATGGCAGTAGTGTTCTGCCGAAACATGTTTCATTTATAATTTTACACTTATTAAAGTTTGTGGAATTCCACTTAGATATATTTAAATTTTAATACTTATTTTAGTCTGGTGCCACTAAAGGGATGACCCAAAAGACTGCTGACTAGATGATTAAAAGGGTAACTCTTTTCATAATCTTTTATAGAGCTCATTTCTTATTTAAGATGTGTTCTTAAGTAAATCGAAAGATGTTTTATTAGCAATCACAATATGGGAAATAATGGCACATCAATGTCCTCATAAACTGCATGTAACACGAGATGATTTTAGACTCTGAGAAACTATTCATTGGATAAAAAAACAGTAATATTAAAACACTGGTAGTTCCTGCATTATCAGATGATAACAGGTTGCAACAAAAAAATTTCTCGGGGGTAAATTCCGAGTCTGATTGGGAACATCACGATCTCCGAGGAGTGCAATTTCCATCCGTATGATTTACATTTTCAACGAATCTCGCTGATATGATCGACGCCATGACGGTCTCAAGGGTTCAGGGGTTGATGGCAAAAACAGGCCGATAATCACCTACCCGTTTGCGATTCGATTTCCCGACCGTTATATCTAATGACCTCTAGGAATTGCGATGACGTGGGAAAATACAACTCTCCGGATTTATGAGGTTAGTGCAATTACAGGAGGAAGAATTATTTACCTGCACAAATGGGATGTTTTTTAATGTTGTTCCATTTACCATTAATTATGCGATATTTTAATGATTTTAAACGAATGCAGCTGTTGAAATCTTTTTATTCTACAAAATTTAATTACGTAATCAGTACAGAATGGGATTAAATTAAGCCCATCGCATTTTATTTAAAGCCCGCATTTGTTTGTTTTCGACTGTTCAATTTTTGCGGCATTTTATTAATCTATGCAAATATTGTTATGCTTGACCGATATACGCATGAGATTAACGTTTTAGTAAAAATTGTTGACAATATTGGGAGCATTTATCAAAACCCGCTGTGATAAAATATTGGTATTCAAAATAAAAAGAATCGTTTTAAATCTGTTATATGGTGATGACGCTACACGGTTAACGTAACTTGGTACCTCTACCCCTCACGGGCTTTCAGCAGACGTGGAAAAACTTTTGGATATTTGTACTCCAAAAATTTTTCGTTGATCAGATCAGATAAAAATAACACGTAAAATTACTTCTACTTCTTTAATTTTTCTGATGATGCATGTATTAATACTCGTTTCAGACTCTAAAATAACAAAGGGGTGTTAAATATAAAACACATTTTTTTTTTCAAGATAAGCCGCAAAAAGCCGACCGGAATTTCAATTAATATTTCGGACGCGATATTAGTAGGACCCAGACCTTATTTAACTTAGTTTCTATTCTTCAATTCAAAAGAGGAAACGGACCAATTAAAACTTGTAACTCGACCGAAAAATTTCTTTCGCCGATATTATAGAAACTATTAGTGGGATAATTAAGTTCCTGACAGCGCATGCGTTTCGAATTATAAACACAATTAATACTAAATTATTCCGGGATAACACCCTCGCCCTTACAGCAATGCTAATTAAATTTAAATGCGTAGGTGAAATAAGGTTAATTACAACCGTAGACCTAAGAAACAGTAAGGGGAGAACTTGTCGGTTATAATTTACCTTTAATAACCCGTATTTGGGACTCGACCTTGTTTTTTGAGGCCCTTGTCTTTCGGTGAGAATAGATACGGAATAGAGTAAAATAGTGGTATGTGTAAATTTTTCAAAATAATATTTGCTAAGTTTGATATACCTAGCCACAGGCAGTACAGAAGTGAAGAAAGTGACAAAGTTAAATAAAAAAAAACAAGAGAAAAAAGAGTGTTAGATTTATCTTCTATGAAGGAACTTGAAATGGAAATAGCCACAAAGGCCGTAAAGACTGGAAGGCTAGCAACCCAGGTTAACACCTGTCATCGCCCGTATCACCACACTAATTGTAATCTCGCCTAAATAGTTCGACTTAAATATATTTAAATTTTAATTGTAATTTATTAATATGATTTCAAATTAATACGTCAAACAAAACATCAAGATCTCTCAAGGGTGGATCACATTGAAAACGGGAATCTCAGAATTAAGCTAACACTTAGAAATAATATTGTATGGCCAAGACTAAGTACCTACTAAATATCTTGGACGTAAAATATATTGCCGTTCTAGAAACTTAACAATCTAGGAATTGCAAAGTTGTTCCAATAAAAATTTTACTCTTTTCAATTTAATTACTTTAGAGAGGAACTGCAGGATTCCTCAAAGTAACTTTTCTCCAAGAAGTTGCGGCGTCCAATCAGCGATTTACGACGTTGTATTATAACCCCAACCGACGTTATAAAGGATTTTATTAAATTTTAATTGGCGGCAATAAAAACAGTTTAAATTTGCACCGCGTCGAGCTTATGGCGCTGTCTGGCGAAAATAAATAACAGGGGTAAATTTGTTTAAGGGAAATTTACTGTTTGCGATTTACTTTTTAATATAATTAGGGCCTTTGGACTCGAGGGACATTTTTGCGAAATCTGCGTGGTTTCGTTAGGCTAATATTTATACGGGAGGACAAGAAGAAACATTTTTCTAAAAACGGGTGCGCGATTTGAGTGTCGAACTGTTTTATTGTCCAACTTTTGACAAAAAGTCGAAATTGCGTTCACCGGTGTGTGCACAAATTCGCTACATGTAACTGATGCGTAATTCGCAGAAATGCGCAATTGTTAGACTCCAACAAAATAAACGGCAAATATGTGAACGGCTCATCATTAAATGAAATTGCGTTCTAGAGTGGACGAATTGTTGGCAATTCAGAGAACGACTTTGCGTCTCTATCATTTTTTGCGTAATTCATTAAATTTACAAGAAAATTGACAGAAAAATGTTTTTTGTGATATCAAGTTCAAAATGAGAAATGTTTCTTTACCATTTTTTACACCTGGAAATATTTCTCATCTAGTTATAAATAAATGGCACACTAAAGTCAACTATTTGAATAAAAAACTCAGAAACATTACGATAATAGTTCGGTTCAGGTAGGTTGCTTTTATTTTACTTAATCCTTCGGCCATATACATTTTGTTCATATTTTTCTCTAATTCATCCTACTCTGAGATGCTACTGAAATGATGGATATTATCAACTGTTGACATTTTTTCTCAACGTCAAGTTTTTCACAAGGTTTAATATTTCTAATTTTAATTCTAAAGGTTAAATTCACACTCGAAAGGTTAAAATACTCGCCTGCGGCTCATATTTTAAATTCCACTCTTGTGTATAATAACCACGATTATAATAAAATTATGCTCATCAAATAATCTACTATTAAGTCAACGCTTCTCCACGTTCGTATATATCCATCTTTTATTTAATTCCGTAATTTGTCTTTTTGTCTGTAATTCACACTATTCTTTATATTTTTTCATTGCTTGTGTTCCTTTTCCTCTTTAATTTCTGGATCCTCTTTTCCGTTGTTTACTCTTTTGCCTTCGTGTTATTTAGCGTTATACTGCCTACATCGCCACTAGGTACTGTAATTCATTTTTTTTTATTTCTATGCCGATATTACCATGTTATTTTTTTATGATTTCCTTTCATCCACTATATCCTTGTCTCCATATCTTTCATAAAGTCTTTAAGTTTTTTATTCTACTGTCTTAGCTTTTAGTTTTTTTTTCAGTTTCCTTTCTCAGTTCCTGTTAATGTAATTCTTGCCGTTTCTGTTTATAGATTGCATATTTATTCCCCTATTTGTGGCATCTGTTTGTAACTAATTAGTCAGTAATAAACACGGAATATGGTGTATGATTTGAATATCCAATCAGGATCGCTCACCATTTGTTTGTTTTAAGTATGAATAACAATATCATATTATGTTGAGTAAATATGCCTCACTTACTAAAATTTATCAACACGGGTTTGTAAATGATGGAGGTTCATGTTAGGGTGCAATAAAGTAAGTATTTCCTTGCATTACAGTTTATAGGCACTCTGTTACTCGTTATTACTTACTACTACTAAAACTACTCCCCGTTATCAATAACAATCATTGATTTGAGTTTAAGTGTTCTATGAAATAATTTAATGGCCCTACTTTGGCTTATTGTTAGTTTAACTCAAATGATAAGACTAGAGCTAAAGTAAGAAGTGAAGATACCATATTTCAAAAAAACTTCTACAACTTTTTTTGCACAGGACGATTTCTTGACGAATTCATATTAATTAGCTTTCATTCCTGAAAAGTCTAGCTTTGTGAATTGAAAAGCCAATAGATTCATAGAAGATATATTATATAATAGACGTTCACAGTGGCCCAGTAAGTAAGTAATTTTCAATTTTCCAACTTAAACCCATAAATTTGCAAAACTGGCTGATCCTTTTTAATCCCTGCAGCAAAGTTCATCAAACCGACACTACTCTTCCTTAGCCAAAACATTCGATACATCCTTAAAAGAATCACTCCAACCCCTCTGCCCTAGTTAAAACTTTGCCGGTCCTTTGGAACAAAGCTCTCGAAGCCGCACTTTGAGGTCTCCGTCAGTATATCAACTTCTACGTGTGAAACTTATCAATATTATATCAAAGGAAAGTACATGTGCGTTATTCGCGCTACATTTCCTCCCCTCTCAGAAAGTTTGAATTGAAATCGAATAGACGACGCGACGTTGTAATTATTTTCTTTATAAAAGTTAGCAACGTTTTAATCCCACTCCGGACGCGGGCATAATTTATTGGATTTTTCTTGTTTCAGGAATCCGGGACGGAGACGCCACTATGAAGCGTTGCGGTGAGTAGTGGAAGCAGGGACGATTATTCGTAATTAGGTATTGTTTTGAAATTAAAATAGAGTGGGTTGAACGACCAGGGGGAGGGCTTTTTGCGAAATTGTCAATTTGGATAATTGATGCGAGATGTCGTTTGTGCGATGTAATTATATTTTTCATGTGATTTGTGGCTCGTTTTACTTTCAGCACCGGTGGATAAACATTAGTGTTTAAATGATGATGGTTATTTACCACAGTTTTATCTCTATGAAATAATTATTGCGACACTATTTGTTTACGAGACTCTAAAGTTTGCACACCAAAACGTGTCTTAAAGTAATGGGAAAAAAGATGCAACAAGTAGATGCACAGAGGAACGAATTTACTCTTACCTTAGGAAATATTAGAAAATATCTGCAGTTATATATTGGCAAAAAATGAATCAACCAGCAAAACAAAGAACACAAAACTCGTGATATATGACCAGTTCAGTTAAACGTCAAATAAAAACGTTTTATTCCATATGCGACTCGTATATCTTTACATCTAACGATCCATCAATCGTATAAAAAATATGAACATTTTATTTGAAAAATTTAAATAACAGTAGTGAATCGATTTCAATTATGCCCCTGTCCATAAAGTGGGGTAGGACCTGCCTGTATACTACCTATTACGCAGTATAATTATATATAATTTAGTAGATTTATTAGGGCCAGCTGTTTAGTCCTTACCTAACATTTACGACCGTAATGAACAACACTATAAAGCTCAGTAGGATATATGGGCCCAGTAAAATAATACAATAAAATCGAATAGGTGTAATAGAGTAGTAGACATAAATAATAGTATATTATTGATCGAGAACGAAAAGTAAAGATTAAAGTACGTGAGCAAGTTGTTTATTGAATTAATTATTGTGAGTAGAGGTACCTTTCAAACACTTCTCGTTTGAGGTAAATACAACGTTTCATTTCATACTGCAAGTTTAATAAACTGGATTAAAATAAAAAGAAATTTTGAGTTTTTATCTTGCACAAATTATTTGTGGGTAAATACACAAAAATCGGATAATTTTATTTTTACACGAAAGTTTAAAAAGACTACGAAAAAACTCAAGATTAAAAACATGACGATATCGCCACAACTTTTGCTGAAAAACAAAATCACAATATAATATATATTTTTTTCCAATGGCGTGGTCGCTCTTAACTGAATTTGACTAAGTATAGCATCTCCTAGAATAATTATATAACATGAAGCTCGAAAACGTGTTCTGCTGTTTAATAAAGTTGTTTTGTGAGATAACAGAGCTTATCAAAATTGTAATTTCGGCTAGGATTTTCAAACGCTGTTAATTTACCGCCTCATTTTGGGGGAACATTCTCATTGGTTCATTAGTCTCTCATTAGTCCGCGCGTCTAGTAACATTGAATTCTGTCTGGTGAATTACAGAAAAGGCGCGTGTTTCAAATAAGACAAATGTTTTCATTTTTTTTTAACTATAAAACGCGTGATTTAGATGTGGATGTCCAACATTCTCTCCAACGTTTTGGTGGTCGACCCTGATTTCTTTTTCTACTAACTCTGTCGTGTAATGTTTTTCCATAAATGCTTCTTATTATTTTCATTTCGACTGTTTGCATCATTTGCTGTGTCTTGGAGGTGTCTTGTTTCAGCCGCGTATGTTATGATGGGTCTTATTGCTGATTTGTATATTCTTATTTTGCTCTCCGCTTTGAGGTATTTATTTCTCCATACGATATCTTTTAAGCAACCTGAGATTCGAGATGCTTTAATTGTTTGTTCCCGAACTTCATTATATATTATTTCTGGAGCTTGTTATACAAGGAGAATTGCTCCCAGGAGAATAATATAATTCTTATAATTATAGTCTCTAAATACTTTTATTTCTCTTGCTTAGTTTTTACAAAAGCTACTTGCACAGTTGTAATTGCTCTTATTAATTTATCCGCAGTGACAGCTCATAAGTGACAACTTATGTGCCTCCATTGACAAGGTAAAAGTGTCACTTTATCTGATTAGGCTCATAAAGTAACCAACAGGTGTTATTTTATGTGCTTAATCACATAAAATAAGTGATGACACTTGTACCTTGTCAATGAATTCCTTCAAATTGTTACTAAATTGTTGTTTTCTAATTTACTGAAAGTGAACTAGCGAGGTAGAGAATGGGGACGCGTGTAAATGAAACGACTAGCTCCTCTTTATTTTATTTACAGGCGCCCCTGACCAAGGGGGCTCCTGACCAAGAGGGGCCGAACAAGAGTGTTCATGACCAAGGGGGCTCACGGTTAGGGTGCTCCCGGAAAAGAGGGCTCCCGACCAAGGGGGCTCACTTCGTTCGTCGGTCAACAGTCCAGGCTCAGCACATAAAGCGTAACTTACGCTCTTAATAATATAATCTACTATTTCCTGATATATCTCTCCTCATAATCAATACTGCGTAATCTATTTTATTTTTCCTCCAGTGTTCATTCTTCTAAATGTTCTCTCGACCGCCTTTCTTTTTTCAAAATTCTTGTCTCTAGTTTTGCGATTGATTCTTGTGTCGTTTTGCCATTTCGTGTGTTTTCCTTCTTTGTCTGACTTCTTCTTTGATTATTGTCTATTTATTTACGGCTTCGAACAGTTGATCCTGTTTTCCGACCATCAAAGTTACCAACGAGCCAGACTCTAGGAGCCCTGCACAATATATTTTGATATCTACAGCTCATGATGTTACATCCATGGGATGGCTAGTCAACAGTGGAAATGAGGAGAGAAAGATCCTTTTAGTTCTTGCACGGACTAAACGAGCCTTTACTGGCAGGATGAATGCTGTTCAGCTATCTCAACCACGGAGCCATCTGTCCTCTTCTTTGATTCATTCTAAGCTTATTTTATTATATTCTAGTTTGATTTCTTTAATTTAGATCTTACTTTTGTTTATCATGTCGCTTAAAATGCCAAAAACAGTTGTTTTTTCTTCGTATGTACCCCAATTTATCCTTCCACCGAACATTTGCCAGAATTTTTCCTTCTCTCTTTACCACTATTCTTTTTTTCTTACATACTTGGTAGTCCAAATGGTCGCTTATGTTGTAAACATTTTATTAACATTTCTTATCTTCTATGTACATCTGTAAACTCTCCGTCCACCAATCTTTTTCCTGTTTCTATTTACTATTTGTAAAAATACAGAAATCTGTTCAGCGGTGTTTTTAGAAAATATAGCATATCAGTCTCAATCCCTTGTTTTAGTTTTTCTCTTTGTTTTAGTGATCTAATGATATAATATATTAAATAAGTTCGGTATCACCTTAAATCTATTGAAATAGTCTTTCACAACTGTTGATTCTAGTTTAGAGGCAAAATTACATTAATTAAGTCGATATCATCTATTGGTGGTTTATTATTAACTACTTGATGATTTTTTGATCTTTTTTTAGATGCCAGTTAAACGCGAATTAAGAGAGCCTGAAATATTTAAATCAACAATTTTTTCAGCCAGTAGAACACATCGTAGGTCAGTCGGTCACGGTCACGGCGTAAGCCTAATTCGCGTCCGACACGAAAATGAGTAACGTTCAATAAGTGCGGGGATATTTTATATTGTACCTCTTGTGTTGTGAGTTGTGAGTACATTTCATTTGAGATCATACCCGCATCCTTACTATTCTCAATTAATTCTTGTTCAATAAAAGTTTCACTTCCGTCCGATGCACAATTCGTTTTTTTTTATCAGTGATTTTCCAAGTAGGTATACTATGCAGAATCTATGATACTCGAGAATTAAACCAAAAATAACCCGACAAGTTAAATATTTAACAATGGGTAATTATGAAGTTTATGGAGCTATTACTAGAAAATTACTGTAATTAATTTGATAGCTACTTGTTCGCTATAACCTGTTGGCTTTGCCGTATTTGAAGGGTAAACTGATGTATATTATGAGCTCAATTTTAATGAGCTGATCAAAATGTAATTTCCTCATCCTAATACAAAAATATTTAAAAACAATTTGCTCCATTAGCGACAATGATTTTGTGTTTCGAAATTGTGTGGTGGTATTCAGATTTTTGACTCAAAAATGTTGTTACCTGACAGTATAGTAACAGTAGTTCTTTCAGGCACTAGCAACTATACCCCATCCTGTATAATAAATTGAATGCATGTTCATGTTGCTCTATAATTATACAAACAATTTTTGCATGCTCTGGTAGTGAAAAATGTGAAATATCAAGTCACTAGCTGACTCGGCGAACTTTGTACCGCCTCATAAACAACAAATGTTGTGTTAGTATTGGCTGAATCAAATTCAGTTTTTTTTATCAAAACGTAATGCAGACAACGCCATCTAATGGCTTTACCGGAACCAGCATACAACGCCATGTCCATTTTTGTTTCTGTCATGTATCAAAGATGACGTTATATACGGATTTTTATAGAAATTTTTTTTCGTTAATTATTACGATGTTTTAAAAGTTATTCGCCCCCGAAAAAGTCAGTCAATCCGTTCTCAAGATATTATCAAAAAATTGAGTCCACGCGCAACACAAGTGAAACTTTGAACTTTACTCCTTTCAAGCCCGGTACTACAGATTTTGGTACCATGGGGGGCTTTCTTATTGTCGTTGCCCTGTACCAAGCTCCCCGCCTCCTGTAATTTTTCTGATGTTTGAATAGTTATTCTGCTATTCAGGGCGGAGACAAATCCAACAAATCAAAAACCATGAAAATTGGTCCAGCCGTTCTCGAGTTATAAGTGTTCGAACAAACCCGACTTTGTTTTATATAATTAAGATTATCAATGTTACATCATGTTGTCTGTGGACTATAAAATTTACATATAGATGGAGATTTTTTGACATTCAAAGCTTACTGGATGTATAAATCATATAGGTTTAAATACTCCGTTCAACAAAAATTATACATCCAGGCGAATAAATTTTTATGAGATTTTATCGTAGATCATTACGCTGCTTTGGCTCGTCTGCATTAACCTACTTTTTGTGCAAATGCCGACAGCTTTGAGAGAGACAATATAATATGAACAAAACATTACAATGTTCAGCGGAAAATACAGGCCTCAAAGAAAATGCCTGCAATATGGGATTTGGAAGAGATGGAGGTCTAAAGTGCACTGTTTTTTACATAATCGATCTTTGCAACGAGAAGCACCACGGTTAAGATTTTTTATTAGCAGACTGTATACTTTGAGCTTAGCGATAAAATTGAAGGGAAGCATTTTCATGAGACTAAAGCTTATTATACAATGATACTCCACCTACTACTCAGAGGCACCACCCTGTTGGAACTTTATCAATCTCTTAATCTGGACGGTAACACCGGCTCTTACTCACTTTTTTAAATATTTCCAACGACGAAGTCAGCTTTCGGAGCGTTAATTTGGCCACTAATTGCGCTGCCCGTGACGGCTTAACTGTTTCAATTATCTAAGTTTAGTGAATTATGCGAAAAACTTTGATACTATAGCGCACGAGTCCACTTTTTTATGATTTGCTTCCGAGCTTTGTGCATTAAGCTTCTGAACGCTCAGAGTGTGCAATTAAAGGCGAGGCTGTGAGGAGGGCGCATATCTGCTTTGAATAATTTCATTACGTACAGCGCGTTTACAAGGAATGATGTCTTGTTAGGATTCCAGTTTCCATCTCACATATGCTAAATCCGGTCGACGCACGCGTCTGACAATGAGCCAGCGATTTGTATGAAAATTTTTGCGGTTTTGAGTCCGTTGGTGGAGTTTAGGGAAATTACGAAAGTTTTTTAATGTGACAGGTCTGAAAGAGACTTGAGCCGGGAGAATTGAGTGCCAGAAAATGCGATCTTGTGAGGATCCAGGGGGAAATGGTCCACAAAAGGAAGCGAAATTTCTTCTTTATAAAATTAATGTAAACGTTTTAATAAAATAAGTGTTTTTGCAAAACTATTGTTTACTAAAAATAACACGTGCCCGGTGCTAAATAATTAATTTCCCTAATTTTGTAGGTGTAGAATTAATTGTAATTTAATGCAATTATGAAATCTATTATATAGAATGGAAATCATTAAACACAATAATATGTATTCACAATGTAGTAATCAATATGTAAATATAAAGGGGTTTGAGGGGTTCCGCGACCTTACAAAAGACAGACAACAACTGTGAACTCATTAACGCAAACCTACGCTCCTGCATGTGGCGGCGAATGCGCCATCTTGCGAAAAAAATTACAAAATTATTTGCAGTTGTGCATCGGTAAAAATCAAATACTGTTGGTACCTTGAAAATACTTTTTTCTCATGTTTGTATGAGATCTTCGAATATCGTTGCAAACAATAACGTTACAGGAAATTGGTAGACTTTCAAACACAACAATGCGGATCGGTCTCAGACTCCAAATAATAGAGCCTTCAGTTCTAGTATTAGTCGTCTAACATGTAAGCAGATTTATTAGTTTGCAACAAAAGCGAGATGGTGACCTAAAAAGTGCTTTATGTAGTTTCCGAACTCGCAAGTTTTACCAGCTCTTTAGTCGCAGTAAATGAAAATTGGAAAAGTGGAATTTGTTTGTTTACACTTGGCTTTCGAGACGGAACTTTGTCGAGCCAACACGTTCTCGAAGTATGGATTACAGGAAAACTAACATCTGGCGATCTCGTAATAAATTTAAGGTGAAAATCAATGGGAAGGGCGAATGAGGTGACGCAACTGACCACGGGAAGGAAAACTAATTTTTATTGTTAAATTACGGTTATTTAGTTCGGGGTTGGGGGATATTTATACATTGTGAGCGTGGGATGGGATTTTTCTGGCTGAAATTTAAAGTTCTGATAAGCTATAAGAAACTAATGGACAGGATAGTTTATGGAACTAAAATATCAACCGACAAAATAATAAATACAGCTCGTAATATAACAGTGAATAAATTTGCATGATTTGAATAATAAACTATGTTGGAATATATACGTTGCTGATGCCACTATGACCCACTTTTTCAGTCGTTACTGAACTCTAATTTCTATGCAGTAGCTATAGAAACATTATCTCAAGATAGAAATACTAGCAAGTGGAGTTATAAAATGGGATTTGAAATTTTAATGCGCCAACAATAAATAAAATCGGTTAAAAATTCCAGCCATTCTATCTGTCGTTCGTAAACAAGAATAAAGCTGTACTGCTCTATTCTCAAGTAAAAAGCTATTTCAGTTTACGTGCAATTAAAAAACTTCTACAATCAAATGTTTAGAATGCAATTTCGTTTTACAGGATTGCCTTGCTAAATGGATTGTTGATATAAATCGTAGTCATTATTTCCTGGTCGAAACAAAACAAATTTTTTTTTTTAATTGAAGAAAACGAATCATTTTATATTTGTGTGAATTTCAAGCTGTATACACAAAACGGTATGTATAAAATTCTGTGTGTTCTAGATAGTGTTGTGCTGTCCACGGTTAACAAGAGATTACTGATTTTTATACGCAGTTCTATTTTTTTTATTGGTTGTTTTGTTTATACATGCAGTTTTGCATTAATTGTGTGCCAGGGTTGCCAGACCGGTTGTATATGAGTTTTTAAAATTAGTCGTGTTCTAAAACAATGAACCCAGAATAATGTAAGAGACAAACTTTTTCTTAAATTGATTTCAATTATTGTGAGGTTCCAATAAAATTAAGCGAGTAAGTCTGATTGTGAGAGGAAATTAATTGGAAATTAGGCATAATATACAGGGTGATCCACGAAGTATAGTAGTTATTTAAACCTGTGACAGTCTCTAATATAAGGAGACCTAAAAAATTATAAAAAAAAATTAACTGTAAAAAAAAGTTTTTTTTTTATTATACCTGCATCAGAATCGCCGTTTAAAGCACGCCTGAGCGTGCGAACACAGGCCATTAAAGCCCGGCGAGCTTTACAGGTTGTCAAGGAAATATAGGTATCATTATAACTTCATCAAATTTGAAAACTTTTCATATTCCTTCAGGTATGGGTCTTTTGACTTCGATGGTAGTATTTTGGATGCCGCTTGTTCGGCCAATGCTTCTATATCGGGTGAAATCTCGTTTTAACTCATTTTTCCTCGATTTTTGCTGACACGACTAAATGCAATGACAGACGTGGACGCGAGAAAAACGTATACAATAATTGTCGTAACTAATGGCAATATTATTACGCCATTTCGATTTATCACGACAAAAAATATTTCTAAGTTTTTAGTGCTTAATTTGTTTCCAGTATTGCCGGTATAATAAAAAATAGCGTAAAGTATTCGTTTATTATTGCGAGTACAATAAAATTATTACATAACGTTCTATTAGACGTCTCTCGCATCCCCTAGTCCAAGTCTCTCTGTCTCTCCATTCTTCTTCCTGCAGGTTTCTTTGTCGCATAGCATTTCTTACACTTTCAACTAAGCCGTGGTCTCCCTTTAAATTTACGCGAAAAACGATTGAGAACCGCTAGCATGATTGAAGAACCATTAGTAAATAAACTTTTATCTCTTGGCCTAAACGAGTGCGGTGAACTGCTGCCAATTAATTACTTTCAATTTCACTGTTGACGGTGCACACTAAATATTTTAAAATGCATTTATTTTCAAATAGTGACCGATATGATTATGTCTATTATCATATTATGTGAAACCCTTGGGAACTCTCTGGTGTATAATTTATTAGCCAACATTCGGAATATAAGACAAAAATTCAGGAAGTTTACACGAAAGGTGGATCGGAATAAGTAATTTTTTCGTGTGGGGCCACATGAAACATTTTGTTTATGCCATTAACACCGAAAGATAATGCGGTATGCATCTGCGAAATGCGCAGGGCTGTCGTCATTTCGAACAATTTCTATAAATGGTACGTTGGCCTAGGTGAGTCTTTATGTTTTTCAACTGAAAAAAAGTGGTTTTTGTCTGTTGGAAAGGGTTTATCAGTAAAGACCGAGATGTCTACAATAGTTTGTATCACAAGTAATAAGTTTTTTGCCCAAAATAAATCCAGCGACTATCAAAATTTTTTGAGTGTATCGCTGGTTGCCATTAATTTTTCAACTTTACATTAGGCGTTTTTTAATACAGTTAAAACTACGTTTAGGGACCATATAATTTGAGATTTAAATATCTAACTATACTTCGTGGATCACCCTGTATAAAATTAAAATTATTCTACTCTCGCATACTTCCCTGACCTGATCTGACCACTATTCTCCATTCTCCCTTATCTACTGATTTACAGCCTGATTTCATGTTGAGTTGCGACTGGTCTTAAACTTCGGTTGCTATGGAGACCACGTCTTATCTAAAGACCAGGCAGTAAGGACCAATTTCATGTTTCATTTCACATGAAATTGAGCCCTGCTGCCTTACTTTACTTAAGACCTTTCAATAGCAACCGACACTTGCGACCAGTCGCAAGTCAACATGGAATCGGGCTGTAAGTCCTCCAATCATGATTACATTTTTCTCGTTCCTCCTACACTACTAATTCATTATTCCAATACTTCCTCTTTTTTTTTCGTTCCTATTTGCTTTTCATTATCTTTTTTTTTTTCATACGACCTACTCTTTCATAGGCATTATAATTATTCTCGTTCCTTTATATAACCTTTCTAGTTCTATGCCATCCCGCGTCAGTCTATAGTTATTTCATTCTTGTAACCATTTCTTTCATTAACTTGGTAAATTACTTCATGTAATGGAAACCTATGAAACTAAAAATTAATATTATACTTACATTAATATCGGCATTAAAAGTTTCACTTGTGGTGTGATCCACCATGGACACTATACTTTTTTTGATTATCTTCTGCCATGTTCTTCAGTCTTGTTTTTTTATTAGTTCGGATATCCTGTCATAAAACCACTCCTTCTTTTTACCGACTTCAAAAAAGGAGGAGGTTCTATGTTCTATGAATGATTTTCTTTTATATTTTTTTTTGTAAGTTCACCGATTTCTTCGTCAATTGTGGACCAACTTTGAAAATTCTTTGTCTATTTGAAAGAATATACTCCAGAGGTGGTCCCATTGTCACCAAGTCCGGATCTGATGAAGGGATCCCATGGAAATCGAAGAAAATCCTCAAATTTTTCCTTCCTTACCGACTTCTTTTATGTATGTTCCCTGAATTCTTCGTCAATTGTGGACCGATATTTAAATTTCTTTTTCTATTTGAAAGGGTATACTCCAGAGGTGGTCCCATTGTCACTAAGTTCGGATCTGATAAAGGGATCCCATGGAAATCCTCAAATTTTTCCTTCATTACCGACTTCTTTTATGTATGTTCACCGATTTCTTCGTCAACTGTGGACCGAGGCAGGCGGAAATATTATCGAATACAAAATATCGAACACAATTTCTCGAAAGTACAAAATATCGAAAATACAAAATATCGAAAGTACAAATCATCGAAACTACAAAATATTGAAATACACAATTTCAATGATCCACGGAAAAACAAATTTTCACTCAAACTGGCCTGTCCACATTTCGAGTTTCACCGAGGCATCAATTTGAATGATCCACGAAGAAACGGATTTTCACTCAATCTGCCCTGTACAAATTTCAAGTTTCACGTACAGGGAAATGTGGTCACATTGGAGTATTCTTTTTTAAGGGGTCGAGCGCAATGAGCGTGGCACCAATTTCAATGATCCATCGAAAAACAAATTTGTGAATTTTTTTTCAATATTTTGTACTTTCTATAATTTGTATTTTCGATGTTTTGTATTGGATATTTTGTAATTCGATAATATTTCCGCCTCCCGTGGATCGATTTTGAATATTCTTTTTTTATTTAAAAGGGTATACTCCTGAGGTAGTCCCATAGTCACCAAGTCCGGACCTGATGAGGGGCTCCCATGAAAATCCTCAAATTTTGTAATTATTATGAACTCTCTCAAATGTAGTTTAATAATTATTATTCAGGTCTTTACGTCTGGGAGTCATCATTAAAGACACAATTGCCTTGTGCTTTGTCTTAGATTTTTCAGGTAGTAATTAATTCATTATTGTTTCAGTATTTCTGGTTCTATTTTTTTAGTGTTTCGGTTTTTCATCTTCCTTTTCAACAAGCCGTCGTTTCCTTATTCGATAAGCGTCCTTACTAGGTCTACCTATCACTTAAATTTGTAAAATAATTATCTTTTTTTTTTAAAAGAAACCTACTTAAAAAACCGAAAAATAGGGAATAGATAGATAGGCTGCTCTCTCCCGCCACATCGCGAGTCTCCCCGCGCGCGCGCCGGAATGCGTGAGCTTGGGTGGAGTGCTCGTGCTGAGCAAAACAACCCAAACGGGCAGACATGTGCGGGGCAGACGTCTTTGATGGTCTAATATTGAATTTTCGATGTGCTATAACGTTGTTGATATATTTGTATAATGACAATAGCTTACAAATTTGTTCACATCTTTAGCTTGGCACCGACTTCAAACAGATCAGGGGGTAGTACATGTAGTAATACATGCACTCAGTTATTTTTCGGTTTTTGAAGTCGTTTTTTTTAAGCTAATTATTGATTTCCTTTTCCGTGTTCATTAGTTGATATTATTTGTTTGCTTCCCCTTTTTAATTGCTCTCCATCTCTCTTCTATTTTCTTTTCTTTTTCCATACCTTGTAATCTTCCACTTATTTCTTCATCAGACTTATTCTGGATAATATTTTCATTCCTTAGTGTTTCAGATGATTGCGTTTTGTGTTGTTTGTTTGCTTTGTACTTTATTTCTTCGCGTTGTTTCTCAAATGTAATGCATAGGTTACTAGATAATGGTCCAAGTTGTTGCATTCTCCTCTTCTCATACTTTTTACTATTTTTATACTACAAGTAAATCCGGCATCAAATCGTGCTTTTTGGCTAGAATTTTGATTTTTAGGCATGTTACAGAGTGGAATTTTCGTGGTTAAAGACACTGCCGTTGGTCCCATATTTGGAAAATAATTAGTAATAATTTTTTAAGTTTAAACTCCAACATTTTTTTAAACACTTTTTGTAAAAAATTATATAACCTAGACCTGGTGTCTATAACTTAGTAGTATAACCATAATATAGTACATACGGTGTGTAACAGAAATAGGTATCAAAATTTTAACCTGTAACAGAAGTTGACAAGATCAACAATTTTTCTCAATACACTTTTGTCATAGACTCTATGGTTGTAGAGTTAAAAATGTAGCACAAAAATCACCGTTGGCCACTGCAGGTGGCTCGGCTCGTTTGTCGGACGGACACAAAAGTAATATTTGCGCGTAATCATCGCAAAAACAATCAACTCTAGCATAGATTCAAGCGAAAGTTTTTCTTTATCATCAGTGGTCAATCACCGTAACGGGAGGTCATTTGTTATTGTAATTTGTGTTAACGGGATTTAATTTTTATCATTTGTGGATATTTAAAAAATACAAACCCAAATTTCAATTTTAAAACAATTTTTAACAACATGGAATTTTTAGAAGCAACAAAATCACACAAACATATAAGTGCGGAGATCTGTCTTCTTAATTTAATTTCTTCTTCATATTAATTTGTAACTTTTCGTTCCTTTTCCAGTTCATAGAAGAGTCTTTTTCTCCTTCTTCCCTGAGTTTTTTATAATTATACATAATTATATTTCGTTTGTTTTAATCCATTATGTAAATTGGATTGATGTCTCCTTTAGTAAGTTGTCCTAATCATAAAATCCTTTGTCAATTTCCTATCTCTTGCTCCACTTTTAAATAATATGATTGTCAGACATTTTTTTTATTTTCGTTTCCCTTAGTTTAGATTCTACTTCTACATGATTTTTCTGACTTCGGTGTACATCTTTTTATAAACTTTTTTATATTGTTTATTTGGCGGACCAGATTTTTCTGTAGTTTTTTAATTTTTTGAAGCTATTTACGTTTTATTTTTGTTTTTTGGTTGTTTCTGTGCCCTTCCTATAGTGCTTTCTATACCATCCAATTTTTTTTTGTTATCATCTTCTATAAAGTTTTTTTTTCTCGGTTTTTGCTCAATTTAAGAAAATTATTTTAAAATTTCGGTTTTTTAGATTTTCAGGATAAATTTTATACAAATCATGTCAGTAAAATTTCTCGCTTGACTTGGAGCTTTAAAATACAGTCCGCACAAAGTATCTCGTATTGAACATACCTCCTCGTCAGTAATGCACTTTACTTCGCAATTACTTCGCGTACCAGGGGATGTTACCAGCCGGGATTACGCTGCGAGGTTCGGTTGCATGTGTAAAGACACTTTTAGAGTTTTCAATCGTTATTTATTTATTTTTACACAATGGTGAACCATTTTAGGTATAAGCAGTATTTGCAAAAATTACATTTTTATTGCTCTAGTGCAATAAAAATTTATTTTAAATTGATAATGTAGCAATTTATCTTTGTCAGTAGCATTTGTTTCCATGGTAAATGACCAATGCAGCAATAAAAATAATGAACTTATATTGAGTTATAGCGCCAAAATGTTACATACACCACGTGTAAAAAGTGAACGGCAATTTCCAGTGCCATCCACCTTTTACACGTGTCGCATTAATTTTTTTTAAGACCGCCCTAGAACTCACTTTTAAAATAACTTTTCATTGCACTAGATTTAAAGAGCTTTTTTATTGCCCCAGAGCAATAAAGAGGTAGTATTTGCATTAGGACAATATTATTTTTACCCAAAATCAAGAAAAAATTACCTTCCTTTGCATTATCATTGAAAAATAATTTTTAAAGGTTAATTATTTAAAGGTGGTCATTAAATGACACTTCACAAACGATAATTAAAACTTTAAAATCGGTAAGCTCAAACACAATAAGTAAAGATTGTGAATGCCTTAAAAATTTCTGGAGAATTAGCTTCCCAAATAGAATACTATGAGAAATTATTGTGGTGACTGATGAAAACTTTTACGAGTAAAATAAATTTTGTACACTATGTATAACATTGCATTTACTCTTTTTGGGCCCCACTGTACATAGAATCAGATATGTATTGCATCTTAATGCTCATTCACCCACTACATGCGAGAGCAGAGTTTATGGACAATTTATGGCACCGACATAAAACTTTTATTATCATGCATTTTCTTGTTATTTGAATTTTTTACCGTAGTAGCACCGGTTTTCAAACACCAATGCGTTAATAATTAAGTACCGACGGAATAGCTGAAAGCACGTCCATCAAGGGGATCAGTAAAATTTTTACTCATCATCGGTAGCCATCGAATGTACAGTTGCAGCCAAAAAAAGCTGGAACTACTTTTACTATTTTACCAGTACACTTGATTGTAATGCTGTTCGTAATTCCAATTTATTACATCAAATTGCTTTTCCTAATAATTATACTTTCCAATGTGATTGAGTTTTTTTGAAGTGTGTAATGTCACGAACACATGTCGTTCATTAACCAGGGTAAAACTTTGCACGAATATAGTAGTTAGGGCAACAGTTTGCTATTCAATTAATTACACTGTATAATGCCTAAACCTCTTTGAAGCGACCGAATACCAAACAACCCAGGTTAAAGCTGCAGACTTTTTCCTACATTTCGTGTGGCCCTTCTAAAAACGCTCGACCTTCTTTCGCAGGAATTACGTCGCAGAAAGTTAAGAGAAACTGGTGCCGTTCATTAGGTATTCAGAGGGACGGATATGCCGCCCGTCATAACTTAGCCTCTGGGTACGACAGTTACAGCACTTCCTAACATTCCGACTACACAATGCCCCAGTCGTCTCCTGGAGTATTCCGCCATTTTAGCGCCGAAACCGCTCCTAACTACACTCCTCTACGATTATGTGCGTGAGTTCGCCAAATACTGGGCAACTTAACACTTTATTTGGTTTTGTTCCTAAACGATGAACAGTTCCTGTGGCTAATTATGATAATTGGAACCTCGCTCCGGGATCGCCTTTTTGTTGTGCTCGCCGAAATTAAACGCTAATTAATTACTAATCTAAATCTTGAAAGCTGTTTTGGTGAAGACTTGCTAACGAATTAGACTTTCTCTGAGGAAAGATTTTTTAGGGGGATAGAAGGAGCTGTTCTCGAAATTTGTCACTGAACTCCCAACGTAAAGAATTTAATTCAATTTCCGGGAACTCATCTCTGCTTCCACTTTTTACTCGTTAACTTGGACGGTCTTTCGGGGTTTTTTGTGGGACCTCTCACCGAGGATATGAAGGTTGACAATCGATATTTTATTAAATTTAGACGCGTTTGTTTTTGAAATACTCGCTATAATGTATACCATTAAGGGATTTGCTAGATGTATACCTAGAGCCTTCTAAAATTGCAAGGAAATTGAGTTAGGTAGGACTTGTATTAATGGAAAAACTAATTAATTTTTAATGCAACAATTTATAACTTCGAGATTCTTCAAACAAACCCCGTTACAATTTTAAGAGTTTGCACAGAACACCTGGATCCTTCTTCTGCTCTAAAATAGCTGAAATAATTTTTGTCTTAGGATTGCTTCTAAAATAGCTTGAATATGAGAATGTTTTGTTTTATCCTGGAAAAGTTTCCAAAAAGTAGTAGTCCAAGTAAGAAGTCAAGACATCACGTGGCCACTTTTTGAAATTTTTAGTTAGATGTTGCTATCTTTCATGAGATCATTTAAATTATAAATACAGAGTAGGTATGCTGCAAAATTTAAATTATGTTGGCACTACTAACTTTTGACAATTTGATTTAAAATTTGAATGTCAAAATGACTTCAAATATTATTTTATTTTCCCGTATCGTAAAAATAACCCACACAATCTTGAAGAACTGCAAGAGGCAATTTTTAATGCATGAAACGCTACAACCTTTCAGATGTTTTAAACTGCATTCGAAAATATGAAACGGAGAGTTAAGAGCTGCATTGAAGCTGGGGGAGAACACTTTGAACATTTGCTGTAATTCTCAATAAACCGACATTATTTGTTAGTATTTTATTTTCTTTAAATTAAAACGATTCAACATGAAAAACATAAACGTCACAATGTTTGCCATGGTTTACCTCAAATTTTACTGTCAGTGAATTTGCAGGCTGGGCCATTGCATAAAAAAACGCCTAAATGATGAATGATCGCACGGTATAACAAACCCATAACTGAAAACTTTTTAAACTTTTTTTGCTACCAGCTGTAGAATGTACGATTATGTAGTTTGTAGAAGATGTGAGAAATTGTTTTTTTTTTCATAGTAGTTAATAATCATTTCACTATTGAATAGTAGTTAATAATGAAGAGACCGGTTTTCATGAAAAGTGGATATCGTTTATTATTTTATCTACAAACTTAACAACAGCACCCTTCGATTTTCACAAATTGCACCAGTTGTAAATACTTGACATTAATTAACTGCAATTAAACTATTACAAAATGATTGTGTAATTTTGCATGAAAATTCGGTCTCTCACTGAGAAATGTCACCCTAAAAAATACATAACCTCAAATTCGTTCCGAGTTTTGGCATCATCATGATTATCATTAATTTGAAGAACTGTTAAACAAATGTGTTATAGTAGTGAAAAAAAGGTATATAAACTACAGTTGAAAAGTCTTTTCTAAGCCTCGCATTATTGCCAATACAATTGCTTGGCTAAGAAAAACGTCTTCTCAACCTTGGTGTATAATTACCGTTTGAGGGGGTGCTATTCTCATTTATTATAGTTCATTTCGAAGCTCATTCATCACGAGCATTAAATTTTAGGGGAATATTAAAGGGCAAAAATGTTGAACTTTATTTATAGAATAAAAGTCCCAGATAAACACGAATCAGTAAAGCTCGTTGTTCGTGGCCTTAACACTATAATGCTGGAATTACACAATGTATTAAACACTCTGACATATTATACTTCTTTCATCGGCTGCTGTCCTATGGCGTCAGACCGACGTGTCAGGCGTCAGTCCGCGTAAATTAAACACACAAAAACCGTTGCAATTACCAAAAAACCTTGACGCATCCAACCCAATTACATCGCCCGTAAAAATTTTATTACGTCTATCAAACTGCAGCACTGCAGTCATAAATATTCTCATCAACAAATAATTTTCCAAATCGCGTGCATTTATCAAGCTTGCAACAAAAGCTATAAAACTGTTTCAGGTCAGAATGTGCGCTCGTCGCAGCACTTTCTTGCAATAATTCCGTCGCTTCTGTGAATTTCCTCGTCGAATCCTTCCAAACAGGTTGTTACGTCGCATTTAGGATTCAGAAGCTGTGAAGTGCTTCAACTCACAATCTCACATTATTCGATATAGAATATAATAGTGTCGAAACGGGAACAAATCCTCCGCTGACGCGACGAAAAGTAGAAACCTTTTCGCAAATTTGCTCGAAAAACGTGAAAAGACGTGCAGATCAAATCCATGATAAACTGCCAATTTGGGCAAGAGAAAAAACAATGCAGGCGAAAATAGCGGCGGAGGCAATTTAAAAAACGAGATGCCATTGTGACAAAACAACATCGTTTTGTCGTTTTGAACGATAAAAGCGGAGTATATCGTCGGAGATAAATTTAAACTGGCTTGCCATTGTTTTTATTAAAATTTTAGGGCTGTATTATTTGGAGAAATGGTGTAGGCGTAGGCGGTTGATAGGTGCGACATTGAAGAAAAAATGGAAATTCGCGCTGGCGTTCACTTTTGTTAAAACAGAGCTGTGGTAAAATTGTTTAAATTTGCTAAATTGTTACGCAAAGTCTTCTGGGCTTAATGGATCCTAAATATAGAATGGAATTACAATGAGTTCAATTTTATTTATGACAGCTATAGCTATTTGGACAATGCTACTTCTGATCTTTGATATCAAACGGTTCATTAAGTTTGCCGCATCTTTTTGTTTGTGTCCTAGTTACCTCACCAAAATGGTTTTATAAAGCTCGCCTTCTGGAATTTAAAAGCTTCCTCTTCTACGTTTCCAACCATTCTAGGGTCGATTGTTTTTTTCCTTAAACCATCTTCGTATTGTCAGACATATTTTTTCGGGCTGCTGTTCGTCTATATAATTTCCAGAAATTTTAGATTATTTCCACATTTTCTGTATTACTTCCTTTTGAAAAATTCTTATAATTAGTCCTACTAGGACGGGCCATATTTCTCGGCGTTCCTTATTTATTTTTTTCGTATTGCTTCTTTGACTATGAGGTTGTCTGAGTGGGTTTTTGACTTTTCATCGCCTCTTGATAGAAAGTTTCCTAATGTTATTATTGCAACAAGTGCTTTTAACAGACCTTTTCATTTCTTCACTTCACTCCATCAGTATTATCTTACCTGGAAGCAGTTTAGGGACTATCTTTAAGTACATTTATTTTTTTTCCTCTTTCCTAGAGTTTAAGGATTGCCTGTCACTATTTTGTCTCTTCTGTTGTTATTGGGATTAGAGAGTGTCTTTAACTATTTCATTTTCCTCTTTGTTCTTGGATTTAGGAACTGTTTTAACTACTTCGTTTCCCTTGTTGTTGTCGGGTCTGGGAACTGTCTTTAACTATTTCGTTGCCCCTTTTCTTCTCGGGTCTTTAACTATTGTATTTCCTCTTTGTTCTTGGGATTAAGGACTCTCTGACACTATTTCGTTTCCTCTTTTGTCCTCGGATTAAGGGACGGTTTTTAGCTATTTCATTGGCTATCATCATTAGGTTTCATAATTTTTTTCTTCCGTAAGTTTTTCTAATAATTTTTGGTCGTGGTTCTTTTTTTGATTTACTACTAAGATCTTCTGAAGGGTTTTTTACATGGTTTTTCTGCCCTTGTTAGACGTCTTACTCTTCTTTGCCGGTACAGGACTTATGTCGTATGGTTGTAACTCCATTTTTCGAATCAGGGTGAAGAAGGACAAGTAGGTTCACTTTCTGTTTCTGACTCAATTGTTCGAAGTCTGGCGGTTGAAGGTTCTGGTGAAAATTCTTTTGGTATATCAGAATTATTAAAATATACTATTTTCTTGGAACAATATGAGTTCACAGTTAATGAGAGGCACTCCTCCAATGCATATATTTACTGAATGGTGTAAACATTTTGTGAAACACACAAACCCAACGCCGGAGTCATACGCGCAATATTTATGTCATAGATTTAGCTAGAGAGAACAATATGCATACCTCCCCACACGACCCAAAAATTTCAGCCGTTAGACAAGACCTTTAATGGTTCATTAAAGGTCTATTTCAATGAAGAAATCCGGACATGGATCAGGAGCAATTATAATAGGGCTTGAGTGCTTTCGACATTGTACAATTTATTCAGCAATACTTATTTGAATGTACAAACAGGTGCAATCGCAGTGCAAGCACTTGCAAGACAGTTTCGGGCCGTGTGATAAACGAAACTTTTTCGGCCGACAAAAGATTTTCATTGTTCACTTTTGTAGGGGGGGGCTCAGGCCTCGTGGGGGCCCCCGTGTCTCATATTAAAGGGCAACCTTGGGCCCCGCTGTACCAGGGGGCTTTGTTATTGTCGTTGCCGTATACCAAGGGCCCCCCTGTAATTTTTCCGATGTTTTAATAGTAGTTATTCTGCTATTCGGGGCGGAGACAAATCCAACGAACATAAAAGCTTGCATTGAAAAATTCCTAGTTTCCATTTTCTAGCTTAGGCAGGCAAATATCGTTTTCAAGACGATTTGGACGATTGGAAAATAACTAAATTGAGACGGAGGACGAAAAAATAATACATGGAGATAACTATTGTTTTTAAGGAACCTTTTCTGCAGATGTAAGGAAAGCTACTTGTCGTTTTCCTCTGAGACCTGTAACTTTGGACAACTTGCTTTGAACGACACTAAGGCCTGATTCATCCACATTGTGAATGCTATTTCGTGTACACTTCCACCAAAAGGTTTAAAAAGGCATTAACTTTTCTTTGTCAAAGCCAAATGCCCTGGCAAAAAAGTTCCAGTTGGTATTCGTATCGAACGCCTTCTTCTATGGCGCTTAGAAATAATTTTAAGAGATTCACGTAATGGATTTTGAAAATGATTGCGTTTATGTGGCATAGTTTTATGTCATTCTGCGAAGATCGTTTCTTGTCAGTCCATAAAACTTACTTTCCATCCTAAGAACGTAACCCTCTAATAGGTTTTCAAGATGTGTCCCTAATACAGTTTTTCTTCCTAATAGTACAACGTTTTCGAGAAAGAATTTTAGTTTTTTTAATATTTTCTTTCTTAAAGAAGTTAGGTAGGGAAGCAGTAGGTTTGGCACTTGGGAGCGGTTGCGTTTATCTGTGCGCATCCGCTTTGTCGCAGCTGTCTCTCTCACGCAACCGTTAGTTGCCGTACTTCTTTAACTCACCTTTTCGCCCCGACACTTAAATTGCTCTGGCTGCTTATTAAACAACTCAATTTCGATTTAACAAATTTATATTAGATTCTTCGATTATCCAACTATATCGTCTTAAAATTCAAGTTATACTAAAATGGTTTGAAAATTATTATTTTTTAATTACTAAAATTACATCTGGCGCGATTTTAGCAACGACAAAATTGTTTGACAACTATAAATTGATATTGCTAAAAGGTCATAGCAAATTATGAAAAAACAAATTTTTGACTTAAAATGATTTCAAAATTCACAATTTTTACCTGTATAAAAGGGATGAGCACAACTAAACGCAACCGCTCCCAGGTGCAAACGTACCGCATCCCTACGTAACTTCGATAAGAAAAGAAATATCAATAAACCAGCCGACCTAAAATTAACTTTTTCGTGACGTCGCCAGCTCTTATACTAAAGGTAGTGGCAGCTGCTTCATCAGAAGAGTTTTAAATTTTTTTGGAGAGATGGAATAAGGTTCGTCGTTCTAGGTCGGAAATTCTTCACAGCTTTTAAATAGCCCATTTTTATAGCAGCTCAGATATTTTCGGAATACCAAATTTTTCGTATCTCTTCAAAATGTGAAGACGGCATTAAAAACAAATAAATAGTATATTACACATAGAGGGAGAGAAATGCATTATTTTTCCTGAGGTGCAAGCACCGATTGAAAAATAGCATTCTCTCCTGAGGTATATATACTATTTTTTACACAAGCGCAACCACAAAAACCTGACAATTCAAGAGAAGAATTGGTAAATCCGCACGTAAAATATATACATCCCCTTGGGGGCCCCTTCATTTTGATTACCATGAGCCACTTATAACATTTGTATGAGAAAATAATGAAATAAATTCAACCAAGCCCCCCCGCCCTGTCCCAAAGGCCTTCCTACTACAAGCCCTCCCCCTGTCTTAAAAACGACTTGTAACATTTGTATCAGAAAATAATGAAATAAATTCGACCAAGGGAGCTCCCTGTCCCTAGCCCCCCCCCTTGCCCCAAGGGCGTCCCCTGTCCCAAAAGCCACTTGTAACATTTGTATCAGAAAATAAAGAAAAATACTCGGCCAAAGGGGCCACCCTGTCCCAAGAGGCCCCCCTGCCCCAAAAGCCACTTGTAACATTTGTATCAGAAAATGAAGAAAAATAGTCGACGGCCGTATTAAGAAGCCCCCCCCCCTGTTCCAAGAGCCATTTGTAACATTCGTAACAAGGGTGCCTCTTGTTTGTGATATGATACGGGCTCTTTGCATATTAGTAGTACATCTCTCCCTAGTGAGAGTGTGTAGCACGATTTTGACACCAGAGAAATTGATTTCTACTTCCGCTTGTGTAAAAACACAATAATTCATAAAAACAAGAATCCACTAGCACTTATAAATACACACCCCACAAAAATTATCGCATCAACAGTTTTCTCTAAATTAAATTAAAATAAATGTATGCAATGCTTTAGAAAATATAATCTACTAAATAAAAAAGCATTTTATGCTAATTTTGTTTAGAATGGTTACTGCCAAAATAAAAAACATTTTTATATGTGACATAATTTACTAAAATAACCGCACTGCCAAAATAAACATTTAATAGGGTGTATTGCCTCCTCTTGCCCTTCGAACAACTTCCATGCGCTCAGGTAAACTTCGGAAAAGGTTTTGGATATATTCCTGGGGCATGTTGTTCCAAATCTCTATTAAGGTCTCTTGAATTTGGTGCAGTGTCCGAAGCGGAATTCTACGTTGTTGCAGTTCCCAACCTAGATGATCCCACACGTGTTCGATTACGTTAAGGTCAGGACTACGGGCAGGCCAGTTCAAAGTTGTAATTCCAACTTCCTGGAAGTAGCGCGTGACCATTCTGGCAACGTGGGGCCGGGCATTATCGTGCATTAGGACAAAATTGTCACCAATGTAAGGACCGTAAGGCATCACGTGTGGTTCTAGAATGTCGGTTATGTATCGGACTGCTGTCATTCTTCCTTCATTAGCAGGAACCACTTCAGTACGACCTTCAAAAGAAACGCCTCCCCAAACCATTATTGAACCTCCACCAAAGTTTTCAGTTCTTGCAAAGTTGCATTGCAAATAGCGTTCACCTGGTCTTCTATACACTGGCATTCGCCGATCTGAAGAATACAAACAAAATCTCGACTCGTCAGTAAAAAGAATATTGGACCAATCTTCAACAGTTCAATTTAGGTGTTCTTGTGCAAAGAGTAAGTGAGCTCTCCGGTGGGCTACAGTTAAACGTGGACCACGTGCTGGCACTCGGGGTCTTAAATCATCTTCTCTTAACGGATTTCTTATTGATTGCAAAGACAAATGTACATTACGAGCTGCTAACAAGTCGGTTTGTAGCATTCTTGCCGTACAGTGTCGTTGCCGTAAAGCAGTTAGTCTTAGAAAACGGTCATCTACTGCTGTCGTGGTCCTTGGACGACCCTGTCCTGGGCTTCTAAAATACTGTCCGGTCTCCCGGTAACGTGTAAAAACTCTTGACACTGTGCTTTGTTGCACATTCATAACATGTGCCACATAACGCTGATCACGCCCATCTTCAAGTAAAGCGACAATTCTAGCTGCTTCTTCAGGTGTTAGTCGACGAGAAACATTCATTTTTACTTAACTACGGTAATTGTTGCCACTCACAGTTAAAGAGACACTAAATGATTGAAGTAAACAATTTTGCAGGTTGAACATTTCAAAGAAAATAGGCGATAAAAGTAGCAAAGCCGAGTTTTAATGGTACGAAAATGTATATCTGCCAGTTTTATCTAATGTTTATCACTTTGGTACAAAAACAGCAATGAAAGAATATTTTAACATTTAAAAAGTGCGTGATGCGATAATTTTTGCGGGGTGTGTATTTAGATCATACTAACTGGCCATAACTTTTTGTTATAATTTCTAAATAATAATGTACAAATGATAAAATATCCATGTATAATAAAAAACATTTATATGTCATAATAATACACTTCGCAATAAAACTTTAGATAAAATTGAAGCAAATCAGTTCCGAAAAAAATATATTTTGAAGAATAACAAAACAACAAATAATTGATGTTGCAATCAACAACAGGGCAAGAAATCAAAGTTAAAGGCACATTTTTCAAAATAAATTTGAAAATTAGAATAACGGACGCGCTAATATCGAGTATTTCGGCCCCTCTGACTTATCACTCTACGGATTTGCCGTGGCATACCTCTAATTAAGTTATCAATATCATTTTGAGGAATTTGTTGCCATAATACTGGTAGAACAACTCTCAGATCGTCTATGCTATCTGGGGGAGGTAAATAATTTTGAAGAGCATTTCCAAGAGCATTCCATACGTGCTCTATCGGATTCGGGTCTGCCGAACAAGGAGGAAGTGGAAGATGTGCTTTACCGTGGTTTTCCAGGGAAAACCCCCCTTTGGAGGGGGCGAGCATTATCGTCAATGAAAATAAACTGGTGACCAATAGCGCCCTGAAAATTCGGCAAAATCTCGCTTATAATGTCATTGGCATATATCCCACCATTCATCGTTCTCTGACAAACGTACAGATTCGTGCGGCCACCCAAACAGATACCTGCCCAAACCATAATGCTTCCTCCCCGAAAAGGCACTGTACCTTGGATAAACGGTTGTCTCCGTCACACCCGTATTCTTCGATTATCACTGTGGAGCCCAAATCGAGACTCATCTCCAAACATAACACGATTCTATTCGTCATCCCAAAATTTATGATGTGTTTATGGCTTGTTATTTGGACTTTGCGTAAACGATTTCTTACAGTTTGGGAACACAACCGGACCACGAGCTTGCTGCAGAGCATTTCTTATTCTAACGGCAGGAAGTGTGGGATTTCTGTGAGTTGTTAACAACAAGTAACGGTCGTCCTGGGCTGATGTCGCTCTTGGTCGTCCACTCCTAGGTTGCCTAGAATTTGTCTCTTGCAACCTACTCCATAGACGACTTATGACACTTTGCCCTACACCCATGATTTCTGCCACATCAACTTGACGCAGACCAGCCTGCAGCATACCAATAGCTCTGTTGGTCTCTTCTTCACTTAAGTGACTTCTTCTTTCCATCAGGAATAAATAGCACGTGTTTTACCTCCAAAAACAGTGGAAATGCTGATTTGGTCAACATCCAAATCCTTTTAAAAAATACAAAAAGACCTTTAGGTAAAAACTTATGAGTTTTTGTTTCAAAAAAATTATGTAAAAAGTCCATAAAATTCGATCTAACGACCGATAAACCAGTAGTTTGCTTATTTTCCATCATATCTAACATACCTAACTTTCTTTACGAAGTGTAGTATATTATAATATATCAAGGTAGAGATGTCGTTTTTCTCAGCTGCGCAGAAATAAGTTGCAAAGCTGAGAAAAAGATTCTCTACCGTGGTTTATAAAAGGTGTTTATTAAACATTGGCCAAAAATGCAAGGGGCGACTCCTTGGGCCTCTCCAAGACTATTCCTTCCGTTGGTGATTTCCGAAAAACTTGATTCGAAGATCCAGGGCGATAAATATTTTTTAACAAAAAAATATTGAAATTTTTAAAGTTCAATTATTTCGCTTGTTAAGACCGGATATTTTTTGTATACACAGCAGGCTAATGCAGACAAAGTCAGATCGTCATGGATTTGATTTAAATACGTTTTCCGATTTGTCACTGTTCATTGTTTGTGAGAGTTAAAGTTTTGTTCGTAAATCTCTCCATCATGAATCTCCATACAAACGCCGAAATGACTGACATGCATTTTATGTTGTATGAAATGGCTAATAGAAATGCGTCAGAGGCTAGGCGGTTGTACATTGAAAGAATTCATCAACGTCTTCATGAGACAGGAACATTTAAAAAACAAGGAGGATCAGGGAGACCTATGACTATATGAATAATTGCAACTTTCAACCTTCCGGGTAGCCCGTTTATGTCACTGACAGCATTAGAAATTCCAAAATTTTAAAATCTCAACATTTCGAATTGTCTTATAAAATTACAAAAATTTATTCTCCTTTTAAAGGCTCTTGATGGATCTCAAAACTGGCATATTACGCCGAAACCAAAACCAGCAGTTAATTTTTGTCACCTCAATTCTTCAACTTTGTAGACATCCTTATAATGCTAATGCATGAAATTTATATTCAGAAAGTGATCGCCGATATAGGCAATCTATTTTTTTACATGTAATGCGGTACGTTGAATATGAAGTAGGAGAGATGATTGACGAATATTGAATTTTAGTCTTTCGCATTGGCTACATCTTTGCAATTCCAGTGTTTATTTAACGTCCAGACATAAATTACTTGAGCAAGCTTAAAAACTCCTTAGCGAATCGCATTTCTCACCTAAATAATCGCTATTTAGAGCTAAGCTGTGATGTTTAACAAAGCAAGGGTGAAAAATACACAAAGCTTACATTTTTTTACCTAGATTTATGGTTCCGTAAAAAGACAAAGTTAAGTTGGTGAAGAGATATTAATTTTTTAGAATGAAGCAAACCCTAGAAAATTTATTGGTCACATTAAATATTATTTAAACCGGCTCTCGAAAGTTTAATAACTCATTTTCCGCGTGTCACCACAAACAAGTTTTGGAGATATTGATCACATAGGCAATCCCCTGAATCAAAGAATTGCGTGTTCGGTTCGGTTGATTTGCTTTTAAAATAGGTTTATAAAAAAGTTGGCATGTGTAGTGCAGATAGATATCTTTTCAGATCGTAAAGCTCAATTGGTAAACACACAATTCCGTTTCGTTCAGTGATTTGGCACATTTTCATATTAATATTATTCCGGTTTGAGAGACTTTGGCGTCACCATTAGTAGATTCTACAAGGGATTAAGTTATATCTTCAAATGCACTTGTAAAAACTGAAATTCAGGTGGTAGAAAGTTAAGTAATTTTTATGTGGTAGCTACCCTATGAAACTCAATGATTATTACTAAACCAAAAAATAGCTTTTGAATACCCAAGAAACAAAGGTAAATTACAAACGTCATTAGCTATCTGAAGATGAGAGCACATACCGTTTGCTCTGAAAAAATGTTTGTACTTCCCGTACGAAAGCGAGGCAAGTAATAAGGGAATGATAAAGCTGTCAATGGAGCGCGTGTGGGTCGAGCTTTCCTGCTTCCGGAGTAGTCTTTCGAATAAATCACGAATTAATTCGTTAAAAGCTCGAGGGACGGCGAGAAAGCCGAGTGAAACAATTTAGCAAGAATCCTGCGTCAAAAATTTGTCTCGAGACTTGCTATTTATGAAGATTAACAATGTAATATATATGGCACATAATATTTTATCGCAGTAAGGCGACTATGAGGAGGAGTTCGAGGAATTTCTAGAATTTCGCCAAATTTATGGCTCACAGTGTGTAAGTCAAGAATGCTTCGTCTTACCACATAATCATTTATGTTGCACAATGCGCGTGGTGCCTCGCAACGAATCGATCAAAGAAATCGTCTTCGAGAAAAAAATGCGTCGGTTAATGCGACGAGCGAGAGACAGATTTATTCACATGGAATTTATTACACGTCAAATATATATCGACAAAATATGTAGTCAATGTAGCGGATAGAAAATCATTTGTCTGGTGAATAGTGTCATTTGTAGTTTGTCGCTAGTTTATGTATGCTATCAGTCATGTTTTTTACATAACGCATAATTTCGAACAACTTCTCTGGTAAATGTATTCCGGGACCTCCATTTATTTTATTAAAAACATGTTTATTTCCGCCGTCGAACCGAGTCATAAAGTCGCACTGACCGCAGCAGAGGCATGCATTAAAGTTAAAAAAAAAAAACGAGAACTGAGAAATACGCCCATAGAACTTTAATGTTCTTGGTGATGGAAACTGCGTATTTAATTAAGTGCAGTAGCAAAAAATCTGGCAATGTATTTCCCGTAATAGCGGCCTATCGATAACGGAAGTCGAACCGGAGGATTCAGGTCACTTCCGGCCCACCTTAATCCACCGGAGGACACAGGAACGAAGCCTGTCAGCCACTTAATTATTAACTCGAGAAGTTCAGGTCCCACAGGAAGCACGGATTTGAAGAAAAATAATGATTTGATTTGGTGGTTCAGAGACGAAAACAAGTTTTAAGTAACGAAGAGTTACAACTTTAAATACTTATTTATTACCGAGTTTTACAACACAGAATGGCGAAATACTTTTAAATATAAAGTAGAGCGAAGTTAGTGGCTGTTGGAAAATTTAGCTTTGCTTACATGCAGTTTGGTCGTAAGGAAAGTTTGAAGCAGTTTACTTTTAAAAGTGTGGATAACTAACGTATCCATTTCGTGCATCTATCTTGTTACAAAAGTTACTTTATGCAGATGAGGAAGCACAACAGTGGCTTAGTTAAGCGACTGGGTAATCTAGTCGGTGTTGCTGCCAAAGTTGAGATGACGGAATCATGGTTTTATATTTCGTATATGTAGTTAATAATCTCCAGATGAGAGCAACGAACACGTATTTTTCCTTCACTCAACGTCAACGTCGCCACGAAAGCGTTTTGAAGTAAGTTTCGAGTCTTCATAAATGATACTACTTCATCGGCACGACTCGTATTATTTACTTACACATCGCGCGGCACTCCGGATAGATAAAGGCAACTGTCCGACTCGACACACTGATCTTAAACTTTAACTGCGAGGAACTGCGATGCGACTGGTTGGCAGACTGGTTGAAGCGACTAGACTGGCTCCCGCTGGAACGTCCTCTGATACCTATACCGGCGCCTAAATACTTCGCCAGATAGTTCCACTGATGACATCATCGAGACATTCTCGACAATTATTCCAGAACATCATGGATGACGTCGTGTGTACGGAATAATCCAGACGATCTCAAAACTCGTAGCAATGAATCTTCCTCACGTCCGTTCTGATGTATGGTTCATTCAAAAAGACCCTGTATATAGTTCTGAATTCTCAATTAAATCTGTGTAGATTTCTGTCCACACTTTTTATTCTTAGACTTAACAAATGATTATTTCCTTATTTATTGATTCCAAAAGTTCAAAATAATCATTCTTGGGAAATTGTAAATGTGAAAAAACTACTCAGAAATATTGCCACATTTTAATAATTTGATATAATATCTTACTGTTAGAATTCTTAAGTTATATTTTATATTTTCTTTAGTATTTCCATTACGTATAATTGTTCTACTGTTTTTCAATTCAGTGAACATTCTTGTCTGGGTCCCACATAATTTCAATATTTTTCAATTTAGATAGTTTTACACCTCATTGTTACAAATAACATTAATTAGAAAAGTATAAACATGGCTTAAAAATTCTGAATACTTCAGTAATAATTGCTCTCTTCTTCTATATCTACATTCATGTTGGTTGTTCGATACAGGGTGGCTTTTAAACGGGTTGACAAAATTTTATTGGTGATAGGTCCCCTCAAATAATACTTAACTGTAATATCAGTTTTTAGAAATTTTTCCTAAACTCCGACAAAAAAAATAGCAATAACTAACATGTAGAGGAACACTGGAACGTTGGGTAGGTCGGGATATAAAAGTGTATCACCAAACCGCGCGAGAGAAACTGACGATATTCAGAAAGTTAATACGTGGTTATCACAACGTAAGTTAAGCAGGTCAGTTTTAACAATGTAAGATCAGTGAAATAAATTAATTTAAAGTTTTTTGGGGCATTTTATAAGTAGAGAGCTAATCAAACGTGTTTAATCTTTCTTTACATTCAACAGATTTAGCACAAGTACCTTTACACATCAATACTAGCAGTCCCCAATAGTGATTTGTGGCAATCGTTGTTTTAATTAAGAAAAATTAAAAAAAATAAAAATTTAATTTGGAAAAATTAAAATGTTATCGACGTCTAATAAGTCTAATCTATCAGCAGTAAAATTTTGTCACCCCTTTCTAAAGCCACACTGTATATGCAACAACCTTAAAATTCAAACTGTACCAAACAACGTTTTCTGATGCCAAAAAAAGATGACGCTACACTAGTTGCCTTTTGCTCCTATTTCTTGAATTAACAATTAAGAAAGGCACGGCACGAGTGATTTCCAAATTCAAGAGCATCTCTGCAGAATTTAACAAAAAGATTAATCTATTACCACTTGACGATCGAAAGAGGTAGAAATATACATTTTGAACAAAACAATAAAAACAAACATTTTGACGTGGAGTGGATGGGCAGGTAAATATTTAAAAAATTAAAATTATAATTATATAATTAATTTAAGACAATACTTTTCAATACAACGAATTCTTCTTGGCTAAAATGCAAATTAACTCCAAAAATGTGACGTTTTGTAAACTAGTTTTCAGATAAGTCAGGATACTAATTATAATATGTCTAAATGCACTATGTTATGTTTTAATGATTAAAGCGATACATGTTTCGAGGGTTTTACTCTCATCATCAGTCAACTACAAAGAACAGTAAAAAGAATACAAGAGGATGTGATATAATGATGATACAAGTGATATAATGTTAATAGGGGTGAATGACTATGGTTACACAATGGTAAGACGTCATTTTTGAAACGTCATTTTGACACTTACATTAATTTTCTGATTTTTAACTTTTACAAGAAATTACACGTCGGGCATAAAACGTCGTATCTTACACGCTATCGCACTCGTGATTCAAAGATCTCACTCGCTAACAATGAAGCATTTCTGTCACTTGTAATATAATCTACTATTATCTTCAAAATTTCGAGAATGTTTAATTTAAGGCCTTTATTGTAGATGTGTAAGACTTGGGTCTTGTTCAGATCAAACTTATGGCCCGAAGAAATTATGTGGTTTGCGAAGGCCGAAGAGGTGTTGTCATAGCTTATGGGGCGGTTGTTATCAATGCATCTAACATGCTCACGTAATCTCGATTCCAGGCAACGCCCAGACTGACCAACATAGGTGGCTAAACAATCGTCACAACTCAGCTTGTAAACACCTGAACCAGAGAGAATGGGAACGGGGTCTAAATGCGTTAGAGGATAAAAATTAAGAGATACAGAGTGATCTATCGTTTTATGTATTGTGTGATGTTGTAATTTATATCTAATAACATGCATAATTAATATCACACAATACATAAAACGATAGATCACGCACTTTTAAATTAGCGGCCATTTGTCATTGCTTATTGACGTATATAATGTCACGTTTTTCTGACGTTTGAAGAAACATGAAATTGTATTTCAATTTTTAATTTTTATTATACAGATTTAGGCTGGAATGCATTTTTCCAGATCTTCCCGATTTTTTTTTTCATTTTAAAACATTGAATTGAGTTATTTCCATCCTGGGAACATAACGAACAAAACAAGCAAAGAATCAACCAAATATAGTATGTCATTCCTATCGTCAGCTATGATCGATAGTCCATAATTTTTTTTGCAGTTTGTCCAAATTTTCCGACTTTCCTGTGTAATTGTCTCGAATTTTATTTTGATTCGGATTGGTTCTGGTGGTAAATTCAACGCCGGTAGTACGACATTGCCTGACGGCCAACAGATGACAATATAATATCTCGATAATACCGCCACTGACCTGGTCCGATTGTCGCTAAAAACCAATCAGGTGACCTCATAAATTAAAAAAAAATCATCAAGATCGGTCAGAAAATTAAAAATAAAAATTCTGGAACTTGATAACAGCGTACAAAAAAAGTTTTATTACAATCGGTCAAGCCGTTTAAGAGGAGGAGAATTACGAACACACCTACAGCGGAATTTTATATACAGTGTGGAAATTAAGTAAGGAATAAATTCAGTAACTCCGTTAGTATTTGCACTGGAATTATAGCGCATCCGAGGAACGTATACTATTTTTTTTTTCATCATTTTTTTTTTGACAGTTATGACGTCATCAATATTTTTTTATGGCAACCTATGTTTTTATTTTACATTTGAATAGAGTTTTTTATTCTGTTTTCAACGTTGTCAAATACTTAATAGGTTAGATAAGGAAAAATGAACTTCTAAATAATAATATCTGGTTGCAACAGGATGGTGCTCCAACACACTAAGCCCGGTGCGACGTTATTTGGACAAAATGTTTTCAAGAAGATGGAAGAAGAGGTCCAGATCGAACCCCATTAGATTTTTTTCTATGGGAGCACTTAAAAAGCAAGGTGTATCAAAACCGACCCAACGAATTGGATGATCTTGAAGAAACCATTCAAAACGTATTGGCTGCTTTTTATGATTGTCTTGGATTTTATCAGATGATGCAGGATCATCAATTTTAACATTTTAACATCTTTAATTTATAACTCACATCAATAGTTTTTTTGTTATTTTTTTTAATTTGTCAGCCCCACTTTTAAATTTAGGGTTTTTTTATTATTTTTTCTCATTGATTGCTTGGGAACTTTGTTTTGTTTGGATTTCTATGGTTTTTTCCTTGAATTCTGATAAAATTAGACAGCTCTGTTAATTTTTTCGAAATGTTACTAATTTGAACTTTAGTGCCGTTTTTATTTATTTTTTCCTTATGTAACCTTTTGAGTATTTGATAACGTTGAAATCAGAATAAAGAACTAAAACTGACCAAGTTTGATGCAGATAGAAAGTGTGTTGTTGTTTTTATGAAGCTTTAGCTAACAAAAATTGAGTGAAATTCAATTGGACCATCGAAGCGTGATCAAGATCTTCACGAAAGAAGGAAGTGGACCCAAAGATTTTCATCAGAGGATGATTAACGTGTATGGGGAAGATGCGCCGTCATATTTTACGGTTAAATTTTGGTCTAAGCAAATTCGATGGGGTAGGGAATCAATTTGTGTACACCCAAGATGTGGAAGGCGTGTTGAAGGAAAACATCAATAAAGTTGAAGAATTGGTCTCAGAACCCACAGTGTTAAAAATTCTAGACGAAGATTTAGGAATGAATAAGGTGAAAATTGCCTAGTCCATTAAGCTCGCCAAGCCCGAGAAGTCGACTTGTGCAACTCTATAGAGATGGAACATCCACCTTACAGTCCGGACTTGGCACCGTGTGACTATTATCTCTTTCCTAAATTAAAAAGCAGCTGCGCAAAATTTGTTTTTCTTCGGATGAATGCCTGAAAGCAGTGGTGGAATTGATTTTTAAAAACCTACCAAAAGTTTTTTTTATATATAATATCCTTATTGGAAAAACGTTGGAATAAGTGTGTGAGCGTTAGTGGATATTATATCGAAAAATAAAATATTACTTTTCTTCTAACTCTTTCTCTTCATGGCTAGGTAGATTATATAAAAATATCCCCTCGTATAATATCAAATGGGGTCTAAACTCGATGTGTGAATCATTTTTTACCTAATATAATTATATCGTCTGTACAGAATTAAGTGTATCGACTAATGGTATATCAGGAAAGTTACAATGTTATCACTCTTCGCCGACGATATAATGGTTTTGAAGTGGTCTTTGGACTTAGTGACACTTAAGGAAGTCAAAAAAACACATAGCCATTGTCTTTATAAATTAGAAAATTGTCCGAAATAGCACCAAAACACTTCACGAAGTCTATACAGGAATAAAATAATAATTAATGATTAGATTTTTTTGTTTCTGCGACATTCATTCATACGAAGACGCAGAGAGGACATTTAACTTTATTTTTCATTATTTCTACTTTAATCTCAAAATTTCGACTTTAAAATCTTAAAATCTCGACTTTAATTTCGAAATTATGCGCGCGCACACCCATTAATTTCGAGTTTTACGTACAGGGAAATATGACCTACTTGGAGTTTGTTTCTTTTAGGGATCGAGCGCGTAGCGCGAGGCACCAATTTCAATGATCCACGAAAAGCAGATTTTTACAAACGGCAACTTCACAACAGGCTATCCTGCATAATGAACACTTAAAAAAGCGGATGAAGGAGAAATTTGAGAAAAAGTATATTTATTTCACTTTAACTCATAAAAAGCCTCTCTGAGTAGGAATTCTTATCCAAAATTTGTCGTTTTGATGGGGTAGTTATCGTAACCGTCGCCTAACATTTGCATCAGAAAATAATAAAATAAACTCGATTTTTACTATGTTCCTACCCCTGTCCCATGGGGGCTCGATGGACCATAAGCCACGTCAAAGTCAAAATTTCGAGTTTAAAGTCGAAATTATCCGCGCTCACACCCATTAACAATGGCAACGAATTAAATCATTTATTTCATATCTCTTCCTGTTCTGACTAACGTCTAGCCCCTGAACGGTCACTCAATTTGCCCTGTGCGCGCGCATCTCCATTTAGTCTCGAGGTTTTGAAAATTGAAAGTATTCAAATAAAATTGAATTTATTACATTATTTTCTGATACAAATGTTAACTTCAAGTGGCTTATGGTCAAGGGGCCCCCCTTGGAGCAGTGTTTTGAAGTTGCCGTTTGTGAAAATTTGCTTTTCCGTGGATCATTGAAATTGGTGCCTTGCGCTACGCGCTCGATCCCTAAAAGAAACATACTTCAAGAAGGTCATATTTCCCTGTAGGTAAAACTGTGTTAATGGGATTACAGTCGAAATTTTGAGATTGAAGTCGAAATTTCGAGATTAAAGTTGAAATAATGAAAAAAAAAAAACACAAACTAGAAAACTACCCCCATCATGAGCCCTAATTTTACAAGAGATTAATGATACAGAGGATAAATTGATTACAGAGGAGTTCTTACCTTAAAGAATTTTTAAAATTATGACGTTAATTTGAAGTTATTAAATTTGACGTTTTGAAAATGTTACATGATTTCATTATTTATCACCTTTTCTACCACTCAAACAAATTTAATAGATTCTCCTTAATCCATTTTTAATTTTTACATTTTATAAAATGTAGTTTTTACCCAATCTTTTAAAATCACATAATTTTAAACATTCTTTAATGTAAGAACCCCTCTATAATTTATTAATTGTATCATTAATCTCTTGTAAAATTATGGTTGATGATGGGGGTAGTTTTCACCCGAAACATGTTCCAATTGTAATTTTAAGTTTATTAAAGTTTGTGGAGTTCGACTTGAATATATTTGAATTTTAATTTAAAAATCCACATTCTTCTGGTTCCTTTATAATGGGTCTGTGGAACATCATTATGAATTTAATTTCTTCTTATTTTTTTTACTTCTGTTTTTACATTTGCTTTATTCCAATTAAACATTTTTTTGCTTCGATTTTCTTCTACTTTGGTTTGTTGACACTACCAACAGTAGGCCGGTAATTTTTTTACTAGAATCAATTTCACTCCTTCCAAGAAAAGTTCGTTTGGAACTAGGGAATTTACAATTTTATTCCTTTACTCAATGCTGGAAGACGACGTTGTTGCTAGTTTGTTGTGCTGGCCATGAGTAGGATTTCAAGAACTTCTGTTATAATTTAAGAACACACCTTGATTACAGGATATGACAACGATACCAGCATTGTGACAGCCAGCCTACGTCAATATCAAATCTCTTGTATATTTTGAAAAAATATTGTGGTTTTTGAAGTGAAACTTGTATACGCGGGCTCAGATTTGGACACACGAATTTCATGATGTTTAGACCCGTCCCGCCGTCCTTGTCACGGGTGTATATTTTGTAATTTTATATTTAGAAATTATTTAATTAGATAGAATAAGCATTAGATAGAATATAAATAGAAATCTCATTTATTCAGATATGAATCAGGCAATCTATTTTGGTATACCTTTTTTCCGATTAATTTGAAAACCTAAATACAACGTTTTGATAGACAAGCTTTCTCATTGTTATCCGGATATAAAAAACAAGTGTACGTGATTACTTCCCTCAAAAGAAATTTGATAAAATTTTTGCGTGCTGCGGTTTTTGTTGGGCAGGTCATTTTATTAATACATTCCACTTGAGTGATCCCGGATTCTCGAATCAATAAATTTTATTTATGGTAAAATGGAGAAGTAAATAACAGAATATTGTGTTATTTACATAATATCTGCCTTGAATTGGTAAATCGAGATATATATTGTTATAAATATATTACACAACGAAACAATGTTTCTCATAAAATAAATATAAAGCTTCTAAACTCAGTTCCAAATAAAAATAAATTTAGTTCAAATTGCTCACTTTAGTATCCATTGTAAATACAACCAACGGAAAACTACATATGTATTACTATTTTAGCAAAACTGTCAACATTATTAATACTGTAAATGCATGGTAGTAAAACTGACAATACTAAATTACCACCTAATTTGAATCTATATTGATTTATCCTGAATATCATTGAGATAATAAAAACACTACAGTGAAATTGGCAAACATAGTTTTGTACTCAAGACTTTAAAATGATTAAAATTCATGATGAATTTTATTTCCATTATCTACGAGTGTATGTGTCTGCTGATGTAAAATGGAAGATCAAGCACAACATAAACCCAAATTAAACTCCCTCGCAAAGGTTTCATCTATGCCAACAATGACAAAAGTTTTGTTACAATGTTAAATTTTTACACTTCTATGCAATAAGAAATTTAACGACTCCTTAAAACTTCTCCATCTAAGTAAATATTATAGGCATAATAAGAAGAACGATAAAATAAATGTAAGTATGAAGCCGTAAAAATGTAATATGAGTTTTGATGTTAAGCTTTTGCAGCATATTGACGTTTGAATTGGAAGTCGGGGTCGCAAAGGGGTATTTAATCAATTTCAGATTTAAATTTTAAGAGGACTTGAATTTTTTACAATTTCTATGTTTATATTCAGTCCTTGATTTTAGACGTTTTCTTTGTCTAAAATACTAATTGTGGACCAGGTAATTTAATGTTTTGTTCTCTGTTTTATTATTCTATTCAACAAGCACGCATTTATTACTGTCATATTGTAATTTACATATAGTTTTTATAAGTCCTAATGTAGGATGGGTTATTTATGTCTTCAGAAAACCTCCCGTCTCCATATCAGAAAACAAAGCGTTTTTGTCCTCTCCATCAGCATTCAAGCAACATTCGTCTAGATTAGGAAAGTTTTCCGTGTGAAAGCAGCACCGACAAAATTGACACTTGACACATACTATAAACCTATATTGTCCATCGTGACACTAATTCATCCAGCAGTTAAACCTACCTGTTATATGTCACGTTATCGCGGGATTAAGGGTCGTGCCCACCGAACGCGGATATACTGTCGACGACTTCATAATTTCCGCCAGGTGCAGTAAAATTGGATATGGCGCTGCAGCGATTTTTCTAAATTAAAGCACCTCTTGTAATCCTTTACTTTGTAGAGTTTTATGGAGCTTATCTCATTTCCCTGTTTCTTTTTAATCACGCTTTCCTTCACAGAAATCGGAGAGAAAATATCGAGTTACTTTTATAATCATATAAATCTTTAAAATACGAATTTTTATGCAGATCTGAGAAAGATATCCGTTGGGATTTTTATTACAACGACCGTGTAGCTTGCAGTGACTCGGTTTTAATTAACTTAAAGGGTGAGAAATCGGATTCTTTAGCGCTGCTACTGATAGTGTGAATTGTGAGCACATCTAATTCAACTATAGCATCTCGTGGACTATATAACACTAAGCCCTAAAACGTATCAAAAATCGCAATGTTGGCTCGCATATTCAAACGTACATTTACCGCCTCTTGTGACGTCGTTTCGGTACAGCATTCTCATTGGTTCGCGCGTTTCTCATTGGTCCGCGCGACTAGTAACTTCGAATTTTGTCCCGTGATGACGTCACAAAAATAAGTAAGGGTAGAATATTTTTTCGTCTAGTTTCTAGAAAATTGTGGGACGACCCCATTTACTAAACAATAAAATATAAAATCCGATATTTATTTACAACACTTTTAAGATTCGGCGCATCATGAAGCTCCGAGTCGGCAAAATAATAACATAATGTTCCATTTTTTAATTAACCTCTAAATCGAAAACTACCCTCGGAAGACCGACCACAAGTATTGAGTTATCTCCTACTTTTATTGTCTGAGAAGAATCCCTACGGTGCCGTTTGGAAACTGGAACAATTTATATCGTTTTAAATGGTACGAAAGTCACAGGCCGCATATAGCGGAAGAATCCCAAAAAAGTAATAAAACCTTTATAGGATTGCCTCGATTTCGCACAATAGACAAGATAAATTTATCCGGGGTACATGTCCGCTCTCGCAATCCGTCATAATAAAACCTCGGAGCTGACCTTCGCAAAATTTAATTAATCAGTGCTTCCAGAACTGATTAATTGTAAAACGTCGTTGTATTCTGTGCGAGCTTCGATGACAATAGTTCGACGATCCGAGTGAGATCAATTGCGTAAAAATGAAGGCGAGGAAAATGGAGGAAGCAGATAGCATAAAATAGAATTACAGCAACAATCGTACGCAAGATTTGCTGCGTACAAGGTGTTGACGTCTTTATGAAATTTAATTATTTTCAACTCCAGAACGGATCAGCTGTGAACCCTGGATTAATTCGAAACAGGCGTTTCGCTTGTAAAAAAAATGTAAAATGTCGCAAGGGTCGCCATATAAAGTAGGTAATCGTAATTTATGAGCATCTTAAAAATGATCCGGGGGCGAAAGCTCGGGCAAAGACGTGTCGCAAGCAAAATTAAGATAATGATGCTAAAGTGCTTTTAACGGGAGAAAAGATGCGAATAGGGATAAATGCGGAAACAGGTGCATCGGATAAAGAGATGCGGAATTTACTGGAGGTATAATAGAGAGGGAGCAGAAGTGGGCCTGAAAAAGCTTGACGTTCTTTCGGAGTAATTTAAAGACACTATTAACCTAAATTCAAATTTATGGTTTTTGCAGGAATTAAGGGTCATAAAGTGCATTCTGCAACTTGGGTTTTCGAAGTCAGCAATTAGGGAAGGGTTTATGGGTGACGTATGGGGCGTGTAATGAGTGGAATCGTCAAAAAATTCTGTAATGGGAACGAGCGCTCGTAATTCCAGTTGGAGTAATTTATTGCCGTAGACTGAAAATATAACGACAAGCAGATTGTGAGCAGAATTGTACGAGCTAGAAAGTCGTAAAGTACACGATGATTAAATCAATAAGAATACCGAACAATCAAAAAGCAGAAGAATATGTCCATTTTAATTCGATTAAGCCATTTTTTTAATACAACATAGTTACTAAGAATTTGAGATTATAGAAAGTAGTCCCCCGTTTTGGTTTGACTTAGTCCGGTGTAGTGCCATGCCACTAAACTCTCTGAATAAACTTCTCCAAACCCTGCCAGCGATGAAATGAGCACACTCCACGACCTCTTTTCCGTAACCCTTTTTTGCTGCCCACTTCTTTTATCATCCGCGATAATCTTTGGAGTCTCAGCTCCCGCATAATAATTTAGGACGGTGATTACCTGGCGAACGATGGCCGTAAATAAACGAATACGGCCCTGAATTTCGCGTAGGTTTACAGCTCACCTCCGTGTTTACCTGTCTGTCTATAAATCCATACCCTTTCGTTTAGACGAATGCGCTGAAGCCCCAAACGACCCCCGCTCGATTTCCTAGGCGAATTTATCGCAGCGTTTGTTTTTAATACCCCTAATTGGGTACCGTGCGTTTTTTCATGCGTGCGGTGAAACTTCAAAACTCAGCCAACCCCAAATATTTCACAGAATTATCCAATTAAACGAACTCGCCGCCGATCAATTCCCAACTTTGGAAGTTAGCCACGGGCGGTTCCACTGACGTCAGAAGAGAGTATAAAAATCGCCGCTAAGCTCCAAGTAAGAAGCGGTTAAAAAAGCGGGTAGGAGTGCCGACGATTTTTTCAGGCATGTCTCGGATTAATTAGACTCGTTTCAGCTGTCCGGATTTTAAAGGATTAGACTGAATGCCCATTTTCTTCAGTGATTTAGGGACGACGTAAATAATAGCCAACGCGAATTTTACAGCACTTGCGTGGAAGAAACTACTATGTTAATATAACTAGTTTTTTTTTATAACACTTGAGTGTCTTCGTCTGGTCATTTTCTGGGTAGTAGGCTTAGATGAGGTATTTTAAAGTATGCATTATATAGCCAACAATTTTCATCTTTGACTATAATAACATTGTTAGTGTCTTTACTAATTTCTTCATTTGGAAGAATCTAAAACTGGCAGAATTTTAAATTACAAATTAGATTAAATTCACAAAAGAACCTAAGACAATAATGATGAAACAATAAAAGCTCGTAGGACCAATTTCACTGACAAGTGACCCAGAGAGAACCAGAGATTGCACTAGATTAGAATATGGGTCACGGAGATGTTAAATACCTGCTCTGAACCATTATTTACTCTTTAAACAAAATTATGCAGAAAAATACTGGCAGTCAGAAAAGCTGCGGTTAATCCCAGGACCCGCCCTCGAAAAACAAGTGTTTTTCTTAAACGCCGGTTACAAAGGACGCAAATGTTTTGATTTTACTGAGAGAACGTTGATTAAAGCAGGCAAGAGTACACAATCTAAATCATGGCTTTTATGGGTCGGCGGCGGAAGGACGAAGCTGCTGAAGAGAAAAAAAGGCAACTACACCTCGCTGACTCGACTCGACTTACACCTGCAGTGTTTCCGGTCGACGAATCCTTCCAGTTGCCATAGAAACGGTCGGTCCGGCTGTGCAGAGTTCGTCCTTTTTAAGGTTTTAGTCATTTTGGAATTTTTAAATATTTTGGAGGATCTCGGCGTTGGAATGAAGCCTGATGCAAACGATTCTGCTTGGAAAGTGTTTATTCAATTAGGTGGAAACATCAGGACGTCTTGAGTTTTAATTAATCAAGCGAGCGTTGAAGAGAAATTGGTCGTTGATTTGGAAACGTTTTCCTAGGAGCTAAACACAAATGTTTTAATTGAATAACTTAGTTTTGGATAAAAAAATTGCACATTTCTGACATTTTTCAGAAGTTGTCAGCAATGGGCACCACACTAAAATAATTGAGTTTTCTCTTCTGCTCGTTTCTAAGAATCATTTTACAAACAGCACACAAAATAAGAGCATCCGTTCACCCTCAATGTTCAAAATGTATGGTTGAAGAAAATTGTAGTATCAACATTATCAAAACGTATTCATACAACACATTGGTCCAATGTAATATGCGTCTAACGTTCGGTGCATCACCTGTTCTTCTGACACTTACATCATAAAGGCATTTTAAAGTCTTTTATATTTCCAATAGTTTGATCGGAAACCCTCTCTGCTTTCTTTGCCGGCGCCTTTCCGTGCCCCATCCATAAATAATCTTCTAAATAGGGTAGGCGTAATGCAATTACAAGACGGGAGACACGCCAAATATGAATTAAGATGTTCCGGAATGTTTCCAGCTTTAATGATGGGGATTCCAGATAAATTCAGCTGATTTTGCAATTAGGAAAGCGAAAGGATGAACCAGCGTTCAACTCGGAAATTTGTGCCTAAAATCATAATGTGGAGACTTGGCGGGAGGACTCTCTAAAAAAGTTGGCAATTTTGCAGAGAAGTTCTTAAGTTATAGAAAGATGGCATAAGAGTGGAACATCTGGGAACAATAAGGTTGAAGTTTCCCACTGATGCTCTATAACAAAGTGAAAGACTGTCGCCGAAGTTGCGGGAAAAGAAATTGATGTAATAGAAAAGTGTCAATAAGAGTTTTAAAAATTAATTTTTAGACGTAACAATAACGGAACATGTTTGCTACAAATTTTAGTGATGGCATCTTTTTCCGTTCGAACTAGTCTTATCATATAGCAAAAAAGATTATTCCTGTATTATTTTGTGATTTTAAATATCATAATTAACTAGAAAACAGTACTGGTACTTATGCTTGTTTTTCGAGGGTGCTTTCTAGTTCCGGTTATACCTTTTTTTCTTGTTGCCCTTGTTCATTCTGGGTAGAATATTACATGAAAAAAATGGTCGAAACTATTTAATTACTATTGACATTTCACATGTACGTACCTAATGCGTTCTTAATCTCTTTGACGCTTCCATTTACATACCAGGTATAGAATTAATTTAGTGGACATTGGGAATCTACATTGTCTCAAACTTGACAACACTGGAGAATTTTTGTAATATTCTCAATCTGCAGTATATCAGGTTTTAATATTTTTAGATTCTAGGATTCTCACTATTTACCTTTTCATATCTTATCCTTTATCTTTTACATCCTCTTTCCTCATTCCTATTTTTTTGTTAGTATTTCCATTTCATTTTTATTTTTCACGTTTAATGTATCATTCACCCTCCGTTCTTATTTCTTTTCTTTCTTCTCTAAACTCTCCAGTTTCATGTTTTTAAATATCATTGGCTTTATTTTCTCATCAAGTTGTCATATTCGTACGATGTCAGGTTTTTTGCCTTTGTCGTCGGGGCCCTCCGGTTCTGAGATGTGATCCGATTCCGACCGATGCACACATCCAGGGCTTTGGCGATGGCCTTTCAGGCTGAGGTGAACATTTTGTCGCTGTAGTCAAATAGATGCCCTTGTAGAAATATGGAGAGTGCTTTGAGTTAATCTGAAACTCTCTGTCTCTTTCCTTGTAGCGAATAATTTTTCTAAAGACAAAACTCAGGCAATGGCTCTATTTGTCTGCCGTAATAGAACTAGAGTTATTCTTAGTTATTCCCCCCATAAAGATGATCAGTAGGAATGGTCGAGTCCAAGTGTGAAATAAGGGTAGTGACGTCCATAATGTTCATGTTATCTTAAAAGCTTCCAGAGCGGATCGGTGGAGGCACGTCACTGGACGCGCAGGTTAACCACGCCCTCAGGCTCAACTTACAAAAATTTGTGTCTACCCCCTTGCTGCCTAAACTGATCCTTCTTAGATACTGTGATAACCCCCCTTTACCTAACCGCCAATTTTTGAATTTGAACATGAAATGAAATGTCAATGACGTCACCAAACGTCAAATTTAAAAATTTGAAACAAACCGCGAACTTTAAAGGTTTAAAGAAAAAGCAGAACCCTACGTTGTCTTATTTTTTTTACAAGACAAACAATAGCGGGACATTCGAACTTACACAAACGAAACAAACCCTAGATTCTTTGGATACATGGCGAGAGCGTGGCGTGGAGCGTAAATTGATAACACAAAAATTATGGTTTTGAATGTTTGTTAAGATTTAGTCATTTTGTGCATTTCAGTTTTGTAATCTCGTACTGTGGTTAACAATTTCTAGTGTCTTCAATTTTCAACAATTAACAATTTAGTTTTTCAGAAAAATAGTAAACAATAATACAATTTAACAATTCTGGTATACATGATGAGTGAGGTTAAGTCAGCTTATTTTATTCCACCATTGAGCTTTTGCAGTTTACAGGAATTTACAACAGACAGATAGAATGAAATATCTACACCCAAAGCAGGTATCTTCGCTCCTGAGAGGAAAAAACAAGAATATTGAAATGCGTGGAATTATCGAAGTGGGGTACATCTTTGTCGGAGAGTGATGGACAACATGTAGAGCAGATAGAAAGACTAAAGCGAAGCCTGTGCGGCAAGATCGTAGAGAGTTTACTATCATGGGAGAAAAGTTTGCATATCCAACGGACCAGGAGAAAGGAGTTTGTTACTGAATTGTTCTTGACATACTTAGTTTCCTGTTTTTCTTTAAGGCTTGTCCAAACCAAGTTAGTTAGCAGAACCTATCTCCGGGACTATTCTTTTGGTTGTTAAGTATTTTAAATATTTTGGAAGCAAACAATTTGTTAGTTGCCGGAAAACAGCACTGCAACCTAGTAGGCTCAGGACTTAGTAAGAACTCCCTTTTCTGGGTACCCCGTAGATCAACAGACAACTCAAACTCGAAAACGATTTCTCTTCCACCTCTCAGGTACAGGTTTGGCCGAAGTGGGGCCACATAACTCCCACAAACGAACTGAATACTATTTGGTCTATCTGGTGCCTCGAAACATGTACCGACAAACAATATAAAATAATAAAATATACAGTAACACAATATTTTCTTTGAAAGCCATTTTGAACAAGCGCACCGAGATGACTTCAAGCGGGCGTAACACGTAACGAGGCGCAACGAAGCTACCAACATGCACAAGCAAACAACACTAAATACCGAAAGTTGGCTTCCCCCGGTGTCGAAAAGAGCTAGATGTCAGTTACAAGCGAACGACGAGATCGGAAATCGCAAGGGGGCGCAAAACAACATAACGATAAGGCACTTTTCAGAACCCCGACAGTTGAACTTTCTGAAATTGACAACTATATCTAAAAACAAATTAGAAGAACCACTTTAGCAAGTTATTCGCGGTGCCTATGACTCATAAGTTTGGTAATTTATGCTAGTGCAGAGAAAGATGGGCTGAATGCTATGATACGAAATTTCTGGGTTCACGCGAGGTCCACGGAATACTTCGAGTAGCAATAGTGAACATTATTTTAAACAAGGGCTAGAATTCTTAACAAGACATGTAGATACAAAGGCTGAACTACTTCGGGATCATCATGGCGGGTTTTATGACGTCCCTAGCAGACTAACGGTAAAATTTGAAATGGTTTTTATCTAGGAGTTTCTAATATGGAACAAACGCCGGTCAATTTCAGGGCCATCTCTTTATGTTAAGATAGAATAAAAAAGGTTACCTGTAGATACGTCGGACGGCATCACACACACGATTGTTAATTTAAATTCAACCGATCCTTCTGGTAACGTAAAATTTCGACAATGCAATTTAAACATAGAGCACACTCAACTTTAAAAACAGGAGAACTCATAGTGGAATAAAATCAGATAAAAACAAAGAATTAAGCCTTGATGCTTCTAACGTGAAAGTTGGAATGAATGTAATGGCCGTTGGATGTCGCTAACTTCAGAGCAACTTGCCGGATAGGCCACTCGAAGTTCTCCTATGGATTGTATGGTCTATTTTGGGGATATCTCAATACCCAGTCAAGCAAAACCCAGAAAGTCGACTCGGAGGTTGGCTAACACTATTATATTTCAACTTGTCTTAAAATAGTAAAAATAAGTAAAAATCTGTGCAACGATGTCTTGCAACTATCTAAAAACTACCTAAAATAATCACCCGCGGGATCGCGGCATAAAACCGTAAAAACCTCGCAGAGCGGTCACGGGTCCGTCATTCTACCGTTGTCGATGATCTACGCTATTCACTACATTAAACACTAAACACTATACATATGGGGTGGCGCAAAGTTTTTGGCGAAATCTGGATCGGGCGTGTTACATTATGTTCTCGTCTTCTCATATTTGCAAGCTTTCAATTTCATGCGTTTTAAGGTTCCCGGGCTTTCACGTTTTCAGTTCTTCAATTCTGCAACGACCAAAGCATTCACATTTATAAGTTCTCCCATTTTAAATTTTGCAACTTTTTTCTTCTTCTTGATCGTATTTTTGCAGCTTCTTCTTCTTTTAGTACTCTTGTGTTAACTATTTCTGAGATTTTATTCCTCCAAGTTCTTTGTAGTCTTCCTCGTTTCCTCCATTCTCTATCCATCCATCTATAATGCTTTCGGGCCATCACGTGTCCAAACCAAATCAGTTGTCTTCTTTCGATCTCCTTATCTAGAGTGGTGTATACTTCCATAATGTCTTTGGTCACACTGACATTATGAAATAAAATTGATCGTTAAGTTTAGTGAGAATTATTCTATTTTGTAGAATTTCAAATAATATACTGGTATCACTAAACTAAATAATTCGCTATGAATTTTTTTTATTGGTGATATTCCTTTTCCACTTAATAAAAATATAACAATGTTTTGCCAGTGGTATCCTATTGCGACACTAGAGAAGAAGTAATACCCATTGAAGTTTTGGACATGGTTTGGAAATTTTTATAAAAAACCTAATACGATATTTTTGAAAAGCTTTCTCTAGCGAGGTTGTGAGTCCGAAAAACAGAAACGGAAATCAAAGTGAAATACTTTGGTGGTGGGGATGAATGAGAGTGGGGACGCGTGTGAATGAAACGACAAACGTAATAGGTCCCTGTCTCAAGGGGGCTCTTCGGTCCCTCCTGTCTCAATAGGGGCCTCCTTGTTTTAGTTACCGTAACATTTGTATCAGAAAATAATGAAATGAACTCGATTCCTACCATTGTCTTGGCAAGTTTCACTTTCAGTCATGTGCTTATAAAGGTGAGGCATTTTTGCAAATTTATTAATGTGTGTTTTTACTATATCCTGTAACCTAATAAAAATTTCTAGTGACTTCATTTTTCTGAAGGTAGCAACACTGGTCTAGTCCAGGATCTAGTCTACATCTGCTACAATTTCGTTTCAATAAGTCTATTTGCAGGCTTTCAAATTTGCACGTTTTTTGATTTTGAGTCTGTAAGTTTTGTAGTTATTCGATATTGCAGAGTTTTGGATCTTAAATTTGTTAAATTGTCACATTCCCGAATTAATGAATTTGGTTTTAAAATAAAATAATTGTTTTAAAATCTTTAGCCTTTTTAGCAATCTGGTTCTCAAATCCTTTGTTGTCGTGGTGTCAGGTTCTCTAACTCTCAGATGCTTTTTCTAATGTATAACGTAAACACGAGTCTCGATCAAGCTGACGATTTATATATTAAACATTAAAATAATAATTTATTAGTCCCTAGTTATATACACATCGATTTTTATATACAGTGAAACCTGTATAACTGGGATCTGAAGGGACCTATATTTTTTTATCAAGTCTCAGTTACAAAGGTTTGAAAATTCTCAGTAACAGAGCTATTTCAATGCAAAAGTGTTGGGACCTCACATATCCAGGTTTCACTGTATACAGATATAATGATGATTCATACATTATGGTGCCTGTGGAAACCAAAATTTATATGTACATAGTTAGAAGGAAAATTTTGTCGTTAAATTGGATGTATGAATCACTCCACTTTTGCTTGACCTAATGAAAATTGTAGTGTCCATTCCAATACCTAAGATATCTCTCTCAAGAGCTCCATTTTAGTAATAACTCTATTTAACTTTATTAACTAAGCGAAATATCCACCCCAGTTTATTACCCTCGCGTCAGAGGCAATCTCGTTCGACCCTGTGCGCTTTTGTCGGTAGCATAACGGACACGCGAAGCCCAATTTTATTTGGGACATGTCGAATTTTAGAGCCGGCTTTGTTTCGGCCCTCGTCAAGTCCACTTGTTCTTCGAGGACCGACGAAATCAGATGAGAAGGGTACTGTTTTAAGGTAGTCTCGATTACCCCACATCACAAATTTGTTTACCACTATCTGCACGGGCGAATTGCTGTAATGCAGGAACTTATCAGATCGGTGAAATTGGTGATTTATCAAGGTGCGTAAGTTGGAAGTTATAGAGTGCGAATTAGGCCAAATGAACTCGATAAGCTTTGATAGTTAGTGGAAGTGGTAACTAGCGAGAATAAATCAAGTCTTCTTCCAAGCAATTACGAGTGAAATGTGATTACTGGTCAAAGTCCACATCAAAGAACTTTTTGCGGACTTATCCATGTTGACACGGAAGGGTTCGCGGAAAAATAATTTAGTATTTGTTAGGAGCTTTGAACCCTATTAATCTCTCCGAAACATAATTTAGGCCGCTGCTGTAATATTTATATTCGTTCGGATTAAAATGTCCGATTACTTCTTAAACGTATAAATCACTGTGCCATAAAAAAATTATCCAGAGTCGAATTTGTGAAAAAATTGCTTGACCAAGAATTCTTTATTCCGTCCAGAATATAAATGACACAATAAAGAGCAGAATCTGCAATGTCATCGGCTGTTATGTGATTAATCTCCTTTGAAGGAACCGTAGTATTTTTTTTTGAGTTGTAAAATGCGCTCAACAAAAATCGACGACGAAGCAAGCATTGGAATCTTTAAATGACACGCGTGCAATGCTGGTTACAGGTAAACAGTGACACGTCAAATACGCCACACGTTTTTTAATCCATGGCCCACTTGACTTCGTCTTTTGTTGGACGCACGATATAATACAAATTGGTACACAGATTAGTACAAACTAAAAATAATTAAAACCTGTAAATACATCCAGGAATCCGCTGACATTGAGACTTGAGTCGAGTGCGATGAAGATAAGTTAAATGCACAAGTCTGTAATTCGTTCGTGACCGAGTTTTCCCCGCTTGTTGTTTTAAGACTTATCCTAACAAAGTGGTATCGGAAACACAGAGATCTCAATGTGAATTAATGCCGATAATGCCTCGGAATCTCACTTAATGTGAAAAAACTACAAAAAGAGTTTTGTTTTGTTTGCAAGCGGTCTTAATTTCCATTAGTTCCGAGATGTTAATTTATTTTTAAAGTGATTTTAAATATAAAAGCATATTGATCGATCAAAAAGTAAGGTACTAGAGCGCAATGTATTTTATTAAATGAGTTTAAAATATTGGGAACGTTGTGGGCGTAGTTCTAGTTTTCAGAAATCAATCGATTTCAGCACGTGAACTGATTTCCTGCAAAGAAATTCGTGTGCCGTTTCTCTGGTTATTTAGTCTCTCAGAAGCTTGAAATTCTCCAGTAATTAATAATATTTTGGATGTGTCTAATTAAACTTTATTTAGTTTTGGTTCGTATTGATAAAAAATCTACACCGATGATTCTGCTTTAAAACGTTTGATAGGCTTTGTCAAACAAGAATTTCACTTATTTACGTTATTAACTGAAGTAATGACATTAAGGTATTTGCCTTCATTATATAAAACAAAATATTTCTAATATTTTCTGATAAATTTTTGGAAATGCGTAGGATATCATAATTAAAGTAAGTCAGAAAGCCTTATTAACAGAAAATTTAAAATGAAATCTTTTTGCTACTAATGTGTTTTGGGATTACCATGGTTGTTTAAAGTTAAACATATTTTTTTACAAAAACCTGTTTTGGAGCTTTTTGCTTACTTCCTTACACGCATTTTTCACGCTTTGAGATTTAATCCAATCAATTAATTTTCCATCCGTCATACTGTTTAAGTCGATATTCCCCCGCCCATTTCTTCTTTGGTACATGTATTTTATAGATTCACCCTACTGTATTTTTACTTATAAATTCTTCTCCCATCTTGTTTCCTTTTTTCCTTCTGATCTTTATTCTGTTTTTTAACTATTCCATTATTGGTTTTAGTTTCATAAAATATAATATGGGGTTTCTCCATCTACTTACAAGTAAATTATTTACCGCATGATGTTAATGTCATTAATGAAGACCCAATAAAACTTCATCAAAAGGAACTCCTTTTCTACTTTCTACTTGAATGAAATTACATCTTGAGTAGAATTTTAATCAAAATGTTTAAACATTACTGAACTGTTGTACACTATTTAAGAAAAATTTTGCAAGCTGCATTGCTTAATATTTGGTTAGTATTATACAGATATTGGAAAACGTCCCCAACTTTTGTAGGTGTAAAACTCCCGATTTCGCACGAGCTGAATCCATGTAAATATTTTATAACAGTACTCAATATTCAGTTACATTCTACATGTGTGTGTGACGACGCGATACGCTTGAAATTTTAATGCCGACGGGCATGAGTGTATCAGCGAAATTCATTCTCCGAGACGCAGTGATAAAACTCCGTTCTGACGGTGAATTTTAAGGCACGAAGAACGATATGCTAAAGTACATAATAAGGAGTGCGGCATTAAAAATAGACAGGGGCAGAGATAAAACGACGGGAATTCAGTGAAGCCGCTACCACAGCCTTCCGAAACAAGATCGTTACACTTATTGACCCTTATTTGCGCAGGACCGGAGGTAAATCACGCAGGATTCGCACCAGGACGGATTGCTGTCCTAACAAATTGACGCGGTTAGGCGAACGAGAGAAGAAAAAAATTACACCAATACCGACCCTCGGTTCCGGCTTGCTATACGAACGATTTGAAAAGAGAAAATGAAATCGTGCAAAATACTGCCGGATATAGGTCATAATTTGGTTTGTAATTAACGGGAACAAAAATGTTCAAATATCGATACAGTGAGCTCACAGCCAGCAAACTAATAAATTGTATAAATTACATATTTATAAAATGATAATAGGGTTGAACATGACTCATGGACCAGCGATGAGTGTAAATGTGAGGAAATAAATGTATACTAGTAATTTAGTTCAGCATGATGGATCACGGGTAATCTTAAGTATCCATTTTTACTAAAAACGCGCTTGAATTTATAAAGAACTGTTCAGAAAAAGATGCCCGGTTAGAGATTTTCTCTGGACAGAAAATAAGCCAAATTGGTCGACGATTCCAGGGTGTTGCATTTTTTCCTCAAATCTGTATAGTTGTTTCATGTTTTAACATTTTTATTACGATGTACTTTTTTTTGTGGAAGTATTACCTTTTGTGTTATTCTGTCTCTAAACGAAGGCATCAGGACAAAAACAGATACTTGCTCTATTTACTTGGCAAAACTGACCACAATACACTGCCTAATAGAATGAACTAGAGTTTCAAACAATTTCAATTGGTTGCGAAAATTATATATGTTGTACCTGAACTAATGCATTGTATACATAATTGCGTAATTACGCAAAATGTTAATTCGGCTTTTGTTCCACTTATAATGTAAATATTTGCCACAAATCCAGACAAGAGGTGGTGGTAACATTTAGTTTTGATTGAGTTTGCAATGCAGATGAGACCGATTACGATGACCTTTCAAAAGACCTTAACAATTATTGCAATGGGAAATACTAGAAAATAGTTAAATGTTAGTGAAGTGTGAAGTGGTTAACTGACAGGATCAAATCATCAAAGCCTATTCAACTTCATTTGAATATCCGGCAGAATTTTTTATTTTTTTTTTTGAGATCAATGGAATATTAGAGTGTAAAAGAGACACTTACCTTATTGCTAAATTCTAAAAGTCATTAAAACTTTACTGACTTAAACGTAATTTAGCTATAAAATTTGTTAAAAGTACCATTGATCACGAACTTACTGTTTCTTTTTAACTTACAGGTGCATTTCGTTTTTTTTATTATAAAATAACAAAATGTTGGGTATGCGTTTTTAATTTAGCTTGTAATAATTGTTGGGTGGTCCTCTGAAAAGATGTGTAGGAATTCAAACCTGGATATCGACCCGATTAGTACGAAGGAACCTTTGACCTACTCCGCGCAATCAAAGCTCGTAAGACTGTTTACCACCGAACGTACGAGATTCAATCGATATGCTTACATAATTTATAGTAACTTAGATAAAATCGCAGTATAAACAAATTGCTACAAAACCATTTTAGTATGTGCACGCTTTTGTTCTAAACCGTTTTCCCTTCCGTAATGTGACAGATTGCTATATAACTTATGGAAACGTTGATACGACTCTTGAATAACGAACCATGCACAGTCCACAATCATCAAATCTACAAAATTTAAAAGGACATATAGGAACAAGCTCTCTGCTTCCAAATGATGAAATCAAGAATTTAATAAAGGAGAACATAAAACTCAACCAATCCGTGAGATGAAACCACATTATATAAAATTGATCTCCCTTTTCCGCACATGCCTGCCTCTCCGTCCGGAACTAACTTATAAAGAGGCGTGAAACACTACTGAATTAATCAAAGAGGGTGTATGTCATTAATAAGCCCGCCGCAAGCCGCAGCTGGTAAGTCGGATCCCTGCGTTATCTCTTCGCATTGACATTCAGTATCAATTTGCATTTCATGCACAATCGACTCGAAGTCTCGTCCGCCCTAGTCTAGGCGAATATTTTATGCTAGATTTGCTTTTCATATTCCATATTCCCATCTAACTGAAATCTTATGAGTGATATATTCGATCCTGGACCCGTGTATAAACAATAGACTCTTGGGAAATTAAAATTCAAAGTAAATTCGCATCTGGGGCGGAAGGTCCATTATCGCTCCACCTCGTTTTAAACTTACACGGACAAGGAATAATTTTCTGGGGGTAAACACAAGCGGAGGCTGCCAGACAAGCAAAAACATGACGAAATTGAGCCCACAATTCGTGGACGATGGATAGTTTTTTCTTGGTGTTTCTCTCACGGAATCTCCGCTGAAGACGTTGCTGACAACAGCTCCTACTTAACCTCAATCTTAATTGTTTGATTCAAAACTCCAATTTTTATCTGATGAAATTAGGCGTAGTAAACAAGTATTTTAATTTTAATGATTCCGAAGAGCAAGTTCCTAAACGAGCTTAATAACCCTCCCTGAATAACCCATTAAAAGTTTTTCAGTGAACATTCCATCGAGCTGCATGTTTTTTTAAACCTTCCAGCACCTGAATCGTTCACTGAAAATGCCGGGATGAATTCTGCGAAATTGATTCCGGAACAACGAGCTTTAAGTATGAACAAAAGTAATTATGTCCGGACGCTTCACTTCCAAATTATACTTTTCCTAATTATCCCACGCGCTTTTTTTCTACATACCTTCTTGGCTTTAATCAGAGTAAAAGTTTCCTTCTAAAACAGAAAGTGTTACGAAAAAGTCTAAACAAAAGCGAGAACTAATTAAGGACATGACCGAACTGTTGAAACTCAAGAAATAAAGCACCAACGGAGGGAGTCGCGGCCATAAAGTTTTAATTTGCGTTTTGTGCCATTGCGAAAAAAGCGAAAATTGGGACAAATAAAGGGGAAAAAGAGAGGACATAATTTAATACGCAGCGGAACTGTAGCGCGAACGGTTGATGGTGGTCGAAATTTATGCTGGGAATAAATAAATTCGTAACGGGCCAAGTTGGTTTAACTGGTTTAGAAAAAAAACATCCAGCGTATCTTCCACAAACTTGATTTTCAATTCGTTAGGAGACAATAACATTTTGACGCGCAGTTTGAATTGCAAAAACGCTTGTTTACGTATAGTTGGAACATGTGAGTCTTGACGTATCGACAGCCAGTAAAGATCCGACCATCATTTTATCATATTCTGTCCCTATCTTCATTGTAGTAATGAGAATTTTTTTACGCTTATTATAGAAACTGCCATTTTCACCATCGATTCCCGATTGTCCAAATGTGTCAAATTGTATGTGACATTTGACAGCATGCATGTAAAGTGCACGAAAGTACATGTCTTCAGAGGATGCTTGCAAAATCCACGAAAGTGCGTGTGTCAAATTACTTATGTATCACCTAATATAATTTTGTGTTAAATTTAGAAAACATTCGTCTCGTGTCCATCTTCCGACACTAGTTACACAATACACTATTATTACTTCGTGCGATATTAACATCATATCAAACTGAACCCCTATAATTCTAAGCGAAACACTTTCGAAAATGACTCCAAAATCTTTGCACACCACCTATCTCCTTATCAAACGCCCCCTCCGTGCCACTCACGTTTATTACGGATCTCATTGCCAAAGTGGCCATTTCGCAGATTCCGTACTCGGTCCAATAACGTCAATGTTTTCCGCATTTGGCAATGGCGTAAGTCCCTCCTAAAGAGACATAAAAGTTGTTACGTGACGAGAACCTCAAAAAAGGACAATTTTGAATGCTCTGTTTTCATTCCATACAAATCTGACCCTCGTCACGTAACAATTTCGGCGGCCCTCTGCCTTTTTACGCTATCGACATCGTGTTTAACAATGGCAAAACACTGCCGTTATTTTGCTGGAAAACGGTCACGTTAGAAGCGTGATTGCTGCGACATGCGATTTTCACGTTACATTACGTCAATGTTAATTAAAGAGATTTTTTAAAACGATTAGACGACCGCGACGTGTCGGTGTTTGTTTTTAAGTGCTGATTGGAGAGTTGTTGTTAATGGGAAATTCACATGTTGACGGAAGAAGCGGAAACTGTAATTAATTCGTCGTCGATTGGAATTATTGCAGACAAACAAACAAAATTGGAACAAATTTATAAAGTTAGGTTAGAGGAAAGCTGTCGAATTGGATTCGTTCCCCGCTGCACACGGCTGTTGCAGTAAATAAGTATAATGCACAGTGCGAAACAAACTCCATTCTATTAATGTGTATTATGTTGGTAAAGCAGCTGTAATTTGTAATCAGTATTGAAAGTTTAGCCTCTCGTATTTACACAACCTGATAGCAGAATAAGTACGATTTCTCCGCAGCGTAATTTCTTTCCATTTAAGATATGGGTTTTAGTGTTCGAAATTCTTTCTAAAGAAATAAAAATAAAGCATTTGATAATATAAATATTAAAATTAGTGTAAAAATATTAGGTTGATCAAGAACAACTTGAGACGATAATTATAAGCAGAATAAAGTGGAGAATATCTGCTTGGTAAAGTACCTTATTCCATTCCTCTTTCCTAATCTTTTAATTGCCCCGATATTCCTGCGATAATCTTTAATTCCCTAATAAAATTATCTTTTAGAGATCACTCATCCGCGATGAAACATCAAACACCATCCCTCAAACCGACACTTGGTAGATCCCATCAATTTTTTACTCTTTGCCTTTTGAATTATTTACATAATGTAATGAATACTTAACTGCACGAGATATTATTTCCGACATCTTAGTTGGGCTGGACAGAAATTAATGTTTTTTTTTACAATAATTCGGTTTTGAGAAAATTCGCTGCGAAGTTATTGTCAAATTTTAGTCCCTCAAGTCTATCTCAATTAGAGCTACTTAACTTTAGTTTACCTTAAAACTAAATACGCTCGGACCACAATATTGAACCCTGAAAAAGCTGCAACTGGTTGAAGTGGGACTATAAAAGTTCGTCTCGATTGGCGCCGCATTTATGGCTTCATTTTCAAAACAGTCTCTCTGCCTGAAATAGTTTATGTAAGTATGATCATGCAGCAGAAAGAATGATGTACCTAAACTACGGTTCCTGAATAAAGCACTTTCACTACACTGCATGACATTACACTTTTAAAAATACGTTGGATTACATAGGGTGTATAAATAATGAAAATATTTTATCAGGGACGGGTTAACGTATTATTTTAACAGATATCATTGATTAAACTTTTTATAATTCATTTGTTGTTATTATTATCATTATTGTTATTCATTATTTGTTATCACTAATTGGATGAATATAGTAAACAAAATAACGCTATCACGTCAATAAATACTCGAATGTGAATAGTTAACACGCAAGAAAGACACTAAGACACAATGAAAAAAATTGTAACAGTAAGACGCACTGACACACACTTGTTCGGCCCGCTTGCAAATTAATTAGCTTCATCCATGTATCACATGCGGATACACCTGCATCGATAAAGTCGCAAAACCAGTTTCGTTTTCAGATGTTTTTCAATTCTGAGGCCATCACAAATTAACTGGTCGACTCTGTTGAAAGCGTGCTACAAGCACGACCAGTCTTCAAAAAAGAAAACAAAACATTATAGCCTCAAGCGCACCTTAAAGATCTTACCCATACTATAACACAATTAGATGGTATTTCTAATATGAAAACCTTTTTTTGTGTAATCTCTTTAGATATTATTATCGGATAACGTTTTCACAGGCGATAACAATTATTATATTATGTATGTTTATTTCTTTCATTGAATTACAAATATTTACATTAAATACAACATTACAAAAAAAACCCTTTTGACGGCGAAGTTTTTCTTGCTTGTTTTTTCGTTGCTATCGAAAGTACGATGCGCTCACTCGATTTTCTGATTAAGTCTGTTCATGCCGGTCGCCTTGAAAGAGTCTTTCAAAATGAAAAAGTTCAAAGGAACATGAACAATACATTGAAATACATTCAAATAAACAATTAAAATAAATGGTAAAATTGACAAAAAAATGTAACAATTATTTGGAAATGCAAATAGAAATTGTCTCATTCTTCAATAAATTAGAAAAATGCGCAACTTAAACTGTAGCACATTCACTTAAGGCTGCTTTCTCGCTGACACCTTCTGCCGATTTCGAGTGGGCGGTTACTGTAATCTTATTGTGAAATATATCTATTTCTCTCAACAATGATGTAAACAAAGATGCGTTTAGTGGAAGTATAAAACCTGGAAGTGATTGGTTCTTTGCTTTATGACATATCGTGTCAAGTCCACGTTGAGTGAAATTATGTCGTTTTTTACGGCTGCTTGGGTTTCAGATTACAATGAGCGGCAATATACAAAACAGCATCGTAAAAAAAGTATCGGTAAGATCTCTAAGACGCACCTGAGGCTATAATGTTTTGTTTTCTTTTTTAAACTTGTGCCACGCGTTCAAAGTAGACCAGTTAATTGTTGATGGCCTCAGAATTGAAAAACATCTGAATACGAAACTGGTTTTACGTCGCAAAAACCCGTCTGATGCCTTCATCCATGCAGGTGAGTCTGCTTATAATATAGTGCAGGCGCCAAAGGAAGTTGAGTGTGTAAAATTCTGTACATATAATTTTGAACTCAGAGAATCATTTATTTTTTATGTCCCATCCCCTTAGATATCAAATATAAATTTACTGAACAAATGCCTTGGCATGATTGTTTTAGTGACAATATCCAATTGTTTCTTATGATTAAAGATACTTAAAGCTATAGTCAATTGAAAAAAAAAAACAATAATTGTTGATAAAAAAATTATTTAATACGAAAAAGCAAATTTTAACATGTCATCGAAAATAATACAAATAATCAATCTTTTCTATTTTCACAGTCATTATTAATACATTAGTTTGCACAACAAAATACAATTGATTGAGTTGTAATTTTTTCCAAGAACGAGCCATTGTTTGACAATTTAGTGTACATTTACAGGGCTGAATCAACGATGGCAATGGTCGTTTCGTCAGTTGCAGTAGGTACAATTTACCATTTTTTTTTTCATAGCCTAATAAGCTGTAATCAATAGGCAGGTTTGGTCAGCATTTATCCATACATATGTTTACGCTGAAGCTCTTATACAATGCATGTTTACCTCTGCATTCTTCTTTTCATACTTAGTCTCTTATAAAGCACTCCAGTTTCGTCACACATCTTTGATAATAAATCAACACCGATTTATTTTTGAAATTAAACCACAAAACGCTAACTAGAAAAACACTTATTGTACTATAGTTCCATGGTCTATGTATAATTACATACAATACATACAAAACTCTTTCGTACAATCAGCAAGAATTAATATTGTCTAAAATGTCACTGTTTAGAAAACAAAAAATTGTCAAGCATCCATACATACAACATACAACATAACTGGTAAAGTCAGCAGTCGGCAAATTCATTAATACCCTACTTTTCCAGGTAGCAGTTTCTGTAATTTAATGTCCCTTTAAGATATGCCGGCCGTGCCGATACATTGGGCGGAGCTATAACTTCACGCTTCTGTTTCGGATTTCCGAGCACTTACAATACAAATCCGAAAATTATTTTCTAAATTGTGGCTTTACGATTAAAAACAGCAAAAAATGCATTAAAAAACTTTTATTGTAAATTTTGTAATAATTGCATTTACACAAAGAAAAATATGTTCTTTTAATCTTTTATTTTTTTCTAAGGCCCTATGGCACTTAAGAAAAATAAGTACATGTCCCTGTAATTCTAATTTATTTCTAAAAACAATAAAAATTTGTTATATAACGGTATCTTTAAAATTGTGGCCACAGTTTAGAAAATAAATTTGCGGCAGTGAGAAAACAGCCTTTTAACATAAGTTTCTTCTATTAATAGCACTAGCTTTGCGACTGGTCGTTTAAATACACCTGAACTTGTTTTAATCGTAGCTACTCGCACTATTCCATCTGCTCCAGGATTAAAAACTTCAACACGGCCCATTGGCCATAACAGAGGAGGAGAAGATTCTTTGAGCAGAACTATCGATCTCTCAGTAATTTGTTTCTTTGAAGGTATCTGCCACTTTATCGGGTTTGCAGCAAGTTGAGATAATCTTGAGACCAAAATTTCCAGAACTGTTTGTGCAGTTGCTCAACTAACTCAAATCGCTTCAGTCTATTTTGCTTTAGATCCACATTTGGTTCTGGCAAGGCTAACAGTGAATCGCCCACAAGAAAATGACCAGGAGTTAGAAAAGGCAAGTTATTTGGCTGGACAGGTATTGGAATAAGTGGACGCGAATTTAGCACTGCCTCGATTTGACAAAATAAAGTTTGCAATTCTTCAACAGTGAATGAAAGATTGACTGTGATTCTATATAAATTAAGTTTTACGGATTTTACGGCAGATTCCCACAAACCCCCAAAATGTGGAGCTTTGGCTGGGTTGAATTTCCAATAAATGGATCTTTGACTAAGAAAATTAGATACGGCGGCGTTTGTTGATTGACTTGAAAATAGTACCACTCTTTTATTTGATTTGAAGTTCCGAAATAATTTGTGCCATTATCAGAATAAATTTCATTACAATATCCTCTGCGAGCTATAAAACGTTTTAAACACGCGATAAAAGCCTCAGTACTCAAGTGTCCCACAATTTCTAAATGAACAGCCTTTCTACTGAAAGATACAAATAGGCAGAGGTATGCCTTTCTGGTTTTCGATCCACGGCCGGTTGCTGATCGCACAAAAAAAGGACCTGCAAAGTCAGTCCCACATATAGAAAAATATCGTGAAGGAGTTAATCTTTCTTTTGGTAAATCACCCATTAAAGTTTCAAGAGGCTTTGCATCAAACCTACGACAAATTACACCACACCTTGTAATTTTTGACACAGCTCGTTTTCCTGCAATTATCCAGTATAAACAAGAAGAATGTTCTTAAATCCAAGTGGAGTAACTTAAAATTAAAATTTAAATATATCTAAGTCGAACTCCACAAACTTTAATAACTGTAAAATTACTAATGGAACATGTTTCGGCAGAACACTTCTGCCATCATCAGCCCTTAAAGAATATAAAAAATTATGACATTGACGTAATTTTGAATTAAATTTGACGTTTTCAAAGGGTATCTTCAGCTTCTATATCATTAACAATTGCTGACAAAACATGGAGTGGACGTATTCCTATATTTAAATCGACATCTTCATCATTTTCAGCATTGGTTGACTCTGCGTTTAAGCATGACTGGCCACGGCAATGTCCACAAACTTTTGAACATCTTAATCCAATTTTTTTGCATCCACATTTGCCGCCACAACCTTTTGTACAATTACAAAAGATTGTGTTCAGAAGATCATCGGGTGCTGGTGGTAATAAAGTTGTTATGGGCTGTAGTCTATTATTTTTTAACTCCCAACCCCACTGTTCTGGATCAATTTCTCTTCCTAGCCAGGTTTGTATTTGATAATATGTACACTCGATAAATATGCTGTTGAGCTGCGGAAAAAGTAGGTAGTAATAAGGGAAATTTCAATGCTGTGCTTTGTCTTGTTGGTTTAGCAAAGCTACAGTATCTGTAATTATCTATCGAATGTTCTGATTGTGGAGCATTGTATATTGTTAGTAGAAAATGTATTCCAGCATTGACAATGACATCTCGGGAGCAATTTTCTTGCCGGAATATTTCTACAGAATTGTTTAAATAGGGTCTTTTTTCAAATATATTCATGACTTTAATTTTTCCTTTCCCTAAAAGTGCTGAAGTTGTATCACATCCGGTCATGGCATGTAGAAACAGAATATTTTTCTTGCAATGTGGATACTTGTTGAGGCTATCAGTCGAGCATATTTTTGTTTCAACATTGTTTTTTCCTGGTTTAAAAAAAATTGATGTAGATTGATCAAGTATTTGCGTGTGTGCTATGAGAAGTACTAACAGATCTATGTCTTCGCCAACGATAGTTGTAGTATTATTTATTAATTTTTCAATCGCTGTTTCAACTATTAAGACGTCAGCATCATCACGTGATTGTCTTGTAGCAATACCAACTTCTTCGAACTTCTCAATAAGCATTTCAATTTTTTTTTTTGTTAAATCGATTAGATTAGAATTTTTCTTGACTGATAGGAACTTCCAACTATTCATTGAAGAGTAACACTTCACAAGATGTAGAAACGGCAGCGGTTCGTCTTAGTTGTTCCATCGCTTTGATATTTTTACTGGTATCAGAGTAACCATAAAAAATGACAACAGTATTTGTACCGAAATTGTTTGATAAATAATAATTAATATATTTGTTAATAATAATATGTTCCCAAACCTCTAGAATATAAGTATATTTTTCACAAAACGCCCAAGTATCAGATAGAAGTTTTGAAGACACTTACAAACATGAATAAAAAGCAATAGAGTTTACGCCTTGGTGTACGGTATACAATACCGTATGTGAGTGCATTCTAGTCGCTTTCTAAGCGCTCTACTCCGAAAACGGTTAATTTTACAGAAAAATGCAAGATGCATTTTTTGTAGATAATTTTACGGCAAACAATTTTTATAATGGCCTCTATTGACCTCTGAGCAACAGGTCGCGAGATATTTGCGAAAAACTGATTTTTGTGACCTTTTGATCTTAATAGGGAGTTTTTGCACGCTTACGATAAATATAGGGTAACGCTAAACTCTCCTAAGGGTTCATTGCGCATGTGCACAACTTACGGTAACACTATTTGAATAGCGGGCCACGGTATTTCCCTTGGTTTAGCGGAGCACGTTAAATGCTTTACCGTATAGTTTGCTATCTTCTGATTGGTTAAGACGTGTTTGCAGCGCATTGATAAATCGTCTTTTTTAAACCTAAAGTTAGAAACACACTCTTCTGCAGTCAATATTATCTAAATTTACCCGATAATATTTGGTTGATCTTGTAAATGGAACTTGTCTGGGCACTGACAACTCATTTAATATGTATTGCATCTTCAATTACATCCATATTATCAAAATGCACTAACACATTTAACAAGTCTTCTATACTTTAAGCTTTGAGCTTAAATTGCTTCGCAGGCCATTTCAGCTCTGTGTTTGTTAGAGATAGTGACTGTTATGACAGTGATATCAGCTGTGATTCTTTCTGTGATATGCCAAACGTTTTAGATAATTTTGTTATAAATGACAATGATATAATTGGTGCAGCGAAAAAATTTACCACTATAGTGCTATAGTTGCACAGGCAAAAACTGCCACATTTGCTATGCCGCTATTTTCTATACCGTATTCAATCACGTGGTTTTAACGTTTACGGTATTTTTAATGTGTGGCGTGCAAAAACTCCCTTATAACTTTTTTAGCCGGCCCGATATCAATGTCGATTTTTCACATCTTCAATACAACGTCGTAATAAAGGTGTATACAAAAATTCAGCCCACTAGGAATTTTTCCGCAGATTGGGGTTTAAAATGACTAAAATGACTGGACTATACAGGGTGTCCCAACTAAAATTTGTACCCCCCAACAATTCCAATTTCGAAAACGCTCGAACAGGTCAATTTTGTTATCAAGGGGGGACCAAATTCTACCAAACTTTCAAGTCTTAGATCCCACCCCTTGAGCCAGGGGAGCCACCCCCTCAAACAATTTAAATGGCATGGGGGGTCGTGTGATACATCATTTTAAAGCTTATTCAATTCTCTATTCAGACGTACATTTATCGATTCCTTTCTACAAAGGAAAAACACGAAATCGATATTTTCCAAATCTACATAAAATACTCAACTAAAATTTGCACCCCCCAACCATTTCAATTTCGAAACACTTAGAAGAAAACACTTGAACAGGTCAATTTTGTTATCAAGGGGCGCCAAATTGTTCCAAACTTTCAAGTCTTAGATCTCACCCCTTTAGCCAGGGGAGGCACCACCTTAAAAAATTTAAATAGCATGGGAGGTCGTGTGATACATCATTTTAAAGCTTATTCAATTATCTACATAAAATACTTGATTTGGAAAATAACAAATTCATGTTTTTTTTTGTAGAAGAAAATCGGTAAAAGTAGATCTGGATAGAGAATTGAATAAGCTTTAAAATGATGTATCACGCGACCCCCCATGCCATTTAAATTTTTTAAGGGGGTGGCTCCCTTGACTCAAGGGGTGGGACCTAAGACTTAAAAGTTTGGTAGAATTTGGTCCCCTTTAATAACAAAATTGACCTGTTCGAGCGTTTTCTTCTGAGTCTTTCGAAATTGGAATTGTTGGGGGGTACAAATTTTAGTTGGGACACCCGATATATCTCCACAAAATGGTTTGATAAATTCGATCCTCTTCATGTATTAATACACGTCGATACACAATCACTTGTAAAGGCATACTGATGTAGGCGAAATTGTGTTAAAATTGTGAATAGGTTAGATTGAACTACAGGTCCGACCTTTAGTGTATCATTTAGAGACAGTCTCGAGGTAGTTTTGCAACTTGCATCTAACACTACTCGAAGTTTGGTTGTGACACTGTCTGATCTTAGAACAGCGCAATGTGGAATAAAACATGTTTTTTGAATTTGTTCTTCAGTATAATTTGTTAGCGACATATGACCTAAATTGATATATTCTTGTATGGATGCTGTGTATTCTTTTTTTGATTCAGGATCGGAACGAAATCGTTTTTCGAGTGTGAGAAATCGTTTTTCAGCGATGCTGAGAGAATCTCCGAGTTCTTTGATGGCATCCCTAATTGGCAACCTAAGAACAAATCGACCCTGTTCGTTGCGATAGGTAGTTTCATTGAAGAAATTTTCGCACTCGATTCCTTCGATTGATTTTGGTGTTGCCAAAATGAAGATAATTGTTTTTCTATTTCAATATGAGATTCATCGACCGTCAAAAGACAAGAAGGATTATTTTTTAATGTTCGATTATTTGTTGGACCTGACACAATCCAACCAAAACGTGTTTTCCTCATGGTAGGTTGACCACGTCCTAACGAGAACTGTCCTTGAGAAAGTAAAGACCAGAAAATTTCTACACCGAGAAGAATATCGATGGTACTACTTTCACAGAAATTGGGATCGGCTAATCTAATATTTTCAGGAGTTTTTTGATTGGACATATTGATTGAAGTTTGAGGGATATTTCCAGTGATTTTTGGAAGCACTAAACATGGAACAGTACATTTGTAAGAATTAACCTTTGAGTACAACGTGACTTGAACCGTACCTAAAGATTTCGACCTTCAATTACTGGTTCCCGCTATCATGACTTGAGCATGAGCTTGACATGAGCTTGATTTCGGAGTGCAACCGAAATTTGATTGCGATCCTGAGTCCAAGAGTACTCGAATATTTTGTTTGTTCCCTTTATTATCGAAGACATTTACTACCGCAGTAGGCAATAAGACGTGTCTGAAATATGTATGGGAGCAATTCACTGAAGTTGGGTTTTGAACTTGAGATTGCTCAGAAGAAATCGATTTGGGAATATGAAGAAGTGTGTTATGTTGTTGACTGCATGTGCGACATGATGAAGATTTGCATTCTTTAGTTTTATGATTTGAGCAAAAGCAATTTTTGCAAAGACTGAATCGAGATGTTTCCTTTATGCGATCTGCTACAGACAATTTTATGAATTTAGGACAACAATAAGTTTCCTTAGAGTTCGACTTAGATATATTTAAATTTTAACAATAAGTTTGATGAGTCCCTTTGCAAAACTTGCACTGAATATGTGTATGAGCTACATGAGACTTAGATTTTTCTGAAAATGATTGACGCTTTATGTTTGTTTCTAAAGATTCCAGATAATGACATTTCTTTGTTAGAATTTCTGTTAATTGTTGCATAATGGGAATGTCTTTAAACTCTGCTTTAAATTTTTTCCAATCTCGTTTTGTTGTTTGATCAAGCTTGCTACGCACTAAATAAATAAGCATAAAATCCCAAAATTCAATAGGTTGACCTAAAACCTTTAGGTCTCTAAGATTTGATAAAGTTTTGTTTAATAGGTTTTATAATAGGCTATGAGATTATTTGGGAATGGCTTTCATTTCAAATAACTCCTTGATCTGATTATAAATTATTTGTGACTTATTTTCAAAACGTTCTTTGAGTAAATTCCAAGCAATAGCATAATTTGACGAGGTTAACTCTAATTACTGTAATAAAGAAGATGCTTCACCTTATAAAGAAGCCTTTAAGTATTGAAATTTTTCAATTTCTGAAAAATCGTTTCTTTGATGGACTAACGATGTAAACATATCATAAAAATTCAACCATTGATCAGTATCACCTGAGGATGTGGGTAAAGTAAGAGTTGGTAATTTTACCCGATTTTGATTGTTTGTTTCACGGATTGGATTATTAGAAATTTGTGAACTTCGAAAAGAGTTAGAATGAGAAACTTGAGAGGCACTTAAATGATTAATTTCTACGTTACTTTGTGAATTCTGATCATGGCTCAAGTCGGTTAAAACTGTTCAAACTTGAAAATAGGTGGTTTCCAAATCTTCTCCAGCCTTTTCACTCTGCGCCGTAACGTTTGAGGGTTCAAGCTCCTCAATTTGTGATTGAATTGACTCAAACTGATCTAGCCAAGACTCCATTTTGTTTTTTCTGACTCGAGCTTCGATACGAATGCGAGATGTTATTTCTGTTGAGTTTTCTACAATAGCTGTGTAATTTTTGTATCTAGTTAAGTTACGTTTTAATGTGGCGCGCCTAGTGATTAGTGTTTTTAACTCGTCTTTTCCTGTCTCAGTCATTTTCTATTCGATTCACTTGCCTGATAATCTTGTTGATGATGAAATTGATCTGCAAAGACGTCGCTGCCTAAGGTGTTGATTCCTGGTCGACGCTTCTTGATTTGTTGATTTATGTGTTGTAAGAACTTCACTGATTAGGTGCACAATCGCGGTTCGAAGGACCAAAAAGTGTTTATTTCTTTCATTGAATTCCAAATATTTATAACATTACAAAAAAAGTACGATGCGCTCGCTCGGTTTTCTGATTAAGTCTGTTCAATATATTTAATAAATCTGAATGTCAGTAGGAAAGTTTAGCTGTAGTTTTTCAACTCTGATTTGAGGAGATTCTGACAAGACACTATAAAATACCAGTATTAATTAGAACTGTTAATAAGACAGACTAGTTAACAAACCGCAGGTGTTTTACGAAACCTGTAGATGTGTTTTTCGTCATTATTACGTGGACTTCATTATCATTTTCGATTTAATCTAACAAATTAGAGGAAAGATTAAGATGCTCCTGTAACTAATTAACACAAAAACCATTCAACGTTAATTCATTAATTTAGTCTTACCCGACTTTATAATTTCCCTACTTAAAAATACTTCATCTTTATTAACAACCTCTTTTGACAGCTAATTCTGCTCCCCTTTACGTCTAGCTTTACGTTGGATTAAGCTTGAAATAGGTAAAAACTGAATGGTCCTTTGCTTTAAACGGAGTTTACGTCAGCATACACTTCCACAATACATAACTTGGGATATGAAACCAGTGTTAAAGCACTTAATTCCTCAAAACAAAGATGAACATTTTAGCTTTGAAAAATTAAACATACTGGTTGTACGGACCACCAAAAGTTGTGAATTGCTCTAATTCTATAATTTCGGAGAATATACGGCGTAACAATAATGAAAAACTTGCATTTTTAAATTCCCCCACTAACCAAATAGTAGTACTTAAGAATCGTATTAAAGGGGCAAGAACGTAAGTAGGGGCACGAAAACCATGTTTTTTTTTTCAAAACTTGTTTGGGGCAGAACTCGGCCACACCTAAATGAGACTCATAATGGCATAACATGCGATTTCGCACACAATTAAAAAGCAACGTGCCACACTATAAAACAAATAAAATTATTATTGTAAAATGATTGTAAAACAATAATGGAGAATCTTGACGTGCAATGCCTACTGGATGTACGAATCATTTATGGAGACCCGGTACTTATTTTCAAGATGCACAAAATGTACAATTTACTTCGAACTTTATAACGAACGTATTCGTCCTTACAGCTTCTGCATGTTTTTCTTGTCAACCCGTGGTACACCTACCACCCGCCTTATTAGTTCATTCCAATCTCGTGACAAGGTAAAAGCTTCTCACAGCTGAATAACAACTTATTTATAATGTTTACGAAGTCTTCCATTCAATAGCGAATAATTTGTGTTCTTCACATGTTTTGCAGTAGATTTTACGGCACGTAGCTACGCTCTAATGCCACCATTCACCTACAACGCCAACACACAAAAAACCAAATTCCGTTTTCAATAAATCATTTTTATGGTATTAAAAACGTCCAAATAATCACGTTTTGTTTGTTATCGCCTCTAATATGGTCATATATCGCGTATATTGTCACATTAGTCTATTTATTTGTGGCGGAACTTGAGATAGTGGATCAAACGTTTCCAAAAATTTGGATGTGCCTCGGACGCCGTAAATAACTAAGATATTAAACGTCGATGCTTTATACACAATTGCTATAAATTTTGAGACGGCCTGCAATGTGAAAGATATATGGCGGTGGATGCAATATTAATAGCGGCGGTGTTATTGTCCCCTTGCGTTTTACACGATGTTAAACAGATGGGCCAGGCGGTTGAGGATAAACAACATTAGACACTGTGTCTATATTATGCAGAAGACATTTTTAAGAAATGTAACTGCTAGAAGGCTTCAACGGAGGTTTACCGTTAGCAACTGATCGCCGCTACAGTATCTTATTTAAGTGAGGATTAAACAATATTTGGGAAATTGTTAGACTATGAGAAGACTAATTTTGTAGCGTAGAAGAAATTGAAATATGAAGTGTGAATTCCACATTATCTAGTAGATACTTATCTTACAAAATTGTTAAGAGCAGCCATGGGATAACACGCAGTTTGAACTTGGCGAAATGTATTCATAAACATAATGTTTTCCAAACTGTAATAAATAAAATAGAGCTGTCGCTTCTAGAGGTCCATCGAAAGCTCATTATGCTAACTTTAATTAGGTGGTCACCATATATCTGAAGCACGTTAACTTGGTACATGTCTGTGCTCTCGTTAAGCTCATTAAACTAGAAGTCAACTTCACTCTGAATAGCCCAGTAAGCGAATTATTCACTCTAACCGAGAATATTGTTATTGAATGTTTTTAACTAAAAGATCGGCGATGGGAACTTACTGTCCTTTTTACCACGAAACCATTTACTCGTGTTGCAATCTAAGAGATGGCGTCACAGAAACGCCACTCACTCCTTACCGGTATGGTCTCCAATGGATGACTAGACAAACATAAATAGATAATGCAAGTAGACTATTCAGATCCGAATCTTGTTATTTTTTTCAGTCTGTTGGATAAAAAAATTATTACTCTATTTCTTTTCTGCCTAGTGTAAGGACCCTTTGTTTCTCTTTTTGACTAGTCGGCAAAATTCAAATGTTGTATTTATTTGCTTTCAGGCCTATACACTTTCTACACACCCCCCAGACTGACGGCGCATAGGACAGCTTGGTAAGTAGAATATTTTCCTTTCAGTTTTCGTTACACGAATTAGATCAAACAGTGACGCGTTGGAACAGCTCATTCATAACATTTTATATTTTGACAATAAGTGTATAGTGATGGAAAAGTAATTTCCAAATAGAAATATCAATAGAAAAGACGATAAAGTCGTCAAAACTTGGCAATCAATATACTGTGCAGAAACTACCCCGTCGAAAACTTCGTTGATTTCGCCCGACAAAGGATAACACTTAGATAATAACTGTCGTTCTCTGTATCAGTTGAGCCATCATATATTCCCCGGTGTCGAATGTCCGTTCTTATAACGGAGCAGGGAATGTCACGCCGTAATTGCCGACGAGATTTGACCGCCCGATCAACTTTCCAATTTCAGAGGAAACTTGAAGCCATTGTTTGAAAATTGCAAGTAGGCTTGACAAGGCCATTGTTGAAACTATTTAACCTTAATAGCGTTGGGAATGCGTCTATTTTGTGTGCGTATACACTCCTACGCCAATAAACTAATTGGGAAGGGAGAAATGGGGCCTAGGTTAATTAACAAATAGCTTCATTGTAGCTGAAAATAAAGGTTCTACGGAACAGAAGTAAATTCCTTTAAAATTATACAGTATAATCCCGTCCAAATGTTTATGCTTTCAAAGTGTGTATTGTCTTTGCATGAGTCAAATTTATTTTGCCCAAATCAAAACGGTGTTATATTCAGCTGTTGAAACCAACGAAACCAAAGCTAAATCCACAATTTATTAGTGTCAACTCATAACTAATTTTGTAAGTAACTATTAATAATGAAATTATAACTATCACTTCATTATAAACACTACAAAATGAATATAATATTTACTGTAACGTAGTGGGAATAGTTAAAAATCATTCGCCCGGCGCATCCACCATTTGTTCCAAAAGAGCATGCGTACACCTAGTGTTTTTTGTCGTAAAGTAAAAACAAAGTTGATAGTGTTGTCTGATGATCAGGTCTTATCGGATGTCTACTGATCGTGGGCTATTGTTTGGCGCTTATATAAAGTTCGTGCTAGTACTTTTGTTACACGTGTTTATTAATCTTCTTATGTTGCGTACACACCGGGCCGAGGAAGGCCAACGAATGAGATTTGGCGTAGGCTACTGCATTCGTCGATTCCCTCCACTTCCTTTGACGTTACCGACACTTTACGGATGGCCAGCGAACGCTAACGAACCTTCGCTGGCCTTCAATAAACCCTCCAAACTAAAACAAAAATCCGCGAACGAACCCTTTCGTTGGCCTTCGTTGGCCCGGTGTGTACGCACGGTTATACTGCTCTCTTCAGTGGAATTAATAGAGATCGTGGTGTAAATGCATAACGTTTTCATTAAGAGGGTTTTCTAGCGGCACGTACATTTCTGCCGGTCGAAGTACATTTTCCCGCAATATATATTTTTTTATTTACAAATTTCAAAAAATCGTTCTGTAGCTGCAAAGATCTATATGTCGGGATATTGTGAAACGCCAAGTTGGTTGCATACACTTGGGTGGAATCGGGTAGTACGGGAGACCACTTGACGCAACGGACAGTGTCACCAGAGACGTGCACCCGGGATCACCTGTTTTGCATATCTCTGGGTGTTTGTTGTTATTGTTGTTAATAAACTGCGTGGTGAGCCAGCATAGAGGGGGAGGGTCAATCTCCGACATCAAAAGTGGGAAAGTGACCTATGTGCCTAGTGGCCGTGTTAGTGGGTTTATTTAGGCTTTTAGAGCAGAAAGCTTGGGTAATTCTTCCTGACTGTTTGAAAAACGAAAAACAAGGTCGAGCAGTCGCCGTGCCGAACGACATCATCGGAAAAGGGATGAAACGGCTGAAAAACAACTTCCAAGAGGTCGTGGGCAAGACCACTGACTTGGCAGACATGGGGGCAATAATTTTATTGCCGCCGGGATAAATAAACTAGTTGTTAGTAATCCAGAAGTACCAATCTTTCAGTTACTAATAACAGTCGCGTCGGGGAATGCAATCCTCTGGAAAACGACATGGGGGAATGGATTAATTCCATTGATGAGTATGTGGTACTTATAATTGAGACGACAAAGTAAATGCGCATTTGGCTGGTATCGAAACCATCGTCGCATTTGTTTTCGTGGAAAGGACTGACGTAATAATACAAAGTCGAGGTTTGAGTAATAGAAAAGGGTTGAATTCAAGGGTTTGTCGTAAAACATATTGGTAAGTGTTTCCAGTACATTAATTTGATCGGTGATAAATCATCCCGGTAGGGATAGATTTTGAAGATGACTAGGTACGTGCTATTCAATGAAAACGATAATGTTGGTATAGGTAATTACAAATAGACGAGCAAAATCAGAGCAATAAAAGATCCAAATAGTACGTAGTTCGAAATCGGTGACGTGTCATAAACATGTTAACATATTGGGAGTGCGCGACAACCGAGAATGAAAACAAAAAATAAGCTTTCGTTGGGATCGAACAAAGAAACCGTGGAAAAGAAACGTAACAAAAGTTGCAACTTCGATGCAGTCGCATCATTTTTTAAAATCATTTTTGTAGAAATTGGAACAGTTTAGATTGTGAATTTCATTAAAATTTGGTTTGGGGATGTCATGGGTTGAGGTTTGTTTACATTTTTTCTCAACAATGAAGAACGATGTTGTTGGTCTTGTCGAAGAGTCGTAAAGTACTTGGAGTTATTTTCGGAGGGTTGACGGGCGCATGTAGTCAAAATAATGAGACACACATGATTGGTAATTGAATATCATTGATTTCGGCACATTGTTTTGAGGGCTGGTAATCTTTGATTGAGTGTAATTGGCATGATTTGTGAAGTTGGAAATAATGCTGTATCAAGCGGTTGTTAGTATCAATTCGCAGATATCTCGAAACTTGGAAAGATGTAGATTGGTTGATTGATGTTTTGACGTGGCGGTGGTAGAGGAGAACGGGACCAGGCGGTGCGGGTGTTTTAAAGCACAAGGACAAGCCGAAAAGTCACAATGGTGAGCGGTGTAAAGTTGCACACCTATATTCGAGGATCTACTAGCGCACTTTTTGGACAGTAAGTAGTAGGAAGTATGTAGTTGTCGGAAACTGCGGTGCAAATGACATAAGGGGTTGCAGTTTGAGGTGCCCTGGATTTGTTGAAAGAAATGGCTGTTTTAACATCAGTCTCCGACGATAAACAGTAACATACAACTGCCTGAATTTGATCTGGACTGCAGATTTACGTGCATGGGCTACAAGACAATTACAAGTGATGCTGCGTCGACGTTCGCCTTGAGAAGGGCACTCAAAAGTCGAGCATCCACCTGGCTGTCGCAGATTTCATACCCTAGAATGACGTGGGACGCTAAGTATGATTTTCTGCATTTTTGATGCAATTTAATAGCACCGAACCAAAAGAAGGGAAGTGCATCGCGGCGTATGATGACGGCACTAATGTTGAAATTTCAACCGAAGAAGTTTCTAACTTGAACCACGAATGACACTTACAAGTTCGTGGCATTAAATCAAGGAACCAATTACAGCAGAAATTAAAGGTGTTTTTGTTTCTTAAATGAAAAAGTACAATTTAATGTAATGATTTGGAAGCGAAACATTTCAAGCCGAAACCACCCTCGATAAAATGTGAGAAACTGGGATGCAAGGCATCAGTATGCCGTTCCAGATATGAGAAGACCGACCGATGCGAACCCCAGCACTTCACGTGGAGACTCTTCGCCGAAGACATCGACGACCCCAAACTCAAAAGAGACATGTTTCAAATGCTTCGTGTTGTCTGAATTCAGGTAACCCGAGAGGTCGAAAGGGTGGAGCAGGACGACAAGTAGGTTTATGTTTAGTCAATGCGCCATGAGGTACCCTATGTCATCAAGATAAGAATTTTCCTTTTTTGATTCGGGTGCCGAATGCTCGCTGATAACAGAACCTATGTCGTCACAGCTTCAGGGTAAACGATTCGACAATGTTGTTGTTATGACTAGCATTGGTCGTGAAATTTCGAGCCGGAACATAGCAATTCACATAATGTCCGGCGAAATAAATTTAACCAAATTTGACCCTAAATATAAAACCCCTTTAAGATGATTGAACAGTTAGACGGTGATATGTACGTCTTAAAAAAAAAAAAAATTTATTCGAACCGTACCCATAAATATGCTCACGATCCTATCAGGAAAATGCCTGAAGGATACGTTCCTGACGACAAAGATTTGATTTAATTGTGATCAATGTTTGTATTTAAATGTTGTCTTCTCTGATGAAGTTAAATTTGTTTATCACTGGAAAGAAGTGATGTAGTTCATTTTCTTTATCGCTGGATGTAAGTGATAAAGTTAATTTTGTTTATCACTGGAAAGAAGTGATGTTAGTTAATTTTCTTTATCACTGGATGTAAGTGATGAAGGTAACTTTGTTTATCACTGGAAAGAAGTGATGTTAGTTAATTTTCTTTATCACTGGAAAGAAGTAATGTTAGTTAATTTTCTTTATCACTGGATGTAAGTGATGAAGTTAAATTTGTTTATCACTGGAAAGAAGTGATGCAGTTCATTTTCTTTATCGCTGGATGTAAGTGATAAAGTCAATTTTGTTTAATTTTGTTTATCACTGGAACAAAGTGATGGTAGTTAATTTTTTTTATCACTGGATATAAGTGATGAAGTTAAATTTGTTTATCACTGGAGAGAAGTGATGTAGTTCATTGTCTTTATCGCTGGATGTAAGTGATAAAGTTAATTTTGTTTATCACTGGATAGAAGTGAGGTACTTAATTTTCATTATCACTGGAGAGAAGTGAAGGAGTTAATTTTCATTATCACTGGATGTAAGTGATGAAGTTAATTTTGTTATCACTGGAGAGAAGTGATGTAGTTAATTTTCTTTATCGCTGGATGTAAGTGATAAAGTTAATTTTGTTTATCACTGGATAGAAGTGAGGTACTTAATTTTCATTATCACTGGAGAGAAGTGAAGGAGTTAATTTTCATTATCACTGGATGTAAGTGATGAAGTTAATTTTGTTATCACTGGAGAGAATTGATGTAGTTAATTTTCTTTATCGCTGGATGTAAGTGATAAAGTTAATTTTGTTTATATTTTGTTTATCACTGGAGAGAAGTGAAGTAGTTAATTTTCATTATCACTGGATGTAAGTGATGAAGTTAATTTTGTTATCACTGGAGAGAAGTGATGTAATTAATTTCTTAACGCTGGATGTAAGCGATGAAGTTAATTTTCTTTAACGCTGGATGTTAGCGATGAAGTGAATTTTGTTTATCACTAGAGCAAAGTGCTGTAGTTAATTTTGTTTATTAATGGAGAGAAGTGATGTAGTTAATTTTGTTTACCACTGGATGGAAGTGATGAAATCAATTTTCTTTATCACTGGATGAAGTTAATTGTGGTGTATCACTAGAAGGAAGTGATAAAGCCAATTTTGTTTTCTGAGTTAATAAAAGTAATATCTTTTTTATCACTGGAACGAAGTGATAGTCATTGTTTTTTCTCGAGTTAATAAAAGTAATAATTTTTTTATCACTGGAAGGAAGTGGTAAAGTCAATTTTGTTTTCTGAGTTAATTGAAGTAATATTTTTTTATCACTGGAAGGAAGTGATCGATTTATTTTGATGTTAATAGCAGTAATAATTTTGTTGTATCAGTGGAAGGAAGTGATAAAGTCAATTTTGTTTTCTGAGTTAATAAAAGTAATAATTTTGTTGTATCACTGGAAGGAAGTGATTAAGCCAATTTTGTTTTCCGAGTTACTTGAAGTAATAATTTTTTTTCACTGGAAGGAAGTGATGAAGTCAATGTTACTTTTCGAGTGATAGGAGTAATAATTTTGTCATGATAGAAATTACACGTGAAGAGTCAGTTTTATCAAATAATCAGAATGGCCGAGTGGTTTGTTAAGTTTTATTTTATATAGTCATCACACGAGGACGTGTGATATGTCAGAATGGCCGTGTCGGGATATTGTGAAACGCCAAGTTGGTTGCATACACTTGGGTGGAATCGGGTAGTACGGGAGACCACTTGACGCAACGGACAGTGTCACCAGAGACGTGCACCCGGGATCACCTGTTTTGCATATCTCTGGGTGTTTGTTGTTATTGTTGTTAATAAACTGCGTGGTGAGCCAGCATAGAGGGGGAGGGTCAATCTCCGACATATATTTTATCAACACACCCAAAAAAATTCAACGAAAAATCTTCAAAATGTCCGGCATTGAATGTAAACTTTTATTTTTTGTTTTTAGTTTTATTGCTAGTTTTGAACTACAACATTCTACAACTACATGAAAATCTTGGTTTCCATAGGCAAAATTATGTATGAATCATTTTAAAGAACCCATATGTCCAACATGTCCAACAGCTATTTCCGTATTAGTTTACTATTTGTTCTTGATTTTTAATTTTCTCTGTATATATTGTATTATTTGGTTGTTTAAAATGCTTGTGAGAAATATGACTTTACTGAGTGTGTTCAGGATTCACATACCACCTCGATCCTTCTAACAATAAGTACCTGTGATTTTCTGTTACTCTCTCACAATTTGGATACCTCAAACATATTCCTCTATTCTATTCTATTCCTCTTTTCAAATTATATTTCTTTTTGTTTTTCTTGTTTTCACTAATTCTGTTGATATAGTTTTTACACTTAGCATTTATTCAGTTGTTTATTTTTTTTGTAAATTGCTTCGTATTTGACAACACAATATTTATATAAAAAGTCTCTCACATAAAATTAGCATTCTGAAAATGTGAAATGTGTTAGATTAAACGAAACAAAGTCTTTATGTTTTGGAGCCAAGAAAAGTCACTTTTCTCCGAATAAAACGTGCTATTTTTTTGACAACTTCTTTGATTTGATAAATCTTAACTGATCACCAGCGGAGCATAGAGTAATTTCAAGGTTACTCTATGCGCCACCAGACGACTTTATGCGCCGCTAGACAAATCTGTGCCCGCTAGATACCCGAATAAATGTTTTAGATAATTACTTTGGATACAAACTCAATCGTCACATTTCGGCAGATAGAAATATTAACCACTGAGGGCGTATCGGTCGTTTTCACGAAATTTGCCGGTACCGGATTCTGATATGGCGCCGCTAGAACTTGTTGAGGCTAAATCAGGTATATTTATTCCATGGAACTCAAAATGTTATTAGTCGTAATGTTTTTATTATTAAGTGAATTGTCAATATAGCTTTCTGCAACCTTATCCGACTTCTATCCGCCGTGCCGTTTTAAACTGAGTAGATCAGTCCCAACGTCCACTAGGATAGTTGCAGAAGTCCTTCTAAAGCTATGTCTGTTATATTTACTCATCGCCCTGATGATGCCAACTCTGTTGGCTAACCGTGCGTTGGCAGTTGTAATAAAAATAGTTTTTGGTGTTTTAGGAAAAAACGGATTTAAAGTACTAGAGGATAGTGGTCCAAATAGGCCAATAGCATATCTTCAGAGAAGGAATGCGTTTTGCTTCTACTATGCCAGTCAATGAATTTCTGAAAAACAAGACAAAACTTTTCGGTAAAAAATTGTTTGTAGTTGAATTTGCAGCTTCTACTATTATCGGCGAAGAGCACTGCTATAACTTCAGCGTGATCAAGAATGACTGAGTTGGTAATACTGAATTTCATTTTTAAATGGTAAAATTGTAACAATTTCCGATTGTTGACGTTTTGACACTGAAAGCTGTCATTCTCGCGTGTCAGCATCATTTGCAGCTGACATTTCAAATTTCAAATTAAAACGTCGTGAAATTAGACTGAATGGGCAGCAGTTTGGACACCGACACCATTGCCAATGGGACTTGTGTTCATACGGTGTGGTGAGCTCAATTTGGCCGAACGTTACGATTACTGGGAAGGTGTGAGGTTTTCCAACTCAAAGCTCAAACAACTGTCGTATAGGTACCACATTCTACGATGCAAGTTGAGGAATCGACCCTGTTAATATTATTAATATCTATATATATATATATAAAAATGAATCCCTATTTTCCTTGATCACGCCATCACTTGAGAACGGCTGGACCAATTTAGCTAACTGTTTTTTTGAAATATTACTTTAAGTTCGAGGAAGGTTCTTATGAAGTAAAACATGGACAGGGGGGCTCAGGGGGCCCCCTTGGGTTTATAATTTAAGAACGGCTGGACCGATTTTTATGATCTTTAATTTGTTGAATTTGTCTTCTCCCCGAATAGCAAAATAACTTTTAACACAAAGACAAGGGGGCCCAGGAGGCCCCCTTGGGTTTATAACTCAAGAACGGCTGGAACGATTTTTATGATCTTTGATTTGTTGGATTTGTCTCCGCCCCGAATAGCAGAATAACTATTAAAACATGGACAGGGGGGCCAGGGGCCCCTTTAGGTTTATAACTCAAGAACGGCTGAATCGATTTTTATTATCTTCGATTTGTTGGATTTGTCTCCGCCCCGAATAGCAGAATAACTATTGACACATTGACTTGGGAGCCCAGGGGCCCCCTTGGTTTTATAATACAAGAACGGCTGGACCGACTTTTATGATCTTCGATTCGTTGCATTTGTCTCCGCCCCGAATAGCAGAATAACTATGAAAACATGGACAGTGAGCTCAGGGGGCTCCCTTCGGTTTATAACTCAAGAACGGTTGGATCGTTGTTTATGATCTTTAATTTGTTGAATGTTCCTCCGCACCGAATAACAGAATAACTATGAAAACATAGGAAAAATTACAGAAGCTGGGAACTTGGTACAGGGCAACGACAATAACAAAGCCCAACAAGTTTTTTGATAATATCTCGAGAACGGATTGACAGACATTTTTCGGTGGCGAATAACTATTAAAATATCGGAAAAAATAACAAAAAAATTTTCTCATACATTTTGTATAGAATCCGTATATAACGCCATCTTTGATACATGACAGAAACAAAAATGAACATGGCGTTGCATGCTGGTTCCGGTAATGCCAGTAAAAGGCGTTTAACTGAATTTAATGCAGCTAAAAAGTTAACACAACATTTATTGATTCTTCGCCGGGTCAGCTAGTATGTTAATATATGTTAGTATTATTAGTGCCGGAATTCAATAATTTTTTTACACAAACGAAGAGTTAATTTATGTTTAGATCAAAATGGGATGCATTTTGAGCATTACCTTTAGTGATTATCGTTATGTATTTCAAGTTTAATTTCTGCTTCGTTTAATTTCCTTGAATTGATAGAATTTCTAATCGCCTAACCTACAATTTTTTCTCAGTTGACGTTATGTCAAATATGTGTATCCGGCTGCAGTGGTACAAATAACCGAACAAAAAAATATCTTAAAAGTAATACCAACTCAAACAGTCCTTTTTGATCACCCTGTAGTATCTGAATCACTTTCTAAATCCATTTCGGAATGACATCTGTTATGACAATGAACAGAAAATAGAAAACTGAGTTATTGTTGTCATCGCACTGTTAAATCGATATCCAAAACTTATAATAACAAAACGTTAGTTTTTTTGTGACTTAACCTTCTTTATTAATCTCATGAAACAACCGGGTTGAAAAAAATCTAACTTTAGGAAGAGTGTATCTGGTAATCGTAGGAGATAGTATATTTTATTACAAGGCCAGAAACTTTTTGTCAAGCAAGTGCAAGCACAGTGTGTAGAGGCTAACAGTTTCTGGCCGTGTGATAAACAAAACTTTATAGCCGACAAAAGATTTTCATTGTTTACTGTTGGAAGGGGCCCTCATGCTTCATGGGGGCCCCCGTGTCTCAAAGGGCCCCCATGTTTCAAAACATAAAAGTTAGCATTGAAACTCCCTGGTTTCCATTTTCTAGCCTAGGCAGGCAAATATCGTTTTTAGCGTTGACAGCTGTAAATTACGTTCTACTACATTTTAGACAGCCATGGTAACCCATTTTTTACACATTGAAGCTGTTACCTATACCGCCTTTAAGCGGTAAAATAGTTCAAAATGTCCTTCTTTAAGAAACGCGAAAAAAAAGATCTTTTATGATATATTACATTGGTCGTATATTTTGAAAAAAGATACCGCACTTAACTCCCTTTGAATAAGTTTCCATGACCAACTTAAAGACACTCTCGAAGGCGCACCATCTTGTGGTATAAATAGTAAGCATCGCAGTTGCCAATTTACCTTATTTACAATGTCAGTGTCAATTTAAAAATGCTAATTTACTGCGATTATTACTCTCATAAAATATAATAATATGGCAAAATGAGTGAAGTCATTGAACTAAAAGTAAAACGCGTCAACAATAAGAATGGAAAAGTTGAAGTAAGTCAACAAAATACTCCAAAAACATAACCTCTCTCATATTTTTAGGAATTGCGCCCTATGTGCTATTATGCATTCCTACAACTCCCGCATCCTTTTGGGCAAAATCCGCGTCCGTCACACTATCCTGCACCGATCTTTATGTCAATAAAGTAAATGTAACTTCGGTGCAACGATAATTTTTGTAAAATGGGAGCGCCGAGTGGAAAACGTCGTCGTCGCTTCGCGTCCTGTTTCAATATTACAACTTCGTGATGTAAAATTGAACCTACCAGACTTATAATGTAATACACTATTTCGAGATGATTTGGACGATTGGAAAATGACTAATTTGAAACGGAGGCCAAAAAAATACTTTTTAGGTGCACATGCTATACAAACTGTATACTGTAGAAGCAACAGTTGATTAAGTAGTATTATTGATTGTTTATCAACGTATCGTCTAAATTTAGGTAGACACTGGGTTCGAAGCACCTCCAACTAAACAACAACAACATTTCAATCAATGTAACCGTGATTTGTAATAAAACAGACCAGCTAAATTGACGTGATTTTAGACGTCTGGGCTAACAAAACTACATATATGTTTTAAATTTTCTGATGATGAAGGAAGCTGTAAGTACAGGAAGCAATCTGAGCCTTTACAGCCTTTAGCATACTTACCATACTTACTAATGTAATACTACTTACTTGCTTATCCGATTTCTCGGTTGTAGTTAGGTGTGTAAACTTTATAATATATCCAGAAAAGGCCATGGGATTTTTTAGTTCGACCATGTTTGGCAGTATTATGCTCTTAGTATTCAATTGTAGCAACCTTTCTAATCCGACTAAAATATTATGTTACTTCCATTTTGACAGAATGACCAAAATGTAAAGAAGCATGATACATTATGTAGCTATAATAACACTCTCAAAATATGTTGCAATCTTTTGTCAACTTATTAACATCATCTCTTCTTACCATCATATTGATGTCATTTAAGAGAATTTCAACAACCAAAAAGGAAAAATAAAAGTCTAAACTGGAAGCCTCTAAGATATAAGCCTTAACTAATTATATTAGTTGATAAAAAGTTTCCAGTCTTTCGAGTAGTTTTGGACAGCAAATATTAATAGACCCTACTAGTTCTGCTTATTGAGAGAAGAACGTAGATTATAATTTTTTTCTTCAGTTAGAAACCCTCTAAGGCATATAGGGTAAGCAATTTTTGTTAGTTAAAATTATTTAACCTTAAAACATTCTGAAGTGAGTATTCCCAATAATGTTGTACAGCAGAATGAATTGATTTACCGCACCTCTCTTTGAAATATTAAGTTCATGACCAATTAATCATTAATGACATGATTAACTGTCAACCGGCTATCAATGAGTCTCGTGCATCCAGTGTTAATTATTATTAATTGACAATTACTTGTTGAACGATTTGATTGACGTTCGTGCAAATGCCTTTTTATCCTGAAATATAATCCATATTTTAATATATCACACCCCAAGTGTCCAAAAATGTTTTTTTCTACATCCGTGTGGGGAAATTAGGAAATAAAACGGTCCCATAAGAACCGTCTTAAAAGAAATTGCCCCTGAGTCCTGAAGTTACGTCACTGACTCTTTCACATACATTCTCCAAATTTATAACGATTATGCTCCACCTTCCGGCCAAGTGCCGCGATTATACAGCAGAGTCAAAATAATGGAATCACCATCATTAGTGAATTCGGCAAAATCCCCTCGCAGTAAGAGTGCCGGATAAGCGTATTACGGGATTAGATTACGTGTGCGTCGTGAAGACTTGCACACAATAACTCCATGCGTGCGGCATACAGATGGGGGTGTTGGAGGCGACGGAACAATGGCAGGCTCTGCTTCCACTTAAAAAACGCCAAAGAGTAATTTTTGTGGCGTTAGTTTATTTGGTTTTCCTCGCTATTTACAACCGACTGTGAGTTAATTTTGGGTTATATTCGCCCCATATCGGTCTTTTACACCACCACCCCTCGAATCAAAACTCGCACATCTGTTGCTGATGATTGCAGCATTTCCGTATGAGGCGATTCGTTATTGGGCAGCTGTTTCCCGATTTTTTCCCGGTTTCCGAATTTCCATATCGGAACGCTTTAGTAACCACCAAAGCGGAATTATACTAGTAAAAACGACGGGAAGGTAACATTGACAAGACAAGCGTTAAAAGCTCGGAAAGGTCGCCTTAACGAAAATGAGCTTTGGCGATGTTGTAAGACAGTGATTCGGCCGCAAGAGTGGTTGGAAAAGCAATTTGGAAATTACTACCACTTTTAGTGAAGTAAATGGAAAGTAAAGCGCTTTTAGTTCGATAGAAGTAAAAAGTTGTCTCGACTTTGTAAAAATAGATAGATTTCCTCTCGACTGTGGCCAGAAAGCAATTTTTCGTGGTTGGACGTTGTACTTCTTAAATAATTGTTAATGTTTGTGCTTGTCACCCAACAATTTTCTTGTTCGGCCAATATTTTTGTCAAATTCACATTTTAATTTAAATTTATTATTATTATTTATTATTATCAGAATAATTCTTAAACTCAACTTTGACCAACATTAATTTGTAGAAGTCTATTTTGGATTAGAATCTTGACAAAACCTTAATGCACATTAAGTGAATTTTGTTCTAATATTAATCCAACAGTTATGAGAGTAATTTATGAGTTTTTTTTATGAATTATAGAAAGTGTGTTTTTTATTTTCCCATCAAAATTTTTTTAATATTTTATTTAAATGATTTTTTTGTGGCTGAAGTAGTTTTTTTCCCGAAATATGTTCCTATTGTAATTTACTTTTATTAAAGTTTGACTTGAATATATTTAAATTTTCATTTATATAATTATTAAGTATAGATGTCTCATATACGCACATGGTTTTTAAAAATTCTACTTGCACTAATGTGTGACGACCCTCCGAAAGCGGTTGAACATTTCTGTTCATCAGACAACTGTATACAGATCGAACTTGACATAAAATGAACATGGATTAGACGTTTGATGTTACTCCAGTATTTACTGCCAGATAAAATCATCCAGTCTTGGTTTTATCATGTTTTATGTTTCGGTTATGGGGTCGTCATAATTTTCTTTTTATTCGATTTAAAAAGAACCTACGGCCGTTGGTGTCCCAACCTCATGGAATCTCCCAACATTTAATTTATTTTACTTCAGAAAAGATTTATCCCCGTCTGAAAAACTTAGGGAGTTTTCAATTGCTTCTTTTGCCGAGGTTTGATGTACGGCCCTCCAAAGTCCGCAACGTACGTTATCATGTGGCAATTTTATCACATTACATCCTGACCTATTTTCGTGTTTACAATACTCCCGACCTCCCGGTCTCTCCTTCAATTCTTAAAATATACTTTTGTATAGACTGGCTGAATACTTATGTTTTCGGAGCGAGTCTCGAAGTACACTCGACAACTTTCCAGTGTTTCATAAGTTCATACTTCATGGTGGGTATTGTGCCTTTATCTGACGTAGTAACGTCGGTGATATTGTGGAATCGAGATGAAATACGTACATGACCTGCATTGTGTCTTGTTATTTGTGGTTGTGGTCAGCAATCTCTTAAGAGAGAAGCCGGAAGTTGAGCTTATCTGTTACTATTACTCACAGTCCCGCGAATTGATGGATACTGACTTATAAATATTCAAAGTTTCTGTTCGCATTTTAAGTGCGGTCAGTCATAGAAGAAGTCGACGTTTGAGGATTAATGGAGAGTATTTTTCTTCCGTCTCATTAGAGACGTGGGAGTTTTCTGGTGAGCAAAGGAATGACTACTACAATTTGTTTGAAGAATGTGTCGAGAGCAATAACTGTCGTTCGTTTATAGTTGAAGCTCAACGTTGGACAATCAGAAGCGAAGCTGTAGAAAAACAACTGGAAAATATTTTCATTCAAAGTGTTTTCTATTTATTTTCATCTTGACTTTTACTGAAAACGTCGTTGAATAGAGAGCAACTTAAATAAATTGAAATCATAAACCTGAGGTGGAGAAAAAACACAAGACTAACATAACGAGTGAGCAACAAAATTCGTGATCGCAGTTGGGTAAACGTATATCAGTTCTTTTACTTTATTGTTTACAATTCACATTACTCCATGACATTTTACACAATCGTATCGATTAAGAATCGACTCAAAATTTTGGATTCAGAGGCTCCTACGATCACTAATTTTGTTGCTCACTCGTTATTTCTCCCGCATTAAACAAAAAAAAAGAAATGTTTGCAACATTTATATTCTCTTAAAATTAAAATTTAAATGTATCTAAGTCAAACTCCAGAAACTTTAAGAAGTGTAAAATTACAAAAAAAAAATATATTCTTTAAGGGCCGATGATGGCAGTAGTGTTCTGCCGAAACATGTTCCATTTGTAATTTTAAACTTATTAAAGTTTGTGGAGTTCGACTTAGATATATTTAAATTTTAATTTAAATTTACTCCACTTGGATTTATCGACATTCTTCTGGTTTATTTATATTCTCGTTCTTTTATCTTTGCTGTTACTTTACATCCCTGAGTAAAGTTACGTTCTTAAACTTTCTCAGGGTCTACATTCTCAGGATTTCCAATTCTCTTGTTTTTTTAAAGTTTAAAGTACTGTAATGGACGTGAACGCGGTAACGACGTCATTAATTTCTAGAATGTGCTAGATTTATACTACATAGTACGGCGGCCGTGGGTCAAATTCGTTCAACCACTCACTACTTTGGTATAACTCAATGAGACATATATAGATTTGTTTGTTAAGAAATTCTGCATTTAGAATGGAAATTGACGACAGTGTGGGTTAGTCACGAGAAAAGTTATTCCAAGAAAACCGTGAAAATTGGCAAAAATTATTCCAATAAAATAAATGCTCATATCTTTGGCTAAATAAAAGGTAAAAATATGCGGTTTGTTTCATTATGAAGCCCAGAATATTTACTTTAGAATGGCTATTTAGAAAACTGCGCAAATCTGTGCTTTTCGACCAAATTCTATTATTTAATGCGACGGTGCATGATTTATTCATAAATTTTCTATATTCAAGTTGCTATAACTCGTATAGTGTAGTCTTTGTAGTAAAAATTTTCACATAAAAAACTGCATAATTTTACTACCACCGAGCGCAATGAATTAAACTAAAATTAATTTTTATTTTTAACCAAATACATAAAGTTTTTAAAATTAACAATCATTCTTCTTAGTCCCTTAGTGCATGCAATTGAAATGCATCTTCGGTTGGAGGAATTTCTTTTGCAGACTTTTTAGGGTTTAGTGTTAACTTTAACCTAGCCTCATTCAGATTCTTTGATTTTTCTTGTTTATATAAAAGCAAAATATGCTTACGTGCCTCTGCTGTTCAAAATAGAGGTTGCTGCAAAATTAGTCAATTGGATGTCATCACCCTTTTTCAACAAAGTGCTTAGTGCAGATTTTTTACCAATTTTGAATAAAGCATTAGTTGTATCACCTCATGTTAAGATATGAAACGCTGGTAAGCTTCTGCAGAAATCCCCAACTACAACAACAACAAAGTCTTCTTTTATTTGTGGAAACTGAATCATGGCCTTTTTAACCGACTTCAAAAAAGGAGAAGGTTATCAATTCGGTTGCATTCTTTTTTTTTTTTTTTTTAATGTTTGTTACCTCCGAACTCCGTCATTTATAAACCGGTTTGTAAAATTCTTCTTTTATTTGAAAGAGTATACTTACAGATTGTCACCATAGTCACCATTTCAGGATATGATGAGGCATCTCATGGAAATCGAAAAAAATCCTCAAATTTTCGCTCCATTTTATTAACGGACTTCATGGATGTTCACCGATTTCTTCGTAAATTGTGGACCGATTTACAAAATTTGTCTTTTATTTGAAAGGGTATACTCTTGAGGTGGTTACATTGTCAAAAAGTTAGGATTTGATCAGGGAATCCCATGGAGATCGAGAAAAATCCTCAAATTTTTGCTCCCTTTTATTAACCGACTTCATGTATCTTCACCGATTTCTTCGTCAATTGTGGACCGATTTACAAAATTCTTCTTTCATTTGAAAGGGTATACTCTTGAGGTGGTTCCATTGCCAAAAATCAGGATCTGATCAGGGAATCCGATGGAAATCGAGAAAAATCCTCAAATTTTTGCTCCCTTTCATTAACCGACTTCATGTATGTTCACCGATTTCTTCGTCAATTGTGGACCGATTTACAAAATTCTTCTTTTATTTGAAGGGGTATACGCTTGAGGTAGTTACATTGTCAAAAAGTCAGGGTCTGATCAGGGAATCCCATGGAAATCGAGGGAAATTCTCAAATTTTTCCTCCTTTTTATGTATATGTTCACCGATTTCTTCGTCAATTTTATTGTGGACCTCATTATTGGAGAAGCGTCTTTACTAGGTCTATACTTATCGCTTAAAATTTTGTTTCCAGATGCTATTATCCAGATATGGATGAACAGTAAGATCCAACACATCGAACCGTTGAATCCTTTGGAATTTGGCTGGGTCAAAGATGGTTCCAATTTAACCCCAAAATTAATTAATGAAACACTTATACCACATGCGATTAGACAAGCAATAGAATTATTTTGCAGTGAAAAGAATTGTTCTTCGAGCAAATGTGCATGTAAACGTGAGGGTTATGTTTTGTTCTATAGTGTAAATATCAAATATAGTGAATAAATAAGGATATAAGTTAGAGACATAAGTGACGATGAAGAATTATTGTTAATTTTAAAAACTTTATGTATTTAGTTAAAAATAAAAATTAATTTCAGTTTAATTCATTGCGCTCGGTGGTAGTACAGCGTATAGCATATAGGCGTTTGCGGCGGGAGACGGGTGCGGGTGGGTGATCGAGAGTGTAGCCTGAGCAAGTTACATTTTCCCAGAAACACGATTGTAGCGAATTTATTCTTTGTAGATAGATAAATTATTATTAGTGGAAGTGAATTAGAGACAACAAAATTCTGCAGTTTTTGATGTGAAAATTTTTACTACAAAAACTACACTGTACGAGTTATAGCAACTTTAATATAGAAAATTTATGAATAAATCATGCGCCGTCGCATTAAATAATAGAATTTGGTCGAAAAGCATAAGTTTGCGCCATTTTCCAATTAGCCATTTTAAAGTAAATATTCTGGGCTTCTTCTCATGTCTTATTGAGTTATACCAAAGTAGTGGGTTACTCTTTAATATGAACGTTTTCGCTCTCTCCGCCGCCGTACTAACAACTACTAGTATGACATCATCTTTTGGAATATTCGGTACAGATCGGGAACGCGATGATGTCATCCATGGAACTCTCTGGGGGCGCCTAAAAGAAGCCAGTCTAGTCATATCATCGAGTCTAGTCAGTCGAACCAGTCGCATCGAAGTCGAAGATGAGTGGGTCGAGTCGGACAGTTGCTTTTATCTATCCGGAGTGCCGCGTGATGTGTAAATAAATAATACGAGACGTGCGGTGAAGTAGTAAATTGGAAATAGTGTAAATATATAAATAGTGTAATATTAGAAGTATAAAAAAATTGTACAAAGTGTTCAAATAATTAAATAAATGGAACCCAGAAACGCGATTTCGCAAGCTTAAAGTTTTCTAATTTCAGTTTAATGTTTTTGAATTTGAAGGTTCTGATGGCTCAGATTTTCAATTTCTCAGGTCCTCTCTATTTTAGGTTTTCAGCTCTAAGCTTTATGTCTTCAAATTCGGAGGTTTTCAGGTTGTCGGTTTTTGTTGAAGCCTTTGACTTTGATATTTTCTGTGGATCAAGTTTTGAGACTCAGGTTCTTCCTTGTGGGTTTTCAGGTTCTGATGTTTTCACATCCGTAAATTCATAACTTTTCAGATTGTCAAACTCATTTTCAGATATTAAATTTCTCAGCCTTGCGTAGTTTCGTTCCGATATTTATAAAATTTTCGGTTTTCTGAATTATTATCAGGCTCCCATCATTATCAAAATTTTTTAAACGTTTTCAGGTTGTCAAGTATATTTTCAGTTTTTCAAGTTCTTTATTTTTAAGTTTTTCAAATTCTGATTTTTTCAGATTATTCAGCTCTCAGTTTATTAGTTTTAGAATTTCAGATTTTTACGTCTTCAGCTACTCAGATTTAAGGTCCCAAGTATTTTTAGTTTTTTTTTCCACATGTGACCGAAACTACAAAGCGCTAAAAGTATAGACCTTTTTTTTTCTTTTTGAAACGTCTAAGACTGAATAGAACACAAAAACCTATAAAAATAATCTTTTTGTACACACTCCCCAAAATTACAATTACAAATCCATATTTAATTTGAGCGGAAGCAATTTTGTTTTGTCTCTAAATGTCAAACTTTAAACTCATTGCAGAACAGAACGGAAGGCCCAATCCCAGTTCTGACACCGCGAGGGGGCTTGAAAAAACAGCCCCGATTTTGGGGATTCGCGAAAAGTCAAAAAAAGAAGCCTACGGCTGCAAGAATCACAATGAATTCTTTATTTAAAAAGCTGGGCAGCTATACAACAAAATAAAAAACATTGTTTGTTACACGTACCTAAAAATAGTATTTTAGGTAGCAGAAATAGCTATTGTCAATGAATTTTTGTTTGTGGATTTTTTGTATATTGATAAGCAATTTTCTATCCTCTAAATCCGTGTATGCCACAAATTCGGAGGTACGAGATCTCTTTAAAAACCAAAAAAGTTAATAATTTCGAAAATACGTAAAATATCCCTATTCGGTTTTATGCATTAGATTTAGCCAAACTTTTCCTGCATTTCATCGAACCGTTTTTTTTTAATTGCTTTATCTAAGTCTGCTCTATTTAACCAATGTATCATCCCCTTTACCCACTTAACTATTACAAGCAGCATACGATTACTCAAAAATTGTCACTTTACCCCGATCAGAACGCCCCTTGAGTCCTAAACTTTGTGCCGATAAAGTTTGAAATCTCCGGAGGAAGATCGAAAAATAACTGATAGATGTGATCCTTTGGTCGAAAACAACTTAGAAGTGTTGTAACGTTAGAAGAGCTGTAACCCAATTTAAAATTTAAAAGTGATCTGCAGAAACTCGATGTAACGAGAATTTTGGTCTTTTCGTTTACACTTTGTCACTGACGACTTAAACAAGACTAATAGACGAAAGTTTTCATAAGAGTTCTGTAAAACACGCTGGTAGACTGCATTTATAACTGACGGAAATAAAAATCGTAGACCATTACGAGCATTTTTGTTGGATCTTTTAGCTGCACAGAAATTGTAATTCTGCGACGTAAAATCCAATTAAGTACAAATGCAAGTGTTAAAAATATTAATGCTGCTCATTCCGAGACTAATCCTCCGTCGCATACTCTTATTTTTTTAACTATTAGCTTGGAGAGTGAAGTAATCTACCCGTAAATATTTATAGAAATTTAATTTATTTTCTATTTATTCGACGGATATGAACATTTCGCATCATACTGCGCTGACCAGGCCGTGTAATTAATTAATCGAAATCAATTACACTAAAATAAATCGACTCGTAGCCCGTCAATTTCGCAGAGAATTAATGCGCAACAAAATATTTATGAACAGGAGAAAGATTTATTCGAAAATAATGTTTAAATTTACGACCTTTTTCACGACATTGTAATTGAGTTGACAAGAAAGCAGTGAATAATTGAGGCAGATTCCTTGAGGCGGCTTGAACATGTCTCCAATGTTGAAATGTTACTTCCCAATTTGATAAAATATTCGCATGGATGTTTTTATGCGGATCTTCGTGTTCCAAGCTTAATTTCTATATTAACGTTAACGGGTGCGTTTATGTTGAAGCTACGATAAACGATAAGAGTATAACGTCGAAAAAATAGTAATTTGTGTACCTAGGCCGTAAAGGTTAGCTTTTTTGGACGCATCTGCTGTTTGTGGCCGAGGCGTGAGCCGAGGACACAATGCAGATAATGTTTTCAGCCGAGGCCGGAATTACTTGTGAGTACCTTTAAAAACACTTCTTCGTTCGAGGTAAATACAACGTTTTATTTCATACTACAAGTTTAATGAACTAAGTCAAAATAAAAAGCTATGTCGTGTGTTTATCTCGAAAACAAAACAATTGTCTGGATCACTTTTGGTGGTAGATAACTACTTTTAATCAGTTTTTCCCTAAAACACCAAAAACAATTTTATTATAACTGCCAACGCACGTTTCGCCAACAATGTTGGCATCATCAGGGCGATGAGTAAACTAAACTTACATGCTACGTACCGCTCTATATATATATAGGCAGTTATAATAAAATTGTTTTTGGTGTTTTAGGGAAAAACTGATTAAAAGTTTTTATCTCGCACAAATTATTCGTAATAATTAAATATGCGGGAACTAACATTCCCATAGTAACAAACGTTTGTCAAAAATGACAACGGAAAAACTGGGTCACGGTGAATGGTTTTGGATATTTTATTCGACTATTCCGTTTAAAATGGAGAAAATTGAGGTGCCTCAAGACATTGTAAATGAAGCAGATCACGTGAAGAACAATTTGATGCCACAAAAATCTCGGGAACAATGTAAGAAATGATTGACGTATAATTTTAAAGTACTAGGACTTTAAAATTTTTCTTTAAAGTACTAGGACTTTAATGTTCCACTTTTGGTATCAAAAATAATCCGAAAAATTTCACTTTAGATACAAGTATGAAATAAAATATCATTTTGTGTATAAATTTAAGACTAAGTGACCAATAAAGTCAAGTCTGCTTTGTGAGATAAACTAGTAATGCACTAACGACTCTCAAAGTAGTAAAATGTATTATGTGACACCGCTCATAGTTGTAAATTGTTTACGATTAGTTCCATTTCGTATAAACTATTTTCTTACAGGGGGAGTTTGTGTTGAATAAAGTAATTTATTTAACTTTAGTAAGCATACTTTTGCAAATCAGATATTCTGTTTATACATGCAAATAAACAAAGTTTTGTCAAGTTCACCTTAATTAAAAATAAGAAGCCTGCCGAAGACAGTCTTGTAAACTTAAAACGGGACTTTTTAAAAGACGTGCAATTAAAAAAAGGCGCTGCTATTAAGGAGTGAAATTGCGTGTCATAAAATATGCATTTGTTCATTACTCGTCCTTATTATTAAGGACTATTAGTTAAGGACTGGCTGTTCGTTTAGCCGCTCCCTCGAGTTTTAAGCCGGGTTGAGCTTAGTTTTTCAAGTAGCGGCCTTATTAATAATTCACGGATGCCTGAAACGTTTAAGACAGCCGTTTTCCTAAACTCACAAATCTTTTTCAATTTAACTCACCACACGCAACGTATCTTCTTGTTTACCTCGTCCGAACACCTGATGTCGGAACTATTAATCAGATAATCATAACGAGATGGATTTTGATGTTTAAATGTATATTATACGCGTCTATAATTAATAATGATACAGATAAATGATCAATTCCAAAAGCATACTTGTTTACATTTCGGTAATAACAAAATAAGCTTAATCATGCCACACATCAATGGTCCTATCAATATATGGATTTACATCTCTATTGATATAACAAACATTTCAGATGAGTTAAAGTTTGGTGCTTTTGAGTAAATTTCGTCTTTGTATCCACACTAAAATCTTTGCTTTAATCTTCACTTATCATGTGTATATTATTCTTAAGTTTAATGTCTTTGTAGAATTTGTGTTTAATTTATCAAAGTAAGTATAAAACCTAACGACATGAAATCACCAATATCAAAACCAAATAATATACAATGAAGAAAAGGCGACGAAATGGAACAGCGACAGCAGGGTAAATAAGAGGAAACAAAGAAGATAGAGGAAAAGAGGGAAGGCAAACAAACGGAGAAAGGAGAACACTAATAAGGGGAAAAGAAAGAGAGACAATGAGAGGCATAAAACAGGAAAAAAAAAGAAAAAACAAAAAAACATAGCAGAGGAAACAGAAAACAAGACCAGACAAGAAGGAAAAGAAATAGATGAAAGAAATGCAGAAAAGAAAGAGGAAAAGAAAAACTGGAGGATAGAGTGCAAAAAGGCTGGAAAAATATAGGCTAAGCAGAGAGAAAGAGAAGAAAAAAAACCTGGAAAACGGAAAAAAACGCAAGCCATGAAAATCGAGAAAAGGAGAAAAGAAAAACAATAAACGGGAAAAAGAAAGAAGATAGCAGAATGGTATTCTGGAATGTGGCAGGGGTAAAAAACAAGAACGAAGAATTCTGGGAATATATCGAAACATTCGATGTAATAGGTTTAACAGAAACATGCCTGCAAGAAAAAGTTTGGGCAAAATGGGAAAAGAAGTCAAAGGGAAAATACGTCTGGAAGAACAGTTTCGCAAAAAAGAAAGGAAGACCAAGAGGAGAAATACTAACAGGAGTTAGAAGACGAAGAAGATTAAAGAGAGAACGAGCAGAATAAACGAGGAAGACAAAAGTTTGATAGAAAGAAAGATAGGGATAGACAAAAAAAAATACAGAGTACTAACGATAGACAGCACAAAGATGTAAACTACCAGAGAAAATATAGGAAAGAAGGTAGAAGGTAAAGAAAATGAATATGTGATAATGGGAGGTGACTTCAACGCAAGAGTGGAAGAAGGGGGGGCGCGGCAGGGAAACGTGGCAGGAAGAAAAAAAAGAGAAGGTACCAAAAAAGAGAACAACAAGAGATAAAATTGTCAACAAATAAGGGAAAGAATTGCTAAAAATCATAGAGGAAAACGGCTGAAGCATCGCAAATGGAACGAAAAAGGGGATGAGGAAGGAAATCATACGGACGTGGGATATAGGGGAGCAACAGTAATTGATTATGTGATAACCAATGAGAAGGTGGTCAATAAGATAGAGCACGTGACAGTACAGCAGAGATCAAAATGAAATCACATGCCAATAGAGATAAGATTGAAAAGAACAGAAAAGAGGGAAGAGAAAAAGGGCAGGGTAAAGGCAGTACGGGGGAGCTGGACAGAAAAAAGCATTGAAAAATATAGAGAGAACTTAAGAAGGAAACAGCTACAGGAAACAGAGGCCAGGAAAAAATGGGAACACTTAAAAGGAACGATAGAGGCGAAACTATAGGAACAGAAACGACTAGTGGGATAAGAAATGGCGCGATTTGAAGAAAGAAGTGAAGAGGGATCTCCGGAAACTGAAAGGAAACAAAACCGAAAGAGAAGAATACTTAAAGAAAAAATACAAGCAAAAATGTATAGAAAAAAAACATATAGAACGAGAGAGAAAGGGAAAAAATTGAAGCACTAACCTGCCAGAAAGAAAGATGGAGATATATAAGCCAGGCAAGAAAAGATAAGGAGGGAGTAGACAAAGGTATAGAACAACACACATGGAAGAAACGTTTCATGGAACTATTGGAGGGAAAAACCCACGGAATAGAAAAGAAGATAGTGTTTATTCAAATTAAACTTTACAAAAAAAATACAAGTTACATTAACTGTTAATTGACAAGAAAACAAATAAATTGAAAGAAGCAAATTTGGGTTACAAATTACCGGGACGACAAAACGGGAAAAACGCACCACTCACTTGAACGACAAAGGTGAACCACTCGTGGAGTCCAGGTTGATTGGTTGAGTGTTCCAGCGACCCATGAAAGCTGCTCCAACGTCACGAATTTGACGGGGAAGACGCAGACGACGACGATGACGAGGTGAAGTTGACGGAGAACGTTCTTGGACACTAGTACCACGATGGCAAAGCAGGTTTCAATACAAGGTAACGACGAACGACGAGAATTTTTGGTTGAGCGGCGGCTCCGATGGAAGGGTGCTGGAACACTTTTCACTTTGGTGGTTGGTGAACGTCTCTTTTTTACAGGGTGAGCTCTTCTCAAAGGCGATGGTACCCGAAGCTGAGGCGAACCGAGCCGAGACGCAACGGCCGGATTCCAGGACTCTCATTGGTAACGAGTAAACAAGTGCGAAAAAGGGGGGAAAACAAGGAGAGGAAAGGACGGAACGAATTTTGAAACGAAAGGGTTGTACCCAATTTTGTTCGTCTAATTGAATTATTAAAATACAATAAACAGATAGAAATAACGACAATACAAGAAGGAAAGAAAATAACAAGCGGAGAAGTCAAGATACCAATAGAGAAATTAAAGAAAGGAAAACCGCCAGGGGAAGACGGGATAATCAACGAGGTATGGAATTATGGCACAGAAGAAGTATGGGAGAGGCTGACAGAGATACTGAATGAGATATGGAAGGGAAAAGGTTTCCCGAGTGAATGGAGGGAGAGGCTTAAATGCCCCATCTACAAAAAAAGCGATAAAGCAAAACCAGAGAACTACAGAGAGATTACACTACTAGACACGGCATATAAGATCTACAGCATGACGTTGCAGAAGAGATTAGCGAGAGAATGTGAAGAGAGAAAGATACTACCGGTGACAGTTAAGTGCGGTATCTTCTTTCAAAATATACGAGCAATCTTTATCATAAAGGATCTTTTTTTTTCGGGTTTTGAAATAAGAAAGAAGAAAGTTTTACCGCTTAAAGGCGGTAGGTGACAGCTTCAATGTGTAAAAAATGGGTTACCATGGCCGTCTAAAATGTGGTAGAACGTAATTTACAGCTGTCAAGGCTAAAAAGTAGTTTTATAGTACTATCTATTAGATTCCGATTCGAGCAGTTGAGCCGAGCGGACGTGTTTTGCAACGCTCGATAAGATAAGCGGATAAAAAAGCGTGAAAAAGTGAAGATTGGACGAAGAGGAATGCGAGAGCGAGAAGAAACTGGAAAAATTGATGAAGGTGGAATTTGAGGTAAAAGTGACTGTGAAAGAGATGTATAAAATAAATGGAGGAAGAATGATTGTGGCGAAAGTTCTTTAAATATGTTAATGTTAAGATTAATTAATGTTAAAGAGCTGGGAGGAAAAGAGGAAAGTTACGTAAAATAAAAGAAAACTAAGAGAAAAAAAAAGGAAAGGAGTATACATAGAAGATGATCTGACAAAGAGGAAAAAGATATACAGAAAGAATTAAGAGCGATAGCCAAAGAAGTGCGACAAAAAGGACAGCGGGTGAAAGTGGGTTATAAAAAGATATGGATAGAGGGAAAAGGCGAGGCCTGCGTTAGTTCCAAGCCGGAGTCCTCGATTTTAATGGCGGCGATCGGAGTCTTTATACTCCGGCATAGCTAGCGCGCATCTAACGGATTTAGTGTTTATATTTTTAATTTTTTAATAATCCATTTCTTATGCTAGGATATTGCAAATGTATTTTAATAAACGCTCTCTCTATTTCGGAATTTTTCGGGCCACAAATAATTCAACAAAAAAATAAATAAAAACACAAAATTTATTGACAAACTGCAAAAAGACGAATAAACTGTAAAAAAACGCAACAAATTAATAGGTAGAATTTTTACATAAAATATAAGATAATAAAATGGCCCACAAATACCAATTTACATTATACAGGCTGTCCCATTTAAAACTCCCCAGTCCAGATTTCTCCGAATTGATTATTGTAATTGAAAAATCCTCGAACAGGTCGATTTTGTTTGCCAGGGACACATCTTCTCAGGTTTCTTGTAATTTCCGGCATTTCGCCCTCTTCGCGAGGGGGCTGTTAGCCCCAAAATCTTAAATGGCACTGTGGGTCGAGTGATACCTCATTTGAAAGGTATTGGAGACCTCTTTACAACTAACCACTTACTTTTCAATCTTTCGGTTTTTTGACAGCAAAAAAACGATAATTTTCAATTTTCAAGATAATCCACATCATCTGATGCTGTCTTCCACAGCAACCACAAAGACAAACATGTTATTGCTGAAATTAGACTTATTGAACTTGTAGAATCACGAACAGTTTTGAAAATCGTCTGTATTTTTGCATGGAAATGAATGATGGCCATATCCAACATTTATTACGTTAATTAGATCATTTTATTGAAAAATAATCGTGTCGCATACTCTTCATTCAGTTTAAACTCTTTCGCGCTATTTAGCAATCAAAATCAACAACCTAATGACCCAAAAATTTCAATAAAATAAATTTCAAAATTACATGTTGGTCTTTATGGTTTCTGTGGGACATAGCATGAGAAAATGTGCATTATCTTGAAAATTAGAAATTATTGTTTTTACGGTCAAAACTGCAAGATATTGAAAAGTAAGTGGTTAGTTGTAAAGAGGTCTCCAATACCTTTCAAATGAGGTATCACTTGACCCACAGTGCCATTTAAGATTTTGGGGCTAACAGCCCCCTCGCGAAGAGGGCGAAATGCCGGAAGTTCAAAGTAACCTGAAAAGATGTGCCCCTGGCAAACAAAATCGACCTGTCCGAGGATTTTTCAATCACAATAATCAATTCGGAGAAAACTGGACTGGGGAGTTTTAAATGGGACAGCCTGTATGTATAAGTTACCTACACATCATTTATACATTATAATATGTATTAGCAATACGTCTGAATACCCAATTCGACTGCAGCTTGGCCACTTTATCTCGTTTTTTGCTTTGTTTGCCTCTTCATTTGCATTATTTTTAATTTTGGAATAATTATTCAATAAAATATTTGTCAAATGGCCAAGACAAATTTCTATAAACTTTATTCGTGATAAGTTAAAATCGGGACAAGAATCTTCACTATCAACAAAGCTTTTGGATTTCAGATAATTAACTATTAAAATTATAAAAGACGACTTTTGACAATGAAGTTTTAAAAAATTACTTTCATACCTACCTCTCAGATATAATTAACTTAAAAAAAGCATATGCTTTTGCAAGAATGTTTACCAGGTAATCGGAAGGTACCTTCAAACCACCCCTATCAATAACTTTAAGATCATCATACTGTGAGGGCAGCATTGGTTGTCACTTTATGTTGCTAGGATTCAACTGCAAAAATGTAATTATTGTATCTACCTTGAAAATGCAATCGACAGGGGCGTGGACTATGCGTGGAAATGGTTAATTTATCCCCATCGTTTTAGACATAAAAAAATGGGCTGTTGGGGCTTCTTTAAACTTCTAGATGGCCTAGACTTTTTATTGACATGCATTTCAATAACACCTTGTAATAAAACTGTAACAGAGTGAATTCTGTACATGGAAAATATTTAAGAAAAAGTGATTGATTTAGCGTGTAGAATGATAAATAACAGAAGCAAGAATCCGGTTTTTAGAATTTATTTTAGTCTGTCTGTCTGTTAAAAGTAATTTCTTCTTCAATCACGAAAAATGGACGGAGTTTGGAAGGGTTCAATTTTGATGTATTATTTGTTATTAGATCATGTTATTCTTGGAACTTATTATAAGAAATAAATTGTGTATTAAAATTAACACTAAATCAGTTCTTCATTAAAAATTTAAAATACATATTCATTAATGGATATTATCTTATAGAGGAACGTATTTATTATTTGCATTTTAAAGTTAAACTAGAATTTCAAATACTGCTTGTTAAATACATACGTTATAATCATTAGACTGCTGGTTTTGATTGCTGTTGCTTTTTTCTGATAATTCTCCAATTTCTCTCAACAATAAGCACTGAATCTGGTAACAATGTTTCAAGTAAAAGTTATTTCTCCAGTCGAAAATTGGATCTACCAGTCACGATGCATTAGTGTATAATCCAAGACACATTTTAGGAAGAATATAATTGATGACATTTGGAGCGACGCAGAGGTTTCAACGTTATATAAATCTTCCATCGAACGGAATAGAATGAATATGAGAAAGAAAATGTATTCTCTAGATTCATCACTGCTACTCAGCAATAGAAATAGATGCTGGATGAAGTGAATGGATCAATGATGTGAATAATTTCTCTACAAATCATGTGGGAGGTTTATCTAGCCGAATAGGTCACTGTCTCAAACGTAAATAATAGTTATAATACCTTCCAGATAGAACTCGTGTCTAGTATTTTGAATGAGATAGCTGAAATCCTACTTTTCATAACAATGCTTTTAATAAGCACAAAAATAATTTGTTAAATAAATGTTCGAAAATGGTCCGAGAAGCTTTGTACTGATTAGACCATCCCAGTTGAAAACACAAGACTAGACTGCACAATAATTCTTTTTGTTTTTCTGTTGCACTAATACGGAATAATTGGAGAGCCCTGATTTCAAAATTTGTTGTCGGTTTTCAGCTATTACCTCAAATTCTTGAAATATTGTAGTATTAAGATTTGATAAGGTTAATTATCATTATAGGGCCATTCACGAACGACGTCGAAAAATATCTAATGTCACATATACAAACTCAAGAAATAAGTAAATATAGGTACATAATGCGATTAGTTGAAGACACTGAAATGACAATATAAATTGTTATTATACAAAACAAAACCCTCTACTGATATCAATAGTACTTATATTGGATACAGATGACGGAATTAATGCAAATATGCAAAACAAACTGATGGTGTCATTTCTTAAATGTAAAACATTGGATATCACGGAATGAAATCGCAAAACATGAATAAATCTCTAATTGGAGATTTTTTATAATCATCAACATCCCGACTACATAAACAAGAATTCCACGGATGGTAAATGGTAAACATTGGAGAACCTAGAAGAAACGGAATTCCATTGTTAGAAATGTGCAGAAAATATGCCAATCTACGATCGTAAGTGCACGTACTGGAATATGAAAATGAAATCTGCACAATAGAAACACCCATTATTGATTGCAGAAGAGTCCATGCTTTTTTTATACTATCGATAATTGCACCTTTAGAGATCCTCTCGTGTCATATGTCAAGCCAATTGATTTTCCAAAAAGTGATTAATGTAGTAAACATGAATAATAAATAATTGTGGTTATATATATTTATACAAAGAGTACAAAAACATCTCAAACCTTAGAAACAGTTTTACTTCAAGAATTTTAACAATTGAAGAAAGAGCGACGACTTCCAGTTAACAGCAAAGTCTCTCCTGAAGATGCCCTTATACACCCGAGAAACGTCGAGAAACTAGGCAGTGTGCTTTTCAAAAGTGTGATTAGGAAATAGATATTATCCTTCGACAGTGTCATGAAGTAATAAAAATGTCAGATAAACAACACACTATTTTTATTGATTTTAAGCAATTTAAAGGCTTGCCGGAGTTGTGTCGAACGGCAAAACGTTGGAGTACATTCATTCCTGTGTAGATTGGGCGCTTTCCGACACTCGTTTCACTCGTGCTTCTTTGAACAGCTTTTACTATTTTTATAAATTATATAGGCGAAATCTGTTTATTGCACGTTAACATTGCGTAATTTCAGTTAAGATTTAGGACCAAATTTAATATTTATTTCGTGAATTTGCCTCAGTCATTGAAACTATTTGTACAAAACTGTCAATTTCATGTTTGCCTTTGTACAGACACATCTGATATTATCAAACTGAAGCTTGCAACATATAATATGCTTTGTAAGTTCTATACGTTTTCATAAATAAATAAACATTTTAGTTTGATTCTGATTACAAAGCTTTTATTTATTTGCGCTCATTGTCTGATTCTGTACTACTCGTTATAATATCACCACCCCTCATGATAAAATTTATAAAATGTGAACAAGCGCAGTGTTTAAAAAAAGTTTTACAAAGAAAATAATTCGTTATTTTTGTCTCTTGAATTTAATTTATTCCCTAGTTTTTCTGTCTGTGTGTTGCTTGTTGTAAACACCACAAAGCGCACATTCCTCCAACCCTTTTTCGCGGGATTTTACGAGCATGTTTGTAATTAGTATTCCAAGGAAACTGTTCTTTATTACGGAATCGTTACACAAATTTAACTGCAACGAAGAAGGCTGACCCGTGATTTAATTGTTTTGAGAGTCGGTTTTCCACTGTGGATACATCTGGATTCGTTGATGCATACGGGTGCCGTTCTGCATTGTGCATTGTTCTGTCTCTCGAAATCGCAAGCAGCAATTTTCTCAGCCACGTTAATACCGACTGAATTTATAAATGCACCTGTAAACAGTCACTCCTCAAAGCTAAAAAGTTTATGCGTCAAGAGTGAATGCGTTTTGTTCTCGTAGTTTCCGGTTTCGTGGCGACATTCAAGTTTTTCTTGTTGGAACCAGAATAAACGAGTCTTGCGCTTTTTGCGAGTTGCTGGAAATACGATCTGTTTTTAGGAGTCTTCAAAGTTCAAATATTTACTCAGCACAAAATTTTGTAGTTTTTAGTCCAACGAATGAAAGGCAGTAACATTTGGCGCTGATAAATGGACTACTAGGCCAGAAAATTCACATATCTTCCGTCTCCATAATGTTTTTCGAGCAATTAAACTTTTTCTAGACACCGTCCTCAATTGTCTCGCTTCCCATGGCAAAAACCTCGAAATGGAAAACTTCCAACTCCAACTTGTCCAATTCAACCAAATGCACGTGTAATACCGAGATTTCCTTCTTGCGCGATTTGCCTAATGTTTGCATCTCTGTTAACCGCCAGACGGTGGCAAAGCTGAGCCAAGTGGCTCATACAGAAGTGCATTATAGGCAAGGGTGTGGGTGCACGTCCCCGTAATAGTTTTTACAGAGTCTAGCGAAACCAGACTAGTAAAACAGCATTATCTCCAAACAATTAAGCTAGATATGTGAGCAAGATGTTGGAGCCGAGCGGGAGCATATATGGTAGATTAGCACTTCTTTATGAAGTGATTTCTGTTGTTTTCCTTAATTACAAAGCAAACTTTTCAGTTTATTTTACACAAAGAACGAAAAGGACATTAATAGCTATTTTATATAGGTTGGCTATCTTAAAATTCTCACTGGCTTTACATGTGCGAAATTGATTAAACCTTCTCGTTAGATCCATAATTAGACAACCGATTTCAAAATATCGCTAAAGCTATACAGAAACCACCACTACGATAAAGGACCGAAACAAACCAAAAAGGAAATCCAATTTTTGTTATTTACTTGTCCTGTTGTAAAACATTTACGTTGTACATTTTATCATAGCTATTTTACGAAAGACCAGTTTTTATTGACCTTTAGCTTGTCCAAATTATTTTTATTTAGGTATAACAGTAACAATAAAATTTTTATCGAGGGAAAACATCCCTTCATGTAATTACGCCAGTGGGACCACGAACGAATTGGAATATAAGTGTAAATGGCTGAAGCAATCTACTAAATAGGTGTGTCAAATTTTATTAGTTCTTTACTACTCTACTGAAACACAAGAACATTAACACTGTTGTGATCGTGTAATATCATTGTAAGAAAATTACAACCGTCATTCACAAAGAATTTAGTGCATTATCCGAAGGTAATACTGCGACATAAAAAACGCACCACCCTGTGAAGCTCATAGAAATATTTCTCACGTTCATAAATACAATAGATGAGATTTTCAACAACATCCTCAATAATGTGTTGCACCATCACATAGTCTACAGGATTTTGAGGTAATTTGTTCCAAACTCTTTGTACAGCGGTACGCAATTGTGCTATCGTCGTTGGGGGGCTGGGTAGCATGCCAAATACCACACATGTTCTATGGGCGCTAGGTCTGGTGATCTAGCCATCTAGAACATTTTAATGTTGGCAGTAGATACTGGTAACAGCATTTTCACATTCTAGATCAAATGTTAAAAATATGACTGTTCCATTCCTCATCCCAGTTTCAGTAAGAGGCAGTATCAATCGCGGTCTATGTCGACCTCTAACAGCAAGTCTTCGTTCCCTAAAGTGTACCAACAATTTATTCTTAGTTTTGGTCCACAAACTATTATAGTGACATAATTACATTTTGTTGCCTTAAACCGTCACTTTAGAGCGGACCTATATGTCCAAAAATTTGTGAAAATAAACGCATACTTATACAGAATGATTCAGAGAAACATTAGTCAAAGAGCCCTTTGGAAATTGAAAACAAAGTGTCTATGTTTTGTGACGCTTGTCTACGGCGGCGGTTGCCTCGAGCGCCAGTTTTTTTACGTGGTATGCTCCACGGGACCACGGGTAGCTAAAAGTCGGAGTACGGAGCTCCAGAGATGAACTGTCTAGTTTTCGGGGAGGGAACAATAAAGCCGATTCGGTGTTACAGTTTAATGTTCCCCTATTTACAATTATTTACAATATACAGGGTGTTATGGAACTACTAGCAAAAAAATTAACCACAAGTTTTAACACCTTACTGAGTTAAAATTAAGAATAGTTTAATCCCTAAAAACAATACCCGCCTATGGTCACAATTTCATTTGTTGTGAGGAATCCACAAAAACGCTCCCCCCTAAACGAATCGAAATAAAAACTGTTTAAATGGAAACATGTACTAACCTACCATAATATGCATAATATTGAAGGAGTTTTGTTCGTACCGTACCATCATTTAAATTATAAATTAGAGTATGCTGTGAAATTTAAATTAAATTGGCACTACTAACTTTTGACAATTTTATTTAAAATTCGAATGTCAAAGTGACTTTTCAAAAAAACGGCAGCAGAATGGTGAATGGAGTTAACAGCTGAATTGAAGATGCGGGAGAGTACTTTGAACTTTTGCTGTATTTCTCAAGAGAACATAAACGTCACAATGTTTACGATAACTTCAAATTTTACTGTCAGTCTAAACAGTCAATTTGCAGGCTAGGCCATTGCATTATAAAAAAGCCGCCTACTCTAATTTATAATTTAAATGATCGCACGGTATGTAATAAACTCCCTAACTTACGATAAATGTTGACACACGGACACCAAACATCTTTGAATACTTTAAAATTTTAGGTTCAATTTCCAAAACGCGATTACTTCTGGGACAAGCGGCGGATTTCATTTGCATTATCTAACACCAACACCATAGAAAAAAACGTTTTCGTGAAAATTAAAATGAACAAATTCTTAGTATTTGCTTAAGAATCGATCACAGACAGTTCATTTCTTAGCGGCCGGCGCGACACAACTGATAACAAAAATTTACTACATATTAACAATTTTTTTGTCTCAAAAAAATTAGAAGGTGTTTCGTTCGGCAAAAACTCTCTCATACGTTCAAGTTCAATTAAGTCATGGGCGGAGGGTGAAATAAGGTGTCAGAAAAATGTTCAAAAAAATTGCGGATTTCAACAAAGTGGTAAATAAAAAACATGTTTATTTTGACGAGTTCTACTTGTGGTTAAATTATCTGCTAGGACTTCCATAACACCCTGTATTTACAAAGCTTAGTGACTTGGTCGGTGGTAACTAGGTGACGAAACTTGAGATTCACCCTGTATGCCCCCGTTGAAAGTCTTCGCGTTTCGGTTTGTGAGTGGTTGATGACAAAAGTTGCGGATCAGGCTGTAGACGTCGGTGTACCCGCCCCCTGTATACGGTGGTTCGTTTAGTTTCGGGTTCGAGCGGTTAGTGACAAAAGTTAAGATGCCCCCGGTAGACCTTGATGCACCCACCCCTTGAAGACGATGGTTCGGTTAGTTCTTAACCCGAGTGGTCGGTGACAAAAGTTATGACACACCCTGTAGACACTGATGTACTTGATTCGGAACCCGAGCGGTTAGTCATCAAAGTTATGATGCCCCCTATAGAAGGTGAGGTAATGATTTCGGTACCCCAGCGATTGGTGACAAGAGTTAGGCTGTCCCCTCTATACGATGATGCACCCACCCCTTGAGTACGGCGGTTCACTTAACAGAAGTTTCGGAATCCGGGCGATCGATGACGAAAGTTAAGATTCACCCGGTAGTATACGTTTAATGGCGTTTCCCGGGATTGGTCTTGCTTATTCGCGGGGCGGGACGGTGAGGTAGGGTTTGATCCGGACCAGCCAGCAGAAAACAAGTCGGTCTGGTTGGTCCGGAAGCTTAGCCAGCGTTGAACCCTGGAATCCCCCCGCGTGAACCCAACCTTCCGGAGACCAGTAAAATCCGGGATAATGCATTAGGTAAGCTAGTTACTGGAGAGGACTAGGAAGGAAGTGGGAAGGATGGTTGGAGCCCCTCACGTTAGTAAGCTTCTTTGTCCTGGGCGGCTTCCTTCTGGATGGTCTTCTTCGGAGCGGGCACGACTCTTCAACGTGATAATTACGTAGGCTGATGCGCACGACTTGTCGCAATGCGGAGGAGTGAGGGTCTTATCATCGTGTTGCCTTCCTCCGGAGTAAGATAGGTTCCGGGCATCGTATCGGCTCCGGAGCGGTGGCGTCCGGAACACGCTTTTTTGCTGGTTAAGATGATACAAAAATCATACCGGTGTGATAAATAAGTATCTAATTTCGGCGGTTTCCGGTTTAATGAAAGGGCGTGGCCGGACGTGACAAGGTCGGGGGTTGGGGGTGGTCGTAGCGACTCCGGAGTAGGCTCGTTTGGAGCGCGTTAATTTTCCACTGGTGATGATTAAAAATTATCCGGCTGTGACACTGCAAACTATTTTTCCCGGCGAGTTATATTTTTAATTTTTAGGTGCACGGTCTTGCTTAAATAGCTAATCGACGGTACGCTCCCCGGTGTGAATGTCGCTTCGCTGACGGCTCTTAATTTGGTATTTAAATTCGGATTTTTCTGTTACAGTTTACATCATGCGATCGCCATGTATTATTGGTTGCCTATAAGTTAGAAACCTTGGAATTAAACTGTATTTCAGTTCACAAACTATTCACATACTGTTACTATTTATTTTTCTATTTATTAAAAATGCTCAAAATGTCCTCACTTATGTTCTAAGCAAAATCGCACTCGTCTCTTCATATTTTCAATAATTTCATTTTTGAATTTTTCTCGCCAAGAATCGTAGGACAAACCTTTAATATGATTTATTAAATTTGACAGGTGTGAAATTGCTGCGAATGAGAAAAAAACTTTGGCGTCTCGTTTGTGGGTACATTAAGAAGCGAAAATAAAATAATTTGCAGGCAGAAAATATGTGAAGCGGTACCACCAGAAAATATGTACACTTAATTTCAAAATTATCGAGTACACTTATTTTTCGACAGTGTGAAACTATCGGAATGCACTTGTTTAAACATTTTTTGTCAATGTCAGTTTTGACAAGCAAAATGCCTAATCTAACAGAAAACGCAAAGGTGCTCATTCTTTTCAAATTAGAAGAAGGGTGGTCGATCCTGAAGGTGGCCCAGCATTATAATATTGCAAAGAGTACCGTGCAGCGCGTAAAACAAAGATGACAAGAATTTGGATATTTTGCTAGAAGAGCAGGAGCGGGTCGCTCAAATGTGTCGACAGCAGAACAGGACCAGGCTCTTCTAAACCGTTTGAGGGAAAATCCTTTTAAACCATCGACTGAAGCTGCATCTATGACCAATTTTCAGGGGTCGCAATCAACAGTTTGGCGGCGAATTCAAAATTCAGAGTTCAAAAGCAGATCTAGCGCCAGAATACCATGCAAATTTTATTTTTTTCTATGCCCCGAAGGCTTAATGCAGTACTTCAAGTTAATGTTGCTATGACAAACTATTGAATGTGTTGTTAATAGTTATCAAATACTCTACAAATAAAGTTATTTTTTCATGTATTTTTTTATTTTGTCAAAATTACATAACCTATATAACAATTTGACGTTCAAATTTAAAAAACGCAACTTCACATGTGGTAAAACCCATAATAAATCGACTTCTAGATTTTTGAAGTGTACTCGATAATTTTGAAATTAACTGTATATCACAGTAATAAAAAGTTGCAATTTTTCTAAGCACTCTTGATTAATGTCCCTCTGTATCACCCGGTATGCTTAAAACTTGTCCGAAATATACACGATCTGTTGTAAAATATGCTCCATTTTGTATAGATTACTAGGTGACCCGACAGACGTTGTCCTGTCCTAATTTTAATCAATTTGTTTTTGGACAGATTTATTGTATTTATTTAATTTTTATTGTATAGTTTCGTTGATAAGCGCATCACTTGAGAACGGCTGGAAAGATTTGGTATTTTTTTTAAATAGAATTAAAAACAAAATTCTGGATCTCGACAACAGCCCCCCTTACCGGGTTCAACTGTGGCTAAGAACCATCCAGGTCAACCCAAAAGTACAAACAAACAAAAAATCATAAAGATTGGTCAGAAAATAAAAAATATATATTCTGGATCGCTACAACAGCACCAGCTACCTATTCAAACTGTAACTAAGAACTATTCAGGCATCCACTCAAACACAAAAAAATTTCATCAAAATCGGTCAAGCCGTTTAGGAGGAGAATTACGAACACACGCACACCGGAATTTTATAATATACTAGCTGACCCGGCAAACTTTGTACCGCCTCAGAATCAATAACACAGGGGCCCAGGCATGTCCATGTCAAAATTAGTTTACCACCTATTCTCATACCTACCAAATACACAAAAAAAAAAATCATAAAAATTGGTCCAATCCAAAGGGGCCCCTGTGCCCCATATCCATATGAAAAATAGTATACCACTTATTCTCATACCTGCCAAATATACAAAAAATCTACACCGTGATACGAGATTTTTATATATTAGATTAGTTAAAGATATGTAACAGATTCTCAAATTGCCGGGTCCCATATTTCCCACTTTTTCTGAAACTTTCCCAGTCTTAAAGCTGGGTTTTTACTTTCAAAGTAAGTATCTAACTTTTTCAGGTTCCCAGGTTCAAAATGTAATTACTTCTTCGTATATTATACTTAACTACATTATATTTTGTTGGATTTCCAGTTGCTTTTTAGGTTCTCAGTTGTCAAATGCTCAGTTTTTTAGTATCTCAGTTTTGCAAATCCTCAGTTTTTCAATCTCACGATTACAGTTTATTTTTTAATCTCCCAAGTTCTTAGTTTAGTTTAAAACACACAGCTTCTTAGGTTTCAAAATTGGCAAATTTTTGGTTTCTTAATATTTCTTAGTTTTTCAAGTCCTTAGCGTCTCAAATGTTCGTGATTTCTCAGGTACAGTCTAGAATCCTAAAACTTTGTGAAGGCTTCTCATTAATTTTAAAATATTGTGAAGACTTCTTCTAGTTCTGAACACTAGTTTGAGAGCTTGAGTTGCGTTACTTGACAATATTATGAACATGAGGCGTCATGAACTCCATTTATAAGAGAACTTGAGAAAACTAAGAATTCCCAAGAGGCTAAACCTGAACCGGATGAACTAGAAGAACCTGACGAATTGTACAAAGAACTTTGAGAAAACCTTTAAGAAACTTTTGGAATTTGAGGAACTTAAGAACATAAGACATTGAGGAATCCGAAATTTCAAATTTGGAGAATTTAAGACACTTCATCTACATATTTCAGAAAACTGAAAAACTGAGGATGCTAGGAAATTGAGAAACCTGGGAACTTGAGGTATGCAGAACAACTCTATACTTGACAACCACAGAGAGTTGTAAAGAGATTTGAATAATCTTGAATGCTTTTGTAAACTCTCCTCACTATTTTCCTTATGAAAGCTAGGACCTAGGAAATGTAAGTGCTGAAAACATCTTCAAAAGTTATGAAGATTTTTGAACTGAAAAGTTTAGAAATCCAGAACAATTTTCCACTTTTTCTAGTTCTTAATTTGTCGGATTTCCAGTTTCCCACTTTCTAAATTCGTCCGTTGGCAGTTTATTAATTTTATAGTTTCTCAAACTCTCACTTTTCCAAAGTCAAAGTAGTAGTTTCCCAGATTCTTAGTTTTTTAATATACATTTTCTCAATGAAGAATAAACGATGGGAAAATATAATTTTGACCTACTTTTAACCGAAACTTAAACAGTGAGCTTAACGGAATTTCAAAATTATTTTTATTTTTACAGAATAAGTAACTAGAAGAAAAGTTCAAATTTAAATATATCTATGTCGAACTCCACAAACTTTAATAACTGTAAGATTACTAATGGTACATGTTTTGGCAGAATACTTCTGCCATCATCTTATATATATTATATATAATAATATATTATATATCTTATATATATTCTTTAAGGGCTGATGATGGCAGAAGTATTCTGCCGAAACATGTACCATTAGTAATCTTACAGTTATTAAAGTTTGTGGAGTTCGACATAGATATATTTAAATTTGAATTTAAATTTACTCCACTTGGATTTAAGAACATTCTTCTTGTTTAGAAGAAAAGTGTTTTGTGTTCTTATTTCAACAACCACCAACTCCATTGTAAAAAGGAATGAAGTTTGTCTCTTTGATGTATAAGCCTCAAGACGTGGTCTCTATATTTTTTATTGCAAAAAGTCATTCGCTTAATGGCCAGACTGATCGAATACAGATTGTCTTTACAGTTTAAATTCTACTGTTGTGTAGAATGTTTATGCATGCATTATGAAATTCACATTTGCCATAAAACTAGTTTCAGACGTGGTATCTTTGTTTCGGAGAGGATATCTCATGTGATGTAAGTTCCCTCAGAGAGTAGGTCATATTAAAGCGAACTTAGAACATACTAGAATTGATATTTGTCCATGTCCCACTATTTGTGGTTAATAAGAGACAAAGCAACATGTGTTGACCATAATCTAAGACATTATGTATGGACTTAATTAAGAATCAATAAATTTAAATCACCCTTCAAATAAATGTTTTAAAATGTATGCCGGCAAACTAAAAGGATTGAGTGTGTGTCAGAATGGCGTTATTTGAATACTAAAATATTAATAAGCTGTCATTTTATGACACCCGCTCCATCACGTTTTGCCATAAAATCCTCGTGGCAACGAGTTACATACAATTAAAAAGCAATATCATTATTATATTAATCGTATAATACAGGTAATTATTTATGTGTTTCAATGTTATCCCGACCAGACGTTTGTAGGTATATTATTTTTCCTACTCCGTATCTCGAAAGTTCCAGCTACTGCCCTGACAAACACTAAACCAAAGTGAAGAATATCTTACATGTGGTTGCTATACTTACTTACCTGATTAGTAGATTACTTGCGGGACAAGGAGAATTTTGAATCAATCATCAAATGAAAAATAGGATAGTTTAGTCAGTCAAATAAATTCAGTTTGTAATTTACTCTCAACTTCAAATATTCTGAAGCCAACCAACTAATTCCTGGTCTATTTTGACATTGTGAGAATAGAGTTTGGTGTTGGTTTTTTGTTTATTAGGTTAAAAGTTACCAGTTATTAAAGTAATTTCTTCCAAATATGCAGCTTTTTTCAATTAATTCATGCTGGAGTTCTGGGAACAAAAACGAATTACAGAGGAGGTTGGATCTTGAAACCTTCAATAACACGTGCAGATGAAATCAGCCTACAAGAAATCATGCACACAGTTTGAAGTTAAGTAATACATACCCATTTTGAGTTTTTTTTTTGTGTTTATATAAAATTACGCTGAACTTTAAGGAGTAATAGATGATAATAATTAACTGAAAGTAATTAACCATTATTCTGTCAAATATCATTATTAATATAATATGACCGTGGTACCAACACAACGAAATTAATGTCGATTTCTTTTAAATTCTCATGAATGGCGACACATGTAATTATACCGTTTTATTTTGTACGTTATTGTGTCAATTATGGTCCAAAGTAGCGTGTCCCAAATTAGATTTTTTGTCTTAAACTTAATTTATTTTTTTAAACTTTCCTGAAAAGCGTAACTTAACTAGTTACTTTACCGCATCGTAGCCGCACTGTACAACATTTTTTTATTCTGTAAATCTGACACCTATGCTGCAGCAACTGCATTGGTTTTACAATTTCAGTGTGAGAACGAACACCAGTTTTCATTTGTCAGAAAACCAATGTGGAAAAAAAAATTAAAAATGCGTCGTTTCTATTGCTTTGTGATGAGCTTTTAAGGTCCTAGACATTTGGCTCATGGTAGCGAAACTACAAACCCCCTTCGACATGCTCGTGTTCATTCTGTTAGCAGTTTCACAAAATGGCTTTCCACCTTCCTAATCCAATAATACCCCTCCTTTCACTTGGTTGACTAAATCTTGTCGGTTTATGTACTCAAGGCAAGGTATCAGAGTTATATAGCATTTTAAGTTGCAAGAAAATCGAAATGATCTTAGTGAAAACAAATCATCAGATATCAGCCATTAAAATGTATATATATAGTGTTGGTATAGTTCCGAACAAATTTCATAATGCCGTTGACGTTGTCTTGAAAAATGTTCGGAGAGATCAACTTTAGTTTTTAAAACTTTTTGTGTTTTTTGTAAGTAGCTGTTTTTGCACAATGATCTGGCCAACCTTTTTTTATTTCAGATTCTAGTAGATCTTTTTATTGATTAAATGGTACCTTACAAAATTAAAAATTACAAAATATTAGTATTATTAAAAAAACTACCTGAAAAATAACTGTCCACTTCGTTGAAGTTGATTCAGTCACTAAATTATTGTTTTCAGCTACCAGCGAGGCTTTAAATTCTAAATTCAGCTGTCGCCTGAATTTTGATGACAGCTTAAATAAACGCCTCCAGAAAAATTCTCACTTGTCATGCAAATACCACAAACATGACGCGCGAAAAAATTAAAATGGGGTGACAAAATTCGAATATTCAAGAGGTATTCTGTTGTGGTTTCTACGGATTTTATTTAGGGATAAAATTTGTGCGCGTAAACACAGTAATCCAATAATAAGAATGGAAGGGAAAAATTTCGAATTTGTTTTGTTACAATAGGAAGGGTAATATGATGGAGATCGGTCGTGTATATCAATATATCACCTTTATGAAATGGAGCTGATATTTAAATGCCTCCTACAGCCGTAAAATAAAAATTCGGATGGAGAACGTAAAATGGAGAACAAATTATGGGACGGGGAAAATATAACACGAACAGAATGTGAATCAGATTTTATCAGATTTAATTAATGTTTTGATGTTAAATAGACGTAGAAATTGAATACGGGGTGATCTAAAAAGAATAATGGATCTGTATATTTCACATTAAACCCAGCTTTTATCCGTGAATCATTTTTTTAATTCAAAAATACACCGAACAAATGGTCTAAAATTTGCCACATATTTACCACATAAATGTGTTAAACGCAAGAGTTGTTTCGCTCTAAATTATTAAATCTGTGGGTGGCTCGTTATCATTTGTGTTTCTGCTGAAAACTAGCTTTACAATTAACCAGTTTGCCGGACGTAACATTCGCCAGCGTTTAAAACAGTATTTTACCGAAGTTATTAATGCGTACGTCGTTAGTAACGCTGTTTGCATTTGATATTGTTGCTAATTTTTAGTTTATTATTTGCAATCGTGCTTTTTACACACAGTATAAATCACCCCGCCGACAGATACACGTTTTAAATAGCTCCGTAATTATAAAATTTTCAACAAAATAACCTGTCAATTTACTGCACCATGAGTTATTGTGTTTTTACCTGGAAAACTCGGGCTCGAAATTAGCATATCGCACATTGTTTCGTTGAAACTTCCAGAACAAAAGTCCGGGTTGCGTTTAAATTTTGCCTTTGTGTCCATGACCGCAGGACAAAAAAGAGGGAATGTCTTGGCTAGTTTTAATTCTGCATTTCTTCTTTGTGATGGTATAAGTGGGAATGTTGCAGCGTGACCCTCGTTGCTTTTATGTCCAGTGTTAATAAATTATTCTAAGGTGGAAAGGAACCGAAGTGGAGTGTTTGGAGGATTCGCGCTACATCAAGTTCTACTCGCCACTTCGACAACAATAATTTTCCAAGCAAGTGTAGTTGAGAGGTATTTAGATAAAGTCACTTAAAGATTTTGTGGTTGTCATGTACAACACCCATCCTTACATTTTGGTTGCTTACTAATTCAAACGTACTATTACGTTAGTCAAAAATATACAGGGTATGATTCTGTCGTACTTTTTTTAAAGAAATAATTTTCTTTTAAGATGACACCAAAAATTAATTTTGGGGTTAACATCAGAAGGGTTTAGTTATGAGCGACTAGAATAACAAGCTATTAAAGCTATTTTGCTGAGCTTTCGAGTAGATATGTTGTCCTTGCAGTATTGAATTACATAGACTTTAATTTTCTAAAAAAATCTCCTGTCATTTTCACCAGTTAGGGGAATAAAAGCGCTTATGTTTACTAACGTCTCGGAGTACACTCCAGTGTGTATTTAAGGATCTACAAGATACATTGTCGCAGGTTCGTCGTGTTCATGAAACTGCAACCAAATTGAAAATTATGGAGCACATCGAGCGTAAATTACATGGCGTGTTTGCACCCCCATCACTAAAAATCATGTTGACTTTCGGAATTACGACTCCGGGAAATCCCCCAAGATCAGCGAGTCACGCGAGCACAATTATTTGCTATTTTATTGCTATTTGCGGCGTGAAAGAGCTAATTGACGATAAACCGCCTCAACCAAAATTATTGCGAAACCACGCAGACACTCGGAAATGATAAGACCGTACTCTTTTGCTAACAACACTAATTAGAGCTAAATCCGGGTCAATATTGCAGCGATTATTCAAATAACTTTTTTTCGGGCTTCGAGAACTGCTAATTCCATTATCGATTTCCAACACCTCCTTCATTTAACATTCGTAATAAAAAACTTCACCGAGCTTTCAATTTCCTCTTCAGTACACCGCTTCCCTCGCCTCCAATTTCATTTCGACGGCAATTAGCAAGCGAAAACAGCGTCGATGGTGGTGGGGGTTTTATAGATAAAAATACTGGTCGGTTCAATGTCGATTTGTTAAAGCTGTGTATATTTCAAAACATTGTCAAAATCATTGAAAGCTCGTCTACATAATTATAAAACGGTCTGTTAGCGGAATCCGTGATTTACTAAATTAAATGTTTATTTACGTAATTTCCAAACCGAACTATAAATTCATTACTCCTCCAGCAATTGGATCTGTTTAAACTTTTCAACTAGTCTTAATTGAATTGACATTATAAGATGCTATGCAAGATACGAGTAGAGCCGAAAAGATCTTATTAGTTTGTTCATTTAATTTCAGTTCACAACAAGCATGATGAGCTAAACCCCATACTGACAGTTGACTGTATGCTTGGTATTGTCGAATAGGGCACAAAGGGGAGCCCGAGCCGAAGTCACCTGAGGCCTTGAGGTGAAGGTAAAGTAATATTCGGAAATAAAAGACTTTTCCTATTTTACACTCAAGGGTGTAGTGATCTCCGATGGAAAGTTTCATTCCCCTAAGCTGGGCAGGCCCCTAGAGGCTTAGGCGCCTTTTCAGCCAGTAACCGGATGAGGATGGGAGTGACGGGAAACTGTAGAAGGATTCGGATAACCATTATCTAAATGTAAAACTATAAAAGAACACTTACAATTTGAAACACTAATAATAATGTAGCGGTAAAAACCGCTCCAAAATGAGCTCCTGTAATATACTCCCCTCTCTCGAAGGCGGCGTTTTAGCGCTACGCACGGCCCGTGCCCCCTCGGGTATCTATACTCTGGATAGAGTCTTTAGACGTCTCCAGGTGTTGCCCTAACCCTCAGGCCACATTGCTTCATTTTCAACCCCGCGGTGTTGTGGCGGATGGTTCGGAGCTAGCAAAAGGTTGCTGGTTGGTACAGGAGGCCGTCCGTGTAAAATTGAGTCCTGTACGTCTGTCGATATCTACGTGACGCCGCCGAAGGCAACATAGCAGGCCTCTATGGGGTTTTTATCGACAGTTAGAGGCGCTCGGAGCATGTTGACAGATGAATGACACGTCACAGTCAAAGTGTATCAAGTTGAAATTACCCTTAACTTCTTAGTGTCCAATAAATATTTTGCACACAGTTAATATTATGAAGTTTCGTACGGTCACCAGGTCATGCAGGTTGAGGCTAGTAGTATGTTTTAAATTTCGCAAAGCGGAATTGATGGCACACCAAAAAACAACCGGTGCATTTGTCAGACAGAATTCGCAAATACTCAAAATGTCCATCAGGAGTCACAAATGTTTTATGAATTGAATTTTGATTTATAGCTATCTGGTAAGATTAACATTACGGCTTTCCTCAATAGCGGCCTTAATAAAACAATTTGTCTATTTTAAAACAAATGCTACATTTTGAAGATGACCCCTCGATATTCGACAAATTTTAGACGAAAATGCTAAAATGCCCCAATTGGCCACACTTGAAACACTAGATTTTAGATTTAAGGTACATGAGTAGTTAAGTAGTGCCGCTTCTGGCCCACTTTGACCTCAATTGACCTTAAGCCTTGAGAATATAGTGGCGCGTCTGTCCCATTTTGATGACCCAGTCAGGACTTGACTTGAGTTGACTTTAGCCTTGAGATTATAACGCCGGTTCTGGCCCAGTGTGATGACCCAGTCTTGACCTGAAGTAACCTTTGTGTTGACCCAAACTTGAGCCTAGCTCCATTTTTGGCTTCATTTTTAAAGGAATTAAATAGCCAGTTTTATTTACAAAAGTTTGTTAGTTGAATGAAGTCTACAAGCAATTAGGCTCGTAATAATTAGAATTATCATAAAAAAATATATATATCTTAAAGATCTAGCCATATTAAAACAACATATAAACATGTATCAACTACAAAATGGAATTAAAAATATAATGTAGAAAGTTGTTTCATAATAAATATATATTTAAAAATGTTGTTGTATTATTTCATCATTTAAATGAGCTTACCTTCAAATTATATATCGAAAAAATAATTATAATTGAAGTAATAGAGAGAAAAAAAAGTGGGGATGGATTGAATGTAAACCTTAACACATTTAGTGGAGTTAAATATATACCTAAAGTAATTGACAGTTTCTCTAGATACGTAATAATAAAAAATACCTAATAATTTAAAAATGATTGTGCAATTGTGTCATTTGTAAAAAAATGTGCGGCAGCAGAGATTGTGCAATTGTGTGATTTAAAAATGTGCGGTAGCAGAGATTGTGCAATTAATACTAATAATTTAAAAATGTGCGGTAGCAAAGATTATGCAATTGTGATTGATTTAAAGATGTGCGGTAGCAAAGATTATGCAATCTACCTAAAAATTTTGATAATTTTATAAGACAAAACAGATGTAAAAAAATGTGCGGCAGAAATAACAGTTTATATACGACAGAATTGATATCGCTGTTGCATTTGCCAAAAAATTTGCACCAACGAAAAGAATTTTATAATATATATATTTTTTAAATTAATGGAGAAATATAAAATATTGTTGAAAGGGTAAATAGAACATTAAAATTCCTAATGTGGAAGCGTTCTAGTTTACAAGGAAATTATAGATGGCTGGATATGTTAGATATCATATTAAATGAATATAATAATACCTATCACAGACCAATTTGCATGAAACCATCACAAGTCAATAAACGAAATGAACAATCTATCTTGAAAAATGTTTATACTCACATTAAAATTGCAAACAAAAATAACAAGTATGTCATTGGTGATCACGTTAAAATTAGCAAATACCACGGTATTTTTGAAAAAGAATACACAAGGAATTGGTCTAATAAATTTTTACCGTTAAAAAAATAACCACTCCAAAAACATATTATGTACTAAATCATGAAAGAGATATTTGTGAAGATATTTTAGGTGGATTTTATGAAATGGAACTACAAAAGGTAAAACATCCCGGTGTCTATTCAGTTGAAAAAGTTTTCAAAAAATGCAAAAAATAAAACTTCTGGCGATGAGGTTTGCTACCGTTAATATACAAGCTTTTAACATTCCAGAATTTATTGTTAAGGAATTAACCATTTTTGATGGACATACAATTATTGTACATCATACTTTTAAGCCGACGAAATCAAGCATCAAGAAATGTGTTCGATATTTAGAGCAACATCATATATTGAGATATCATAGTGGAACAGAATTGCAGCAAAACGCGCAGCAGATATTTTGAAACAAATTATTACTGAAAAGGATATTGATGTGGTGTACTTAAAAGGACACACTAAGGCGGATTATATACGAAAAGCACTGGAAGAACTATGTCCTAAAATTATAGATTTGTGGTATGTAAAGAAAGTAAGAACAAAAAATGTATATGTTCTTTAAGTAATGTTAAAAAATTGTATAACTGGATGTATGAAGTACTTCCACAATAAAGTTAATAAAACCTTAAATTCAAATATTATTTTTTAACCCTGTAAATTAAAAACTGCTCGAAAGCAAACCAAAGGTGCGAGCGGGGTGGGAGGAGCTAGGCTCAAGTCTGGGTCAACACAAATGTCACTTCAGGTCAATAAACAGTCATAAAACTGGGCCAGAACCGGCATTATAATTTCAAGGCTAAAGTAAACTCAAGTCAAAACTTGTCCTGACTGGGTCATCAAACTGGGACAGAAGCGGCACTATATTCTCAAGGCTTAAGGTCAATTGAGGTCAAAGTGGGCCAGAAGCGGCACTACTTAATTACTTACATGTTTTGTGAGAGTTAAATATGACTCAGCAGTGCGTTTGGGTTTCACATCATCGACAACTGAACTTAAATACGAAATTAAATCGGACATTGACTCAAAATTTCGCGGATGCACAGCCTCTTGTACTTGGGCATCTTGAATACCATAAACCACTAATTCAACCAAGACGACAGTACTACTCACAGATCCAAAATCCAATACAAAAGTAAAAAAAGCGCCCGATTTTACTTTGTAGAAAGGACGTTTGCGAACGAGACGTACAATCATTCGAAAAAATAGTATATTGTATACCTAGGCGGTAAAGTGCTTGTTTTCCAGGACGAAGGAAGATATGGACAGGCGAGGCGTAGCCGAGCCTAGCCACTTCTTGAGGCCTGGAAAACCACTTTACTGCCGTGGTTTATCATACACACATTACCGCAATATTTTTTCGATAAACAGAAATTAAAAACAACCCATTATTTCAGAATATGTATTACATATTATTAGTTTCCGATAAAGAAAAATTACAAACAAAAATTTTATTTCAGAATTTTACATACTAGTTTCCAATAAACGAAAATTACAAACAAAAACTTGCATTTTTTCAGAAATTGTAGTACTACCTGAAGATGTTTTTTCTTCACCCATGACTAACGTTTCAACAAGTTAGGCTCATCTATATCAGGAGCAAAAGACTTCTGATCATGTGGACATAGCCTTCTGCTACGATAGCAGATTTCCATCCGCCGTGTTGTTTTAGTGATTGTATGTCCGCTCCAGAATTGGCTAGAAGTGTGGCTGACGTCTTAAAACGCAATGCCCCACGTTTCGGGCTGTACATTTTCCAGCATGATATTTTACAAATAACCGTTGAGAAGTCATTTTGCAAGGACGCAAGCAGAAATACTTTTTGCAAATTGATACAATATCAATAAAGTTTTCCTTGCCGGCACTACATACCGTAAATTTTCGTTGCTTAAATATTTTTGAATCTGGAATATTAATGATTAAAATTTCGTCTTTGTCAATCACATCATTTGTGGTATTTTTTCTATTCTATTTTTCTATTTTATCTATTCTGCAAGCACCCGAAACTCCAATAATGATTAATACCACCTGAAACAATACTGTTGTAATCTCTTTCGCTCTGTCATTTATTTCTGGAGGAGTGCAATACTCCATTTCAACTTCATCCATGTCCACAAGTAATGCCAAACACTTAATAATCTTCACCTTCGCAAGAACAACCAAGCACAGCTGCACAACAATGCACAATTTTATTAATAAGCAGTATGGTGCCCTTCGCGATAATTCGTTAGAGCAGAAGTCCATGAAAACAAAAACAAAATAGTCGTAGATTACGTTACATTCATTTTCCATTTCCTAAAATTATTCTAGCACCCTCTGGTGGTAAAGTGAGTAAGTTATTTTACCGCCTAGCCGGTTTTTTGCATTTTGCCGGGCTAGCCGTGGAAATACATGCTTTCTCCTCTCTGAAAAGCCGGTAAAATTGGATTTTCTAATGGTGTATGATAAAAATAAAGTACTGCTGCAAATACAAAAAGATGAGGTAACAGTGAAGATAAAGACACTGACAGTGTGACAGACATTATACAACTTTTAGTAAGTGTGGTCGAAAGAAAAATAATTTAAATATTTTTCTACGAATGTATTAAATTATGGTAGAATAAGAAAGACTAAACTCGTCAGCGATGGCCAAAATAGAGTCAAATGCCCCCAGGCGCAGGAGTGGATCTTCAGGCAATGGCAACGTCTTCTTCTCAGAGGGAGTTGGACCTGGGTGAAGCTGGGTTTCCTGGGGTTTCCAAAAAACGGTAAAACGCCCTATTTATCTCAGCTGTGTTTTCCTGTATAAAATTTCTCTCTAGATCACTTAACAGGCAGGTTTTTGCTGCCAGCCACTCGCCATAGATGTTATTTTATCAATTTCCGCTCCGGGGAAGGTAAAAAGAGTCGTAATTTGCAATACTGTGAAAATAGGCCACTGTGACAATGCGTGATGGTTTCGTAATAATTAGATAATCAAAAGTGGAAATAATCTCTACTTGAGTATCTATTTGATCTTTATAAATTTGCAGAATACAATAATTGCAGGTTGCGGTAATTTCAAAGTGCGAATTGCACTCAAGAATGTAGATGAACTCAATTTGATTCTTTATTCGTCCCCTGTGACTTCTGAGTTATTCACAGAACGCGCTGAACTGTGTCTAGGCTAATTGCTGATATATTTTGCACGAGTGAACGTAGAACAATGACTTTTTAAGGTTCATTTGGGCGTGAATGCATGAGGTAAAATTGTCAGCTTCTGAAAACATTAAGGAAAACTTATAATAAAAATTATTAATTTAATGTGCACCCCTTTGCAAGTAGGTATATTTTTGTTGCTATCACAGTCTATCCATATTGGTTTTTTCTGTGTGACCTGCTATTTCAACTGATCCCGCCAATTAAAAACACATTCAGACACCCAACTAATTAAACAATAAAATGACCGTAGGACCGGTCTTCAATTTTCATTAGTGACGGATGTGAACTATTAAATGTTTAATCTATTCTCATCGATCCAGTTCATATTTGCTCATCCTACGCGGATATACGTGACAGTGCATTTCAAATCATAGCATGATTGCCAATAAAATATTAAGTAGTTCCGCTAATAAAAGATCAAAGCAGCAATCCATAAGCTGGAATGGAAATAAGATAAGGCGACATCTGACAAGGTTCACAAGCTCATCCTCCAGATCGATCCGGAATTCCTGGTACTTGTAACTCCACTAATGATTTTTCCTATTTTTAGTGTTTTCATCCGGCTCATCGATTTCTGTTTGTTTAGTCGTCTGCAAATGGACTGGTTCTGGCCGTGGATGAGTTGCTTCCAAACAAGCGCAAAAAGTGTAGAAGCTCGGATCTTCTCGTTGAACTCTCAAAGATCTGTTTTTCTACCCAAAGACGTGTTTTTCTAAATCTGAATTGCTAATATATTTTATAGACGTTTTTACAGAGCTTATTTTGCTTACGGTAGAGAGGGATGTGTTGCATGATTGTTATCGATTAGATTAAAGTTAGTGGATTTTAAAAAGCACACACTTTATTACTTCTTTTTAATTTTTATTTTCAACAAAACGTTGCACTTCGTCCTTTTTGCTAAACGCGAAGATATGTTCAGCCAAATCTGTGTTGCTAATTCTCGGTATAAACGCTTGCAGATACATTCGTGGTTGTGATTACATGTCACAGAGATATTCCTCTACGGTGGTAATTTGGTTTCCGCGACTCTCCAGCCGACTTCAACCGCCACTGCGCTTTGAATTTACATTTAAGACGATTGAAGCTGGTGCAGTCTTGTTTGAGCCGGAGGCTACTAAAACGGGCGGTTTAAGCCAACTTATCTCACATTTCAGAAGACATCAACGCCGCATCCGGAGTGCAGTAATTATTTAAAAGCCGTTGGGCTCAGTTGCAAAGGAACAGCAGGACTTGTATATAACAAGCGGTTTTAAAATTAATTTGCTTAAGGGAAAAGGAAAAAAAAAGATGTTGATATATTTTTACTAAGGGACATTTTGGGTAATTATATTTTAACATGGTAATATAAAGGGTGATTTTTTGAAAACGATCCACCCTAAATATCTAGAAAACAAAAACGTTATGAGCAAAATGCCGAAACCGGTCAATTTTGGTTGTGAGGGGGACACTTAATTAGTGTGGTTTTAGACCTGCAGGTGCACCCCCTTGGCCGGGGCAACCCCCAAAAATCTTAAATGGAACGGAGGGTTAAAAAGTTTATTTTTTGAAAGGTTCATTTAACCTCTATTGGGCTATGTAGTAGTTTTTTATTTCTACTATTAGTTTTTGAGAAAACCGCTTGTTTTGTAGCACATCCCACGTTCATGTTTTTCCTGAGCAACATTGTTAGTAACGCCTATTGTTAGTAAAATCAACGCTTGAGACTGTCAACTATCAAAGAGATATTGAAATGTTTTGATGAAACTAATGTTTGAACCGTTGTTTAGATTTTAACGTCTAGTAATCAGTTAAACTTCAATTAATAAGTAAAGAAACACACCATCAATGAGGAAAAAAAAATCTTCAAAAATAAAAATCCTATCTTTTAAAACAGTTGAATTTTACAAGAGATGCTCGAAACCGTTTTATCCCAGGCAGTAGTAGATCCGGTTTCAAATTCAAATTCTAACTTTTTGAAATCTTTCTCGCGGAATTCGCCTGCATTCATCAACAATTCGTTGTCTGACTTCAAATGGCCACAGAGAAAAAAAACTAAACTTGTCAAGTCTGACAAGTGATCTTGCTGGCCACTCAATTGCATCACGTCTGCCAATCCAATGGTTCGGCAATCGGTTGTTAAGCCAACTGCGAACGTTTAAGGCATGATGTGGTGGAGGTCCATCTTGTTGAAATTTCGTTTATGAATATCTTTAGCACATTTGTTTTGGGAGCCATAAAAAAAACTCTTTCAGCAACTGAGTTGACCATTTTTTCATCCGAGCGTATGCAGATTTACTTTAAAACTGATTAATTGTCAATGTCAATGGATAAGAAACAGTTTTTATTTCAGAAAATACTTGATATTTCAGAAAAAGATTAACCTTTTTAACTTCCAAATTTTCTCACAAAAGTGACGTTTTCTTAAAAACTAATAGTAGAAATAAAAAACTACTACATAGCCAAAAAGAGGTTAAATGGATCTTTCAAAAAATGAACTTTTAAACCCTCTGTTCCATTTAAGATTTTTGAGGGGGCTGCTGCCCCGGCCAAGGGGGTGCACCTGCAGGTCTAAAACTACACTAATTAAGTGTCCCCCTCACAACCAAAATTGACCGGTTTCGGCATTTTGCTCATAACGTTTTTGTTTTCTAGATATTTAGGGTGGATCGTTTTCAAAAAATCACCCTGTATATTTGCGCTTGATGAGACCGGTTGTTGCCAGTATAGGTTGAAAAGGACGCCTCCGGTTTAACGACTACACCCAGAGCATTCACGGGTGGCCAGCATTCCGCAAAGTGTAGTGGGGACTCTTTTCCTCTGATGGTATGATCATTGGTGGGACTCCAACCTGCATCTTTTCTGCAGTAAAGGAGCATGTCACTACGCCACTACGTTACCACCACTCATCGGTAAAAGGATTGTAATCACATGAATTAGTTTTTTATTTAATTTTAATACTTAAACTAATTTTACACTCAATTATTTAGCATGTAGTTAATCAATATATCCCTTTATTTGTGATTATGTATGTAGGTATAGGTTCGGTAATTCGCAATATTCATAAATTAATGTAAATTGTGAACATTAAAATGCCACAAAGCTTTATTAATGTAATTTTTGTCGACAATTTTTAATATTTCAGAACTCCACAAAGCAAACAATTATTAATTATTCATCCGGGCTTTTAGGTAGTTACTTGTTTTAAATTATTTTAGTCATTATTATCATCATGTTGGCTGTACAACCCTTGATGGGCCTTGGCCTGTTTCAGACTCTCCTTCCATTGGTCCCTTTCTAAAGCCGTGTGCCTCCAGTTCCTGATGCCAATGATATTAAAATCTTCTTGTCCATGTTCTTTGATGCAAGATGTGTCTTTTCTGTGGTTGCGTGAGCATTTATGATGTCTTTTATTCGGTGTGTGCATACTCTAGAACTTTATTGAAACCAATTACCAACAGCTTGAACCGCTGCTTTAATAAGAAGCCCACCGCTAAGATATGGTATCTGTTCTGGTAACTATAACATACGGTGCATCTCTGTTTCTCGATGGTTCCATGTCCTATTTCAAGGGTTCCCTCTTAGAGCTCCGGTTCTATACAATGTTCGTATGTTCCATTTTACAAATCTCATGTCGGTTGCAGTATCGTCGCTTTAGGTTCCCTCCGGTTTCTGTTCCTTGAGCTTTTGTAACGTTTGATTTTTTGCTGGAATGGGTTGTTGGCCCATATCCCAACTCCAAGGTTGAGAAGCCTTGAGACTGACAATCTCAGTCAGAGACCGGATAATCATGCAAAATTACACAATGCATTTTGTAATAGTTTAACACTTGGTTCTTTGTTTCTTTACATGAATTGCAGTAATAAATGCCAAATATTTACAATTAGTGCAATTTGTAAAAATCGAAGGCCGCTGTTGTTAAGTTGGTAGATAAAATAATACACAATATGCCTTTTTCATGAAATCCGGTCTCTTCAATAATTATGGGATTTGATGAGAGTTGAAAACGTAAAACAGTGTAATGAATAATAAAATTAAAACACAGAGCAAAGCGATGGATTTTGAAACAGAACAAAACGAGCTACGTGCTCTCACGCCGGTGGTCTTTCAGGCACTGCCACTATCGGGAGGGAGGGGGACATCTGCTCCTCTTCCATTCCCACAACTCGGCCGTCCTGCTCGTCATCAGTCCCGGATGACGACTCAAAAGCTTTCATCTTCGCTTCATTTGCCCATGGCTTCATGTATTCTGCGCATGAGGAGGTTTTCGCAGGACCTTCGTGAAAACCATACTTCTCGATGTCGTAGGTGTCACCACCCTTGACTCTAATGACTCGGTAGGGCCCATGGTATTTCGCTCTGAGCTTTATACCTGGTCCCGCCTGCGTTCTCCTTATCGCGACTAGGTCTCCTGTTTGATATTCTCTGGGTTTCTCCCTCTTGGCGTTATAGGTCTTCCGGTGCTCGTCCTGGACTTCGAGCAATTGCTTCTTAGCCGCCTCTCGCGACCTCTCACGTTCCTTGTTAAAGTCTTCTCTCATCTCTGCTTCAATTATTTCCATTATGTTGAGGTCTGCTTCATTTTGCATTTTCACACCTAGTGGCAGTTCAAACGGAGTAGTATGGATGCTTCTCTGGTAAGTTGAGTTGATTACGTGTTGAACCTTGTCCACATGTTGGAACCATTTGGTTGGGTCTTCTGGCGAAAACTTAGCTAGAACTGTTGTTATCACCGAGTTGATCCTTCCTATCTGACCGTTTGCGCGCGGTAGACCGGTAGTTAGCTCGAAGTGCTTAATTTGATTGCTGTTACAGTACTCGCTGAATTCTTGTGATGTGAACGCCGTTCCTCGATCAGTTAATATGTTCTTTGGATTGCCAAAATACTTCCTCAATATTTCCAATAATATTGTTGGTAGACACTAAGGGTCCCAAGTGATCAGCGTGATATGTCTTCAGAGGGGTACTGTCTTTATGTAATGGATGTAGGTAACCTTCCTTCTTTCCCCTTTTCCTGTTGACTAGTATGCACGGCACCCAGTTCAAAATCAGCGTCTCAACCTTTTCGCTCGTTTTAGGGATGTAGTAATCCTCCTCTAACAGCTTTCTTGATGATTTCGTGCTGCATGGCATCAGGGACCACTATCAATTCTTTGTCGCCTCGAGTCTTGTAGAGGATATTATCCCTGGAGATGTAATCTTCATAAGACGCGGTCTTTAAAATTTCCTTTATTGCTCGAATCTTGGAGTCCTTCTCTTGAGCTTCTCGGATCTTATAGGATACAACCATATTTATTGACATAACTGGATAACGGTTAAGCGCGTCAACGCGTTTCATTCGGGCTCCAGGCCGATGTTCTATGATGTAGTCGAATTCTTACAACGTCCATCTGGCTACTCTTCTACAGGTCTTTTTATCCATGGTTCCTGCGCAGTCTTTCGAAATTGGAATTGGTGGGGAGTACAAATTTTAGATTGTAGATAAATTGTAAATTGTAGATTTGGAAAATATCGAATTCATGAATTTTTTTGTAGGCAGGAATCGATAAATGCAGGTTTGGATAGAGAATTGAATAAGCTTTAAAATGATGTATCAGACGACCCCCCATGCCATTTAAATTTTTTGAGGGGGTGGCTCCTGGGTCAAGGGGTGGGATCTAAGACTTGAAAGTTTGGTAGAATTTGGTCCCCCTTGATAACAAAATTGACCTGTTCGAGCGTTTTCTTCTGAGTCTTTCGAAATTGGAATTGTTGGGGGTACAAATTTTAGTTGGGACACCCTGTATGGGATGCATTAGATTATCTTCATAGGATCTCTGGATCAAGATGCTTCCGTAGCCTTCTATCGACGCATCGGTATGCAGCTCGAGGTCTCCGCCTTCACGGTATATATTCAATACCGGCTTTTCTGCCATGACGGTCTTTAACCTATTAAAGGCTTCTCTTTGTGGTTCTTCAAATCGGAAGGTTTGTTTCTTCTTTAGCAGATCGCTTAATGGTTTGGCTATCAAGGAGTAGAATGGTATGAACTTCCTAAAATGAAAGTCCTAAAAATGATTGCAATTGCTTCATTGTAGAAGGTTCAGGGAACTTCAGAACTGCTCTCGTCTTAAACTCTGAGGGGGATACACGTCCATTTTCTATCTTGTTTCCCAAAAATTTGACCGTTCTTTTGATGAATTGGCATTTCTTAAAGTTTATTTGTAACTCGTGATCTCTTGCGACGTCTAATAGATTTCCGAGTCGAAGAATTGCTTCCTTGTTATCTGCGGCAGGAATAATTAGATCGTCCATATAAGGTAGTACTATCCATTGACTGATGAGGTCTTTGAATGCGGTGTGAATGTACCTTTGGAACACGGCAGGTGAGGTGCATAGCCCAAAAGGAACTTTTAGAAACTGCTATTGGCCCTGATGTGTTACGAATGAGGTGCACTTTTTACTCTCCTTCTCTACGTCTACATGGAAAAATTCATTTCTCAAATCTAGTGTGCTGAACACACGTGCGTTTTGTAGCCGGTCTAGCAAATCTTCTATTAGTGGCATCGGATATCTATCCCTAACTATCTTCTTGTTGATTTTTCTGTAGTCTATACAGACTCTTGGAGAACCATTCTTCTTTCTTGCTACGACTACTTGACTTGCTATTCTGCGTTGCTCTCTTTGATAACGGCTTCTTCCAACCATTGTTTCACTTGGTCGTGTACAATCTTCCTTTCAGCAAATGGCAGTCTTCGTGGGGTGTCGTAAACTGGTTCTTCATCTTTAGTTATAATCTTCAACTGAACGTTGATTGTTTTGGTCTTTCCTAGTTCGTAGATTTGGATCAACTTCTTGATTTCTGTCCTTTTGGTTGCATCTACGTTGCCAATGTCGAGTTGTGATTCATCAGTGGTTTCGATTTTCAAGATCGTCATATCGTCGTTTTCGTGTCTTTCCTCAGTTACGATTTTTTTGATCTTGACACCTTCCTGGTTAATTGCTACTTCGGTTTTGTCCAGAAGTTCGCTTCCAACAATCGCATCGTTGTTATTGATAATTCTATCGCTTAAAACAAATATTCTGCTGCCGAATGATTCACCATCCACAAGAACATCACAGCTGAATTGTCCAAGTAGTATTATCGTCGAGTTTCCAAAACCATTCAGGGTTATTTGTGTCTTTGTTAATTCGGGCGAACCTAGTCTTTGGTGCACTCCATCTTTGATAATGTTGACTTGACTTCCTGTATCAATCAAAGCTTCAACTTCAATTTCGACAATCTTTATGGTCTTGTACATCTTCTTTGGATTCGACTTTTGGATGTTGTTTACTTTAGGGTTCGTCGTAATAGTGGTTTTTCCTTTTTCTTCGCCTTTCTTCTGGCGATTGGAGGAGATGTTTGCCTTGTGTTCGAACTCATTGCATGTGAAACACTTGACTCCAAGATTCTTTGACTTGCAATCGTTTGATCTGTAACCTTTGCCACCACAGTGGTAGCATCGCACGATGGTAGACTTGTTGGTGTTTGTGCCAGAATTATTTTTTGTCTCGTTGGTAGCTGCAGTCTTTTGAGTTGTTTGAGAGTGTGTCTTCCTCATATTTTGATAGATTCCTATTTTTTCCTTGAAATCTTTGAGAGATTTTGCTCCGTAAAGTAACATCTTGTTGGCACTTTCATCGGGTATTCCGTCTATGATGTTCTGCATAAGCGCGTCATCTTCAAGGTTACCTCTGTTGGCCATTTCTTTCATGACTAAATAGTACTCTTGAACATCTTCATTTTTTCTTAATCGTCGTGTTGCTAGTGCAGCATGGAGCTGTGCACTGTTCACTTTCGAGGAGTATTCTTCTTTTAACGCCCTTTTCAGGGGTCACTCTGTATGAACATCTTAACTAGACCAGTCAGTGATCTTCTCGCAAAGATAAACAAGTGTAAGTCATTCCATCCAAAAAGTTCGGCCATATCCTCTAAATCTTCAATCCATTTTTCAATGGGGTAGCTTTGACTTCCATCAAACGGACGCACGGATTCATCTACGTCTCTAAAATTCATAGCGAACGGTACTCCGCACTCATCTTCTTCGTATCGTCTTTGAAGGCGTCCTTCTTTGTCTTTCTTCGTCTTTTTTCGTCTTCACTGGAGTCTTCTGTAACTTCATCGTCTTTATTTTCGTCGTCTTCATAGGGTTGTTCATCTTCGCTCTGATTGCCCTCTTGATCGTCTTTGAAACCTTGGTTTTCGTCGTTAAGGTCTTCCACTTCGTCCTTGTTCAGCAATCTAACCTCTAATAAACTTTTCACCAACGTCTGGATCAGTTCGTCTTTCGTCTCTTCCTCGTAGTCGATATCCAATATATCGCAGCATCGAAAAACCTCTCTCCATGTCAAACTGATCTTAATAAACATTTTCTTGAGGTTAAACTCTTCTGAAGATTCCTCGAATGATGGCCTGTACATCTGCTCCTGCAAGTCTTTTCTGAATATTCGAGATTTTTCTAAGTTTCATCTTGAAAGGGAAAAACACCACGCCACTGGAATTTCGCCGTCACTGGACTTTTTTTTTCTGTGCTGTTTTCATCATTATAATGTCACATTTAAACAGATAATGACTCCCTGAAGCCCACAGAAGAAAATTGACGAAAGGGTGAAAAATGATGTATTTGCCACTTGAAGAAAAAGTGTAAAAAATTCATTCTGCCTTTGGGAGTGTAATTTGTGGAATTTCTGAGCTGTTTTCATCATTACAATGTCACATTTGAACAGATAATAACTCCCTGAAGCCCACAGAAGAAAATTGAAGAAAGGGTGAAAAGTGGTGTATTTGCCACTTGAAGAAAAAATGTAAAAAATTCATTCTGCCTTTGGGAGTGTAATTTGTGGAATTTCTGAGCTGTTTTCATCATTACAATGTCACATTTGAACAGATAATGACTCCCTGAAGCCCACAGAAGAAAACTGAAGAAAGGGTGAAAAGTGGTGTATTTGCCACTTTACGTCTACGCGACGCTGTGAAATGTGTCGGCTTCTTTGTTTACCACGTCGTTTTCCGGCGACCAATGTACGTCTTTTCGAATGCACGTGCTAACCGTCTTATTCTAGTTTTTACGTTCTTGTGGGCTTCACCAAGACCCCGTACTCGATCTCACCGCTGCTTGGTTTCACAACACTTCAAATAAATGATGATAAACACTATTGCTATTCACAGTTCCACAGTCGCTGGTCTTCAAAATCCTTGGTTGAACCCCCAGTTTATGGGATTTTGATGAGTTCAAAGAGTTGAAAACGTAAAACAGTATAATGAATAATAAAATTAAAATACAGAGCAAAGCGATGGATTTTGAAACAGAACAAAACGAGTTACGTGCTCTCACGCCGGTGGTCTTTCAGGCACTGCCACTATCGGGAGGGAGGGGGACATCTGCTCCTCTTCCATTCCCACACTACTGGTCAATAATGAAATTATTATTAACTACTAGGAAAGAAAACCAATTTCATACATCCTCTATAATAGTATATTGTGCAACTAGTGCGGCAAGTTGTCGATTGCCCACGAAAGCGAAGTTCGCTTGAGGGGGCAATCGACAACGCGGCACGAGTTGGACATACTATTTTTTATTGCGAATGCGGAATAAATACCAATATAAAATTGGACTCCAGGGGCAAATTCAGTTTTCAGTAGTTTGTTTATCTGAATTTGCGTGTGCAAAGAATAATTTGCGTGCGACAACTAAATTTTGCGCACCCAAATTACTAAATGGGCAAACCGTTACTTTGCAACCGTAACCAAGGTTGCAAAGATACTATTTGTCTACATGAGCAATAAAAACTATATAATCGTACAGCTAGTAGTAAAAAATTATATTATTATATATCACAAACGTCAATTCGCTTGTCACCCTTACGAAACTATCCAAGCACCGTTCTCTACTTTACATTTAGGAGACCAAGAATTTATTTGCATTTCTAGTATTCCTAGGAAATTAATTTTTACGTTGCATTTCGTCGAATCCCATTTAATTCCTTGTGAAATTTATTGCTTCAAATTCCGTCTGCACGATTCGTGTTTTTGTTATTAAGTCTTTCCAATTACTTTCTGGTAAACATTCCAGGGAAAAGCAGCATTAGTTTGCTTTCTCGGGTGATTGAAAGGCTAAAAACAGTAAAACTAGATTTTGATTGATCTCAGGTTGGTTTTGTGTAGACAGCTCTCGGTGTTTTTCGCTGTTAAACATAATCGATTTTAGAAAGTTGAATGGAAATAGGATACTAGGACAAAATACACAGTTTCAAATTGAATGCACCATAAAAGAGTAAACGCAGAATGCTGAAACTTTGTGAATTTGGTTGATGCATATAGACAAACAAATGATTAATCTGTTAAGTATATCTCTAATTTGAAGAAGATAATAATATGCCTACTTTTCTAAGACATATTTTTCTGAATACCTTAGCACTTTTGATTGTCCTTTGTAAATATCAATGCTCCAGTAAATGCCCAATGGTGAAGGGATAGACAAGCAGGACAATATGAACGGAACAATATCATCTTCATTAATATTGTGGCACTTTGATGGGCGCATACGTATCGGATCAGACCTCTAGGCCAAAGAAATATTTTGCGTTTTGTTCAAGGAGCATTTTTTCAACAAGACAACGCAAGACCTCGTGTGGAGAATTACCTTATCCCACGAACACTCTTGAAGAATTACTTAACGCAGATTGTTTAAGACCAACTCTCTCAAGCTGGAAGAGACAATTTAAATTCCTCCATGAGAAGAAGAGTAGCTACATCTATAAACGTATTTTGCTGTACATATCACATATTATCACACTACATTTACCAATTTTATGTAACTATAGATTTATAAAATAATTTGTAGGGCAAGTCACTTTAAACCTAGAAATCTGGAGACCCGATTTCATTTTCACGATTTAAAATTTTTCCTTTTGGCCGCAATTAAACCCAGTCACGCGTTATTGGAATCTAGGAGCAGATGTCGCCCTCATAAACCAGACTCTTCGCAAACAGTCAGCAAAACGTTCGACAATATCACCGTTTATTAAATACCGTTTTTAAATCGGTGTCTAACCAACAATAAAACATTCCCTGCGCCAACAGACATAAAATGAACTCGTAAAGGGCCTGCCTTTGTTGCTTTATCTTTATTTTAATTTGAGATGTAAGCATCTTTTATGTCGGCTGGATGCTATGCTTAAAAAATATGTCCGACATAATATATTTTCCAAGAACAAATTTCATTTGAGAAATGTCCCTGTAAGAGGGAAAGATGTTAACCCCTGGAAGGGAGAGCATAAATAAATTTGAAGAAGGAAGGGTTGTTTTGATGACATTATTTTTTGGAGTAAATTACTTGAGTTCATTGTAATTCAAACAAGATTGTTTTAAGAAACGGAAAAAAAACCAGAATACATATTACGTTTTTATTGCTTTAAGATAATACCATTTATAGTTGAATATATATATTTTTTGTAATTGTGACGGAAACAGTATACTGAAATTGTGCTTCACTTTAGTTATAGGTCACTGTATTTATTTCTTACGCTGAAAATGTATGGACCCATCTGAAAGGCACTTCTACGAAGTCGATAAAAACAGTTCCTGCTCCTGACGCTGTACAATATCTTATTTTGTAGCAATTTACTTTCATCAGTCTTAAAGCAGCAGCTTGGTGTTTTCAAGTCACTCGCAAACAGCTTTATACCCCGACAATAACGCAGCACTTTTCGATGCATCTTCTTGCAACTACAAAGCCTTGAAAGCAACTCGTCTTATTGCTCCCATCCTGGCAATATTAGTTTCTCTTGAGCAGTTTAAAGCACAATTGACCACTCCCTGTTTGGAATTTCAACGCTATTGGAAGACTCCCTTAATTTGAACCACACAAAAAAGGTTATCTTACCATTAAGTTAGAAACTAAAATCTGATGTTTTTGTAAGCCATCAACAACTTGAAATTTCGGATATAAAAATATTGCATCAGGGCTTCAAAGATAGGTACTTTTTGTTTTAAAATGAGTGCATGCTGGGAGATCAATATCGTTCGTTATATATTCTATAAGTGGTGAGGGCTTATAGACTTGCTTTGAGAGGTTCTAAAATAATAACGTGTCTGCATGTGCGAGAAAATATGAAGAATTTGGTAGTCTAGGTGCAATAACGGCAGAGTGAGCTCCTGGGAGGAGAGATAGTTGGAAGATTACAAAACAATTTATATTTTAGAGCTGATAATGAAAATTTAAATTTAAAGTGTTACTGAGAAAGCACCAGATATTGCTAAAGATCACAGATGAACTAGGAACGTAAAATGGATAAATTGCGATAGGAGTTTTACGAGAGTTGTGTAATGCGTAATAGTAAAAATAATTTTATGCGCATAGTATACGGTTATGCTCTTATTTGTGGTTTCGTAAATGCGGGGTGCCAGATATTGCAGCATAAAATCATTTACTGTATATTTTATCCGTTATCTAAAAATTGTAAAACTGTTATCAAAGCAAGAATGAAGCTTGTTTTAAACAAAAAAGCGAAAACATTAGCAAAATATATCCAGAGGGGCTAAAGTCCAGTAAGTATCAGTTTTTCAAATGTGCTGCAATATAAACTTCCCGCAGAATTTGTAGGAGTATTTGTGCCATTTGTAGGAGTAGATTTTCTCCTAATGCTGGTATTCAAGTGCTAGGGCGGCCACTCAGGAGCTCTGATATCAATGATGATACCACAGACTGATTTACTCATATGATAACAAGTATGCCTCGAGGAGGAAATATTCGATATTGAGGCCTTTTCTTTAGCAGTTTTCTTAATATTCTTTTTCGTCGTTTTCTGACAGGGGACACGGAACTCCCTTGGGACAAGGGGACGCACCTACCATTTGATCAGCCGTAATACCTACTACGCTAGTCGTTTTATTCATACGTGTGCCCACTAATCATAGTAATCATCGCCTAAAAAACGTCGTGTGCATATCGGCCAAATGTGTGTTTTTTTTTGACCTTATTCAAATTGTGTCCCCGGCTCACACCTCGGCCAAAAAATATTTCTTTAACGACCTAGGTACACAAATTACTGTTATGTATTTAAATTTTTGTTATCGGTATTTTTCTGAACAAAATTTGTGTCCGGTTCATTTTGCGGTTGAGTTTAGTTTCCTGACTTTTCAATCATTCCATTCCGTTTGAAAGAAACTCACTACACTTTGACTAATACTTAATCTTATAATTCGACCCAGCGGTAATCCGGATTAAAGCTTTGTCACTATTATGTATTTTATAGTCCGGATAATTATTTCATTATTTGATAATCCGAATGTAATAAAACAATGGGGGTTCGAAAATATCTTTAAGCATTCTGAACTCCTCTAACATTCTAAAAAGAAATATTGAGAAGTGAATAGCGAAAGGCAATGTGAAATATGAAAGGTGAAAAATATACTATACATAATATTATGAAATATAGGAATACGAAACATAAGATTTAAATCATGGCATATAATAGAGATACAAATCATGAAATGCAAAATAATTTATATACATATATTATGTTATATGATACAGGTGATATTTTGAAAACGATCCACCCTAAATATGTAGAAAACCGGCAGCCGGCCGGCCGGGGCAGCAGCCCCCTCAAAAATCTTAAATGGAACAGGGGGTTAAAAAGTTTTTTTTTTAAAGGTCCATTTAATCTCTTTTTGGCTATGTAGTAGTTTTTTATTTCTATGATTAGTTTTTAAGAAATCGTCACTTTTAATTTTTACTTTTATTATTTAAGGGCTGATGATTGGAGTAGTGTTCTCCCGAAACATGTTCCAATTGAAACTTTGCGTTTATTAAAGTTTGTGGAGTTCGACTTAAATTTATTTGAATTTAATTAATCTAATCAATTTAAATATTTAAATTTACTCCACTTTGATTCATCTACATTCTTCTGGTTTGTTTCTTATTCATTGGTCAACTCAGTTGCTGAAAGAGTTGAAATTATGTTTGTTTATAGCTCATAAAACAAATGTGCTAAACATATTCATAAACGAAATTTTAACAAGATGGAGCTCCACCACATTATGCCTTAACCGTCCGCAATTGGCTTAACAAGTGATTGCCGAACCATTGGATTGGAAGACGTGATGCAATTGAGTGGCCAGCAAGATCACCAGACTTGACAAGTTTAGATTTTTTTTCTTTGGGGCCATTTGAAATTAGACAACGAATTGTTGATGAATGCAGGCGAATTCCGCGAGAAACATTTCAAAAAGTTAGAATTTGAAAATAGGATTTTTATTTTTGAAGTTTTTTTGGTGTGTTTCTTTACTTATTGATTGAAGTTTACTTGACGTTAAATCTAAACAGTGGTTCAAACATTAGTTTCATCAAAACATCTCAATATCTCTTTGATAGTTGACATTCCCAAGCGTTGATTTTACTAACAATGGGCGCTTAACAATAATGATGTCCAGGAAGAACATGAACGTGGGATGTGGTACAAAACAAGCGGTTTTCTCAAAAACTAACTTTCAAAAAATAAACCTTGTAACCCTCTGTTCTATTTAAGATCTTTGAGGGGGCTGATGCCCCGGCCAAGGGGGTGACCTGCAGGTCTAAAACGACACTAATTAAGTGTCCCCCTCACAACCAAAATTGACCGGTTTCGGCATCTTGCTCATAACGTTTTTGTTTTCTAGATATTTAGGGTGGATCGTTTTAAAAAAATCACCCTGTATATGTGAAATATGAAACGTGAAATTGGTGATCTGAATTACGAAATACAATAAGAAATACGAAATATGAAGTCCACAATATTAAATTTAAAGCACGAAATGTGAATGCAAGAAATAGTGAAATATACAGTTCTTCATGAATGATTCCTACATCCAGTAGGCTTTGTAGGTCAAAATTTTCCATATAAACACCTGCAAATTTCGTCACTTTTCTTTATTTGTCTTTTTGGCTCTTTTGTCTCTTATTTTGATCTCTTTGATTTCTTTGATGTCTTTTATTTGCCACTTATTTATTATTTTGCTCTTTGTTAGCTTATTGGTCTGTTTGTCTCTTTGATTTCTTTTGGCTCTAGTGATTGTTTTGCCTCTTTCTTAACTTTTTGCTGTTTTATAACTTTTCTCTTTTTGTCTCTTCAGTCTGTTTGTCCTCTTTTTGGTGTCTTTCATCTCTTTTGTATCTTTGTTTGTTTTGTCTATTTACTTACTTTAGCCTCTTTGGTTTTCTTGGTCTTTTTGGTTTCTTTGATCTCTTTAGTACCTTTAGTTTCCTTCATCTGTTTATAATTTCTTTGTTCTCTTCAGTTTTTGATTTCTTTAGTATCTTTAGTTTCCTTAATCTGTTTATAATTTCTTTGTTCTCTTCAGTTTTTGATTTCTTTAGTCCCTTCAGTATCTTTACTATCTTTGGTATTCGTGTGTCTTTGTTTCGTCTTTTTGGTTTCTTTCAGTCTTGTTAATGTCTGTTGATTGATTTGAATCCTTTGTTCTCTTTTTCCCCTTTGGTAACTGTAGTCTTCTTTGTCTTTTTTTTTGTCTTAAATCTAAAATCAATGTTCAAGAGGAAGAACATACATTTTAACAAAAAACCTATGACAATGTACTCGGGTGGCCATACATTAAATCTGACATTTGATATGTCACTGTTTACCCATAACCAACATTGAATGCGTGTGCTCTAAATGCTCGATTTACGTAATGAATTATCTAACACTATAATGGCGTCCACGATACTGTCACTTCTCTCATCCTTAAGATTTCGCACCATAATTTTTGATAGTGTCTTCCACAGCTTTGCCGATAAAATTTGAATTGGCACATGAAATTGACTTGACTTACCTGCTTCAACAAATTTTGCAGTGCTTATTGTTGTACGCAAATAATAATATGCCAGATTTGCAGTAAAACGGTTTATTAATATTACATTTTTATTTTCGGGAAAAGGAAGCGCACACGGTCTCGAAAGCACGCACAAAACTGAGGTCAGGCAACTGAGGTGATTCTCCGAAGTTTTTTTATTAACTAAAAATATGTCGCAAAAAGATATGTTTGTTTACATTGTACCGGGTTTCCAGAGGTGTGCATCGATTTTATAGTAAAACTAAAGAATTTTATCTCGATACAGGGGCGGAGCGGAAAACCCAAACCAAGGGGGTTGCACTGTACTCATCCCAAGGTATTACTAGATTTCGATTTCACCCTATATACTATTATTGATTTCGAACAGAATGGGAATGGGTCAAAACCAATTTAAGCCGTTTAAAGTAATTATTTAGTTTTTAAAAAACTCCGGGTTTTAAATTCAGTCATTAAATAAATAATTCGACGGGATGAAAATCTATATTTAGTCAGCACATAACTACCCCCTGCCGCGTCGCCACTGAAAAACCGCATCAACCCTGAAAACAAATAGATAAAACTAAACCTACCAAACACATTTTAATTTAATTTGTTCTATAGTTTTCCACTTGCTGCTCCCAGAGAGTTTGGTGGTCAATGAAATGTTTTAACCCGAGCGTTCCCATAAAGAAGCAGTAATGCAAAACGCGGAAAAAACAATAAACGTGGGGCAATAACTCAGATTATTGTAACATTGTATGCGAACGTCAAGTTTTAGCACACATACACATTCACTTCGGGACGTTGTAGGGCTTTTATGGACGATATTAAGAAAACCACTTATTTTGGCCGTAACGGGAAAAATTGACTTTTTAAGGGCCTTCATAAAGCGGAACAACCTTGTACAATCGTGGAGATAATTAAAGTTGTTTAAGTGCAGAAATTTGAATCCGAAATGCGACTTGCTCTGAGTTTAAATGAGTAGTGAGAGGAGGTTATCAAGAAGAGAATTAAACAGGTGCATCAAAAAGTTTACATTGTTTGAAGAACTCTTCAGGTTCAGGTATGATCGACGATATACTGCTAGATCAGAAATTCCATTATTGATCACTCTGTATATACGTGTTTGGATAAAAGAAACCCAATATTGTCCTTCAATGTAACACTGTAAACTTGGAAGGAACATCCCGGACTTTTTGCTGGCAGTTTACGTTCTCGCGAATATTGATTAGAAGCGTAAATAACGGATATAAATTCGCGCCCGGGATGTGTTTTACTTAACAAATAAAAGAACGGATAAATAAAGAACAGCCGATTGGGTACCGAAAACGAAAAAAGCTCGGATTTAAAGTGCCCCCTTGAATAAAACAATGATTTTCTGATTTACGTCACGGGCGCCCGCTTTGTACGGCGAGTGTACTTTTTAAAATTATACCATTTGTAAAACCAGAAGTGCCAACTGAACAAAAAGAAAGCGGGAGCTTTTTACATCCAGTGTTGCGACAGGGCACTTGGATGGAATTTAAATTTGTGTGCGGGGAGATATTGCGGGGGCACAATGCAAATATGGAAATAGAGATTTCCATTAGAATGCCGAAAAATGGCTAATTATTCATTTTGGGAGGGAGAGCCGTTTTGCTATTACCGATCGTATTCTTTTGTTCCGCGAGATTAAATTTCGTGGTTTGCGTGGAGCTTTTACATTGTGTTTCATTAGCGTGGTATAAAACCGAAACTGCAACGCTAATCAACACCGTTTTATAGTCGGGAATGACTTTACATATTACAGCGCGGAATAAAACAGAAAATGCTACAGTGGGAATAAGGGCTCTGTAAAAAGTTCTAATAAAGGAGTCAGTAATGACTGAAAGTCAAATTATTACTGTCGTGATACGGTAATAAAATTGTGGTGTGGAGGTTGGTGGAATTTTATAATCACTATAATTAGTAAATTAATTCAAGAATTAGATATTTCTTCCCTGCCGTAATTGGTTTAATTCCTGCACCAGGTAACGTAGAAATTAAAACTATTACGTTTTTTGTTAAGAGAGCTAATTGATATACGAGAAGCTGAAAGCTATTGACATGAAAACCATGTAGGCACCAGTTATTAAATTGTTTGTCTATTCGAGTCTGATGTTCGATTCTAATGTTATAATGAGTGCTTGTATCAAAATTCTCCCAAGGTGGTATCACAGTCTTAAATTCGGGGGTGAATTATTAAGAACGTCGCCTAAATGCTGAAAAGAAAATCGTATCTGGAGGTAGAGGTCCTTCCTTGCGCCATAGCCCCATTTACGTTCGGAGTGACCATTAGTATCGGACTTAAAGATATTGTCATTCCATTAATTTTCTTATATGAACTTGTTTTAATGCCAAGTTGAGTTGTTTTAATTGTGAAACAGTCAGAAATTCTGAATTACAACAAGAATTGTGGAAATGTGTAGCCTATGAGGTTTTGGAATACCTCTTACCTCCACGTACGTACGTAGACGGCTTTCTCATTTGATCGCAGGCTATTAAAGAAGATTCTGCAGCTTTATGTAAAATTTGTTTAAATTCAGCTTTATAACTCAATAAGCAAAAGTTATCGTATCCATAAAAGCTGCAAAATAGATTTTATAGGGCATGAAAACAATATTGTGTTCAAACTGTGTTCTGAAATTTCAAAAGCAGCGTCTGGAAGGCTGACACAAATTGCCTAAGACTTTTATTCTTTGCTCCATACCAGATTCTGTATTTGAAGATGCACGATATAAGTATTTTATAGATATTGGCTATAAAGCTTATTTCCTATATGGCGGGCTTACAAAAAACTGAACAGATACGGTTTGAGGGTAATGTAGGGAAGCATCTAAAGGCACCAGCGATAATTTCGTTTACAGAGAAGATTTAATACTTGTACTTAATCCAAATAAGTATAGAGTAGAATTTATACAGGGTTTTAAAAAAACGGTAGAGCTGTATCTTTATTATTTATTGTTTAATTTAAAAAAAAAACACAAACCAAATGACACAGTTCTTTAGTGGAGTTTAGTGCCGTTCTTATATCAAAATAAGTCACACAATTACAAGAACTCAATAAAATATAATGTCACGCTATTGTCTTCTTCTACCACTTGTCGTGCAGAAGCAACATTTTCTTCAGTGACTTTCAAAATTGGTCGTCCCTCAAGTTTTTTTTTCATACCCCGCTTAGTGTCATAGATGTATGCTAGTATGTAGAAACTTTCAGTGCAAACTAAAATAAAATAAAATAAAATCTTATGAGTTCGCGTCACCGACAACCGGCCTGCCACGGCTTCACTCACGCAGTATTCGTCTTCATCTAGGAACATTTTATAGGCTTTATTAATTTCTACAAATTTTCTATAGAAAGCATTCATATATCGCTTACCGTTAAGGCAACGTTCGTCGACTTACTTTGCAAAATTGATCTCCACGAAAAGCCCTTTTATTTTAACGGGATAATAAAATATACAGTCAAAGTCCACCCTGAAGGCCCATTCTATAAATATTGGTGAAAACATTTTTGGTGGCATTTCTTGTCTCGACTGAAACGAGGAAATTCTGGTAACTTTTTTCCACCACACACCCACAACGCACTTTTATTTCCACACGGTTCTACACACCTTTTTCCCCCATAGATAAAAAAATGTGTGTGTGTGCTTAGAATTAAAATAAGTTTTCACTTCTATTTCTTTCATTGTTTTTTCATATTTTTTAAATTCAACGATTTATTTGATGTATGGTGTTCCATACATACTGTACATACTAAATTTATACTTTATAGACCAGTAAATTAAATTAAATTGGAAGGTTAAAATATAAGTCAAATTTGGAAATCAGGATTGACTTTGCCGTAGAGAAATGAGGTGAACACATCCGCTAGAATACTTTTTATATAATTATATTCTGTATGTCGTTTGTTATTTTGTAAAGTTCAACGGATATAGTGTAAAGTCTATTAGGACCTACCCACTCGTCTCCTTTGATTTTTCCGTCTGCCAATAAGCTTGTACTACTTTTTGTATTGCACAATTCAATATATCCCTTTGACTGGGAAACACTATATTACAAAATATAAAACAATTTTGCTCTTATTACTCTGCCTTGCCTGAGAGTCCCTGCTTATTAATACAAATTTCCACATCGATTCTTCAAGTAAGAACCTTCCTACGCAACACACTTTTTGTATTAAACATTAAAACTTTTAAGACATATTTTTCTTCCTCTGTTGCCGGAAAGAATTTTTCGGCAATTTTCAAATTTCAGCAGAACTGTTTCCTTTATACTCGCCCCAACCGCGGGCAGCTTAAGTTTTCAGCTTTTAATAAACAGATCTGCCGCCCGAAAAGTGCTGAAACCGCTGCTTCTCACTTCGAGGCTTAGATTTAATTATATCGCTAATCTAAAAATCCGCTTAATATACATTCGCGTATGAGTAATCCTCAGCGGGTTCATAATGGTCGTATATGTCGGGATTATGGCCGCCCTCACATTCGGGATGTAGTCGACTATAACCTTTGTTTCCACTCGCAACAAGTGACGTTTAATTTCGTTTGAAAAGGTGAATGTCGGGCAAAGAAGACATTGCCTAAATGATAACGTTTGTTAGGGGTCAAAAATAGCACGTGATGAAGATGAGAAGAGAAGTGGGTTCTATTTTATTGATCTTATAATGGCACGCTTGATTTCAAATTCAAATAAAACTTCAAATCAGTCACTCTATCCTAACCTAAAAATTTAATCAAGGTCTGTCAAGGTGTGCCAATTATTCAATGGTGCCAATCCACTTATTTTTAGGTGGTTTGGTCTCCTGGCCAGAAATAACTTCATATCTTTTTAGATGAACATTTATGCAAGCTGTCACTTAGAACCAATATTTTTGCTTTTAACAACACAGTAGTGTATTTCCAAACTTTTCCTTTAAACAACGCACCCGAGCCATGAAATGCATAACTATCTTTTTTCTATTTTCATATCAACTCTTCCAGTTTATTACACATGCCGTCATAAAAGTAGAAGTAGAAATTTAATGAAAATGCTGCTTGAGTAGTATGCATACATAAAACTAAATGAAAAGTACGTGCGAAGTTTATTCAATAGTGTTTCTGCAAGGTATCACGTTATTCTATTTCCGTTTGAAAGAACAGGTTGCTGGCCACGTTTCGTCACATTTTTATTGACCTTCAGTTTCTAATCTAACTCTTGATAATGTAGTAAACAAAGTTATGACTTCAGTTTGGTGCAGACGCATCCTTTGTGCAATTTACAGATTTCTTTAAGCGAATGTGTTATTGCCTGAAATTTGTCTCTTTGGAACACATTTCTGACGTGTCTGCATGCTTAACGTAATAGCCTACACGTGCTCTTTTAGATGACGATTGTACGACTGAGAAACCTCTTCCAGCTCTCCCTCGATAAAGGATTTTATCTTTTGTTTCCTTCCGTATTGTTACGTTCAGCCAGATTTTTAAGTGCACTCTGTCGTTCACATATAAACTTATATGAGGTTGCAGCTATTCAAATGTCAATATTAAGGTCGGTGTTCCTTAAAAGAAGATCCTCATGCACTTAATTTCCAAGCCATGGTTCGTCCAAAGCTTCCAGTGTTATTGATATACAGGCACAGGCTTCCTCATGACTTCTTACTCTTTCACCGTACCCAACCATCAAATTTCAATTCTCTGCGTTCGATTCAATGCGCGAGATATCAAAAAATATTTCTATATAATTATCCGTATTTATATACATTATATTCTATATTTAAAATTATTTCCATATTTTACTAACTCACTTACGAAACTCCTTTGTTGATCATCTCTCCCCCGAGTTTACAAAATATTGCAAATTTTGCATTTTCTCAATTTTTCCGCGTCTTTACCTTCAATCGAAAAAACGCTATTACTGCAACTTTCGTCTGCTCAACTTAGTATTTTTATTAGCTCACATTTCAGCACACTTTCAGCGAGATTGATGTGTCTATGTCTTGAAACAATCGTGAAAACAAATTTATTACCTCGCTCTATAAACACAGTCCCTAAAGACCCTCTCAATTATTTTATTTCCTGGTCATAACACCCCGATCAATCACAACACAATTCTCCACTTTAAAGCAGTGCCATCTTAAAGCCGGGAGATCGCTTTACGAACTCAAGATTTCTGTTTCTGAGTAAAACGTGCGAAACCTTAAGGTTGTTTAGTCGTGCGTCCACTGACAACCTGTGGAATGAGACCCAAGGTTCATTAAAGAATAAGTTGGATGGAGTGTTGAGGGGAAGGTTTACGCAAAAATAATAAGTAGTAAAACTTTAAATATTTTTTAAATAGACTTTGAACAGTAAAACTAAAGTAAATAAAGTAAAAAATGTTAAGCATTTGAAGCCAAAACTAAAAAAACTGTTTGGGATCGCCGGCACTGTTGAGACAAGCCCCGACGGACAAATTAAACTAATAAATCGAGGATCTCATATTATTTTTTAACATTCAATGAAAATATTATGCAAAATTTAGTCCAAGTGTTCTTTATATTTTTCTTCAATCTAAGCCTCCCCCGACTGTATGTACTCAAATTTACATCCACAAATTACATTCTGGACCCTCCACTAATCCACCACATTGTTTCAGACTTCCGCATCGGCCATCTTGCGACTCAGCAGCCAACTTGGAAGCTCTCCCCAATCCCAGGCTAGTGTTTTCTCGTGTCGGGCATTTTTACCGCTTCGCAAAACGCTGAAAGTGTACATTTCTCATTAAAACTTTCCCAAATCCGCTCGTTTCGTGATCCAGATTTAAATTCAAATTAATATCGGCGATTTTTTCCTGCGGGATGTTCCCAACCTAACGAAGATGGGCATTAAGAGCAGGGGCGTTTTACGGATTTTCATTTTCTCGGCATTAATCCTGTCCGCGAAGTGCAACTCGTTCATGAAAAACGCTAAAATCAGCACCCGGATCGTGCAGACGCGGTATGGGCGTCTCCAAGGGCTGATCGTGCCCATGGACCATCATAAGTATTTGAAGCCCATCGAGGTGTTCCTGGGAGTGCCGTATGCGACGCCACCGGTACAGTCAAATAGGTTTAGTCCCACGAGGACTCCGAGTCCTTGGGACGGGGTGAGGGTGTCGGATAAGGTGGGGCCGGTGTGTCCACAGAAGCTGCCGGATGTGACCAATGAAACGGCGGCTTTGGAGAAGATGCCCAAGGGGAGGTTGGAGTATCTGAAGAGGTTGCTGCCCTACTTGAAGAACCAGAGCGAGGACTGTCTTTACTTGAATATCTACTCGCCGACACAAGGTAAGCTAACTTTCTAAGCGCGTTAAAAGATTGTATTTGATATTACACAATTTTTTCTATATTTTCTGAAAGTCATATTTTATATCCCATGGCCCAATAACTGAGAAATAAGAAATAGATTATCAGTGGAAGGCATTCTATTAAATTGCATTAAAGACACCTTGTCTGAGACAGAAATAAATTCCAAAACCGGTTCTTCCGACTGAACTATCCGAACTTCATAAAATTACAGCAAAAAATCCTCCTTTCCCGTCCGCTGCTTATGCAAACATTTCCCACTTAATCTTGTTTCGAACTTGCCGGAAGGGTTTTTCTCAATATTCAAGAATCTAATCCCGCTAATCTCGCTATAAATTCTTGATTGCATCTTGGCAATCGCGTAATAAATTTGGCACGTCGCTCCCTACCTATCGTTCATAAAACTTTTAATATCACAGACAATTTTCTGAAACCCGCTCAGCGTTGCACTAACATAATTATTTCTGTAGTCACGACTCCGAGCACCTGATAAATAATACGGAAACAAAAACTCCATAACGGCCTCTAATTGGAGAGTGCACCAGTAATTGCGCTGCTTTTTTCAGAAATAAATTGCAGTTTTTTTTTTGGGAGCGCAACCCTCATTTTGTTGAACTTTTAAACTCCATAATGGAGGACTAATGAATGTAAAAATTCTTTTACGGATCGTTAACGTTTTCTGTACAATTAGAAAGACTTTGAGGAGGGCTCATAAACACTTGTGTTTTTATATTTTGATATTTTATTAATATGGTTGTCTAATGTTTTTTTCACACGGGCGGCGTTTTTATTGCTTACTTGCATCGTTTTTCAGGTATTACTTTTTACACCCAAGGACTACCTCGTGCCTCCGAAGTTGTGATGTTTCAAATTTCCTTTAGATGTGTCACTCACACATAATATATTGAGACCCGAGAACTTTTGATGGTCACTGGAATGATGACCCAAACAAACAACAAGTGTAGGTTCTTAGTGTCTCCATAAAACCTACTACTTGGTCAAAATGTCGTTCGCCTTTGTCAATCTCAATAATATCTGGGATTTCGCGAATTCTTCTGTATCCTCAGACTCCGCACACAAAGGATTTTTAATTTGGCCCCACACGAAAAATTAGAAGGATTTAAGTGGGGACCCCAATACCGGGTCAATTCTTCCGTTCCACCTTTCCTGGAAATTATCATCTAACCACTCAACATTCTTATAATAATTAATTTTGTTGTCTTATGTTCAGAGGAACGTCCTATAATAATTCTTCGAGTTAATTGTCGTGGTAAAATATGGGATTCTGGCAAATATATATTCGAAAATCGTACACTATACACCCCGAGCCGAAAGAGCGTTCCGATGGGTCATAATCATATCTCTCCTGTCGCTATTTGAAAATGAAGGCAAGTTAAGAAAATTAAATGCACCGTCAAGCAGTCAAAATAAAACTGAAAGTAATTAATTAGAGAAATAAGGGTTTATTTACTAGTAATTCTTCAGTCATGCCAGCGGTTCTCAATCAATTTTTTTGTTGTTTTTTCTTTCAATTAACTAGCAGTGTTGTTGTCATTGCCCAAAGTTAAGTTTTGGTTCTGTGTCAATTTCATCGTTTTCTAAGAGATCACAAAAACTATATTACTGAACGTGTTACTAACAGACTTGAAGGATCTCCATTTAAACTTTATCTTTTATTGAAGGCGTTATTATCAAACTATCGTCAAAAGTCTTGAACTTATACGTAAAAGATTTCATAACTTCCAACAGCAAGCACCGTCCTGAAACATTTTATTACACAATAAAAGCTCAAAATTATCCCATAACCAATATCTTTCCCTTCCAAAAATTCGTCTGCCAACTCGCTGCACCGTCTCATCCGGCAAAATTGCAACGTCTTCGTTTCGCGGTGCATCGCGGCAGCTGCCGTCGACCTGAAACAAATCCAATAATGCCCGTGAAACAAATTAAAGAGGAATTTCCGAAAAGTCCGGCATAACGTATTCCCAGAGCGTTCGCTATATGTACATAGTTAAATGAGTTTCGAATTTAACTTGGCCGGGTTCCAGCTTGCATTACGACTCAATCGATACGACAAAATTTAAGGCTTTAAGAATTCGGTCAGTGTAGGGACCGGCTTAGCTTTTATCTGGGGTCCTAAATCACGCCGCGGGGGAATAATTGATCGGTTAGTCGGTTATCCGGTTATAATGCAAAGCTGGGATTGGTTGACGAGGAGACTCTTGGCTTAAACAAAATGTCACGGCCAATAAGCGAGTGGAAACGGCGCCAAGTTGCAACCGAGACCGACTTCCGCAAGAATATTTTTATTTAGCTCGGATTTAATTATTTAATGTAGTGGTGTGTGTGTAATAGAGTTGGAGAAATAATAGATAATATCCCAAAAGACAATGATAGCGTATATAATTATTCCGTCCTTAAAACTAAGAAGTCAAACTTTAGAGAAGAAGAAAACAGCAAGTAACCTTCTACGATCGACCTATATTATTCATTTACTATATCAACTCTAAAGTGTCAATTTTGACTGTAGCCAAAAACACAAAACCGCAGAAGTTCTCAAAAGTTTTACTTCTAGTGGTGCATTTTATATCTGTTTTTAAAATGTTTTTAAAGTGTGATTTGATATAAAACTAAGCTAACCTTATGCGAGACACCCTGAATCTGTTGATATATCTCACCAGTATTTATCATAATGAAAAAAAAATTGTTGCCATTTTCCTCAAACATTTTATGCTATAGGTATGTCCTAATCATTCATCCATGGGAGTCGCCGCCTCTATTGGTTTTGATGTAATGAAGGATTATTTCAGGTTGTTTTAGCCCATCGCTGTGAATTATTTTAGTTTTGAAGTCCATCTAGGTAAAAAAATGTTTCTCGATTATTGGGAACAGAGGGACATTATTGAGACAGAGGGTTAAGAAAATTTTCAAAAGTCAATGGGGAAAAATTCTCCCTTGATCAAGATAATTCAGATTTTAATTACCTTTAACTGAAAAAAGAACAATGACAGTTTTTTGAACTATCCTTCTTAGGAGTTTTTCAGAAACTTTTGCCAACTTTCACGTACTAGCAAGCCACTAGAAAAATTACAACTTTATTCATCCAATTCGACTTTAATTACCTGAATTTTTTCACGGCATGCCGTGCTTTACACATTCGAAGTTTGCATGTTTTTTCCTGGATTTATATGGAAAGCGGCTACTTGAATAAAGCGAAAAATTGATCCGTCACTCACTCAAAGCCGTTGAATAAACGTCCTGTGCGGGTAAAACGACGTATTTATGTTTTTACAGAATGTTTTCTATTGATATTGGGCTACCATCAAATCTGTTAATGGAAATGGATTATTAATGAACACGTAGAGCGCAATATTGATATGAATTATACGGCTCATATTGCTGCTGTTCAATATTTGGTGGTATGTGCCTGGTAAATAAATTATATTGACTTTCGTTTATTCTTTAGTATTACTGTTTTAATAATCTGTTTTATGTAATTTTAAATAAAAACTAGTTTTATATATGTATGTCAATTTTTACGTAAATTTTTATGCGTAAATAGCATATTTCGATACATGTCATGACTTTTTTCAGAGGCGAGAGCGAATTCTTTAGACACGAGGTCGAGCCGAGTGTTGCAATTAGCCCGAGCCCCTGAAAAGTGACAGCGCGCGAGTATTCAACAGCGCACAGTGTTATGGAGGGATACATAGAGGATTCTCTCAATAATAAAATTTTGAGGAAAATCATTAACCAATCAACAATTATTCAGAATGAATCGGCCTTGTATTTGGCAGCATGCTCGTCTGGGTCAAACGCGTATAGGTATTATAACCATCAACACATAAATTTGCCCGTTCATCGTCAATTTGGTATAAATATAAATATATAAATTTTAGTAATTTACATAATTGTAACTTTAACATTAGACACTAAAGAGAAAGAATAATTGAACAAATTGTGAATTAACAATAATAACAATATTAATTCTCTATTTGATGATCAAAACAAAAATTTGTGAGGAGAAAGTTAATGCATTTTACAAAGATTTTAATTTGATATTACAATTCCCATTAATTTAAATGCATGCATATGTATCATGTTGTTTCGGCCACTGCAGTTTCCAAATTGGTCATTAATAATTACCAATTAGTCGCTTTTAACAACTGAAATATTGCTTCCGAAATTAAAAAAAGCAATTAAAGTAAAATCTGTACAGTTGCAGAATTGTTTCATAAAACCGCTGCATTATTCACACTTCCACATTTCCATTCGGAAAAACAAACAAAACGAACCATTAGTGTCAAATCCACCATAAATATTCAGAGAAAAATCTTTAACATTTTGAGAGCAAACTCGTGCATCTTTAATGTGCTTAAAAATAAAATTCTCCCCGAGCGCGAAACTTCATCCACAAGAAACAAAGAAAAAGTTAAACAGTCATCGTTTTATTTCATCTATACTAACTTTAGCTGAATTTTGCAAACATCGCAGAAGCGATAAAATTAAATTATAATGACTTTATTGTTCAACTTTCTATATAGTTTCTACTAAAATATTTAGGGTTTGATTAAGGTTTAATTTCTATTGACCTGTTGCGAATCCGTTTCATTCCCGTTTTTATCGGTGTTGTTTTTCATAAAGCGCGATCCATTCCAGAGTTTATCGTTCGAGTTAAGCGTGTGCCGATAGAAAAATAAGACTGGAAGATAATATAATTTTATTTTATGGGAGTTGTAACAATTACAGATAAGTCCGCGGCCGTAAAATCCACCTTTATTTCAATTACCGTATCTGTGAAAACCACCATCTGTTATCAATTTCTAGAATAACTCACAGCCTTATTGGAATGCTAATAGCCTTCGGCAATTAACTTCACCCTAATTTGACCTCGTTAAGAATACAGACTCGCATCTGCACCTGGTGTGTGCACAATTCAATTTATCTCAACTACAGCTGCCCACGAAAGCTTTAGCGTAAATAGCTTTGATTTATTTTAAGTTCTATTTAGGGACAAACGTATGAAAGATGAATCAATTGCGTGAAATTAAAAACAGCAGGACGTTTTATTTTAATTAAATAGGATTGTGTAAATATGGGTGATGTGCAGAGTGAAGGTTTAGGACCCGGAAGAGGGTTTATTGTTTGCTGAATGTAATGAGGCTTTAGACAATGTGCTTTGTTTGGAAAAAGCGAAATCAGTTTTTGATATATTTTATTAAATTTCCTGGAATAGAGGATTTGATGTTTAATTACAGTTCTGTAAAATTAAATTCCTTGAATGCTCAAAATTCATCTTAGCAAAGAATTACATTTGTCTTCTAAGTACCAAAACTCTCAAATGTTTCATTTATTTTTATTATCAACAATTTTTCTCTTCAGTCTTGTTTTTTCGTTGCTATCGAAAGTACGATGCGCTCACTCGGTTTTCTGATTAAGTCTGTTCATGCCCGCCGCCTTGATAGTCTTTCAAAATGAAAAAGTTCAAAGGATTGCAGATACATAAACAATACATTGAAATACATTCAAATAAACAATTGAAAACATGGTAAAATTGACAAAAAAAAATTAACAATTATTTGGAAATGCAATTACAAATTCAATAAATTAGAAAAATGCGCGACTTAAACTGTAGCACATTCACTTAACATAAGTTTCTTCTATTAATAGCACTAGCTTTGCGACTGGTCGTTTAAATACACCTGAACTTGTTTTAATCATAGCTACTCGCACTAATCCATCTGCTCCAGGATGAACAGTTTCAACACGGCCCATTGGCCATAACCGAGGAGGAGAAGATTCTTTGAGCAGAACTATCGATCCCTCAGTAATTTGTTTCTTTGAAGGGATCTGCCACTTTATTCGGGTTTGCAGCAAGTTGAGATAATCTTGAGACCAAAATTTCTAGAATGGAGAAGTTTACCATATTTTTTTTATTAATAAAAATAAAAATTTTGGCAAAATTAAACCAAGCTGTGAAAAAATTACTAAGATAACTTAAAAAATTACAAAGTTATAAAACTTCAAAGTTGCGCGATGAATGGATAAACTCTCTCGGTCCGGCCGCAGCTCGTGACGTCATTTCTCCTAACTGAGATGCGGCATCATAAAGACAATAAGAAGTCGCCACTTTGATCGCCGCTTTCTTAGTAGTTCCGCCAGTCATCTGAGATGTGTCTTTGGCTTCTGACCATTTATTTAACAATAATTAATAAAATAACAATAAACTATTAATTACTATTATAATGAGTAAAATAAAAAGAGGCTTTTACAAATATTGCATTGTGTCCAAGTGTACTAGCACAACAATTAATCACACCCAATAATAGTAGTTATACATCAAAGTTGAGAAGCCAAGCTATTTTATTGTTCAAGATGCAAAGCATCGCGGAGAATAATAATGCGAGGCTAAGAAAAGGCTTCTCAACCGTGGTTTATATACTATTTTTTTCACTACTAGCACATTTGTTTAACTTTGCTTCAAATTATAATCATGATAATGCAAAAGGTCGGAACGAATTTAACTAAGATATCCATGAAGAGCAAGTAGCATATATAAAATTAAATCAATACCTGTCATTTCTATTTTTTGTTACGATGTTGCCAATGTGGTCCAGCTGGAAAATTTAACATTTCGCAAGAAATTCCAACTCCTCAGTTTTACATTGTTGAGCTATCAGCTATCATTAATAATGACAGCAAATGTCAAGTCAACTTCAGCAGTAACCATGCCAACATTGATGTCAATTGTTTCTATTATCTACTAGTAGGAGAGAAAAATCCATTATTGGATAAGGTGCAGAAAATCAAATTCTGAATCATCAAACACGATATATAATGACGTTTTCTGAAGCTATAGCTAGTAGTGAAAAAAGTATTTTCGATGAGAGTATAATATAGATAAACATTTTCCGAAAATCTTGTTAAATATAAATTAATGGGTGGCAGATTAAAGTTGAAAACCTACTGAAGTCTGAAGATGTCCCATCAAGTTCAATTTGTTGTCCAACTTTAGAAGTGATTGGGTGTGATTCAATGGAATCTTTTGAACAATTACGTGAACTAGAGAATCCGCTATCTGATAAGGACCCTATCGGAAATATTTCAGACATTCTGCAAGTTAACATAATGGTGAAGCAAAAAGACAAATAGGTGCAAACGGTAGTAAAAAGAAATAAAAACACCAAAAGTATACGCACTGACACCATCCACGTATCACCCAACAGTTCTTTTTCAAGAGAATCAACATCATCACTGGGCAGCCAAAGTTCGGATACTACCACGTTAAGTACAATAATTATTATTAATCCACAATATTGCAAAGATACAATAATGAAAATTTCAAGGAACGCTGGTTTTTACTTGGATTTACCTGAAGATATTTATTTTCTCACGAAACTATTATCTGAAAGCGCTGCTAGTCCAATAAGAAATATTTTAGTATAATTAAAAAAAAGTTTGTCTCGATGATTATGGTTTCCAATTAAACAAAAGTTCAATTATATAAAAATTTTAATAATTCCACTTATACCAAATCGTATCAAACAGTTTTTTTTTTTATTTAATTATAACGCAACGGTCCCAATGTCCGAGCTACACCGAGTTTGGTTGCGGTGAAGTGACAGTCACAGCCATTCCGCGCTCAGAAAGAGAGATTTTAAAATTCTATAACTTTGTTATTTATTGACGGATTTAAAAAAAAATCGCCGATTTAATAGTTTTGGCCTATATTGTAATTAAATGTAAAAAAATATCACATTATCAGAATCAGGAAACTTCTCCATTGTTGGTGCAGTTGCTGAACTAACTCATATCGCTTCAGTCTATCTTGCTTCACATCCACATTTGGTTCTGGCAAGGCTAACAGTGAATCGCCCGCAAGAAAATGACCAGGAGTCAGAAAAGGCAAGTCATTTGGCTGGGCAGGTATTGGAATAAGTGGACGCGAATTTAGCACTGCCTCGATTTGACAAAATAAAGTATGCAATTCTTCAAAAGTGAATGAAAGATTGTCTGTGATTCTATATAAATGACGTTTTACGGATTTTACGGCAGATTCCCACAAACCCCCAAAATGTGGAGCTCTGGCTGGGTTGAATTTCCAATGAATGGATGTTTGACTAAGAAAATTAGATACGGCGGCGTTTGTTGATTGACTTGAGAATAGTTTGTACCACTCTTTTATTTGATTTGAAGTTCCGAGATAATTTGTGCTATTATCAGAATGAATTTCATTACAATATCCTCTGCGAGCTATATCACGCTTTAAACACGCCATAAGAGCCTCAGTACTCAAGTTTCCCACAATTTCTAAATGAACCGCCTTTGTACTGAAAGATACAAATAGGCCGAGGTATGCCTTTCTGGTTTTCGATCCACGGCCGATTGCTGATTGCACAAAAAAAAGGACCTGCAAAGTCAGTCCCACATATAGAAAGAGGTCGTGAAGGAATTAATCTGTCTTTTGGTAAATCAACCATTAAACGTTCAGGTGCCTTTGCATCAAACCTACGACAAATTACGCAAGACCTTGTAATTTTTGACACAGCTCGTTTTCCTGCAATTATCTAGTATGACTGACGAATTGCATGCAACGTAGCTTGGGAACCCGCATGAAGATGCATGACATGAAAATGTCTGATTATAAGATCAGTAAAGTAATGTCTTGAAGGAAGTATGTAAGGATGTTTAGCAATATATGCGGCATGACTGTGTCTGATTCTTCCTCCTACTCGGAGTAATTCGTTTTCATTAAGGCGACTGGCCCGTTTTTGTTTACTTTACTATTTTGTTATCTTTTTAAGAACGAGCTGCGGCACACACGAAAGATAATACGGTCAGCTGTCGACACGTCTGCCTGCCGCTGAGGGGCGGGGCCTGTGTTACCTTGAATCACGCCAACATTGCTTGAAACTAGCAAACTTTGGGAACAATTTGCAAATTTTTTTTTCAATATTTATAAAAACACCTTGCATTTACCGAATACAGAGATCAGTAAAAATCAAGCACCAACACGTTTGTTAAAGAAAAAAATTTTTTGGCTTCTCATTTTGGCAATAATTTTTTTTTCTGAACAAACAACGTTTTGCCGTGATGAAGGTTTTTTTTTACTAATTTTGATGCCCAATACGTTAAGATAGCCTAACAATGAAAGCCGTAATTCGGTTCCAAAGTTGAGGCGACTGAGCGTTTCGCCTTAAGGTGGCAAATTAGTCATTTTTTTCCTCAAACTCTCGTTAGATGTCGCTTTAGTCGTTTATGCTCCATCCGAAAGAGTCGCAAAGAAATGAGAAATTGGTGAGATTTTTGCCGCTCTACACAGAAACCGAACTAAGAAAGTAGTTTTGAGGAATTTTTGTAGTGACATTATACTGACGTGAAATTTAAATATCGCGCCAAAATTTAATTCAAAAGCTCATAAGTCCGTATATGGTGAGCATCTTTATTTCCAACAGATAATAATTGAAATGATGTAAATTTAGGGATTTCAAAGGTATTTTCCAAAAAATCCGACACCAAATACAGTGTGTTTCAATTAGAATATAAGGGTATAGTAAATAAAGTTTTTCTACTTCGGATATTAGACTTTTATTGCGTTTTTTTGGACGTTACAAAAGAGGAATTGTGTGGACAGGTGTTCAATTAAATACTATCTGTTATAAAATACTACCAATTTATGACCAAACCCACTCATGTCACTATAAAGCTTCTTGTTAAGTTTGTATAAGAATGTACTAATGTACTGAAACTATGTAAAATTTGAACAGTAAATTACGCGAGAAAAAACTTTAATTATCCAAATCACTTATATTATAACATATATATTCCTAAAAATGTCGATTTCATCCCTTATTTAAAGTTGACAGTTATCAGAATAAAATACAATTTATGTCCTTGCGGTTGCTTTGAACTAACTAACTCAGCCATGTGTTTTTATTTTTGAACCTTTCTTTTACTCTCTGACCTAACATTAAATTCATTTTTCGCCTTAATTATTTTTCCAGAATCTTTACATTTTAGACCTCGGGGTACGCGTTTGAGAATCAATTCCAATGTTATACATTCTTTGTAGAATGTAGTTAGACTTGGGACCATCTTTTCATGCCATAAGGCTTTATCACAACTGATTTCTTCAATAAATAAATCTTCATGGACTGTTGTGAAGACAATAAAATAACATACATCCCTCTGACATATATTTAATTGGCCTTGCACCTAAAATGTTTATATTAATATAAATTAATAAAAATATAAAGTTTTTATTTTTACAGGGTGTCGCAGAACTCGTGAAGGAGCCGTTAACTGTAAATTCTACTGTTTGATTAATAATAATAATACTTTGTTAATTCGAATTAATTACAGTAAACCAATTACAGTCGTTTTTTTTAAACGTATTTTGCTGTGTCAGCATAATTGGCGTAATATAGACTTAGGTAGGTTTATATATAGATTAGGTTTTTGATCAAACGGTAGAGTTTGCAGTTCGCGAGTTCTGGGACACTATATACAAGGTGAGCTATATTTGTTTTTCAAAATGCTGTAGCATCTTTATAAATATATTGGCAGATTTGAATGAACAAAATAGCAAATGAAGGAATAGCTCACCTGTATATACCTTTGTACCTACCTGATAATAATATGGATGGCTTCTTTTTAAACGAAGGCTTCCATCTACTCTCTCCAAAAAGAAATTTTTCACTTCTTTTACTGCTGCTTCCAGAGATACTTTTCTTCGTACAACAGATGGCACACACTTGACTTCAATCACAGCATTTTAAATTTAATAAACCTGTGTTATAAGTTTGTTATAAGAAATATTATACTACGAAAAACGAATAATTAATTTACCATCAGGACTTGCTGCTCGAAATCCAAAATCCAAATCAATATGTAAACCACTGGGAAATCAGAAAATTATTTCCTTCAAGCCTTTCTTTGCTCACTTTAGTTGTTTTGGCGTTTTATATATTTTTTAGTTATTTTTCCCGGACTAGAACCTGAAAATGAATGAAAAGGTATCAGAGTTTTGAAGAAATCAAATAACAAATTACCAAAACTTTTTTTCCATGACATTAGATGCCACTCAACACCAGAATTGTATCGAAGGCTACTACATCCTCCATATATTGTACCTCTTCCTCCTGTACGCTTCTGGTAGTACCTGGATCATTAATCGGACCTGCTTCTTGCATACTATTTTCTTTTATCTGGGATAATCTGTAAATATAGATTTTTGTAGTCCAGAAAAATAGACATGTAGCTCGTTTAAATATGAGCATCGGTTATATGAACTATTCGCTGCAGCGAACAGAAAAAAGTACACTCTAGGTTCTATACACTGAACAATCCCGATGTGGAGAACAGTTTTGTGTCCTGATTTTTAAAAGTGTTGGTACAACATTTTGAATTGTAGAAAATCCTGACAATCTTGAGTAAGATGTAGCTAAAGTTGGAGTAAAAAAAATAATGCTAATGATTTTATGGCATTGTACACAGAGTAAATATTGTATAATATGTATTATTTAAGCAACAAGTAAAACGAATTCAATTTTGTGAACATATCAATTTTTATATTAGTTCATACTTATAATCAAAAATTTTGGTCTTTCAATTATGTATTTGCGATTATCTACAGGATACAATTTGTTTTTTCATTCATATTTAATTTGTTTATTAAAAAAACAATTGTCGCATAAGTTTATATATATACAGGATGTCCGGAAAATAACGCACTAAATATGCACCATGAGAAAGAGCAATTCATTCTGGTCAGAAATTCGTTTAAAAAAAGTTCCAGAACGTGTTCTTTAAAAAGATATTAAACAATGAAAGTTAAACTTTTTTTTTAACTTTGAAAAATTTGTATTATTAATAAATTTTACGCCCCAAATGTTGGAACGAATGCAAAACAACATTGGGCGCAGAACACAAGTATGCAGAGAAGCAAATGGTCACAATTTTGAACATTTGTAGTAATAACGTTTTTAAAATTGTATTTTTAATGTTTTCTTACTTCATAATAATTTATAAATAATTTTCTTGTCACAATTAAACATTTCAGTGACAACAATTAACGATTTTTGTTAGCTAGGAAACAACGCAATGGTTTATTTAACTGAACTGACAATAATTATACTAAATCATGTGATGTTGCCAAATTTACAAAAAAGAAAAAATGCCTTACGTATAAGTTATGCTTTAAAAAAAAATTCGTTCACGGAAATTTATTCTCTATAGAAGAGTGTATATGTGGTACAAAGTTAGTGCGCCATTTTCCGGACGGGCTTTATATATTTTTAAATTATTAAAAAAATTGCTAAAACACCCATGTGCATTACAATGTAAAAAAAAATAGGATAAAAACATAAAAGCCGACATGAATTGCATGTTTTTTTTTACAAAGGCAGATTGATTTTTTTATTTTTTTTTAAATGGATTTAAAGATTTTAATTTACCACAAGGCATAGCATGTTTGTTTTGTTTTATGTACTTGACTTTATCTGATTTTTTTTTTATTGAACATTCTTTATAAGTAGTATAAGATTTTGATCTAATTCAAGCACAGTAAGTGGGTCTTTTTTTCATTTTTTTTTTTTAATTTTTGAGATTAAATATATAACGCAAGCAATAAGTAAAATGAAATCATCTTCTTTTATAGTTGGGAACGCAATTGTAGGGTTTTCTACTTCTGGCAATTCTGTCGGAAGATCTGTTGATTTTGGAAATTTGGGCATTACTTGCTAAATTGATATCTGCAACTCTGTGAGCCACAAACGTTTTTAGTTGATTTGGTGGCGGGTATTGATTCATCCCATGATAAATTATATTGCCAAAGACGTTGAAGAATTATTTTTTATTTTACTACAACGGGCCCAACTAGTATTAAAGGATCAAAGATTGAACTGATTGTAGATAAAATTGTTCTTTTTGTTGCCTTGCATGCGCTATTTTTGCTAATTTTAAATGGGAAATGAAAATGATCCATCTTTGGAATCCCAGTCTAAACCAAGAGTTTTTTGATATTGCTTTTCGTTATTAATGTGTACTAAAGTGTTGCTACTTCTGAAAGGAATGGTGGATAATTTGATGATCATTTTCTCATAGGAAAACCGTATTCTGATAATAATAATTTGTTTATTTAAGTAATTACTTCCGCTGCCTCTGAAACAATTTTACAACTTGCCATGAGATCATCCACATAAAATGAATCGTATATAAAGCCGTTTGAGGAAATTCTGTGCATGTTTGATGAGCGATTTCTTGAACTCTTCTAGTCATACTAAATAGGGAGCAGCTGATACCATAACTATCTGTGTTGAGTTGATAGAATTGATAATCATCTGATTCGTTATATCTCCACAAAATGTTTTGATAAATTCGATCGTCTTCATGTACTAATACTTGTCGATACATTTTTTCACAATCACTTGTAAAAGCATACTGATTAGGCGAAACTGTGTTAAAATTGTGAAGAGGTTTGATTGAACTACAGGTCCGACCTTCAGTGATCTGATCTTGCTTGCTTTTTGAATTTGTTCTTCAGTATAATTTGCTAGCGACATGATATATTCTTAAAATTTAAATATATCTATGTCGAACTCCACAAACTTTAATAACTGTAAGATTACTAATGGTACCATTGGTAATCTTACAGTTATTAAAGTTTGTGGAGTTCGACATAGATATATTTAAATTTTAATTTAAATTTACTCCACTTGGATTTAAGAACATTCTTCTTGTTGATATATTCTTGTATGAATGCTGTGTATTCTTCTTTTAATTCAGGATCGGAACGAAATCGTTTTTTGAGTGTGAGAAATCGTTTTTCAGCGATGCTGAGAGAATCTCCTAGTTCTTTGATGTTATCCTTAATTGGCAACCTAACAACTAATCGACCCTGTTCGTTGCCATAGGTTTCATTGAACAGATTTTGGCTCTCGATTTCTTCGATTGATTTTGGTGTTGTATTTGGTACTTCCTGAAGTTGCCAAAATGAAGATAATTGTTTTTGTATTCCAATATGAGATTCATCGACTGTCAAAAGACAAGAAGGATTATTTTTTAATGTTCGATTATTTGTTGGACCTGACACAATCCAACCAAAACGTGTTTTCCTCATGGTAGGTTGACCACGTCCTAACGAGAAAGTAAAGACCAGAAAATTTTTACACGATGAAGAATATCGATAGTACTACTTTCACAGAAATTGGGATCGGCTAATCTAATATTTTCAGGAATTTTTAGATTGGACATATTGATTGAAGTTTGAGGAATATTTCCAGTGATTTTTGGAAGCACTAAACATGGAACAGTACATCTGTGAGAATTAACCTTTGAACTTGAACCGTACCTAAAGATTTCGACCTTGAATTACTGATTCTCGCTATCATGACTGAACTTGATTTCGGAGTGCAACCGAGTTTGTTAACTAGGTCTTGGCAAATGAAATTTGATTGCGATCCCGAGTCCAAGAGTACTCGAATATTTTGTTTGTTCCCTTTATTACCGAAGACATTTACTACCGCAGTTAGACGTGTCTGAAAGATGCATGGGAGCAATTCACTGAAGTTGGGTTTTGAACTTGAGATTGCTCAGAAGAAATCGATTTGGGAATATGAAGAAGTGGGTTGTGTTGTTGACTACATTTGCGACATGATGAAGATTTGCATTCTTTAGTTTTATGATTTGAGCGAAAGCAATTTTTGCAAAGACTCAATTGAGATGTTTCCTTTATGGAATCTGCCACAGACAATTTTATGAATTCAGGACAACAATAAATTTGATAAGTCCTTTTGCAAAACTTGCACTGAATCTGTGTATGAGCTACATGAGACTTAGATTTTTCTGGAAATGATTGTCGCTTTGTTTCTTTTAGTCGCGTCAATAAATACATAAAACAGGCAATCTTCGGAAGTCCTCAGAAACAGCTTCGATTTTAATGATTTTTTTTGTGAATGTTTGTTTTTATATAATTATTATTCAAAATCAGAAACCTTTTGAAGTGGGGAAATAATTATTTATATTGTTTAAACACTATTTATTATATTTATATAAAAAAATTAGTTTTTCAATACTTATTCTACAAATAATATACGAAAGTAAATTATAAAATTATTATAAATTGTGGATTATTTATTTTAGACATTTATAAATAAAATAATTAAAAATTGTTCATCAATTCTTGTAGGAAGGAAAAATTTTACAATTTTCCTCGATTTCCATGGGAGTCCCTGATCAGATCCTGACTTTTTGACAATGGAACCACCTCAAGAGTATACCCTTTCAAATAAAAGAAGCATTTTGTAAATCGGTCCACAATTGACGAAGAAATCGGTGAACATAAATGAAATATAAATATATAAATGTTCTGAGGTAACAAGCATTTATTTAAAAAAAAAAACATACAACCGAATTGATAACTTCCTCCTTTTTTGAAGTCTGTTAAAAAAAAATTCAAAACAATTTTTTTTTTTAGATAAATATCATACATATTGTTTAAATAATATTAATAGTTATGTCCCCGCTCCAAAAGATTTCTGATCATAAATAATATAAAAAAATCAAATATTTAAAAACGAAAAACATCAAAATCGGAGCTGTTTCTGAGGACTTCCGAGAAAAAGATTTCATTGACGCGACTATTTCTAAAGATTCCAGATAATGACATTTCTTTGTTGGAAATTCTTCCGAATCTCGTTTTGTTGTTTGATCAAAATTGCTACGCACTAAATAAATAAGCATAGAATCCCAGAATTCAATAGGTTTTAGGTCAAACCTTTAGGGCTCTAAGATTTGATAAATTTTTGTTTAGTAGGTTTTATAATATTCTATTAGATTCTTTGGGAATGGCTTCCATTTTTTTTACTTATTTTCAAAACGTTCTTTGAGTAAACTCCAAGCAATAGCATAATTTGACGAGGTTAACTCTAATGACTGTAATAAAGAAGATGCTTCACCTAATAAAAAAACTTTTAAATATTGAAAATTTTCTATTTCTGAAATATCGTTTCTTTGATGGACTAAAGATGTAAACATATCATAAAAATTCAACCATTGATCAGTATCACCTGAGAATGCGGGTAAAGTAAGAGTTGGTAATTTTACCCGATTTTGATTGTTTGTTTGACGGATTGGATTATTAAAAATTTGTGCAATTTGTGAATTTTGAGAAGAGTTAGAATGAGAAACTTGAGAGGCACTTAAATGTTTAATTTCTACGTTACTTTCTGAATTCTGATCATGGCTCAAGTCGGTTAAAACATGAAAATAGGTGGTTTCAAAATCTTCTGCAGCCTTTTCACTCTCCGCTGTAACGTTTGAGGCTCCTCAATTTGTGATTGAATTGACCCAAACTGATCTAGCCAAGGCTCCATTTTGTTTTTTCTGACTCGAGCTTCGATACGAATTATTTCTGTTGAGTTTTCTAAAATAACTGTAATTTTTGTAAACCAGAAGAATGTTCTTAAATCCAGGTGGAGTAAATTTAAATATATCTAAGTCGAACTCCAAAAACTTTAATAACTGTAAAATTACTAATGGAACATGTTTTAAATTAGGGCTGATGATGGCAGAAGTGTCCTGCCGAAACATGTTCCATTAGTAATTTTACAGTTATTAAAGTTTGTGGAGTTCGACTTAGATATATTTAAATTTTAATGTAATTTTTGTATCTACTTAAGTTACGTTTTAATGTGGCGCGCCTAGTGATTAGTGTTTTTAACTCGTATTTTCCTGTCTCAGTCATTTTCTATTCGATTCACTTGCCTGATAATTTTGTTGATGATGAAATTGATCTGCGAAGACGTCGCTGCCTAAGGTGTTGATTCCTGGTCGACGCTTCTTGATTTGTTGATTTATGTGTTGTAAGAACTGATTAGGTGCACAATCGCGGTTCGAAGGACCAAAAATGTTTATTTCTTTCATTGAATTACAAATGTTTATAACACGTCTGTTCACATTTCTTAGTCCTTACCTGAGACTGTATGTTCCCAATCAGGATTTGTTTTTAATTTTTATTGTTCTCCAAATTTTATTTGATAAAATATGGTTTTTGGTAAAAAGATATAGTTGCTCTTCACGTATAGTGTTTACTTGGGCGAAATTAGACGTGGAACAGTCTGTGATCCTTCTACGGAGAAATCCTCCTCTCTTACACCTTGTCACCCACAACTCCAAACATCTCGCCGACGAAGACGCGGCATCGCTTTGTGTATATCTGACATTTTATTCTTGGAGTACGTACATGATCGATTTTCTATGCTAAGCAGCCTCCGTGCATGGAGTTAGTAGTTTGTAAGCAAGAGAGCGTTCTGGGGGATGCACAACCCCTCCACATATGTCTTCTGTCGAATCGAAGTCGAGCCAATCGGAACACAATCGACTGTATAAATCTCATTTCAGTTTACTTATTTCAGTTTTAAATTTCTTCTCTCGTCCTCGTTGAGTCAAACATTCCATGTTTACTTGATTCGGCCTATTTGTTTTACTTGTTCCGGGAACAAGCGCAGAATTTGTCTCCTGAGGGAATCGCGCCGCGAAATCGCAGGGCAATCATTTCTGCAGGTGATGGAGGAAAAACAGGAAATAATTTATTTATGGGGCGCGTTCGGGGGGAAAGCCGGGCTCCCCGAAATATTTTGTCGTGATTAAGTTTCTTTCGAGGGTTTGTCATTCTTTCCATTTCGTTGTTTTCGATACATCCTGCTGACGGGCTCTAGTGCAAGCGAAACCGGTCTATAACAGCCTCAACAGAGGATACTAAAGAAATGGGTTAATTGATAAACATAGGGCTGGTATTGCTATGAGTGCTATCTCAATAAAGTGTGCGTTCCACGCGAGCATCAAACCACGGGAAACCTCTTTTCCTACACGATTCTACCAGGATTAGCTCGTTTCGACATGTTTGCTTTGACTCCTCGAAGGTATCTCCTTTTATTTATGAGGGCAAACATGGCGTTCCCGCCGCGCTGAAACAACAGTTGCAGGGATGTTGGCTCAGAAATGTTTCTGTATGTAAGCTAACATCATATACGCTGGTAATTATATATCTGCAAGAAGTAAACCGCATCCTGGCTCCCACAGGAAACAGCAAACGTTGAACGTATAAATTCTACTCATCGTCATCGACTAAGTTTAATAGCACCATTTATTTTTGAGCGCGCTTCAAACATTGAATTCGCAGAACTGTAACCTGCTAAATTCAACATATTCCTGGAATAGTCGAGGCGGGAGTAGTTTCCATTTATCCAAATGTTTTTGCTTCTGGATACTGATTTCCTGACAGTTGAATATCGTTTTGTTGTATTAATTATTTACTCTGAAATGTTATATCAATGCGAAGGGCAGTCTATTAAATTTGGTGTATATTGAAAAGCGCGAAATTCTGAAACTGATATTTGCTTCTAGGCCGGACAGAGAACGAATTGATTTTGCGGCACTTTGAGCTGCGCATAAGAGCTTTCAGTCCTGGCAAATTAATGTCAATAATGTTTAAATGTTTCTAGACTTCTTTGGTATCAGAAACATGTAGAGAAATATTTGATGTTCGCTGAATCTGAACAACTTCCTCTCTTGCCCACGAAAACAGTACCTTTAAAAAAATTGTCCTGTCTTTAACCAAGGATCTGGGAATAATACCTTCACTTACAGATACTAATTTAGGTACGGGAGTGGGAAGACACACAACTCAAGACCTCCCCCATTTGCAACAGCAACAGTTGCAGCCATTATTATAAGGCGTTAAAATATAAATGATTTTGAGGATCTAAAATGTTTCTGATAGGAATGTCAACAAATTTAAAAAAACTCCCTCTTCTTCTCCCTTCTCCAATATGTATCGATCCGTGAAAACACATGTCGAGGAACAGGAAGCCAAAGAAATGCCATGTTGAGATCAAGTTCTCCCTTTCGCCCATATCTATATTGGCAGGGAGCGACTAACTGCCGACAAAAACTATATTGGCCCGGTGATATATGAACAAGTGAAGCGATTTGTACGACCAGATTTTGTAATTTTTTTACCGTGATTGTTAGATCCGACTGATGTCAAAAATGGAAGCACCCAGCTTGCAGCTGAATCAAGGACAGACGTTATTGGGAACGGTGAAACAAATCATTCGCTCGATTGTGCAGTGCGCAATATTAATATACTCCAGTAAAGGAGTGCCTTCAAGTAAAATGGAATCGTCGCGAGATAGAAGCTCTTTGCGACATTATATTTGAGAAGCCCTCGAGATTTGCACACTGTTGTAGCTTCAATTTGGACGCTGCGACGGTAGATGCTTGTTTAGATTTGTTATTTGGAATCAGGGGTCGCGTTTCGACAAGTGCATTTGCTCGTAATTATTATCTGAGAACAGCAGTTTGAAGCAACTACCTACTTCTGGAAGCCCGGAAAAGTTGCAATTGGATTGCCGTTCTTAGTTCTCTTTGTGCTTGCTTTGAAATGTCACAACTGCGTACAACAACTGAGTAAACATTTCCCAGGGTTGCATTATGATTAAGACACATTAAGCTGATGGCATAATAAGGTAGACACCTAGCATGTGCATTTCGACTATGTTAATTTAGGCAAAATAAAATAAAGATATGTGACATTAGAACACTCCTACCTGGAGTAAGCACCTAATGTAAAGTGGAGCAATAACTACTAACATATTCAGTACTTTATGTGTGAATATTACACTTTAGTTCTTAATTTTGTAAAGGCAATCACCGGTAGTTTGTTTAGGAAAAAACTGTACAATAACCCAATTACTGGCAGTACACAACACAATATGAAAACTTGTCTTGTAGTGGGCTGCATCTTTGCACAGATTGGCAGCTAATCAATCTGCAAGTGTCTAGAGCATTGTACTGTTTACACTGCAAATTCAATTTACCAACAACGGACAAACATGATTAATCACGCTATAATACACCTCAAAAAAGGAAGACAACATGTCCTCCTCCACTCAGGTACGTTGTAACTATTAATTAGCCAACTTTGCCCAAACAAACTCGTTAAACTTAATTACGAATTATTACTTCGTCCAAGGAAAGCTTTTTCAAGGACAGAGTGCAGGGAAATCCCCCAGGCAGACGGAGACACGATGCCTTGAGCACTAGTCAGGTTATGTTGTTGCCTATTCATAGATTGTTAATCGTGTTTAAGATAAATTAGTATTATGGAGTCTTAGAATCTGTTATATATTTCAAAAAATATGAAGTAAAAAAAATGTCAAAGTGAATTTGATCTCCCAAAAGCTCAATGAAATTACTTCTGAAGAGTTAGTGCCCACCTTTTAATACACCCTGTATAAATCGGAACAGAAACTGCAGTCTAAGCTCAGTTTTAGGTGAATCTACACGCATATTGGTTTTATAATAAAGAGGAGTTTAAATAGTTTGATTAGTTTCTGCCAATTTATATCTGCCAATTTATACGTTAATTAACTTTGATAACTATTCGCTGCTAAACCCAAAATATCAGAGAGTCAGGTAAACAGCAATGTATGTACACATCCGAAAAGTTAAACAATTAAAAATTAAAACTATTTCCAATGTTTTTCCTTCTTTCCTAAGGGACAGTGTTTAAGGCCAGAAATAAGCAATCAGTATATCGACTAAAATAGGTACCTTGAGAATCTGAAATCGTTAACAAGAGACAGTCAAAACCTGGACATTTTATTAACGAGGACAACCTCCAGAACCAAGCTCTCTAAATTTTTTTTTTAATTCATAACTGCTTTCAGTTGGAATGTTCTTGTACCAAGTGTTTCCTACACATTTGTCTGTCAAAGAAATATCTGTTTTGTGAAGAACTTTTTTACTTCTACAAAATGTTCTAATTCTTACAATGCAAAAATAATGTGGAAAATATAATGAGATATGCGATGGTCAAATATTTCAGAAAAAAAATTGATCTGAAATTAATCTAGAAGTATTGAGTAACTATACCTACAGTTTTGAACAATAATAAAAGACAAAAACTGTTTCTCGTTTAGGTCTGTGATAACCACCCTTTACACAACCGCCACTTTTTGAATTTAATTATGAAATGAAATATCAATGACGTCAACCTACGTCAAATTTGACTTAAACTTTAAAAAGGTTGCCAGTGATCGTCAGACAATAGCTAGCCACAGACGAGCACGCTTTCCACACGGAAAGTGGAATCTTGCAAGAATGAATGCATGTTAGTGTGAATTCGTCAGTCATTGCACAGTAAAAGAAAAATGTCCCATTAGTGGTCACAGACAATCCAGCAGGATAATTGTAATGGTATCAATAATCTCTATTTTCCCGCGTCTTTTGCATAGCAGTGTGGCAGTGCGTCGCAAGGGTACGTCGACAACTTTTACGTCTTGTTGAAATATTTTAACCTGTCTATTATTATTAATAAATTATTATTAATTCAATTTGTTTTATCGCGAAAAACAATCTAAAGTTTAAGTATTAAAAATTCATTAAATTGGGAAAATGAATCTCACTGAATTGAGCAGGAATTTTTAACCTTTAAACCCTATCCATCAAAAAACAAGTGTACCCCAAACAATAAACCCAAAAATTAAGAAAAAAAACCGACACTTGTATACGCCCTCTTAATGTTAAGGTGCAGGTGGTGACTTTAAAATCTCCTTTGATCTCCGGAATAATGCGACCAAGAGATTGTGGTAAACAAGAGATTGTGGTGAAATTCCCGTACTGAATTTGAGACACTCATAAGTTCTGCCTGTAGATAACGAAGTTTAGCAACAATAGGTTCTTCGGGACTAATACTAGTCCTCATTATAGTATCTTTTTTTTTGTATATGGGGTGCAACTAATTCCAACAGTTGTTTGAAAGTGTCGGGATCCATTCTTAAATAATTTTTGAAATCTGCTGGCTCCTACATCCTCAATTCTTTTAGTAGAGTAAGGTCACTATACAAATGACGATTTCGAAGCCACTTTTTGGTCCACACACGTCGTGTTTTTTTCTTTGTGTATAACAATTCCACACCAAGAGCCACACATGCCAGCTTTTTTTCTGTTCATCTTTTTGTTTGCTATAAATCTCGACTGCACTGTTTGCAATTAATTCGCATGGAGGGATCTCAGTCCTCACGGTTTTTGCAAAATGATGCACAGACAGGATAACTGTCACTAAACGGACTCGAAATTATCACTAACCAACGCGCTTTCCTTGACGATTTGGCTTCTGTAGGAAATCCGTCAGAAAAGCTTATGTACGTTAGTGGGCTCAATGATGGTGAAGCTGACAAGACGGGTCCCGCAGTAAAGAACGAAGAGAATACCAACAGTATATAGTTGACGTTAGTGGGCTACGAGAAGATACTTTCCCCCTTGTTTTCCCAACGGAAAGAATGACAGGAATAACCGTTCGTGTATGGGTAGCTAATGAAAGAAAAAGCGGGACCTTACGTTGTGTTTTTTTTTTGACAAACAAAGCAGTGGCGGGGCATTCAAAATACCCCAACAAAAACAAACCCTAGGTTTTTTGGCTCCATGGCGAGAGCAAATCAGGAGTGGAGCGTAAACACAAAAATTATGGTTTTAAATGTTTATTAGTTTTAATCATTTTGTGTATTTGAGTTTGGTGATTTCGTGTGTGATTATTAATTTCTATTGACTTCGTGTTAAGTTGGTAACAATTCAATTTGACGAATTTAACAATAATTCGAGCAATAAATGACAACTAACAATTTACAATGATTTCAATTTAGTTCTTCAGAAAATAGCAAACAATAATGCAATTTAACAATTTTGGTGTACATGATAAGTGAGATTAAGGGCCCTATTCTTGAACATGTGAGTGAATGAGTTGTGACGTCACGTCGAGTAATCGAGTATTCAATTTAAAGTAAGCGCACATCACAATGACTCCAGATTCCAGCGGTATGAGACGAGCGGTTACTTCACAATAAATACTCGAGTACTCGACGTGACGTCACAACTCACTCACTCACGCACTCACATGTTCAAGACCCTTAGTCAGATAATTTTATTCCACCTTTGAGCTTTTGAAGTTTACAGGAATTTAGAATGAGCAGATACAGTGCAATATCTTCGTCCAAAACGTGCATATTTTAACCTGAGAGGGCAAGCGAGATAATGAAAACGCGTGAAATTATTTAAGTTGGGGTAGATCTGAGTCGGAGATTGATGGACAAAATGCAAATCTGATCGAAAGACAAAGCGTAGTTAACAAGACAAATGTCTTTAAGTGGGGCAAGATTGCAGAGAGTTCGGAACCTATCTTGGGGACTCAGTGCAGATGCAAACAATTTATTAGTAGCCCGAAAGCAATAACAAAGCAACCTAGTATGGCTCAGAAGTTAGCAGCAACTCCCTTTCTGGGTACCACTGCAGCCCAAGAGACAACTCAAAATCGGTACACGTTACCCAAATTAGGGCCACATAACTCCCCAATCAGCAGCCTGCAACGCGAATCAAGTAATGAATGCTATTTGGTCTATCTGTTGATTCGATACATATATAGACAAACACAATAAAATATTAAGTAACGCACCGTTTTTATTTGGAAGCCATTTCAAAACGAGCGCGACGCAACGATATCTAGCATATTTAGAAACTACAACATGCACAAAAATAAAGACTAGATACCGAAATTTGGCTTCCCGGTGCCTAAACTAGCTAGAAGATATCGTAACATGCAAACAACGGTACGGAAATCGCAAGGGGGCACAACATAGCATAAAAAAAACACACACACAATCAAGAACTACAACATTGAGCTTGGCGCTTTGCCGCTTTTTGCCCTTCTGTCGTATTCAGTTCTTGTGTTGGTCGACGTGAACAGAGACAAAATAGCTTTTTAAATGACCGCAAGCTGCTACCGTCCTCATACAGAAAAACAGGTACTATTACAAGCTAAATAGTTGTAATGTCCTGACAAAATTGTGAGGTGTCGGTGGTGACACAAAAAATACAGCTATTCCCTCAAAAGTCATATAATGATCAAATAAATATAATAACAATATTGTTCTGGTTTAAATAAATATACAGACCGTTTCAATCGAAACGAGCCACCCTCAATAACTTTTTAGGAAAAGATATTTAAGAAAAATCTAAAAACAGGTCAATTTTTATCTCGATGGGGACATGTTTTGATGCAATAATAAGCAGGCTTGGTGGAACCCCATACCCCTGAGAGGAGCAACCTTGACTTTTTAAATAGGGAATATGGGTCGAGTAACATGTCGTTTGAAAGGTCTTTTAATTGTCTTTTCGGCCACATAATTATTTTTTTATTTGCATAGTCTATAAGTTAGTAATTAAAAATAAAAATAAAATCACGGATTTGTTTTGTATTTAGGAATGTCTGCAATTTACGATAAAATGCTTGCAATAAACATTATTAGACAATTTATTATTGATCTGCAAAATGCTGTAATCAAATTTGTCGCCATCCATACTCATTTATACCAATCCTTAACAATAAGTAAATAAATAAACTGAAAACAAAATAGTCGTGTTTAATTTCCTGAGCCATAAAGCAACTGTAACATTAAACACTAAATTTGATTTCATATTAAATGTTCAAAATGATGAATACAGACGATTATGAAATACGCTTTTTAGGTTACGCAACGTTTCCGGTGTTATTTGTCGAGATTCCAGTATAATCTTTTGTCGCAAATCTTCCAGAGAAGCTGGTTCTGTCGCATAGATTTTGGACTTGAGGTGTCAAGTAAAAATCTAGGGCAGTCAAATCGGACGATCTAACTGGCCATTCTACAGGACCTTGTCTACCAATCCAGTGGTCAAGGAAGTTATTGTCCAGGAACTGCCGCACTGGTGCAGTATAATAAGGTGGTGCTCCATCCTGTTGAAGGAGCAATGCGTTCTCTAGCTCTAGCCAAAAACCGATAACATAATAAATACGCAAATAATTGTACAAAAACACAGAATGTCTAACATTGGTGATTGCAAGCTATTTATTGTTAATAATTGCAAGCATGTCTAAATACAAAACAAATCCGTTAAAAAATTGTTTTATTTTAATTTCTAACTTATAGACTATGTAAATAAAAAATACTTATGTGGCTGAAAAGATAATTATATTTTAATTATCTATTAATTATCGTTTGAAAGGTCTTTTAATTATAATTAAAAGACCTTTCAAACGACATGTTACTCGACCCCTATTCCCTATTTAAAAAATCGAGATTGCTCCTGTCAGGGGTATAGGGTTGCACCAAGCCTGCTTACTATTGCATCAAAACATGTCCCCTTCGAGATAAAAATTGACCTGTTTTTAGATTTTTTTTAAATCTCTTTTCCTAAAAAGTTATTGAGGGTGGGTGGCTCGTTTCGATTGAAACGGCCTGTTTATTATGCAGTATCTTTCTCTACAATTAAACGAAATTAAAATAACGTTATAATAAATATAATTAAATTGACTGGTAACAAGTTGGTTAATTAAATAAAACTATGTGAATGTAGAAATGATAATGTAACAAAATAATTATGACTACTGTACTACGCTTAAAAGGTTAAATTACATTAAAATATGTATTTAAGATTAAGATTTACAATTTTAACTGACACGCTTATAAAAAAACTATGTATTGATAACACAAAAAATTTAAAAAAGTGATCTACTACTTATCTTCTGAGCTGCTCAACGGTTTTCTGCTGGTTTTGGAGCTGACGTGTCCTTACAATTACTTTTCCTGCGATCCTGAGAGATTACTTTATGGATTTTTCTGAGTCCACGTGTGGATTACGTCAGTCCAGGAAAAAATAACCAGTGGAAATACTCAGCAGCTATTCCAAATAAAGGTGATACAAGAAAGAATCCTCTGGTGAATGCTGGTGTACCTGCCTATTTGACTCAAAGAGAATAGCCAAAGTCTCCACGTAATAAAGTAGTTTTTCTTACCTCTTTTCCTCCGAATCAACACTTAATCGTTATATCCGCTAATGCGATTTAGCTAAATAAACACCCCAATCGTATTGCAAGACGCAATTTCCTATACCTTACTCTTTGTCCAGAACAAAAATACGACGGAGATGTTCTTCGTTCAGATGTCGATCGAAATATAAGGCCGCAGCTTCGTCGCGTGGTATGCAAGAAATGTTCGTGCTTTTTGAACGTGCCGGTTGTCTCTAAACGCTGGTTCGTTTTTGAATCTTCGGTGGTGAATGCGCGGAAAAATCAAATTGTAACAGTACTTATTTAGCGATTTATCCAGGTTTGAGTAACAATAGTGGATACTATTTAAACAAAGGCTAGTGATTAAACAAGATCTGACAAACAAAAGGGGTGACCAATAGTTTTCCACAATGGCGGCCGTTTTATTAGTGACGCTGACAAAGGATAAATTTCAGGGCCATCTCATTGTGGTGAGATGTAGGAGAGTAGGACCGAAAAAAAATAGATAGAATGAAAAGGTTACTTGTAAATAGTTCGGGCGGCACGACACATGCGATTTTTAATTTAAATTCAACCGATCCTTCTGGTAACGTGAATTTTCGACAATGCCATTTAAACATAGAACACACTCAACTTAAAATAAAACAGGCAAAATCGTAGTGGAATAAAATCAGATAAAAAATAAGCGTTAGACTATCTGTTGCTTCTAACGTTAAAGTCCGAATACTTATGTAGTGGCCGTCGGTCTTCCGTCCTCCCTCTACAGCCCGAAGCCAGCGCCATCTCTGTGTAGCGCTTCAAATAGCTAGTACAGAGCACTACCCAGCCAGCCACAGAGTACTAACAACTTCAGGGTCGTTGCCAAACGAGCGTCGTGCAGGGTAGGCAAGTCAAAGTTCTCCTGTGCATTACGGGTCTACTTTTGGGGGTTTCTCAGTTATCAAATGCACATAAAAGCATATCGCGACCTTAAAATGATAGACCAGAAGAATGTTATAAATCCAAGTGGAGCAAATTTAAATTAAAATTTAAATATATCTAAGTCGAACTCCACAAACTTTAATGAGCGTAAAATTACAAATGGAACATGTTTCGGCAGAACACTACTGCCATCATCAGCCCTTAAAGAATATAAAAAATTATGACGTTGACGTTATTTTGAATTAAAATTTGACGCTCATTAAAGTTTGTGGAGTTCGACTTAGATATATTTAATTTTTAATTTAAAATGATAGGGTTGTAAGTGTAACGAAAATTTCAAAACTTTATAAATTATTAAAGTCTAATTTGGGGACAAATGGGCCTCTTACACTTCTTCCTTTACTGATCTTTGACGACTAGGAACGACTTCTCCCAATGAAATGTTCGCAAACATCTTGAATGATATAATAATAATAATAATAATAATATTAATTAGTGCATATTTATTAAGTTTAATTAATTGAGGCTCAAAAAACGAAATGCACAGGTATAAACAAAATTGTTGTCACCAATAACAATTCACCATAAATGATAAAAAAAAATTGCCTTCGCGCTTCGCTATACTATTCATGAGACCAATTTTATGCAGAATTTAAAGGAGAAGGAGAGTCACCATTTACGAGCAGGTTCAAGACGTCACGCTCGGGGGCCGTTTTTTGGGGAAAGGGGTGAAAACTCTTCGGATCTTTATTTGGGTCCCTGCTGGGAGTTCCTAACCAGTTTCTAAACTTTAGCAATTATTTCTTCTATTCGTCGTCTTTTCGTCAAATTTTCTGGGACTATTTAGGCAGTCTTTCTGGTTTATAATTCCTTTTTCAAAAATCGTTTATTAACATACCTTTCTTCTGCTCGGTACTTTCCACTTTTTTCAACATACTTGCACATAGAAACGTTTCCTTACAGTTTTCTTTCTCTTCTTTTGGTCTTAGATTTTAAATGTTTCCTTCTGTAATATTATCCTGTTACCCCATCCGCATTGTTCGTTTCATCATTCTTCTCTATATTTTGATTGACTTTTTCTGTAATATTACCCTGTTTTACATGGTTGTGTCTAAGATGCCTAGCACCAAAAGGTTATCTTCAGTAGTATTATTTAACGTTCCAAATTGCTCAAAACCGTCAATAATGTTAACATTAACTTTAAAATAACTGCAGATAAAAAGATATGAACGTTTAGTGAGTCAATTGTCCCGCAGTAATTGATCTAATCTAATTGATGGAAAGTAGTGGTATTATATTTATTCATATTTCATATCGCAAATTATGGCGGCTACTGTTATTATTAATAGACAAAATTGTAATTATGATAATGAACATAATTAAACAGGAGTAGAAAAAAATACAGTTGACCCTACTTCATTGGAGGTGTTTATTTGCTCAATTGTGAACATGCTAATTTGAAAGACGGAGTATAAATAAATAAATATGAATCGGTTATCTGCAAATCCTTTTCCTTTATATTTATCTGGAGCATCGGACAAAAAACCTGAAACCATTCTCTTGATTAAACTTTTGATTATCTAGATTTATCGCAATGTTGTTTGCGTTTTTAAGAAAGTTTTTCAAACAACAGAATCGTGCTTGAATATTTAGTCTGCAATCAATAAAAAGTTTTTTTTGTCTTTATGTCCTTGTAAATTTAATGTATTTGTGTGATTGCAAGCAAATATAATTGATTAACAATTCAGAGGAGGTTTTGAAACCGTTAGGTTTCAATTAAAAGTTTGGTCTGTTTTAGAATGAAACACGTAAATTTGATTTACGAGATTTTTTTTAATCAACAATTGAGAATGTTTTAGACCCGTCACAATTAAAAGCAGTTTTACTAACATTCTCGGTTCCCATATTTTTATCCAAATTCTGCAACATATCTCAGTAAAAGACTCTTTGAGTTAGATATTTACATTTAGATCTGTGAAAGCTATGTTTAAGTTGTCTACATTTACAGGTGATTAATTTAATTATTGGAAATGCACTTCAAAAACTTTTATCCCTGTTCTTGCTAACAATCCATATCATATCATAAATCATATTAATATTCCGAACTGACTTATTATTGTCATACTTCGAGGCAAAAATTGTGGAATATATATAGAAAAATACAAAGTGTGTAATATTCTTCTTACATTGTAATACAAAAATGGAATGGAAGAAAACTTAATATGCGTTTACGACCAGTAAATGTATGCAACTAAAATTTTTAATAAGGCTTGTTTCGTTTCAATCTACAATGTGGAGTAAATCAAACATAAACTTTGCTGACTTACATTGCTGTCGATTTGCCGACAGAATTATATTAAATATAAAATAAAATTAACGTTTGAAAATGTAAAATTTCATGAATTTATTTTAATGTGAAAATGAACCTGAGTTGGGGTTTCCAGTTTTTAAATATTTTGTAAAAGCGATACAGTAAAAACGCGAATTGTGTACACAAACTATCGGAATGGTAAATAAATACTTTTGCAAGTACATTGTTAAATATTTGGTGTGGTTTATTCAATAAAAACAAACCTTTGTTTGTTATTATAATTATACTTTACATATTTCATTTTAACCGGCAACAGTATGTTTTCCAATTTGTCAATAACTCGGTTGGTGTTTTTGGAAATTATCTATTTTTTATTTTATTTAATTCAACAACTGTACACAATAATACATTTGAGAACATAAAACTCTTTGTTGTCGGTCGTAACAGGATAAAACTAACTCACTTCTCTATTTTAATTTAAGCAATATGTAAAATGAGACAAAATTTATTTGCGCCTGTTATTGGTACTGTGACATCTGTAGTAAATAAAATTTCAAAAAACCAGCTTCTAGATAAGTGTGGTTGTTAATTAACTATTGAATGCTCTTAATAGTACATAATTATGATTATTACTTTCTTGAGATTTTTGACAGTATTATATGCTCGGTGTAATAATGAAATAATCAAAGCACTGATTTTACAAAGGCAAAGTATTATGTCTCTTGCTATACCTAGAAACATAATTACAAAAATTGGCGTTAATGTAAAACTATAAAATCAGAAAATTACAACAGGTGTTTTTAGAAATGCAGCTTTGGTGGAAAACCACAGGAGTTGGGTACTAACACAAAGCCCGTAATACTTCAAAAAGCTTTAGCACGGGGCAGTCCCGTCCTCTTTACTCTCGTGGGTCAAAGGCTAAAAACACAGTTTTAAATATCGCTTCAACTCTCGGCAACCATTTCGTGCTTTCGCACGGAGAGCACTTCCCTTTCCTCGTCCTTCGTGTTTGTTAGCTTTTATTTTTCCCACTGCAGACACAACGATGTCTACATCGTCCGGCATCCCGTTTCTTGTAATTAGGTCCCATTTTAATTAAGCGTCCCACCTCCTGTCGTCGTTAAGTCCGTAAATTGGAGCGCGCATAAAGTTTGCAATAAGATATGTGTTTGTGCCGCCTCCTGCAAAAATCGCACATTAATTGCGTCCCAAAATGATTATAAATCTTTCACCCCCTCGGTGATAAATCATTCAGAATGAGTTTCCGATATCAATAGAGCCCCGGCAATTTTGTTGCTAGTGTCGGAGATAATTATCTTTACTTACGGTATCAACTTACCAATTAGTATCAAGATTTAGGCAAAGAACCCGTTGGAGAAGTTTGCGCAGATGATGCAGATCAAAGCGATGGATTTTTCTTAAGCCTAATGGGGCGCAGTCGGATTAATCATCCGTTAATTTTTAATTATTTCGTAATTACGGGGCCATAATGGAAGTTTAATTAATTGCAAGGGTTGAGACGTGATACATGGTTGTGTTGGCAAATTAATTGCGATACTTTGTCTTGTGAAAAATTGGACTGTTTTTTTCAAAAGGTTTACTATAAACATGTTTTAAAAGTTTTACAATTTTGTCTGACATATGTGAATTTGTTGCATTGTTAACCCAAATACGTGATACTCAGTAACTGTGCTTCACGTGCGTGCGATGTTCCATTCAAAAATTCACCACATTGTTATTAACGTCACCGATGTGGCCTCATAAACAAGAGCTTTAATTAACAGAAAAAAAACACCATTTTAGGGTACAACATCGAATTTGCTTGTTCCAACTGAATATCCCCTCAAGCAGAGTAGCTTCCCGTCTATAATCTAGCCATCTTTGTAAAGCATAAACCAAACATAAACTAATTAAACGGCAGTAATATCGGAGAGTATCTTGGCTCATGTAATCCTGTGCAAACGTTGAATATTCGAGGACCGCCGATTTTTTACGTCGGTTTTGTACGCATTACTCTTCGTTTATTATTAAAGAGCGCGAGTGTGGATCATAAAATGATGCGATGCGGGGGAGCAATTTAGGGGGCGGTTTCCTCCCCAATGACTGACGGTTGCAAGCCGACGACAAAACCACGTAATGGAATTAGAATAGTTAATCAAAAATTAAAATGTGAACAACGAATTTGCATTGTAGCCGCCGACGACATTAAATGGAAACGTCAACGAGAATGTTATTTTAGATTTAATTACGGTTGACGAAATGTCCCACCGCGGTCGACGCCACTGAGCGAAGGTGGTATTTTTTTGCGGCTTAAAGAGCGCCAGGATAAAGGGTTAATTTTACCTGCACGAGATTGTGCAAAAACGGAAAAATAGCTTTTGAAATTGGGTCGCCACGTAGGGGTTTAAAACTTGTTTTTTTAGTGGGATTTTTGGAATTTAACGTATTTTAGATATGCCTGTATTAACACTTATTGGAATGTAAGGTGTGTTAAAAATGCGATACGTTTCGTGCATCCTGACACAAGACATAGTTCTGCTGGTGTCAAAGTGTTACTGTTAATTATAAAAGGTGTTATGGAAGTCCTAGGAAAAAATTTAACCACAATAATTTTTAAAAAATCCTCTATTTTTTTTACATTTTTCTGACACCTTATTTCACCCTCCGCCTATGAGTACATGAACTTGAAAGCATGAGAAAAGTTTTATGCGATCGAGGTAAACACCTAATTTTTTTGGGACAAAAAATTTGTCTTTGATAGTAAATTTCAATTATTATCAGTTTAGTGTCGCGCTGTATTATGCTCGATTCTGAATCAATTAATATAATTTGTTCATTCAATTTCCCCGAAAATGGAAGCCGCGAAACTCCATCAACTTCACGTGCTTTTGTTAGAACAGTACAACGTTTGTGTGATTTGAAATTTGAGTATTGGAAGACTCGCTTCACGTGTCGGTGTGTCAACTTTTAGTATTTACCGCAGATTCCACGAACAAGGACTGCGTTGGAGACCCCACTCGAAGGATTCCTTTTTGTGAATGGCATATTCAGACAATTTATGAGGTACAAATTTTTTGAGGCGTTTTTAATGTCTTTAATATCCATAATACACATTGTAATACACTTGTCAAACATTCAACATTATTTATTTAAATACTTTAATTAAGGGGAAGACTACGGTCGACAAAACTGCTGTTTTTACGTGAACTTTGGTAACGCATTACTTCAATATAAAAACGAATATATTTACAAGCTTTTTGGAAAACAGTTCTCCTGCATCTAGATTAGAGGCGAGCGGTCTTAAAATTTTAATTGGAATGCCAGATTTGGCATTATTGTTATCTAAAAACACAAAAAATTGTGTTATTTCAATGACTTTAAACTCGTTCTGTGAAACAAATCTTTACAAAAATGGACCGCTCGGCCCTGCACATATCCTTTCCAAAAACGATCCATTAAAAAAAAATCGAAATATTGCAAAATTAAACGGACAAAATGTATCAGAACAAGGTAATGTTTTCGGACCTGGGCGAAGCGATTCCCTACACAGTGATATTCTATCCCTCTGTCGCTATCGCACTTGCTCCCGATGTCTCAATTTCCATTGCTACACACAAGAAGGTAAGAGTTTCGAAGAAACTAATTTTGTATTGGATTCCAGAGTTTCGGTATTGAGCATTGAGTTATGTTGAGTAGTGGTTTCCAAAAGTATTCTCTTGTAAGATTAAAAATATGGGTAATAAAAAGCGTAGATTGTGTAGACATCGAAATAGCAAACGTGTAATTTGGGTACTAAAAAGGGGGTTTCAATCGTAAAAGGTCGGATAGAAATGATATTTGGTGGGATGGTAGACTTTGGTCTCCCGATAGTACACCTGAGTTTGCGACCTCGGGGGGTTGCCGCTCCAGGGGAGGGAGGGTGAAAACTCTGCACCGCGACGCTTTTTGAAAAATAGCGCCGTTGTTGTAAGTGCTATTGAAAAAAAAAATCCAAATAAAATATGTAGGGAACAAAATTTTGCATAATTTTGGTTGTATCCATTTTTTGTTTGCGACCAACAGTTTCCGTTTTACGGGGCGCCAAAATTAAGGATTGATTTGCAAATTCCAACAAAATCAAATTTTCAGCGCGGATTACAACCAAGATCGACTTCAAATAATTCTGCAATATTTTTTTTCTGAAAGAGCAATGTTTTCCGAGTTTGTGGATGTTTACCATCTCACTAAATTTAATTTCTGTCAGACCTTTTGCGAATAAAACCCCCTTTTTTGTACCCATTGCCTGGACTATAGACTTTTTAGAAGAAATAATTTATAAAGTTTAGAAATTTTGGTTATGAACTCCTAGCAGGCACCTAAATAAAAAATCGAAGAGTTCCCACTTCCGCGGGAAGCTTCATCTCTTTTTGTCCAAAAAACCGCTCCCGAACGTGACGTCATGAAACCTTACTGCTTTTTTCTCGCAGACGATCACTCCGATGAGAAAATGTTATAGGACTTATTTGAAAGATTAGATTATATTATTTGAAATCGATCTTCGTTATAATCCGCGCTGAAAATTTGATTTTGTTGAAATTTGCAAATCAACCACGGAACGGAACGGAAACTGTTGGTCGAAAACAAAAAATCAATTGAACCAAAATTATGCACAATTTTGTTCTGTACATATTTTATTTGAACTTTTTTTCGATAGCATTTACAATAACGGTGCTACTTTCCGAAAAGCGTCGCGGTGCAAAGTTTTCACCCCCCCCCCCTCGATCGGCAACCCTCCGAGGTCGCAAACTTAGCTGTACTATCAGGAGACCTATTTCTACCATCCCACCAAATTTCATTTCTGTCCGACCTTTTGCGATCAAAAATCCCCCACTGCCTGGACTATAAAGTAAGATTTTATCTTCAAGACTGCGTTATCAAAATAACATGCAGTTTGGATTACGCAAAATATCTATTTACATGTGCACTATTGTAGATCGCTTAAATGGAAAGATAGAACTTTCAGGAGTTAGCCCTTTACAACTTTAGATGATACCAATAATAGTACATTATATTACAGGTGACAGAAATTGTTAATTGTCTGCGAGTGAGATTTTCGTATCACGAGTGCCATAGCACGAGTGATACACATCTCACGAGCTTACAATGTCATTTCGGTCACGTGTTATATACGACGTTTTGTCCAACAGTCATATTTTCCCAACAACAAAGAATTTTGAAAAGAATTTTTTGAAGCGACATTTAAAACAAAGACAAGCATGGTATGGCACTATGAGTGACTAAAATTAAATTAAATTTTAATTTTAGTTACTAGTGATTGATGAAATTTGATTTTAGTCACTCAAATAAACGTAAAAAAACTTAAAATATGCAACTGTTAGACAATAGTATATTATTATACGAGTTCCTGTGTAAATTGGGTGCTTTCCGGCACTAGGGGTAAAAAAAACACTAGTGAAATGAGATCGTTGTCTTGAAATGTTAAATTTCGTAGGTACATAGTTTTTAGGGCGTAGAAGCGCACTAAGAAAGGATTTTTGAAAATTTAATTTCTAAGGGGGTGAAAATGGGGTTAATTGGTTTCTCTAGACTTCACATAAGTTGAAAACCAAAAATGCTAAAGACGTGAAAATTCTTACTCGAACCCGTTTTTGAAAATAACTCGACCCATATTTAACGATTTTGCAAATATACCCACCGAGAAAAAAATAGGGGTGGTTTTCCCTAAAATTACTCTAACTTGAAAACTAACAGTATTAGAGTCGTGAAAATTGGGATCTAGATTCTCCTTTTAAATAGACTGGACCAGTGTTTGAGGATTTAAAAAATATATATATGTTACCGCTAATATCCGAAACCAGTTAATATGCATAATAACTGAACATTTTAGGAATTACGCGTAATTACTAAAACTTTCAGTTATTATGCATAATAACTAAGCACGTTAGGAATTATCCATAAATACTTAAGATATCAGGGATTATACATAATAACTGAATACATCAGGAATTATGCATAATACCTAAAACATTTTAGTCATTATGGATATTTCCTACGACTTCGTATTCAGTAGGCATCATGGAATAACCACAATTTCAGCTTCCCTGTAGTTATAATACACTGTCTTTAAATATAGGTTAGGTTTGCATTTCTCATAATGACTGCGATAGCTACTGATATTAAACTTAAATTTTTGGAGGACTCTAAAGGGAAGAACAAACTCACGATTAAATATTTTGTTCAAAGTAGAATACGACGCACTCTTGGCTGAGGCTTAGTTAACAAAACGTTTTACCCTTATTAGTTAGTTTTCTTCTAGGTTAAGGATGCTTGTTCAAGTAGTGATCCCGAAAGCTCGTAGAGTAAACAGATTTGGAATAGTTAAAGTTAGAAATGTAGAAAAACAAAAAATAAAGATCAAATGAGAGACGAACATAATGAAGATCCCAATAATATATATACAAGATGTTAGCTACATAGTTCCTGATGAGGAAATGTTTGATGTTCTGACCATGATCCACAGAAATATAGGTCATGGAGGCAGAGATAGAATGAAAGCTGAAGTATCAAAACAGTACTCTAACATTACACAAGAAATTATTTCGATCTATTTGTCACTTTGTGAGGCTTCTGGTACTATACAAGGTTACCAAAGATGCAACTGTACTAAATTTTGTAAACGGTACTTGCCGTTGTAAAAAAAATAACAGCCTGTGCAATAGTAAGTGCCACCAAAGCTCTTCTTGTTCTAATAAATAGATTTAGTATACCTATCAGCTGTTTTGTATTGTGCCATACATTTGTGTCATTAAAGCTATTCTTGTTTAAATAAATAGATTTCCGTATTTTACCTAAATTACTTCTCAATATTCATAATAATTACTGAAATTGAAATTGTGGTTATGCCTACTAACTACGAAGTGGTAGGAAATATGCACAATAATAAAAGTGCGTCGTACTCTTCTTTGAACAAAATATTCAATTCAAATTCCCTTTAAATACTGTATTAGTACAGGGTGGTACAGGGAAGTCGTCTGAAATTGTGGTTATGACATAATGCCTACTAAATACGAAGCAGTAAGAAATAAGAAGAATGACTAAAATGTTTTAGGTATTATGCATAATTTCTGATGTGCTCAGTTCAGTTATTATGCATAATCACTGACAACTTTAGTATTTATGCATAATTCCTAATCTGCTTAGTTATTATGCATAATAACTGAAAGTTTTAGTAATTACGCGTATTTCCTAAAATGCTCAGTTATTATGCGTATTAACTGATTTCGGATATTAGCGGTAACATATATACCAACTGCGAAAAAACGGGAGGGTAGATTTAGGAGTGATTGTTCTCAAAATTCTTATAACTTGAAGATCTACAATGTTACAGGCGTGAGAATTGGCACTTGGACTCTCGTAAAAAAATACTAGACCCGTGTTTGACGATTTTGGAAATAGTATATTAAAGTATGAGTGGATAACAAGGTCTTCAAAACACGCGCGCTTTTTCGAGCACGACGGCGTAGCCGGGAGTGCTCGAAATAGAGCAAGTGTTTTAAAGACCAGTTATCCACGAATACTTTACGCTATTTTTTATTATACCAGCAATTATACGACAATTATTGTTTACGTTTTTCTCGCGTCCACATCTGTCATTGCATTTAGTCGTGTCAGCAAAAATCGAGGAAAAATGAGTTAAAATGAGATTTCACCCTATATGGAAGCATTGGCCGAACAAGCGAAATCCAAAATACTACCATCGAAGTCAAAAGACCCATACCTGAACGAATATGAAAAGTTTTCAAATTTGATGAAGTTATAATGATACCTATATGTATTTCCTTGACAACCTTTAAAGCTCGCCGTGCTTTAATCGCCTGTATTCGCACGCTCAGGCGTGCTTTAAACGGCGATTGTGATGCAGGTATAATAAAAAATCTATTTACACACCGCGAAAAAGGGGCGGAAAATCAACAGTGTTACATTATGTGGAAATTGGAATCTATATTCTCCTTTTTAAAAGACTGGACCCGTGTTTGAAGATTTTGTAAAAAAAATACCAACTGCGAAAAAGGGGAGGGTGGATTTGCGAGTAATTGTTCTCAAAATTCTTATAATTTAAACATCGTCAATGTTACAGGTTTGAGAAATGACACTTGGACTCTCCTTTAAAAATAACTACTAAATAACTAGACCCGTGTTTGACGACTTTGTAAAACAATGTTACCAACTGTGAAAAAGGGGAGGAAAACAAACAGTACATATCTGAAAATTGGGATCTTGATTCTCGGTAAAAATGACTGGACGCGTGCCTGACGATTTTACAAACAAAATTTCTTTTTTTTACTTTTGTATTTTTTTAATTAAAAACTGATCTAAGCGGTTGTACTAATTCCAAATATCCACGCGAATAAGCCCGAGCTCAACTTATGGGGGCAAACCCGAGGGTAATTGTTAGTGTAATAATAATTAATAATCGTATTAAAATTCAATGTTTTCCAAGTTTTGCCAATCTAACATATAATTATGGATGTATCTAAAAAATCGTTTGTTTGGCTTTTAAAAAATAAAATAAAGTTTTGTACACTTTTAAAAACATGTACCTTTACAACAAAATCCTATAAAAAAAATTATTTCGTTTTATTTGTCTTTATTATCTCTTCCTAATACAATTTATTTTCATAAAAGTTGTCTCGAAATTATACAGAAAAAAAAGAATTGCCTTGATATATTTCTTTTTTTCTAATGTATTATGTGGGTACATATATATATTTTATTCTTAAAATTCAGTTCATTTTTATTTGTCTAAAAAAAGCTTAGGTAAATACATAATTATTAATAATCAATTACATAATTTTCTTAGTCAAATATAGCAATTAAAAGAACAAAACGACTGTTTGTTCAAAAAGATGTACCAACATTTTGCTAAGCAACCTTTACAACAAAATCCTATAAAAAAAAATTATTTCGTTTTATTTGTCTTTATTATCTATTCCTAATACAATTTATTTTCATAAAAGTTGTCTCGAAATTATAGAGCAAAAAAAGAATGACCTTGATATATTTCTTTTTTTCTAATGTATTATGTAGGTACATATATATATATATATATTTTATTCTTAAAATTCAGTTCATTTTTATTTGTCTAAAAAAAGCTTGGGTAAATACATAATTATTAATAATCAATTACATAATTTTCTTAGTCAAATATAGCAATTAAAACAACAAAACGACTGTTTGTTCAAAAAGATGTACCAACATTTTGCTAAGCAAAAGTCATTAATCCAAAATTAGGATTTGTTTGAAACATATTATAGATTACAAAACAACGAAGATAAAAAATATCACGTTGTCTTTACTTAATTCTGCAGATAATTTGGCATCAACTATAAGCCCAGTTTTACGGCTCAATTAGAAAGAAAATAATCTTTTTAGCAAAAAATTTTTAGGATAAAAAAGTTTCCTGAAAGTATTAACAAATTTTGTCGATATAGTACCCTGCTATCTTTAGTAATAAAAAAGTTTGTCGAATGTAACATTTTGCAATGTAATTTCCGAGTTGAACAAGACTTGTTATAGTTCAAGAATTTGTTGAAAGCAGAGTATTTGGATTTAATGTTTTTTTTGCAAACTCCATATTTAAGAAAATAAGCAACAGATCAATTTTCCAAAATTCCATCTTACAATTAAAATAAGTGTTAATAATCGTTGAGATATAATGTGCGAAACGCAAAATTAAAATAAAATCCGACCGTGGCATTCGTTATCTGGAACACCATAATAAGTTTAGAATTTCGCATCGGACGGACGACGCGCGACGTAGAGAAATTTTATACCAAAAGCCGAGCTATTGTGAGGTCTGTTACACATGAAAATCTCTAAGTGCTGGTCGCTTCTACTGCAGTCTTTGCCTTAAGGAAAAATTGCTTCGAATTTAATAAACTAATCAAAAAGTGACCGAACCTCCACTTTCTGTTCTCTCTGCCGCATTATTTCTAACACAATCATGTCTTTCAGGTTTACAAATGTAGACTTACCATCTTACCATTATTTGTCAGACGTAAGGTTTAATTAGTTGCAGACCTATAAGCTAAACTAACCCATTCCGAGTAAACTAACGCTAAGTGAATTGATGCATTTGCATTGATTAACAAACTAAATTAACTCTAACAAAGAAAATTGCCCGCTTTTCTAGAGTATCTCTATTGAAGGACGTGGTTTTGCATGTTTGGATGTGGCAATTGCTGCAGCGGGAAATTCAATAGAATTACAGGACTACAATTTGGGATCGTAGTTTTGCGTTCTTTAGTAAGTACCTACATAGTAGTTATTACATACCGGGATAGGTGTATCAACAAATTCTTGTTATGCTGGGATCTTCTATATCAAGAGACCGATAAATTCTCAAAACTCAATTTCGGCACTTCCATCTTTGGCAGAAACTTCCATTGAACCCGCAGTGCTGCAACTAAGTTATTACAACGTCCTCCATTTAAAAACGATCCCCATTAATTACCAGCTAGAGTCAAATCGGCACACTCCAGCGACTCGGGGACCAATCAATAATATAATGTGTCTGCTCCTGATTTATGCCGTTACAAATCTGGATAAGTGCGCCAGCCAGTGCTCAAATGAGAACATTATTGGCGCAAATCAACAGCTTCGAACTGAACTTTTGAATAAATAATGAGGTCGAGAATTTTCCTTCGAGTCTGCCTCGTAAGTATCCGTGATGGATATTATTTCATATCCAGAGTAATGGGCAAGGGCGGCGGTCCGTCTACTCGGAAATAGTAGACATCTTGGTCATCGATCTGGGGCAAAAAACGCAATCTTGCCCCTGTTAATAACACCTCGGACGTCTGGGTGCGACCTTTGAATCAAGCAGTTCGATAGACTGGAAACGGCCTTGAACTCGAAACTTTTAGGTGTTATAAGTGGTAATATGGTAATTTTCAAATAGCGAGTTATGTGGACAATTATCCTACTGCAACTAATAGCTACTACTAGCAGAGTAGTAATTGGACAAAATGACGTTCTGATTAAAAGGAAGAAAATTCCACCTTTTCTTTAGATTTTACCACGACAAAACATTTTTCTGTCGTAGGTAACTCCGTAACCATTAAGTTTTCACAAAAAAAAGAAATATGTATTATAAAATAACATTGACCATTAGTTTATTTTAATTTTATATTTAGTCCAGTAAATCTAGGTTTGATAAGCCCGTTTCCAGGAAAAAATTCCGGAAGTTTTTTTTCTCAACGGTTCCATATGTTTTTTGGGTCGCTGAATCGGAATTTGAGGTTTGTCCCCTCTCCAGAGGTGAGCTAAGTTCAGGGAAAGCAAGAAACATAAAAAATTTTGGACTTATAACTCGAAAACGAAGCGTTTCAGCTGAAAGACCACTATAAACAAAAATTTCCTAGAAGAATGTGGTATTAGGTTTGTTTCAATCTTTAATTAGACGGCCGCTAGAGCGCTCTTTGCATTTTTAGATTTTCAGGTCTTCAGATTTCCAGGTTTTCAAGCTCGGTCCTTCAGATTTTTAGGTACTAATACTTTCAGGTATTCAGGTTCTCAGATTGCCAAGTTGATTTCCAGGTTTTCAAATTCTCTATTTTTCAGATTTTCTTCTTTATCATTTACAGTTATTCAGTTCTTAGATTTTCAGGTTGTCAAATTCATTTTCATGTTTTAAGGCTTTTGAGACCTGATTTTTGACGATTTCAGGTTTTCAGGAGCACAGATTGTCAAAATGATTTCGAGGCTTTCAAATTCTCTGTCTTTCAGATTTTGATGATTTTAGGTCTTCAAGGTCCGAGATTTTCAGGTTTTCAGGTTCTCACATTGTTAAGTTGCTTTTGCGGCCTCTGTTTATCAAATGTCCAGGTTGTCAAATCCATTGTTCCATTTTAAAGAACTAAGACTTTAAGGTTTTCAGGTCCTCAGATTGTCAGTTTGATTTCCAAGTTTTCAAGCTCGGTCTTGCAAATTTTTAGGTTCTAATTATTTCAGGTATTCAGATTCCCCGATTGCCAGTTAATTTCCCAATCTTCAAATTCTCTGTTCTTCAGATTTTCTTCTTTTGATCATTTAAGGTTATTGAATTCTCAGATTTTCAGGTTGTCCAATTCATTTTCATGTTTTCAGGCTTTTGGGACCTGATTTTTATGTTTTCCCGTATTGTCAAGAGGATTTCGAGATTTTCGAGTTCTCTGTCTTTCAGGTTTTCATTAGCGCAAAATGGCCAAATGATTTCCAGGCTTTTAAATTATGTCTTTCAGATTTTGATAATTTCAGGTTTTCAGGTCCTCAGATTATCATTTTGATTTCCAGGTTTTCAAGCTCGGTCTTTCAGATTTTTGGGTTCTAATGATTTCAGCTATTTAGGTTCTCAGATTGCCAAGTTGATTTCCAGGTTTTCAAATTCTCTATTCTTTAGATTTTCTTCTTTTGATCATTTTAACTTATTCAGTTCTCAGATTATCAGGTTGTCAAATTGATTTTCATGTTTCAAGGCTTTTGAGACCTGATTTTTGACGATTTCAGGTTTTCAGGAGCACACATTGTCAAAATGAGTTCCAGGGTTTCAAATTCTCTGTATTTCAGATTTTGATGATTGCAGGTTTTCAAGGTCCGAGATGTTTAGGTTTTCAGGTTCTCACATTGTTAAGTTGCTTTTGCGGCCTCTGTTTATCAAATGTCCAGGTTGTCAAATCCATTGTTCCATTTTCAGGAACTAAGACTTTTAGGCTTTCAGGTCCTCAGATTGTCAGTTTGATTTCCAGGTTTTCAAGCTCGGTCTTGCAGATTTTTAGGTTCTAATGATTTCAGGTATTCAGATTCCCAGAGTGCCAGTTAATTTCCCGATTTTCAAATTCTCTGTTCTTCAGATTTTCTTCTCTTGATCATTTTAGGTTATTGAATTTTCAGATTTTCAGGTTGTCGAATTCATTTTCATGTTTTCAGGCTTTTGGGACCTGATTTTTATGTTTTCCCCTATTGTCAAGATGATTTCGAGATTTTCGAGTTCTCTGTCTTTCAGGTTTTTATTAGCGCAAAATGGCCAAATGATTTCCAGGCTTTCAAATTATGTCTTTCAGATTTTGAGGATTTCAGGTTTTCAGGTTCTCAGATTATCATTTTGATTTCCAGGTTTTCAAGCTCGGTCTTTCAGATTTTTAGATTCTAATGATTTCAGGTATTTGGGTTCCCAGATTGCCAAGTTGATTTCCAGGTTTTCAAATTCTCTATTCTTTAGATTTTCTTCTTTTGATCATTTTAACTTATTCAGTTCTCAGATTATCAGGTTGTCAAATTGATTTTCATGTTTCAAGGCTTTTGAGACCTGATTTTTGACGATTTCAGGTTTTCAGGAGCACACATTGTCAAAATGAGTTCCAGGGTTTCAAATTCTCTGTATTTCAGATTTTGATGATTGCAGGTTTTCAAGGTCCGAGATGTTTAGGTTTTCAGGTTCTCACATTGTTAAGTTGCTTTTGCGGCCTCTGTTTATCAAATGTCCAGGTTGTCAAATCCATTGTTCCATTTTCAGGAACTAAGACTTTTAGGCTTTCAGGTCCTCAGATTGTCAGTTTGATTTCCAGGTTTTCAAGCTCGGTCTTGCAGATTTTTAGGTTCTAATGATTTCAGGTATTCAGATTCCCAGAGTGCCAGTTAATTTCCCGATTTTCAAATTCTCTGTTCTTCAGATTTTCTTCTCTTGATCATTTTAGGTTATTGAATTTTCAGATTTTCAGGTTGTCGAATTCATTTTCATGTTTTCAGGCTTTTGGGACCTGATTTTTATGTTTTCCCCTATTGTCAAGATGATTTCGAGATTTTCGAGTTCTCTGTCTTTCAGGTTTTCATTAGCGCAAAATGGCCAAATGATTTCCAGGCTTTCAAATTATGTCTTTCAGATTTTGAGGATTTCAGGTTTTCAGGTTCTCAGATTATCATTTTGATTTCCAGGTTTTCAAGCTCGGTCTTTCAGATTTTTAGATTCTAATGATTTCAGGTATTTGGGTTCCCAGATTGCCAAGTTGATTTCCAGGTTTTCAAATTCTCTATTCTTTAGATTTTCTTCTTTTGATCATTTTAACTTATTCAGTTCTCAGATTATCAGGTTGTCAAATTGATTTTCATGTTTCAAGGCTTTTGAGACCTGATTTTTGACGATTTCAGGTTTTCAGGAGCACACATTGTCAAAATGAGTTCCAGGGTTTCAAATTCTCTGTATTTCAGATTTTGATGATTGCAGGTTTTCAAGGTCCGAGATGTTTAGGTTTTCAGGTTCTCACATTGTTAAGTTGCTTTTGCGGCCTCTGTTTATCAAATGTCCAGGTTGTCAAATCCATTGTTCCATTTTCAGGAACTAAGACTTTTAGGCTTTCAGGTCCTCAGATTGTCAGTTTGATTTCCAGGTTTTCAAGCTCGGTCTTGCAGATTTTTAGGTTCTAATGATTTCAGGTATTCAGATTCCCAGAGTGCCAGTTAATTTCCCGATTTTCAAATTCTCTGTTCTTCAGATTTTCTTCTCTTGATCATTTTAGGTTATTGAATTTTCAGATTTTCAGGTTGTCGAATTCATTTTCATGTTTTCAGGCTTTTGGGACCTGATTTTTATGTTTTCCCCTATTGTCAAGATGATTTCGAGATTTTCGAGTTCTCTGTCTTTCAGGTTTTCATTAGCGCAAAATGGCCAAATGATTTCCAGGCTTTCAAATTATGTCTTTCAGATTTTGAGGATTTCAGGTTTTCAGGTTCTCAGATTATCATTTTGATTTCCAGGTTTTCAAGCTCGGTCTTTCAGATTTTTAGATTCTAATGATTTCAGGTATTTGGGTTCCCAGATTCCCAAGTTGATTTCCAGGTTTTCAAATTCTCTGTTCTTCAGATTTTCTTCTTTTGATCATTTTAACTCATTCAGTTCTCAGATTTTCAGGTTGTCAAATTCATTTTCATGTTTCAAGGCATTTGAGACCTGATTTTTGACGATTTCAGGTTTTTAGGAGCACACATTGTCAAAATGATTTCCAGGGTTTCAAATTCTCTGTCTTTCAAATTTTGATGATTTCAGGATTTCAAGGTAAGAGTTTTTTAGGTTTTCAGGTTCTCAAATTGTTGAGTTGCTTTTGCGGCCTCTGTTTATCAAATCTCCAGGTTGTCAAATCCATTGTTCCATTTTCAGGAACTAAGACTTTTAGGTTTTAGGTCCTCAGATTGTCAGTTTGATTCCCAGGTTTTCAAGCTCGGCCTTGCAGATTTTTAGGTTCTAATGATTTCAGGTATTCAGATTCCCAGATTGCCAGTTAATTTCCCAATTTTCAAATTCTCTGTACTTCAGATTTTCTTCTTTTGATCATTTTAGGTTATTGGATTCTCAGATTTTCGGGTTGTCAAATTCATTTTCATGTTTTCAGGCTTTTGGGACCTGATTTTTATGTTTTCCCGTATTGTCAAGATGATTTCGAGATTTTCAAGTTCTCTGTTTTTCAGGTTTTGACGATTTCAGGTTTTCATTAGCGCAGAATGGCCAAATGATTTCCAGGTTTTCACATTATGTCTTTCAGATTTTGAGGATTTCAGGTTTTCAGGTCCTCAGATTATCATTTTGATTTCCAGGTTTTCAAGCTCGGTCTTTCAGATTTTTAGATTCTAATGATTTCAGGTATTTAGGTTCCCAGATTCCCAAGTTGATTTCCAGGTTTTCAAATTCTCTGTTCTTCAGATTTTCTTCTTTTGACCATTTTAGGTTATTGATTTCTCAGATTTTCAGGTTGTCAAATTCATTTTCATGTTCAGCTTTTCAGGAGCACATAGTGTCAAAATGATTTCCAAGCTTTCAAGTTTTCTGTCTTTCGATTTTGATGATTTCAGGTTTTCAAGGTCCGAGATTTTTAGGTTTTCAGGTTCTCATATTGTCAAGTTGCTTTTCAGGCTTTTACGGCCTCTGTCTTTCAAATTTCTAGGTTGTGAAATCCATTGTGCCGTTTTCAGGACCTAAGACTTTTAGGTTTTCAGGTCCTTAAATTGTCAGTTTGATTTCCGGGTATTCAAGCTCGGTCTTTTAGATTTCTAGGTTCTAATAATTTCAGTTATTCAGGTTCTCAAATTGCCAAGTTAATTTCCAGGTTTTCAAATTCTCTGTTCTTCAGATTTTCTTCTTTTGATCATTTTAGGTTATTCACTTCTGTTTTTCAGTTTGTCAAATTCATTTTCATCTTTTCAGATTTTTGGGTCCCCGATTTTTAGGTTTTCACTTTCTCACATTGTCAAGTTACTTTCACGGTTCTAAGGCCTCTGTCTTTCAAATTTCCAGTTCTGATGTTTTGAGGTTATTGAATTCTCAGATTTCCAGGTTGCCGAGTTCAATTTCACTTTTTGAAAGCTCAATTTTTTAGGTTTTGAGATTCTGTTTGTCAAATTGATTTCGTTTTTTTTTCTTTTTTCCATATATTATGTAGTCGTTGTAATTTGAGGCTTCATAAAAATTGACTTGAAATTGACAATCCAAACACTCAGTGTCGAACCTCAATACGTATGAATTAAGAAAAGACACGGGTTTCATTTTTCAAGACCACCTTACAACCTTTTTATTTTTCGATTATAATAATAATTATTATTTTCTCATCCCTTCAACTAGTTTTTTATTGTTTTTTGATTTCCTTCCGACCTTTGTTAGTCTCACTTCTTGGTTTTTATATAATTATGTATATACATACAATGCAATTTGAAAAGGTATCTAATGTTAACTGTCATTTGTTAAAAAAATATCCTTAAGAAGAAAAACAAATATATTCATTATAAACTGTGTTTACAATGTTTTTTTTCTTCGTTTTGTGAAACACATAACGGTATACAACTAAATATACACATATTTCCGCATTGTATTTCGAACCTAACCTCAAAATTTGTGTTTTTTCTCATTTTGCGTGAACGAATACAAAAAATATGCGCTATCAGTTTTCAGGGGCTCGTACTCGTTTGCAAGACTCGGCTCCGGCTGGTGTCTTAACAGCGCACTTCTATCGAAATTATTTGATGCCAATCCGTTCAAATCGGGCAAGATTCAGCGTTCTTTATTCCGTATTATTTGTGCTTTATGTTTTTTTTTTAATCCTATTTTATCGAACTTATTTTTTTCTTTAGTGTTCTATATTGTCTTTGTTTTGTAGTCTCCATCCGTTGTATTTTGTACATTTTTTCCTTATATTTTTAATTTTCCATCCTTCGTTATTTATTCTTCATATTTCCTTATTCATTCCTTGTTCTTCTTTTATTGATAATATGTGTTTTGTGTAGCATTTTTCCTTTTTTTTCATATAGTTGTTGCAATTTACTGTTTAATGACTCACAAATGCTCAATGTCAAACCTCAATTTGACAAAGATGACGAATTAAACTCGTCTGTATATAATACACATTTCGACACTTTTGTCAACATTCGCGAGATTTGATCTTTGTTCTAAACTATAATTTTTACACGCAAAAGTAACTTTTTTTTTAAATTTTGATATTGCTAAGTTTATTTATTTATTTTTCTATTTGAATATATTTTGATATATGTACATAAAACCAATCAGATAGAAGCCAACAGACATTGGAAAGGGGCCATTTAATTAATTAATTAATTACTTTTTTTACATTTTTAGCGCCCCCTTCCGCCTTGTGAGATTTGATGAGATTAAAAGTTGACGTGAGAATAGCGTAGACATATACATAGCATATTATAATACATAACAGACGTGGATAAAAAAGAAGAAATATATGGCAAAAAGAAACATTGAATACAGAACAAGTTAAAAAAAGTTAAAATAAATAGAAATAAAAAACATATGCATAAAAAATAATAATAATAATTAGTTATGTTTAGTTAGTTTATGTTTTTTTTTTTGTTAAATTTACTGTCTCTAGTAGTCCTTTCGACCATTTTCTCATTTTTTACTTACAATTAGTCAATAATTTGGCACTCCCCTACCTCTTTGAGTGTAATTCTGCTCAATATTTTGGCCATTTTTTACTCTTAATATCGGGTCTTCATAAATGATTCATGATTCGTACACGCATGATAAAAATTTAAAAATTGCGACTACAAATCAAAACAGTACCAAAGTTGATTGACGTTTACTTTTACATTGCCTCTCTGATTTATAATCTCCATTATATTGGAAGACATTAGCTTCGTGAATTAATAACGTGCATTCGAATGTTGATTTCCGTTATTGATTTAACGTTAATTTGCATGAGAAAGCTCGAGCTCCGGACAATCGGAACAGTTTGATAATAGAAAAGACACAGTGGGTGAGTAACGAAATTAAATTTAGCATCCGGTAGTACAGAGCTAGGCTAAAAAGTACGACAATGTAGTGAGTTTAATGTTCCAGCAGTAATTTGTTCTCGCTGTTCTTTTTAATGAAGAGCATGGCTCGTGCATGTGGTCAAAGAGTTGATCGATGTAAGTAAATGTCGCCTAATGATACCAATTTGTGCTTGTACACACTTCAAAGCAATTTTCAGAGAGGTGCCTGTACAGGATATTATTTTAATAGCAAGCATCGTTTGCTAATTTAAAATATCCGGCCGGAGGAAATAAAACAACCATTGTTAGGAGGAAAATACGGAAGGATTCAGACCTGGTCTTTTTTTGAATAATTAATTTGGGCATTTATAACAATTACTGCTTCAAGATTGCAACAACAATTAATTTAGTCGTTAATTTATTCTTAAACACAAAAAAATAATGTAATGACAAAATGAAAATCAGCTCTTTTTATTTCGATGTCTAATAAAAATCAATTAACTTTGTCAATTGTCGCGTAATGAGTCCATATTGAAATTGTTTCCAGTTACTAACTTCGTTTAGGGTAGAAGACAATTTGTAGTTCTTTAATCATGATTTCAAATAGAGAAGTTCCGAGAAAATACATGTATATAATGTCATCCAACAGCAATTGTGCTTGCATTATTCCCTATATTAAATTTTTTGCATGTTTACTAAAATATAGCACAATAGCACAATAGCACAATAGCAAGCGAGAAGTTTGGAGATACAATTATTGTCAAATTCAGATTAAATTAATTTGACAATTTTGAAAACAACTATTTTCAAAGTACGGAATGAAATATGGTTTCTATGGTTTCTTTTATCTAGAATCCCATTGATTACTTACCGAATACGTGCTGTAAGTAATTTTCAGAAAAACAATTTTCTATGTAGTTATATTCGGCTTATATCGACTGTCAACAATAGGAAAACTAAATAGGGTCGAGGCAAAGGGGCAACCGTCGACCTGCCATCAGCTTGCCCCAAAAGCAAGCGTTGCATCTATAACACATCAACATAACAGCGCATTCGTGGATGGGTTTCTCGATGGAAAGCCATGTTTGCTGCTGGTGGATACAGGAGCGACGAAGACGATTGTAAGGCCCAACGTTTTACACACCGACAAGGACATACTACCCATACAAATTGGAGACTTTGTACCGCTACTGGGGATTCGGCTACCACCCACGGAGAAGTCAACGTCATTATCACAATTGGGAGTACCGCTTTCCACCACAAGGTACTGGTAGCGAATATCCAGGATGAGGTAATACTTGGAATGGACATTCTGGGCAGTAAGGTCTGCGGATTAGACTTCGAACGTGGCACGTTGAAAATAAATGGAGAAGAGGTCGTACAACACCAAATTAATGAGGAAGCCATTCGTGTGATTTTGACTGAAGACACTTCAATACCAGAACGGAGTGAAATGATTCTGGAAGCTCGGGTGGATCACAAAGATGGAGAGAGAAACATCATGATGTTTGAACCCAGATTTAGTGACAATGAGATAGGACGAGGATTGGTACTAGGCAAAAGTTTGTTGCATAAGTCTGGTATAGTACCAATAAGAGTGATGAATGTAAACTTCTACGCTCTGACCCTGAAGAAAGGCACTGTATTAGGGTATTGTTCTCCTATTTCATCCATCATCCGCCAAATAAGAATCACTGAAGAGCCACAGAAGAGGATTGCACCCGAACTAGTTAACCTGGTCAAGACATCGTCGAGGGAACTTAATGACAACCAAAGGAAGCAGCTCAAAGTACCCGTAAGCCGTTATCAGGACATCTTCGATACCGGGAAGGGTAAAAGAGGCAGAACCGACGTCATTAAGCATCAGATCAACACTGGGGATGCGTGCCCGGTTAGACAGCCTGCTAGAAGACTACCTCTTGCCAAGAAGGAAGAAGCTGACAAGATCATTCGGGAAATAGAGTAAGAAGGAGTGATTGAACCATCGAGCAGTCCATGGGCCTCGCCTGTTGTTCTAGTAAAGAAAAAGGATGGATCAATTAGATTCTGTGTGGACTATCGTCAACTGAACAACGTGACGAAAAAGGACAGTTACCCACTCCCCCGAATTGATAATACCCTCGATACCTTGGCGGGTTCGAAGATTTTCTCGACTTTGGACTTAAAAAGTGGTTACTGGCATGTTGAATTGGCACCTGGAGACAAAGAGAAAACAGCATTTACCGTTGGCACAGGCCTGTGGCAGTTTACTGTAATGCCGTTTGGCCTTTGCAATGCTCCTGCAACTTTTGATTAATATAGATAGATAACTAAGATTAATGGAGACGGTGTTGAAAGGATTATCGTGGAAAACTTGCCTAGTGTATCTGGATGACATCATTGTGGTCGGAAAATCATTCGAAGAGCACGTGAAGAATCTAGAGGAAGTGTTTCAACGCCTTCGAAATTCTGGACTGAAGCTTAGTCCGAAGAAATGCCACTTGTTTAGAAAAGAAGTGCAATATCTAGAACATGTAGTCTCAAGTCAGGGTGTCGCCGTCGACGAGCAGAAGGTCAAGGCCGTGAAGGAATGGCCCACGCCTACAAAAACGCACGACTTGCGCAGTTTTCTCGGTTTATGTACTTACTACCGCTGGTACGTACCAGGATTCGCCAACATTGCTAAACCGTTGACTAAGCTAACTGAGGGCGAAAGAAGGTTCTAATGGGACGACGATTGCAAAGAATCGTTTGGCCTGCTGAAAAACGCACTGATCAATGCACCGATTTTGAGTTATCCGTTGCCACAAGGAGAGTTTGTGTTAGACACAGATGCTAGCAACGTGGGAATAGGCGCTGTGTTGTCCCAAATACAGGAGGGGCGAGAGTGTGTCATTGGTTACTTCAGCAAAACCTTGTCAAAGCCAGAACGAAATTATTGCGTCACTAGACGAGAACTGTTGGCAGTTGTGAAGTCCGTGGAGCACTTCTATAAATACCTCTACGGAAGAAAATTCTTGTTGAGTACGGATCATGCAGCGTTGAAGTGGCTTCTAAACTTCAAGAATCCCGAAGGACTGCAAGAGTTCGACTTTGATACGGTACATCGTGCTGGTATAATCCATCAGAACGCCGATGCGCTATCGCGAAGACCAGAAAACTGCAGTCACTGCCGACGTGCTGAGGATAAGGACCTCTCCGTTCGAAGGACGAAAGTTATAAACGAACGCTGGCGCCCTGAAAGGATTCGAGAAAACCAGGAGAACGACCCGGACTTGCTGTTGGTACTAGGATGGAAGAACAAAGACCGGAGACCGACGTGGGAACAAGTTGCGCAATACTCACCCAGTGTGAATTCGTATTGGGCTCAGTGGAACTCCATTGTCGTAGAAGATGGGGTCTTGAAACGCGTGCTAGAAAAACTTGAGGGTCAAATAGAGAAGAAACAACAGCTGTTGATCCCCAAAAACAGAATTCCGAAAGTTCTGGAGGAACTCCATTGTGGAGTAACAGGTGGACACTTGGGAGTGTCAAAGACCCTTGGGAAGCTGCAGGAAAGGTTCTACTGGGTGAACTGCAAGGAGGATGTTAAGGAGTGGTGTAAGAAATGTGCAACTTGTGCCGCAAGTAACGGTCCTCAAAAACGCAGGAAGGCTCCGATGAGACAATACAACGTGGGTAGTCCATTCGAAAGAGTTGCTGTAGACATTGCTGGTCCGTTACCCCAAACAGATGACGGAAATAAGTACATTGCTGTAGTCATGGACTATTTCAGCAAGTGGGTGGAAGCATATGCCATACCGAATCAGGAAGCTGCCACAGTTGCCGATGTAATTGTGAAAGAGCTTATCTGTCGATTTGGTGTGCCGTTGGAACTACATTCCGACCAAGAAAGAAACTTTGAATCCGCCTTGTTTCAGAAGATGTGCAGCACTTTGAATATTCGGATAACAAGAACAACACCGCTTCACCCGCAGTCTGACGGAATGGTGGAACGAATAAACAGAACGATAAATCGATACTTGTCCAAAGTCGTCTATGACCATCAAAGAGACTGGGATCGCTACCTTCACCTGTTCCTCATGGCATACCGATCATCCGTTCATGAGTCAACCGGACAGACACCAGCTAGCATAGTGATGGGTCGCGAATTACGTCTTCCTTGCGAATTGCGATTTGGGTGCCTACCGGGTGATGACCTAGCTGGTGACGACGATGTCACCGAACTGCGAAGAAGGATGGAAGACATTCACTATCGGACACGCCTAAACATCCAGAGTGCTAGCGATTAGATGAAGGATACCTACGACATCAATGCTGACAGAGGTGGATACCAGCCAGGCGACTTGGTGTGGTTGTACAACCCACAACGACGCTGGGGTTTGTCTCCGAAGTTACAGTCTTCTTGGGAAGGACCGTACGAAGTTCTTAACCGAATTAATGATGTCGTTTACCGCATAAGAAAAAGTCCAAACGGAAAACCAAAGATAATCCACTTTAATCGTCTGTCACCATACCATGGAACCAACGAGGACCGTCAGCTAGGAGAGCAGGTGCGCCAATTGATGCCTGTGGAAGTACGTCAAGATCTGGACATGTCGAAAAGAATCGCCACTGTGTTCAAAAGGAAGTTTGGTAGACTCGACGAGCTTCGGAAGCAAAACCCACAAGTTGGAGGGTTATTATGTCTGGCAGGCACTCGGCAGAATTCAAGAAGGAACATCTTCTATCTGGTCACGAAACAATTCACGTTCGAGAAGGCTACCTACCAAAATGTTTGGGATAGTTTAAGTGTGTTAAGAGAAACCGTCCTCTCCCAGGGTATCACCAAAGTAGCAATCCCGAAGATCGCCTGTGGATTTGATTGCTTGGATTTAAGGCTAGTCCGAAGTATGTTGGAATTGCTCTTTCGTTTCACGGGAGTGGAGATCTTAGTGCATTGCTACAACCCAAAAAGGCCAACGAACTGGAAGACTGTCGATTGTTACTTCCATAGAACGTCTGGGTGCAGAAAAGGAGCAACCTGCAGGTTTCGCCACTATGAGACTGCTTTGACGTTTCGGGACGAAACATCTTTAAGGAGGGGGCAGTGTGACGTTCTCGAAGAATTGCGGCGTGATGATTTCATCGCGAATATTCTAGGTTAATATTCTAGTCAAGTTCTCCGCCCGATTCTCGGCGAATCCATGCGACTAACCTACTTAATCCGTGTGACTGTTAAAATAAATAATTGTGCTGCTATAACTGTAAATAGTCTAGTGTTAAAATAGTCATCAATAGTTTTGTGAACCCGTAAACCCTACAATATATTTGTAAAATTTCTGGTAGTACTATACCTACTCGTATGAGGCGACATTGAGGACGGTCCTTCATACTTCTTCTTTGAGATGACATATTATGATTGGGTTTTAGTAGCAGAAGAAAGAGTCGTTATACCTACTGTTAGAAAACATTGTGTTGTTCAGCTTTAAAAAATATGCGTATATATCGGTAAACGTTATACTGACCTGAGTGGTTATTCTGTAAGGATACGTTAAAATTTAACGTGTGGGTTAAAATTTTAGTATTTGACGGTATATTGTATTCTGTACCTCAAAATTTAACGGTACCGCTAAATTGCTAATTTTTAACCACTATGGTTAAAATGTTCGTGAAATTTCTGAATCTGTCAGCACGGACCAATGAAATTTATAACACGACAATAACTTCAAACTGTTTAGAGCTGTCGCATTTTGTGGATTTTTAAAAGGAAGTAAATAGGGTGGTGAGTTGCAGTGATAGTGTTGTTTTTATTATCTTATTGGATAAACGATTTCGGAAAACATGAGTGCGCCAAAGGGCTCACGAATGACCAAAAATCAAAAAGAGCGACTGATCAATTTTCTGGAAAGGAATAAAGTGCTGCTGGTTACAAAAGTCAATCCCATCGAGCTTAAGAAATACAAAGATACGTGGACGCAGCTGGCCAATGAATTAAATAATGTACCAGGACCCAACAAGACGGTTGCTGAATGGAAATTGGTAAGTATTTGCCGTGCAATAGACTGTGACAGTTGGTATTCTGTTGATATGCGTTGAAGTTAATTCCTTGGAAAATAAAGAAAATATTTGTGCATGCCTGTTTTACCTATTCATTTATATAATTATTACAAATTATTTTAAAAATTACAGGCATTTAATGAATTAAAGAATAATACAAGGGCAAAAGCAAGAAAATTGCATGTTGAAGGAACTGGTACAGGAGGGGGCCCCAAATCTGTTAAGCCTCTCTCTGATTTAGAAGAGAGGTTATTAGCCCTTTTATCCAATGTTTGCGTTACTGGGGTGCTTGGTGTAGGGGAAGCAGGAATAGGGACTTCGAGTATGGATGTTGAAAGGGTGGACAATGAAGAAAGTGACATTATAAATGAGGTAAGCTAGCTTTCACTCGTTTCATTGTTTTGAAGACATGACCTTTGTAGGAAATTATACAAGAACATTGGCAGCTCTTCCCTACTGTACAAAAAGAAAATGTTCTGAACCAAGTAACAACTCCACAAAGTTTAAAATTAACGAAGTCAAAGGTGCCACACAAAAAAATTGAAAAGAGGCTTCTAAAAAAGAACAACAATATTGAAATGTTAGCACAAGGCCATGAACAATGTCTTAAAAGATTGACAGAATCACACTATTGTATGGCAGCGTCCATAAATAAATTGGCTTCTTCTGTGAGAAGATTTACAAAAAGAAAGAATTCTTCAGCAGTATTTAATTTGAGATTCAATTAATCTGTATTATCATTATTTAGTACATAAAATGTGTTCTGATAATGTTCTCTCTTATTCTTCTACCTTCATTAAACCAATCATTATTTTGGTTTTGCATTGCTCCATTATCTCTAGCAGGTTGTGGTGGTAGATCCTCATTGTTTTCAGGCATAGGCACATTGAATGTGCGGCACATATTGTGGAGAACACAACAACTGTAGATTATTTTTGCGGCTCTTATTGGATTGTAAGAAAGTGCTCGATGACCATGTACACATCTGAAACGCCCCTTTACCATTCCATTTACGTGTTCAATGATAGTCCTTGTGTGTGAGAGGGATGTATTATATCTCGCTTCAGGTGAACCATCTGGGGCATTCGGACAAGGTACTAGCAACCATGGTTCGAGAGGATAACCGCTGTCACCTAAGAAATGATCCCTTTTGCCATCTTCAACATAACCTCTTTGCATGATCCTTTTTACTCCTGACATTTGCCATATAACAGCATCATGGACTGATCCTGGGAAGCGGGCGTTTACATTGAGAATTTTTCTGTCTGAGTCGCAAATTATTTGAATATTTATTGCATAAAAATTCTTCCTACAATAATTTGTGTGACCAGGATAGACAGGATGTTCTGATGGCGGGGCCATTATTCTTATCAATGTGCCATCAATAATTCCAATTAAATCAGGGAACTGCGGATTTAACTCACTAAATCCCCCCTTGACTCTATTTATATCTACATTTAAAGTTGGAAATTTTATTCAGACATTAAGTAAATTATTCACAATGCAGTTTGTTACTTCCGATATACATCTGCTTACTACTGGCTGACTTTGTGCTATTGTAAATCCATGACCTGTGCCCTCTTGATAGCCCCCTTGGTCGAAAAAGTGCAAGGCTGTTAAAACTCGCAAGTGTACTGGCACTCTAGTTACTCTTCTAGGTTCTTGCAAATGAGGCATCAAACTCTGTATTAAAGACTGTGCACAAAATTTGTTCAGTCTAAATAATTTCAGAAATAGATCGTTTGGAAGATTAAATGGATTACTAACGTCACGAAGATGCCTTCTGGTGACTCTGACTTCTCTCCTTTAATAATAGACGTATTGAACAATTGTGCAAGGAAATACTTATATTCTTTACCTTTGTCGTCTGTTGGCTACCTGATCGACGATAACCAGGTGAAAAAGTCCATCCATTGCCATCACCAGTCCCCTAACAGCAGATTTAATAATTTTCACACGTAGTCTTTCGGAGCCGTCAAAATCTACTATTTAAACTGTCATTTTAACTGTACGGTTAAATTTTTGACGGTTTTAGGACCATACAGAATGCAATTTTTAAAGTAACGACCGCCAAAATTTTAACCATACTCTAAATTTTAACGTATCCTTACAGAATAACCACTGTAGTAAGTAAATATTTCCAAGCATCCTTTAAAAACAAAAATAAACGCCTCACTTTCCTGTCGTAAAATTGACTAGAAAATGGATTTTCCCTGTCTTGGTGTTGATTTTTATACTGCAAATGTGTAACTCATATAGCTAAAAAATGACAAATTTGTAATGCATCTCTTACTCCATAAACACTTCGCTCGTAATTATTATATCAAAACAATACTGACAAATCGATCTCAATGTTTCATGATAATATATTGTGCTTATTGTTGCTTTGCAAATTGCAGGCTATATGCGCTCACCTTTCTCACAGGTGTTTGTTTATAAATAGCTCGTATCGCGTAAAGTATCGGTCCACTCCTCCACATGCAAACGATCGGTCTGGGAATGATTTACGCCCCCATCCACAAGAATAAAACCAAACAAGAAATAGTATACGACCACTGCTATGGAACGGACATAAATTCACTGAACGTTTCTGGCCGTTTGGCGTTTGAGAAATAAAGTTTTATAAAAGTGAGATGCAAATTCAAATATACGATCTCCATTGGAATTTTATACCGGATAGATATATGGACAGGGCAAAAAAATATACATCTGTTTACCATTTGGTCGAAATATCGAGGGCTGTGTTTGAGGAAGCAATTTATGGGCGACCGACGGCCGATTGTAAATCTTATCGTTGTTTTTCGTCTTTTTTAAATAACAGACGGGAACGTGCCGAGGACACAATGTGAACAATTAGCTGCAGGAATCGCACTCGCCGAGCCCCTCCTAATGTTTGATATTCAGAGCGTTTCCTCCAATTTAAATCATGGAGATAATAAATCGAGTTTGGAACAAGTGGAAGTGGCACGTGGTGAGATGTTAGTATAACGAATAAATGGCAGTTCGCCGAGACGGCAAATATGCTTTGGTAGGTAAATTTAAACAAAAAGAAACGACTTTAGTCTTTAAACTTAATTGTTTATTCTGGGAACGCATCAAATTTGAAATCAAAAATTTGGAATTCAATTTTAGAAACAAACCCAAAAAATTAATACCTCACCCTGAAAAATGTTTGTATTAGATTTATTCCAAAGTGGATTCATCACCGCCTTAACATAAAGATAAATACAGATCTGTTTCAAATCCAACACTCGAAACAATTTTCACTTTTTGTGCCATCACAGTGCCTATACCGTGTTCTTTGTTCTTGAAAGCTACATACGCCCTCGAAATCAAATTAGGCCTAAACGAAAAGAATACAACTACTTCTCTCTCCTCCACTCTTTCGCCCTCTCATCTCCTTATCGAACGTGCGCCACTGTTTATTCTGCAAATGTTCCGTTAAATGCTAGGCAAATACATCTACGAGGGATAATTCAATTGAACGGACCTACTGACAGCTTAACTCTCTGTTTGTCTCCCACTATTCGATATGACAACTTTCAATTCGTCACCTGGCTTCTTGCATCTAAAGCCGCGATATGGGAGTAAAACCGAATCGAATGTCGTCACGTAAAACGGCGTCAGGCCCCCTCTAAGTCTAAGTAATTTCCGAAACTTTACATATCCGATTTCAAAAATTCTTTCACCAGTATTTAGAAGGGATTTTTAGGGTGGGCATAAGCTGTATATTATCCCGTTAAGGCGACACTCAAGCGCCTCAAAAAATATCGTTTTAAAGGTGTACGAGAAAATGATTTAAGAAGTTAATTTGAACAAAGAGGACATAATTTTTTGTTACATGTATTCCTCTAATATGTGGCTAGAGTGCTATGGAGAGATTTGTTTAAATTTTGTAATTTCAGCTTTGCAATAAGCAGATAAAAAATGCATAAGTTTGCAGATAAATTACGCGTGTTAAGAAACTTGAATTAAAAAAAAAGCTTCATAGCAACCTCGGCTGATTATTGTTCTTTAATTTCACCAAAATTTGTTATCAGAAACCCGATTTTAAATTCAGGAAAGTTTGTAAAGTAAACCTCTGTAACCCTTATTTTACGAATTTTTGCCGACCTGGCTGCGGATGCATTATTTTTTCTCCACGTAGTCCCTGTCCCCGTAAATCTTTGAACGCCGAACAGGAAATCGGCTGCGTCGAAAGGCACAGAAGTATCAAGTTGCAACTTTTTATCTCTCCGAATTAGTTTGTATGGTCATTTAAGTCGTTTGTGTGATCGTTTACTGTTGTGCAATGGCAAAAGGCGACAGAAATTTGAAAAAAAAACCGACACTTAGTGGCTTTAGAAAAAGCAGAAAATTGTTACTGAAAAGAATTAGACATGTAAGGTTAGTATTGCTCATATTCCATCTTTTCAACCTTTTCTTTGCTGAAAACTCAGTTATTTTAATCTCTGTTTATAACAATAACACTGTAAAACGGATTGGAGAGGTAACAAACATTTTGTATGGTTATCAAATTACTTATATTCCCCTTATATTCTTGCAGTTTTTGCCGTCGATACGATAGTCGTAATCAGGGTGAATTATGTAACGATGGGACGATGAAATTGTTCGAAAATACTTGTGAGTAATTTATTCTCACTAACATGGTCCTAATTTTTAATTTTAATAAATAATTTTTAATAAAGTAACTATGTATTATAATATAGAAAACAATTAACAAATTTCGTATTATCTATAGTCATCTGGAAACCTGGGAACAAAAAGTTCATTGTTCATTTAGGGAAAAAACTCTCGGACAAGAAATTTTTTATTACACACACATATCCTTCAATTTTTTTCTGTCATCTTTGAAGTAATTAGGATGTCATTTTTTTAAATGACAACTCCCAATGTTTTTGGAAGATTTGAAAACTTCATGTATTTCTAAAAACAAAAGTATGACCTTGAACTTGAAATTTTTCGAAAGAAGCCTTTAAAAGTTGAGAAAAAAAAACAGTGATTCACTTTCTATGATAATTTTATTGAAAACTGGATATGCGCACTGTATAATAAAAATACAATGTTGTGCGTTGGTAAGCGCATCACTTGAGAATGGCTGGACCGATTTGGCTATTATTTTTACATATTCCTAATAATACAATTGAAAGAAATATTGGATAAGTTTCCCAGAAAACTGGATAATTCGGGGAAAACTGAGTGCTTTTTTCTATTCCAGTCTAAATCTATATCATAAAAATTAAAAATAAATTATAGCTATTTATTACACTAGTGTCTTATAAGGCAAATAAGTCACGAAAGAAATGTTTAGCCACCAGAGCTTGCTCGAGTAGCTAATTTTTTTTGAGTGACTTATTTGCTGTTAAGACACGTGTGTGATACATTGGTTTATCCAACACCCTCTTCTGTAACAGTTTTTGAACATTCTTCAAAACACAAAAAATTTTGACGTTCATTAAAGTTGACGTTCAAAACTGTTGGCTTATGAACTGGTTGCTATGACAAATTAGAAAAACGATGAATTATTTTTTCATAAGTCACATGTGTCTTATAGACCTCATAATCCATTCATGACTATGACTACATAATAAACAAGTGTTGGATAAAAATACAATTACATTTCTTTTTACTTTTGTATTGTTTCGCGATCTGTAAAAACAAATGAATTTATTAAAAATTGGACAGGACGTCTGTCCGTCAGCTAGTTTCGAATAAAAACATAAAAGTCACAAACATTCGTATTTTTCCAAATTCAGCGTTATAATTATAAATAACTGAGTTTTGAACAAAATCAAAATCTTTTCTTATATATGACCGTTCTAGGACTAGTTCCATCGTAACTGGGGAAAGCAACCCTTCTACGTCTAATACCTTTGCATGTGAGGAAAACAATGCTTCTACGTCTGGTACTTTTCTAACTGAGAAAGACACTATCTCTATTGTCAGAGAGGAAGACAACCTTCCTGCGACGAATAACGGTGTACGAGCTGAAGATACAGTCAGTTACAAACCTAGTGGTAGACGTATAGTGCATTTAAAATCGTTTTTTTGATAATATTTGTCAATTTAAACATCATGGACTCTTCAAATGCAGTGCAGAAAATCTATCCATTACAAAAGAACAACGAATTGGTCTGACAAGTAAATTATTTGTTGAATGTTTGATTTGTAAGGCCACATCTATAATATCTACAGAAGATGAGTATTCCACTAAATTTGACATAAATAAATCTGCAGTACTAGGAACAATTTGCACCGGTGGAGGGTATGCACAACTTGAGGAATTGATGGGCTTTTGTGATATACCATGCATGAGTTTCCAAACTTTTTCCACTGCACAGGACGACATTGCGCCTCATATACATAAAAGTGCGTACAAATTGATGGAAGAAGCTGGAAAGGAAGAAGCTCGTTTAGCAAAAGAACTTGGAGAGATAGATAGTGACGGTATACCAAAAATCACTGTCGTTGCTGATGGAGCTTGGCAGGCGTTCTTATAAATCCAATTACAACGCTGCCTCAGGTGTCGGTGTAATAGTTGGCTACCGTACAAAAAAAATATTGTACCTTGGCATAAAGAACAAATTTTGTTACACATGTGCTCGGACAGAAAATAGAAAGGTCGAAGTCGGACACCATAACTGTTTTAAAAATTGGAATAAAACATCTACTTCAATGGAAGCGGAAATTATTGCAGAAGGTTTCAAATGCAGTGTGGATATGCATAATTTGAAATTTGCTTTTCTGATTGGTGATGGTGACAGCAGCGTGTGTAGAAAACTAAAGGAGGCTAGACCATACGGTAACACACTGGTTCATAAAATTGTAGGAACCATTTATTGAGGAACTTCTGTAACAATTTAAAAGATGCGGCTTCAAAAAGGGTAAGTTCTAAAAGACAAATTGTAAGTGTTGCACAAAGAGACAATTTGAAAAACAACATCAGGCGATTTCGATCCGCAGTTCAGTGTGCGGTAAAATATTGAGTGAATGAAGATTGCGACCATGAAGAAAAAGTTTTAAAACTTCGTGAAGATATTGTAAATTCCGTTTACCACATTTTTGGCGATCACAAGAACTGTGCTGCATATTTTTGTACAAAAGACAGGACGGAAAAAAATTGGATCGGAGAAATGAGAAACAGTGGATTGTTACAAGACCTTGAAATTATTCTACAAAGATTGGTTCATCATGCTGATAGCCTTCTTTCAGATATGGACAACAACTCAGCCGAATGCTATAATTCAGTTGTGGCCAAATTCGTTGGGGGAAAAAGAATAAATTTTTAAATACAGGAAACGTTACGTACGGAAAATTGTTCGTAAACAGTTGTTTCCGGATAAATCAAAAAGAAAATTTAAAAGACCTGCTACAGTCGATACAGATTACGGTCCTGATGCTGCTCTTCTACCTGCTGAATTGCCAACAGATTATGAGCAACAGAAAGAAATAATTCTATCGACTCTTCAAAAAACCACTGAAGAAATTGGGCAACTGGAACGTAAAACTGTAGGACAAAGCTCAAATCGTCTTTGGAAAGAGGAACGCCATCATCGTTTAACAGCCTCAAGCTTTGGAAAAATCTGTAAACAACGCATTTCGACGTATTGTGCAGCAACTGTTCGAAATCTGTTGTACTCTTCGTTTTACGGAGGCGCTGCCACAGATTGGGGAACTACACATGAAAATGTTGCTATACGTGAGTTCGAGGAAAAATTTGATCTGCATGTAACAACAGCAGGATTGGTTGTTGATGCGGATCATGGATTTCTAGCTGCATCTCCTGACGGTTTCATTGGACATAGTGGTCTTATTGAAATTAAATGTCCATATTCTATAAGAAACATGTCTCCAAAGGAAGCAATAATTAATAAGAAATTAGCCTACTGTTGCTTCGAAAATAATATGATACATCTGAAACTAAATTCAGACTATTATTATCAGATTCAGGGTCAATTGCATATAACCGATCGTGAGTTTTGCTATTTTGTAATTTGGACACCTTTTGGAATGGAAATTGAAAAAATTCAGCGCAATGATGATTTCTGGGAGCAAAAAATGGAAGTTGCTCTTGTAGAGTTCTACCATAAATGCATGCTTCCTGAAATAATAGATCCTCAGCATCCCAAAGGTTTACCCATTCGAGACTTGCGGGAACGAAAAAAATAACACCTGATACTAATTTAAAAACTAGAAGAATGTTCTTAAATCCAAGTGGAGTAAATTTATATTATTTATTTATTAATTTATATTCTTTAAGGGCTGATGATGGCAGAAGTGTTCTGCCGAAACATGTTCCATTTATAATTTTACGCTGATTAAAGTTTGTGGAGTTCGACTTAGATATATTTAAATTTTTTTAATTTTTGATACTAATTTGACAAAAAATATGTAATCAAATATTGTATTTTATCAAAATCACTCTTCAAAAATGAGTTTTTCATTATGCTGCACCGAAAACGCCCACTTTCTGCGCTAGTTATGAGTACCGACAAGACCTCTTTCCTTTCCCGTGCACGCAATTAACATTCGTTGCCAAGGCACTGCTAAGAAAATTCAAAATGATATGTTAGTGTTAAGAATTTTAGAAATTAATGTAATTTTTTTCTAAATCAGGCGCCTGTTAACTACATTTATATTATTATATCTATGATTGTACAATAAATTGTAAGCGCCACCGATCTTGTGCGATATTTTTATAACAGTCTGGAAATACCAAGTAATAAATGTGTTTAATTTTCGGTATAAAATTTTATCTCCCCAATTCCCACAATTTTATTTTGGAGCAAATGTTAGTGGTTAGGTTGCATGTGTCCAGGGGTGTTTCAAACTTATTTTTCTTTCTAACTACTGAATTTTTTTGTATGTTCAATTTTGTGTGAAGGGAGACGTGCTCTTCATCTATGCATCCCCAAACATTGATCGATTAACGCGCCGGGTTTGTAGTACATATTTCACTATTTTTGATAAAAATTAATTAAATGTGAGAACAAGCTAATTTGTGCGTTTAGACATTACATTACATTTTTGTTCACATTTGAAAATGAGCATTCCTTGAAACAATCGGAAAGTCAGCCGTTGTTTATTTTCAGTTTTTAGGTTTTACGACTCAGCGCCAGCGGAGCAAAAGCGTTTTCAATAAAAAGATTATTCTATTTCATTATCAAACGCACATGGTCCACTGGATTGCGGCGCTTTATAATACGACAGAGATGTGGTGCTGTTCGGCTTGTATTCGACAAAAACAGCAAATTAGTGGGTCCGCCCCTAAGCCGACGTGTGTATCGCTTCATAGATGGATTTGAATTTGTGGATTTGCTTTGGTTTAGCCTTAAAATAAAAGGCTTTTCGTGGAGATCATTTTTCCAAAGTAAGTCGACGAAAAAACGTTTGAGCGACGAACGCTGCCTTAACGATAAGAGATAATATACGAATGCTTTCTATGGAAAAGTTGTAGAGCTTAAAAACGCCCAAAAAAAAAATCCGGGACGACATATATCTATATTAAAATTTTTCTGACGTTTGAAGAAAAAAATATATTAATTTATTTTATTAACAAAACTATGTTTTTATTTATTTTACTCCATATTTATTTATTGGTTTACTTTAATTATAAATTCGGCGTCCCGTCATGGCTTAATTTTTTTGCTATGTACACCATCAAAACAATTATCTTCACTACGGAGAGAGCATATTAGCAAACCATTTGTCCGACATAATAAACTTCCAAACGAAATAACTTTCACGTTCTCAATTTACAATTCGATTCCGGTTGATAATTTGTAAGGAGGGATCGGCTGTTGACTCGGATGGAATCTGAGAATCTATCAAAAGGTTATCGGATTTTCTAGATAACTGGCTCTTCGACTGATTCCAACGGCTGTTACATTCTGGATAGAACCATAATGGCATTAATTCGTCACGAAATTCCACCTTGAAAAGACAAATGTAGTTGGAATCGGATAGGATCTCTGTCTGGTAGAGACATTTGTAATACTTTACTCAGATGCTAGAGCGGAAGCCGTGAGCGATTTAAAAAAATGCAAGTGCAACAAGTGTCGTTGTCATAATATTTTCCATATGGAAAGTGAGATAAAGGTCAACTGAGAACATTTAAATTTACCTGATGATACTTAATTAGCATATAAACACTGCTATGTTCAGATTCCTCTCCAGTAAGTCTTTCGGCAAATCTGTCAAATTAACTACCGATATTTCGGCGTTTGCAGTGCGCAATAAATCCTGTGTATCTTGGATAACGATGTATAATCTGGTCCCCAATTAGGTTACTTGTCTTTATATGACAATATTTGTTAATTAACAATTGCGACTTGTCATATGGTAGATTCTCTGTCATATTTGCTAGACTGCCTCGTCAAGTGGTGTAATAATAATTTGGGTCACTAGGCCGGAAAATCCAATTTTGCAAGTTAATGTGAACAAAAAGTAAAAATCGATAAGATAATACAGAGAGATCGAAAACTAAATTAATCAAATTTTCCCTCGTAGCTTAATAGACTTATTTGATAAATTGACCGTGTTAACTTTGATATTTCATAAATAATTTTAAACTACGACAAACGGTTTTTTGTGCATGACCAACTTTAATTTATTTTAATCAGTTTTGTATGTTTGTACCTAAATTAAAATTATCTAAAACATTTATGTGGGTACATTATTGTTTGGTCGTCGAAAAAGTATAGCGTGCAACGCGTGTTGGAAGCACTTTTCTCACGTGTGTGGTTTACTTTAAAAGTTTTGTTTTTCGCACTAGTTGCACAATATACTATAGTAAGCGCGTGGACGACAATCAGACAACACTTGCATATCAATTAAATTAAATGTGATAAATTTTTATTTCGTTGCTACAGAGATTTGGAAATCGTGAAGAAATTTTACTTTTCATTACTTTCTATACAAGTGACATTGCACGAGTATTGAACAAAATTTTCTGTATTCAAGCAAAATGAGAAAAGACACGAATTAACATAAATTTCGAGGTTAGGTTTGAGCTTTAAATACTTTAAATACATAAGCGGAAAAGTTTATATATTTAGTTATATACCACTTTCTGGATTTCTTGATTACAAAACGAATACAAAAAATGATTTTTTTAAGCAACAACATTGTCTCGACCAGAAATTCCTCAAAAGATAGAATTCCAATGTCACATTGTCCGACAATTTTTGGTGAAAATTATTCATGCACAATAGCTGATTTTATTTTAATTACTGATGGGAATTGGTGTCGATAGAAAAAGTTTCTTTTGTTGTCTTTATTTAATTCCTAAAATACTACTCCATTGAACTGCAAGACGATTTCTGACTTTTCACCGCAATTTGCCATTTATCCTCCTTAGCCAAAGAACTACCAGTTATTCCGAGAATTAGTCCTAGTTTCGAATCCGACGTCACGGAAGGCCGACCGCAAACTCGTGGCTTAAAGGGGTTGCGTTTTAGGGATGTTAGTCTAACGGGGTTGGTCAAACGTGACGTGGGTCCAGCGAGGTCAGGGGTCATTTCTAGTCAGCCAGGTGAGACCCTAATTAAGATATAACCGTATACAACGCGAAGATATATCATGCGCCCATAATGTCCAACCTAATTATTACTTGGAGCTCGTCCTTGCAACAGCGGGCAAAATGCCAGCAAAAACCCAATCTGGAAACCGGACTAATTGGAGGATTTTAAAAGAATAGAAATTTTATGACTTTTGACACTGTACGTGGTTGTATTGTAGATTCGATTTCTGATTGAAATCATATTTAAACAATCTGTAAAAACGAATGGCAGTTTTAAGCAAAACGAAGACGATGATGTGTTAAGTGTATAGTAAATTGTTTAGTAGTTCTTAATTAAAGCGTGCTTCTTCATTTTGTAAGCAATCAAAGTTTTCAGAGAAGGTGCTTTTAAACAAGAGGATTTACGACGCCCTCCTCTGTGACCGAACTTAAGTGGCGATTAAGCCATAACTGCACTATTTCTTTCGAAACGTTCAACACAATGACTTAAACTAAGACCTTGCAAAGCACCAACTTGCCCGAAACTAATGAAAGCCAAAATGCAATCCTCCGAAAAGGCGATAACCCGAGATGGAGCTCCGGAGAAATGCTATTAATTCTATTATCGTCGTCGGAAATATCAATCGGAAATCTCAGATAATACCGCCGCCACGCCCAAGTCTTACATTTATCACGGAAATGTTTAATAAGCTTGCTGGTTTTTCTTGGCGTAATTACGTCGAGGCATGAGATAATGAAAACATGCGACATTAAGGGGGTTCCAGTGGACTTGATAAAAGCCTATAATAATCATAAAATATAGCTGTCATCTGGCACTGGGATTTTCTCCATATACACAGGTATGAAATATTCCCAGTAATTTGTATTCTCACATAGAGCGAGCGGAGGGTTTTATACGCGACATGTTTCAAATAAAGAAGGAACTCCTTCAAGGAGGGCGAATACACATGCTCTGAAATGAAATTCTGTGAACTGAAGGGCTTTGTGATTTTCAATTATCGTAACATAGGAATGCAGGGCAGTTTTGGAAAATATTTCAAGAGTCTCAGTAACTGAACCCTATTTCATCCATATTTTTCAATGGCCACAAGGGGATAGCTTTCCCTCAAATACGAAGAATATTGCTTGAGCTCCGACCGCTGAGATTATCGCATTGCTAATTTCAAAAAATACTTTTTTTCATTACATTTGGACATCCAAGAAAAGTAAAGAAAGGAGGGATCATGAAGACCTAGAGAAGAGGTGGAAACTCTAGAAGATAAAATTAATTATAATCAGAGGAAACTACTCGTAAAATAAAGTGAAGTACAGTAAAGGAATAACAACACTGTTGCATCATTATGGAAAGTGATATTAATTTAGAATATTATAAACATTACAAAAATGATGAAAACAAAAAAGAAAAATCTAGAGCTAGAAAAGTTTGTAAATTCATAATCGAATAACTTTTTTAATACATTTTCAGTATTGCTGCAAATAATAAACATGGAGGCGTGCATTCACAACAGAACGCGATATCGATATCCATCAAAAATACATCCCTCTATTCCTTTCAACTTACGTCTCAAAAACGTTTCCCGAAAACGCTTCTGAGCGACCCTCTTTCTTCGCACCACTGTTCCATAAACAACTCCGGGTTTAACGTACCCAAGATTAAAAACGGCAAAGCGCCCTCGGACCTCTTTGTAGTAAATAGTGCGAAGTCGGTAGATTTGTTGTATTTGAAATCAGCGGAGCCCGACAAAAGGGATGATGATAAGATTTCTATCTCCGTGACCGTAAAGAATCGCTGTACCTAGAGCTCTCCGGATCTCGGAAAATTAATTAAGCTCCGAGGGTTTCTGATAGCGAAATAGTGACCGGAATTACAATCATCGTGCGATTTTCCCACGTCGACCTGCGATCGGTTCTTTTTTTAACACACATCATTAATTGTCTTGAAAGGGGATCCATCAGTTTTAACAAATTGCCTGGATCAACGGGGATGTAAGGGCTGGGCACGGAAGTACGCGTGGGTGTTAACTCGGAATTTTACATACAGAGGAAAAAATGAAGCGAGAGATGGAGGGTAATGTGTGGGAAAAACATATTATATTGCAACTTAAATCTCCAATTTGTAATTATTATTGATAGGAGTATGTAAATCAATATCATTACATAATATTATGTAGCTCAAACTACACTACTCATGAAGTAAATTTTAGTCCAGAACAAAAAATTTGTTCTTTATTTTGTCACTATAAAATTCTTCTTTTCTTCCGAACATGTTATGGGTCTTTCCTTTCTTGTGGCTAGATTAGGCTGGACTAATCAACATTGAACTTGATTTAGTTACATAATGAAACTACTTGAATTTGAAAATGCACAACCCTTGAGTTCAACTTCGATCATAAAACATTAAGCTGTAATAATCCCTGCCATTAACCCTGTCCACGTACTCTTTTTCTTTGTTCGATTTTACCAGATTTTTCAGTGTACTGTTCACTTTAGGTTTTCATGGCTAGATCAGCTGTTTGACCTAAAACATGGTAACAAAAATAGCAGATATTTACCAACCCAATGATTTTGCTCTTTTCATGAAACCAAAAAGAATTGAAGGGTCCTTAATCTTGACAAAATGAAAACCGTGGATGTCTCTAAAATAACTTCTGTCAAACTAGCAGCCTCTTATCCGCCGATAAAACACACGTTAAACCGCTTCCGTTACAACTCCTGCTCATTCTCATTGAGCCGACCTATAAATTCCTGCGAGTGAATCCTACCGATTTCCTATATCGTATATTACCAGCTCTTCGATTTTTTTCTGTCGCCTTGCAAAATTCCTCCGGATACGATCGGATTGGGACGGATCTCTGCCTAGTCGATGGCTGGAATTTTTAGGTATTAATGGCGATTTGAAGGAATTTGACGTGACATCGAAGTAGAAGGGGTCATAATAGATATATAGTAGCAGATATAATTTTAGTGGCCAAAAATTTGATAGCAACATAAGACTAAAGGGATAGTTACCTTACATCTTTAAAAACGTGTTAAAAATTATGGTATGACCCATAGATTGAGGTCAAAAACGGACGTCAGCATCAACGTTTTGTTCTTCATAAATCAGGATCTTTGAAATTAAATAAAATAAATTGTTTACAGTGCGGAAGCAATTTCAGTCGCAAACTTAAATAACCAAATGAATTCGCTTAGTCATTTTTGAAATCACATCTAAATCTTGCGTGATTTGGAGGTTGAAAAATTTACTCAACATCGCATGTAGATTATTTCAAAAATGACTATGGGTTATCTGATAATATTGAGCTTATTTTAGTCAGTTTATTAATCAAAAAACATGAATTATAGCAGGATACGATTATTGTGGCCAAAACCAAAAACACAAATGTTTTAATGTAAAATATGTACTACCTTTGCTGAACGTCCTGGGTAATTACCGAATTCGCGCTGTTTCTCGCTCGGACAAGTCTTGCCTGAATAACGAGAACAGGTCCGTTTCAGTGATAAATGCGAAATCAATACCAACCTGATAATGCGTAATTAATGAATAAATAATAAATAATTCTGGACAGGCTTCGCGATTAATTTTGAGTTCGTTCCCTTCGTTCCAGCTGCCACCGAATAACACAGAATCATTATCACGTTTCTTTGGGAAATTGCAAGAAGTAATCGCGTTTCGAAGAGCCTAAAAATTTGATTTGAGATGTAACAAATTTTGAAACTAATGAATGGGGGCTTCTAATTGAATTTGTTTTCCTTTGAAATAAACTGTTTTATGCTCTACCAACGTTTAGATGACTTATTATTCCACGCAAGTGGAAGGATAATGTAGCATTTGACTCACAAGTGATATAATGTTAATAGAGGTGAATTACTATTTTTACACAATGGTAAGACATTAATTATTGGTTGAACCGTCATTTTGACAATTTCATAATTTTTTTTATTTCCAACGTTTTACAAGAAATTACACGTCGGGCATAAAACGACGTATCTTACACGTGACCGAAATGTCATTGTAAGCTCGTGAGATGTGTACCACTCGTGATTCAAAGATCTCACTCGCTCACAATCAAGCATTTCTGTCACTTGTAATATAATCGATTTCAGAACGGGATATCTGCTTATGTCTAACAGTGTATACAATGAACTTTCCCACTCTCTACTAATTTATGCAACATCATGATCTTAACTTGCATATGAAATGTACATGATTGTGTGAGGAACGGAAACATGTCAAAGTTCGAGATTTATCTGTCTGATCTAAGCAAATTTTAGTGGCAAATTCATTGTTTAAAAAATATGTAACTTATTTGTTCTCCAAATCCAAAAGTAACCGCTTAACATCGTTATAGCCACATTTTCGCGTAGGAAAATAAAACAGTAAGCTGTAAATGTCAAACTCGTTATTTGTTTACTCCGAATAAATCCTGAAACCGTGATGTTTTCGAACTTAACTCTCAAGTCGTAAATGTCTCCATCTAAATAAGTAATAAAGCAACGACTAGCTACAATCCCAAGACTTCTTTTGTACCATAATAAACAACTTTTTTTTAACCTCAACATCGGTGTCTTTCAAAATAAACTCCAAAACCGAAGCGTTTCGCGTTCAGCCTCTTTATACATTTCGATAAGTAATAAAGCAACACGACTAGAAACTTCCTTGCCTTAGTCGTTAATTTGTTTAGGGACCAAACGTCGCTTTAGTTTCTAACTAAATCAACACCCCGCTAACTAAAAATACTGGCTCGGAAACGAAACTGTAACTAACTGTAACTAGAGACTTGATGATTCCAGGAAGCACCATCACCGTAAACAAATTACAGAAGAAGCTGATCCAATAATTTGCTCCGTTTACAGAGACGCCACTGGGGACCACGATCTTGTCACCTACTGTTAGCCCACTATCAATAATGAGATCGGAAGTAATTACGACAACAAGGGCTAATGGTGCCATCGATTGCACGTTAAACAAATGACAGAATCAAAGCCTTTGTGGCAGGTCGGAAATAAGTGTTTTTGTTCAAAGATGCCTCCATGCAAATGCACTCGCTGTTTACTTTTGTCTTGGCATACTAGGAAAGTGTAAAAATAAAAATAAAGACGCGCACGGGAGATTTTTCTACCATAAATCAGGGAGTTGACAGGGTGTGCACACAGACCGTGGAAGGGAACTTAAAAGTTAATTCGTCAATGTAATGAACAATGTTATTGCTGGCAATTACCGGTTGTTTTATATTTGTACGTGAAGCGGATGCAATGGCAGATTCTCCATGTATTTGTTATTATCATTTACCAAATAAGTTCTAGGATGTTTGTTATTGTAGAGGAATAGCGGGAAAAACGACATACTGTTTTTTATTTTGCTTCGTAAATCTTTACCTTTGAAACCAACTAAAAGGAATACCAGTTACAATAATTCTTATTATAAAAAACAAGGGGATGAGCGTCACTGTCTCTGTTGTCATAAAATTTACTGTCCCTCTCTCCTACGTTCACTTCACTTTTTCTCCTTTCGTATATCTCCTCCACCTTCTATACCATACACTAATTTACTCATCTCTCCCTTAGACACCCCAACATGCTCTCTCTATCCGTCTTGTCGAAAGCCGGCTTGAAGCCCACGAATAATGCATACTCCCTCCCCCTTTCTTCTTTAGTTCGCTATTTGTTAAATGGTCCAGGATGTATACAGGGTTAGTCAAAAGTATGGAATAGGCGGTTTATCTCCGTAAATATGAATTTTATTACAAAATGTCTTTAATAAAAGTTTTTTTACTTAATTTTTGTTTTTTGAATGGCAACCTAGTAATTTTTTTGCTGATTTTTGTTTCTCTTTTTTTATTTGAAATTACCTGGTATTTTTTTAATATCCTTTCATAATAAAATTTCTGTGTAAAATCATAATTTCTAGTAAACGACAAAATTGGTATCAAATCAGATTCCCGAATTTTTAGTGATGCTTTTTATTCATGTGATGATAATTCTACAGAATTATAGTGGCCTGTGTTTTTTTAATGGTATTTTTCATGTCATTGTGAAGTACCTTTCAATAAGTTAACAAATCAATTTAATAAGGATAGTTTTATTTTAATTTGTAAACATAGTAAAACTTAGTGAAACTGAAAGAATTGAAATCCTCATGATGGTTGGTTATGGAGATCGACAACGTTCACAACAAGATGTTTGTTATTTATTTAACAACGTTCATCCTGTACTCGATATTGTACAATTATTTCCGTATGCAGATCGTCAAAGAATGCCAAACCGAGATATTTGGTTTCAGCAAGACGGCCCTCCACCCCATTATAGGGTTGATGTTTGCCTATTTCTGGATAACATTTTTCCAGGTCGTTGAATAGGACGTCGGAGGGCCTATCGAATGGCCTGCTAGGTCCCCCGATTTAAACCCCTTAGATTTTTTCCTCTAGGGCCATTTAAAAACTAAAGTTTACAAAGAAAAACCCCAAAATTTGGAAGATTTAGACGTCAAAATCAGACATGGAATCGCAGAAATAACTGGCTACAAAATTCGTTACGTAATTTTTATTACAGATTAGGTTACTGTTAAGCTGCAGGGGGTCTTCAGTTTGAACATTTAATTTAGTTAAAGATTGTTTGATTGAATAAAGTATTATGGCCATTTTCTCTAAAATTTTGTTATCAAACCACACAAAAAAAAACAGGTCATTTCAATAAAAAAAGAGAAACAAAAATCTGCAAAAAAATTACTAGGTTGCCATTCAAAAAACAAAAATCAGTTACGTTTCTATGGAAATGCGTTGACATATAAAAACAACAAGCAGGTTAAGAAATAGAGGATAATTAGTAAAAAAACTTTTATCAAAGATATTTTGTCATAAAATTTATATTTACGGAGATAAACCGCCCATTCCATACTTTTGACTAACCCTGTATATTATCCATAGTTTCCCTCCCCTCTCTAAATTCTATTTGACTGACTGGTATTGCTCCCTTTTCCTCTTCCTCTATCTTCCTCTAACGCCGCATCTTTTCATTCAGAATTGACGCATACAACTTATAATACTTTGTGTTTAGCAGACTTATTCCCCGGTGGTTTTCCACCTTCATTTTCTCCCCCTTTCTGTAAATAAGGCATATTATCCACTCTATCGGAAATCCCTCCTCTTTTCACATCCCATTCATTACCTCAACTAGTTTTTATAGAATTCTTCTCGTACCATACCATACTCCATTCTTCCTCGGCGCTTTCCACTTCCTCGGTTTCTTTACTTACCTCTAAAGTTCCTTCTACTTTTTCTTTGGATCTCTATTGATATAGTTCCATACTTCGTTCTCTATTCTTATAACTTTTATCTCTGCCTCTTCTCTCCCTTTCTTCTGCTTCTTCTTCTCTCTACGTGTCTCTCCATATCTTCTTTTGCTTTCTTTCTTGCTCCTCTACCCCTTATAGTTATTTCTATTTTTGTCGCGCCGCCCCTTCTACTAACATGTATTTCGATTCTTTCTCCATCTTCCCTATTCCTTGTTTTTGGAATCTTGCCTTTTCTAGTTTTCTTTTGTACTCTTCCACTTCTTGTTCGTCCCATATTTTTATCTTTTTTCTTCTATCGATTACTTTCTTCACTATGCATTTTATACCTTGTCTTCTTTCCAATCCTCCTTTTTCTCAGATTCTCCTACTGAAATCCCCCCCCCCCTTAAATTATAGATTCTTCTTTGTCGTCTTTTAATGATTCATCTATCTTACTCTTTGCTTTATCTTCCCCCATTTATTGCCTATATGTATGTTTCTCACCTCCTTTCTTTAATTTGATTTTTCTCCTTTATTCCTTTTTCCTGTCGCTCTTCCTTTCTTCTTTCATCTTCCCGCCCCTTGAGATTCCCACCTGAATTCTTTTAGTAGCAATTTTTTTGTTTTTCCAACATTTATTCTTCTATCCATATTTCTGTTAAACCCACTATCTCGAATTGAGTCACATTGTCCCAGAAAATAATCTCCCTTTTTTTGGTCTCGTTACATTCCAATCTTTTCCCTCCCATTTTTTCATCACTACTAGTATTTGATGTCCAGTTATACTGTAACACTCCTTGATTTTGACCTCTCCTAGATTTTTTCTCAGAAAATCTTCTATTCCTTCTTGGGCCTGCTTTCTATTCCCCACCCTAAATCATGTGCCGTCCTGTCTTTCAACCTGTTTCTCTCTCGCTCCCAACTATTTTCTTTCTTGTTAAATTCTAAACTAAAACCCACTAAAAATTTGTATCTAAAATTCATTGCCCTGATAATGCCAATATTGTTGGCAAAACGTGCGTCGGTTTAGTAAATTTTAATTTGTTTTCGGTGTTTTAGGGGAAATTGCTAAAATTAAAAGTAGTTATCTACCACCAAAAGTGACCCAGACAATTGTTTTCGAAATCTGAAGATTACCAAAGATTAAAAAGCTAGCAATTTCCGAATTTGCAATTATGGAAGTAATCTGTATCGTAATCTGAGATTCCTACAAACTCAGTTTTCTAATTTTTATTTTGGAATATTTTAATTGCATGCTTGGTTAGTGAGAATTTTGGGATAATCATGTAATAATATTGTAATCTAAAAAAATACATCCGGGAGATCTTGACACCGCGGAAGCCCTTTTAACCTTAGAAGTCTTAAATCTTAAAATTAAGAATGTATAATCTCAAAAACAAGATCTCGGATTTAAATAGTGTAACAATTTCCGAACTCGCGATTATATCGAACATAGTTAGAATTTTAAATGTTGGAATTGGAAATCCAAGAATCTGGAAATATTTGACTAAGTATCTTCGGTTTTTGAAATATTAAAATCCTGGGAATTTGTAATCCAAAGCTTCTAATAAGTTGTTGAAAACTTGGAATCCTAAAGCTTCAATTTTAAGAATGCATGTTTGAATTTTAAGATCACGTGATCTAGGAGTAAGTATAGCACATTTGGCATTTGCAATGTTTTATGTATTTCAGTTTTTGGTTTCTTTCGACTTTTTTCTGGAAATTCCGATTTTTTTCTGGCAATTCCGACTTTTTCTGACAATCCCGATTTCTTTCTGACAATCCCGAATTTTTTCTGCAAATTCTGACTTTTTTCTGGCAATTGCGACAGGGGTGGGACAATGGTGCTGTTTTGTTGCCCAAACTTAAAAGATGAAAGACTGTCTACATTTTGAGTTTCACGTACAGGGAAATATGACCTTTTTAGAGATGTTTCCTTAAGGGCTCGAGGGGAATATGAACTTTTTGGAGTATGGTTCTTTAATAATAATAATAGAATAATAATAATTTTATTTTAAACAGACAGAATGTCTATAATAATGGTCGAGCGCATAGCACGAAGCATCAATTTCAGGGATCCACGGAAGTAGTCGTCTGTAAAAATTTGTTTTTTTGTGGATCATTGAAATTGGTGCCTTGCGCTACGCGCTCGACCACTTAAATAAACATACTCCAAGAAGATCATATTTACCTGTACGTGAAACTTGAGGCCCCAATTTTAGTGATCCATGGAAGTTGCCGTCGTCGTTGTCAGTTATTTTTCCATTCATGTCCGTTCAGCGTCTTCGTACAATGGTGCTGTTTTATTGCCCAAACTTAAAGGATGCATTTCGAGTTTCACGTACCACGAAATCTGACCTTTTTGGAGTATGTTTTTTTAAGGGGTCGAGCGCGTAGCGCGAGGCATCAATTTCAGTGATCCACTGAAGTTGTCGTCTGCAAAAATTAGTTTTTCCCTTTATCATTCATAAAATCATAAAATAAGAGATACTCCCCTCATTTCGAGTTTCACGTACAAGGAAATATGACCTCCTTGGAGTATGTTTCTTTAAATGGTCGAGCGTACCGTGAGTCACCAATTTTAGTAATCCACGGAATTATCGTCTGTGAAAATTTGTTTTTCCGTGGATCATTGAAATTGGTGCCCCGCACTACGCGATCGACCCCTTAAAGAAACGTACTTCAAATATGTGAACAAAAATGTGGACAGTATTTCAAATTTTAAGTTTGGGCAACAAAACAGTGTCATCGTTCTACCCCTGTAGAAGAATTGCCAGAAGAAAGTCAGAATTGCCAGGAAAAAGTCGGAATTGCCAGAAAAAAGTCGGAATTGCCAGAAAAAAGTCATAATTGCCAGATAAAAAGTCAGAATTGCCAGAAAAAAGTCTGAATTGCCAGAAAAAAGTCAGCATTGCCAGAAAAAAGTCAGAATTGCCAGAAAAATAGTCTCCATCTCTTAATAATTCTTATATTTCGTCTACTGGTTTTGTTTATTTTTAATTATAAATCTTTTTAGGAAACTTAGTTTTTGGACGTCTTGAATAATAAGTTTTGAGTCGCCATTTTCTTACTTATTCCGTAAAAGCATCCTAAACCTCCAAAAAAAAAAATTATTTAGATATATAAAAATTCTGAATTCCCTAGAGGAAAATATACACAGAAGAAATCTTAATTAATATTACTTTGTCTTAAGTTATTTTTATTCTGATTTTGTTATTCTTTATTATGTAGTATTTTCTCCCTCACTCTAACTGTTTTCTGATTCTTCTTTACTCCTCATCCTCTAATTTTGGGATAAGATGAATGTTATCTTTGTAATAAATTTATTAAATTTGGGATCTTAAAACACCGAATGTTGGAAAAAAAAATTAAAAGTAAAATCTTGATTCGATGTCTTAGAATCTTCGAGCTTCACTTAAATTCAGAATTACGTAATATAATTATTATGAAATTGGAACTTTCCAGTTCTTAAATTTTTAATTTTTGTAAAAGGCTGAAAATGTTCAAAGAACAGTTAGTACAGGTCCTGTATTCACAATATATTCTTTGATTTAGTTTTAAAATATACCAATACCTGTTAAGTTCTTCTGGTTGCTTTTATATTTTAAAATCAACAAAAGAAAGTAAAAATAGGTTTTGTAGGCACTCATATTATTTGAATTTGACTTCTCTCTATCCAGACCTACGAACAGAACCTAAAACCAAAAAGGGAGAAACTGAACGCCTCAAAATCTTTTAATATTATAACATAAAAATTAAGGATTCTGCGAAGTACCAAGTCTGAGAATAAAATTCGAGAATTCGACATCTGAACCCTGAATACCTGAAAACCTAAAAAGATTCTGACGACCCGAAACCAAAACCTGAGGTCTCAATAACGTGAAATGCTTGAAATTTGAGAACTCAAGAATCTGAAAACATCAGAACATTGAAAATCTGCAAGACTGAAACCGCTAAATGCGAAAAAGTTTTAAAACGTAAAGTTACCTGGATCCATTCATGAATGCGCAAAAAAGCAGCACCATATAAAACAATGAAAATAACATCATAACGATTGTTTTTCAATGGAGGAATAATGCGAATGAGTTAAGTTACAATTTTTATTTATTTTAGGAAATAAAAACCCACGTTTAGGACACCAATCTGAAGGTTGATGAAAAATCCAGCTTTTTTAAGTCTTTATTGGCTAGAACTCCGAGTAGAGAGTAGGTATAAAATAAATTGTGTAACAAAGTAGACAACTGGAGAAATTAAAAATAGAAAATTTAAGGTCTGGAGGATGGTGAAGTGTTAGACTAGTTGCTTCCCAATACGGGCTATTAGTGTGACGTAGAACCTTGAGGTAGATCAGTGCATTGAATCTAAATTAAAAAAAAAATTTTGTCACTAGCGCGTTTCTTATGTATGAGTATGAGTGTGCCCGGTTGGGTATTCCTATAGGCTCTAGTTTTTGTACTCCGCGTGAAAATATCTGATTCCTTCGGGTAAATTAAAAAAAAAATCTAAAAGATTTGTCACTTTCGCGCCAACATTTGAACACACAACTTTGACATATCCTCTAACCTCAAAAAACAAAAATCGACCTGTTCATGGAGTCCGCGTCTTAGGCGTTTCTAAATTTGCGTATTTATATTTTATACTATTCTAGCGATTTCTAAAACACACGGTTCAAAGAGTTGTATCCAGTTCACCTGTTTATAATTTACTTCCATTTCAATTATCTGTTTTTTATTACTAGTGTTAGTTCGGAAATGTTCCCTCCCAATGTTCAAATCGCGCTACGCAGTTGTTTCTAACATATGTGTACGTACACAGAATTTGATTTAATTTCACCATTAAGTCTGTACAAGTTTCCAATTACAAATTGATCATTTCGAATGTAATTACAAAGAGCGTTTTGTTGAATCTCCAAACATTGGTTCAGTAATTGTGTTCGATAAACGATTGTGCAAATTACAAAAACGGAGAATCTATACAGAACAGCCATTACCACTAACCACAATAAAAATCAATTTAAAATTTTCTTTGCACTGTACCGGCGAACAGATGTGTCGAGCACGTATGGTATTTAATCGGTTTGAAAATTGGATATGGAGCATTAACAATGTAGACGGGAATTTGCCACCGACTGAGTAGAAAAAATGCCAATTAAGGCACTGGTCTCCAATGAGGGCCAATCAGTTTGTTGGCACAAAGTATTTGTCGCTGTTTTTGATTATGGATGAATTTATTGGTTGACGTGCAATCAGATTGTTAGGATTCTTCTTTGGTAAAGACAATATATTAGCTTAAAACATTTATAAGTTATTGACACATCTGTTGCTACCATTTCAAACTTAGTTTCGACACCTACGATCCAGTATAGGTGCCTCTTCTGAAGACAGACTTTTTGTTTTGTTTACTCAGATATATCATTCCCGGAGTGACAAAATATGTTACCTGCCAAGTCTGGAAAATTTTCTTTTCAAATCAAACTAATGTGCGTAAGTTTCTACATTTATCAGATACTTTGCATTGATTGAGGGCTGAAAGGACGAAGTTTGTCGTTCTCTCACTTGGAACGGAATGGCATTTTTAAAAAGTCTACGTAACCAGATGGAAATATGAATATTGAACAGACATTAATAAAACTTTTGCCTGAGCCATTTATCCCGTACCACTCGACTTCCAGCTCGAGGAACATATTGAAAAGTAATCAATCAACTGTGGGGAATCGTCCAAAGTTTGCGAATATTGAAAATAAAGTCAATAAAATTTAATAAAGACGCAAAGGGAATACAATCGGCCTCAGGAGAAAATTATACGCAGTTTTTGATTGCGATGGTAAGGATATTTATTTTGACACACATTGGCAACACATTTTGACCCGGACCTGACAACAAAAGTAACAGATTAGCCAAAATAACAAGCATTTAGAGTATTTGCGTGTGGTTTCGGACTACAGGTTTTTATATATTTATTTTCAACAAGAACAACAATTTTGTAAAGGCTGGACGTTAGTTCACTTTGTGGCCACGTCGTACGCTGTGATAGATTTCAGTTTCCAGTGCAGTGCAGATAACTTTTTGTGAGGTTTCTTAGTTCTGTTGTTTTTACCAGAGCTGATAATCGTATCTCTTCAACCATTTTGTCGGGGGGATTTAGTGCGAATCCGCCCACTTTTTAACCACGCCCTGCGCCGTTTCCATGCTGAGCGTCTATTGGTAGTACCACTGGGGTACTGCCCTCCCTCTTCGTAATCAACCGCGCCGTGTTCACCATTTGGTTTTGTTGTGTTTCTAGGTTTTAAAAAAAGAGTGGCCGGAATATAACGACATCTAGGAGGCGCCACAGGAAGCGGATAAACAAAGACGATAAAAACAGCTCGCTCAGTCAGGGAAGCCTGGACTCTTACCTGGAGGAAAGGAAAAGAAAGAGAAAAGGGGAGGGTAGAACAGAAAAACAAGAAGAGGAGGAAGAGAAATTTTTCCAAAAAGTAAAAAGACGGCGAGCTCTCCTGGAGTAAAGAAAACACAGAAGACATCAGAGAAAGAGAAGGAAACGGACACAGAGATGGGGAAAAAATATTGGAGCTGTTGCAAGAGTTGAAGGAGGAGATGAAAGAAATAAGACGAGAAAACAAGGAACTCAAGATAGAAATAGAGATGCAGAGAGAAGAATTTAAAGAGAAGGAGAAGAGATGGGAAGGAGAGAGAGACTGGTGGAAGGAGAGAGTGGAAAGGCTGGAAGAGAGAATGGAAATTGAAGAGAGAAGAAAGAGGAAGAACAACATCGTGATAACAGGATGGGACGGGGAAAGAAAAAGTCATGTAAAAAAAGAGGATGTAGAGAAGTTTTTGAAGGAAAATGTAGAGGATAGTAAAGTAAAAGATTGCTACAAGATTAACAAGGATCAAGTATTGGTGGAGATGGAGGGATGGGATGAGAAGGAAAGAATAAGGAAGCACAAAGGAAAATTGAGGGAGAAGAGGGGAACAAGGGGGATATACATAGACAACGACCTCACAAAGAAAGAAAGAGATTTACAGAAGAAACTAAGAAGTACGGCGAAGGAAAAAAGGGAAAGAGGGAAAGAAGTAAGAGTGGGATACAGGAAATTAATAGTGGACAGGGAGCAATGGAGATGGAATGAAAAGAGAGTGAGACTAGAGGTTTTCCAGTAAGAAGAGGAAGGGGAGGAGGGAAAAAGGGGGACAACGGCAAAGTAAAAAGGACAATGAAACGGGAAAAAAGAAACAAAGAAGGAAGTAGGAGGGAGACTAAGGAAGGAAGGGAGAAATCAAAGAAGGTAACGAGAAAAACAGGGGTGAGGGCATTATTTTGGAATGTAGTGGGACTAGGGAAAAAAGAAGATTTTTGGGACTAAGTGAAGGAGTTCGACATTGTTGGATTAACAGAAACATGGTCAGAAAGCTGGGAAAAAATAGAAAAACTGTTACCAAAGGAGTTCAAGTGGGAATGGCAAGGGGCGAGAAGGGGAAAGAAAATAGGAAGAGCAGCAGGGGCAAGAAGTTGATGGAATGGATAGAAGAAAAAGGATGGGAAGTGCTGAATGGAAATAAACAAGGGGACGAAGAAGGAGAATGGACCTACATAGGCGGTAGAGGAGAGACGGTGATAGACTACGGAATAGTAAACGAAGAAGCATGGGAAGAAGTCGAAGAATTCATAATAGGGGAAAGAGTAGAGTCAGACCATCTGCCTATAGAGATAAGTATAGGAAGGGGGAGAGAGAAGAGAGGAGGAGAAGAACAAATAGAGGAAATGCGGAAGGTGATAATTAAAGTATGGGACCAGCAAGGGGTGGAAGAGTATAAGAGAAGACTGGAAAAAGCAAGATTTAAAGAACAAGAAGTAGGGAAAATGGAGAAAGAATTGGTAGAAATATTGGAAGAAGCAGCGACAAAAAGAGAAATAACAGTAAGAGGTGGAGGAACAAAAAGAAAGAATACATGGTGGGACAAAGAATGTGAGCAACGTAAAAAGGAAGCAATAAAAGAACTAAAAAAGTGGAGAAAGACTAAAGGGAACAGAAGTGGGTTTAAGAAGCGAAAAGAAGATACAGAGAGACATGCAGGGAGAAGAAGAGGCAGAAGAAGGAGAGAGAGGAGGAAGAGATAAAAGCTATAAGAACAGAGAAGGAGGTATGGAACTTTATCAATAAAGAGAGAAAGAAAAAAGAAAATGGGAGCGAGGAGATAACAATGATTGAGTGGGAGGAGTACTTCATGAGGCTGCTGGAGGGAGAAAAGGAAAAAAAGAAAACGGAAATAGAGACGAAGAGAAATCGAGTAGAACTTGAAGGAGAAGGAATTACTATGGAAGAGGTGGAGAGGCATGTGAAGAAACTGAGGAAAGGGAAGGCACCAGGGAGGGATAGAGTACAGAATGAGTCGTGGATGTATGGGACGAGAAGAGTGCTAGGGAGGCTGGTGGAGGTAATGAATGGGGTGTGGAGAGGAGAAGGATTCCCGGTAGGGTGGAGAGAGGGGGTAATTTACCCCATTTACAAAAAAGGGGAAAAATATAAAGTATAAAATTACCGAGGGATAACTCTCCTAAACACAGGGTACAAGTTGTATGCATCAATTCTGAATGAAAGGATAAGCAGAGAGATAGAGGAAAAGGGAGCATTACCAGACAGCCAAGCAGGATTTAGAGAGGGGAGTGGCACTATTATGGATAATGTATACATCCTGGACCATTTGACGAAGACTGAGTTAAAGAAGAAAGGGGGGAGGGTGTATGCATTATTCGTAGACTTCAAGGCGGCTTTTGACAAGGTGGACAGAGAGAGGATGTTTGAGTGCCTGAGGGAGAAAGGGGTAAATGAATGGCTGGTAAGAAAGGTGGAGGAGATATATGAGAAGACAAAAAGTAAAGTGAAGGTAGGGGAGAGAGAAAGTGAATTGTTTGTGACAACAAAAGGAGTGAGGCAAGGTTGCCCGCTCAGCCCTTTGTTGTTCACGATGTATGTGGCAGATATGGACGGAATGTTAGAGAGAGCACAAGCGGGGGGGTGTGTGGTAGGTAGAAAAAAAGTGTGGAGCCTGGCGTGTTTGCGGATGACGTGGTAATGGTGGCAAAGAGTGAAAGAGAAATGAAAGAAATGATAAAGAGTTTAGGAAAATATGTGAAGAAGAAAAAACTAGAAGTGAATGTAGAGAAAACAAAAATGCTGGTGTTCAATAAGAGAAAGAGGAACAACGAAGAGAGTGATTGGAGGTGGGAGGGAGAAGTAATAGAACAAGTAAAAGAATTCAAATACTTGGGGTATGTGTTCAATGAAAGAGCCACAGATAAGGCACATATTAGAGAACTGGCAAGAAAAGCGAACAAGGTGATAGGATGTGTATGGGGAATAGGAGAGAGAAGGTAGGGAGGCGATTTTAAGAGGAGAATGATTATGTTTGAAAGTCTTATTGAAAGCGTGTTGTTGTACGGAGCAGAGGTCTGGGGATGGAAAGAACAAGAGGAGATAGAGAGTGTGCAAGAGAAATATCTGAGGTGGGTGCTAGGGGTGGAGAGAGAAACGCCAGGGTACATAGTGAGAGAAGAAAGCAAGAAGAATAGGTTGAGAGTGAAAGCGGGAAAAGGAGCGGTCAAGTTCGAAGACAGGATGGAAGGAAGGAAAGAATGTAGGATACTAAAGGAGTGCTGCAGAAAAAAGAAGAAGAATTCAGAGGAGAATGATAGGGAGAATTACTATAGGAGGAATGGGTATGCAAGCAAAGAAATAGAGAGACTGAGAGAAAGAGGTGTGTGGATGAATGTAGAACTAAGTGAAAGAGATAGGGATACGGATAGACAAGAGAGGAGAGAAAGAATTAGGGAATCCAGATACAACGGGAAGTACGGAAGATGCATGATCGAGGAAGTACCGAAGTATTTGGGGAGGGAGAGCGAGAAAGAAAGAAAGATGATGGCGAGGTTTAGGTGCGGAAATGAAGAGAGGGAAAATAGGTATTGGGCAGAAGATGGAGGAAGAATGTGTAGAATGTGCTATGAGGAAAGAGAGACGATTGAGCATATGTGGAACGAGTGCAGTGAGATGAAACAAAGAGAGAGGAAAGAAAGAGAGGAAATACTGAATGTAGATGGAAGGGAAATTAAATGGATGAAAGAGGTATGGAAGAGGAGTTAGAAGGGAGAAGAGGAAAGGGGAGGGGAGAACAAATAAAGAATTTTATTTAGTTTTTGTTATTATGATAATGGTTAAGTTTAATTGTATATGTATAGGAATCAGAAACCCCGTAGGGCAAATAAAGATTTATGTTATGATTTCAGTTTCCTCACCATGAGTGTGCACGGTGCCAACACGCTAGCTGAAAATTGAAGTTTTTTGTGTACTCAGGCTCACAATAAATATAATAAGCTTTTCCGAAGGGTAATTTATAAATACGCAATATAGTTTTCAAAATCCTGGTGTAATTTCTGCTGTCGCACTACTATTGCGCTATAACCTATCAATACCACAGGAATAATTGAAGCTTAGAACCATATTGGGCAAAAATTATTATCTACCGAAAGCGGGCGTGTCACGTCGCTGTTCAGGCGCTAATTCCCGGATTCCGGCAAATGGAAATTACGATTCACGTGCTTCAATAGACGTCAGAATCGGTTTTGTAGACACATCAATTATCTGTCCCCCGACTGGACCATGCACTTCATTAAACCATTGTTTCGTCCAGATTGATTTTATTACGAAACTGCCGCGAACCCGACCTTCGCCGCGTCCCAATTAATTAAATCTCGTCCTCTGCAAAAGCAAGCGTCGACCAAAATTTATTATTTAAAAGCTGCACGCACCCGGTTAACATCTGTTGAACACGATAATATTTTTTCGTTTTTCGATCACACTACGAGTGTCTGAAAACAACGGTTAACGCGAACAGATCATAATTTATATATTGGTTCTGTGCCGGACCGATCGTATTTCTTCATTTAACCGCTATGCAATAAGGTGCAGTGGTGTTTTCAACTTATGATTAATGATTGCGATTACGTGGGGATTATTTCCTGCGAAACGAACGTTTCAATTTACTCCGACAAATAACAATGGCCGATCAGGAAAGATTATGAACCTAAGCCGGGGATTAAGGCGCGAGCAAAAAATTTACGAAACGATGAAGAGAACGCTGAAACTTGTTATATGTGCATGAAATTTCAACGTTGAATGTGCTCGATGAAAATGCAATGGATTTGAACTTAAGTAGGGCAGCGAGATTGGAATGCTGCTGGCAGTGATTTCAACTTGGTGTCAAACATCGAAAACTTGAGTCAATTTTGAATAAGAAGGATCACTTATGCAGTGTAGAGACAATTTTTTTCTCATTTCTAGACACACCAGGAAATTAACCCCAGTTTTATACTGGAATGAACTTTTCTATATTTAAACCTGTAAAAAGCATTGACGGGGTTACTTAAAAGCACTTTTATCGATTTGCGTTAATGGCTTGAACGTACGCAAAATTTTCCTTCATAGATACCTGTGGAAATAACAATTTGATAAACGTACGTCGTTTACTATTACAATCATATGGGCGTGCTTGCTAGATTTGTGAGGTCGGAGAAACAGTTCTTGAAAGACCACAGGGCTTTGAGGATGAGTTCATAATCTATACTACGTCATTTCAACAAATGTTTGCCATTGCCATTGCATTAATAACCAATTTTGTGATTAATATACGGGGTGATTATAAATGATGTTCCATCAAGTTGGCCTTGGAAAATATGTCAATGCATTTTTAAATGCACAATATTTACTGTGCACAATGATCAAGGTGCAAATTGTTGGTTGTCTACTAAGTAATTAAAATAAGCCGCAGATGGAAAATCATTTATAATCACCCTGCCAGTAGAATTAACCTCTTGGTACTGTGTAATAATAATAAGATTTATTTCCTTGCCTTTCAGCTTTCAAAAGGATTCCTATTCCCATACAATAATGAGTAAATAAATAAATAATGAATAAATAAAACTATAAAACATAAACAATAATAATAACTAAATTAATTTTATTTTCCTTCCATCTCTTCGCTCCTTTTCTCTACATTCTTTCTTCTGTCTAATACTCTTTTCATGCAGCCTAGTCCTTTCCCTTCTTCTATCAGTACTCTCCAATATTCTATTAGTGATTAGTGACCTATGCTTTCCATTGTACCTTGACTCATTTATCCTCGTTCTCCTTTCCTGCTTCTGTCCGTCTCGGTACACCTCAACTTTCTCTCTTAGTATATTTACTCCATTGTTTCTTTGCCTCTCTCCCTCTTCCTTTCGTCGTCCAGAATCTTTTACTCGTTTTCCCGTTTACTTTAACTCTGTTTCCCGTTTCTACGTAATTTTCCTCTATTTTGCTCACCAACTGCTCGTTGATTCCTTTCTCTCTTAGGTACTCCCATATGCTCTGTCTCTTTACACTATCAAAAGCCGCCTTCAAAACCAAACTCATTTTCCGACGTCATTGATGAGCGGTGGGAGGGAGGTAGACAAAAATTTCATGAGACCAATTTTATGCAGAATTTAATGGAGAACATAAGTCCTAGAACATTTTCTAATCGGAGTTACCGTTTACGAGAAAAAAGCAGAAAGGCTTCATGACGTCAGGTTCGGGAGCGGTTTTTTGGACAAAAGGAGAGGAAGCTCCCCCCGGGGAGAGGGGAACTCTTCGGATTTTTATTTGGGCGCGTGGGAATTCATGACCAAAATTTCTCAAACTTAATAAACTATTTCTTCTAAAAAGTCTATAATCCAGGCAGTAGGTATAAAAAAGGGGGTTTTCTTCGCAAAAGGTCGAACAGAAATGAAATTTGGTAAGATGGTAAACACCCACAGACTCGGAAAACATTGCTCTTTCAGAAAAAAAAATATTGCAGAATTATTTGAAGTCGATCTTCGTTGTAATACGCGTTGAAAATTTGATTTTGTTGGAATTTGCAAATCAAACCCCAACTATAGTGGACAGGGCGGCCCACCCGCCCACCGCACACACAAACGGTAAAAAAACCATACGCTGTTTAGTCACAAAGAAAAATATAATATACGAGCAAAGAATATCAATTCAAATTGAGAATTACACCAAAATACATTTTTGACTTAATGGTTGACAAACTGGTTCGGAATGACAACCATTTTCCTATTGTATCCACATTCCGTTTCTTGTATGCACAGTTCTTTTTTGTGGCTAAAATCATGTCCTTCATGGCACCACATGTGAAAGTGGTGGGCGGGAGGGCCACTGCATCCACAACTGACCGATTGACTAATGGTATTGGAATGACAACCATTTTTTGACTTTAAGCGTCTGAAGGCAGTTTAAAAATGCGGAGTGTGTTCTGGTTTAAATGAAAAAAAAAAACAATAAATGGTTGTTATCTTTTAACCATTTAGTCAGTCGATGAGTATAGTGGGCAAAACCATACGTTGTTTAGTCACAAAGAAAAATATAATATACGAGCAAAAAATATCAATTCAAATTGAGAATTACACCAAAATACATTTTTGACTGAATGGTTGACACACTGGTTCGGAATGACAACCATTTTCCTATTGTATCCACATTCCGTTTCTTGTATTGCACAGTTCTTTTTTGTGGCTAAAATCATGTCCTTCATGGCACCACATGTGAATGCGGTGGGCGGGAGGGCCACTGCATCCACAACTGACCGATTGACTAATGGTATTGGAATGACAACCATTTTTTGACTTTAAGCGTCTGAAGGCAGTTTAAAAATGCGGAGTGTGTTCTGGTTTAAATGAAAAAAAAAACAATAAATGGTTGTTATCTCTCAACCATTTAGTCAGTCGATGAGTATAGTGGACAGGGCGGCCCACCCGCCCACCGCACACACAAACGGTAAAAAAACCATACGCTGTTTAGTCACAAAGAAAAATATAATATACGAGCAAAGAATATCAATTCAAATTGAGAATTACACCAAAATACATTTTTGACTAAATGGTTGACAAACTGGTTCGGAATGACAACCGTTTTCCTATTGTATGCACAGTTCTTTTTTGTGGCTAAAATCATGTCCTTCATGGCACCACATGTGAATGGGGTGGGCGGGAGGTTCACTGCATCCACAAGTGACCGATTGACTAATGGTATTGGAATGACAACTATTTTTTGATTGTAAGCTGCTGAAGGCAGATTAAATTATGATTTTTTATTCATTTAGTCAGTCGATGAGTATAGTGGACAATTACGTCAAATTCACTTATGTATTTCCAGAAACCTTCTCCTTTGTTTCTTATTCCCGCTACATTCCAATAAGCCAATTTTATTCTTAATTTTATTTTCTTCTGTTGCTTTTCCGTTGAATCATGTACCTTTTTTCGTTTTGCCTTCTGTCTGCTTTTTCCTTCCTGGTTTTTTCCTTTCCCCTTTAAAAATTTTCCAGTCGCTCGATGTCATCGTTCCATTTCCTCCGATTTCCCTCTACCTGAAGTTTCCTGTAGCTTACCCTTACCGTATTTCCTTCTTCTCTTTCCCTCTTAGCTATCGCTCTTATCTTTTTCTGTATCTCTCTTTCTTTCCTTGTTAGGTCGTTGTTTACAAAGATTTTCGGAATTGTCTTATTTTTTAGTATTTCTTTATTCCTCATGACGTTTATTTCCTCTATCTTCGACTCCATCTGTGCTATCTTCTTTTCTACGAAACTTTTCTCTTCTCTCCTACGAAACTTTTCTCTTCTCTCCATTTTCCTTTTTTTCTTCCATCGCTTTCTTCAGTTGGTTCACTTCTCTCTTCAGCTCTTCCATATCTTCCCTGAGCTGTCTGTTGTCGTTTTTCAGCTCTTTCACTTCTTTCCTCGTTTCTTTTGTGTCTTCTTTGATTTGCTTAAGGTCCTCCATTATTTTTTTGTCATTTCCTCCATTTCCTTCCCCACTTCTTCTTGCCTTCTTTCTGCCCGCTTTTTTACTTTTTTGAAAGGCTACTGGATTTTCTTCTATGTCTCTTTTTTCTTTTAATTTCCTCGTTATCTTCTTGAATTCCTCCTTTGTCTTCTCCCTGTTTCACACCGGTCCGCAAACTTCTACACTGTACCGTGTATTGTTGGTTGCGGGCGTTTTTTGTTGTTAACGTTACTGTTTCTTCCTATGTTTTTTCTCCACTCCTCGCACTCTATCTCTTCTTACCTTTTGTTTTTGTTACTTTTTCTCTTCTCTGCTGTTTTCCTCACTTTTCTCTCTTTCCACATGCTCTCGTGACGGTCGGTAATATAGCACTTGGTACTGTATAAGGGAACAGTTATTTAAACTGCAAGGAATGTAAGGGCATTCTAACATTCGAGGAAGATTTGCAAATATTACGTGTTTGAATTTGCTGCCATCGAAATCCAGAAAAGAAAAAAAACACTGGGAATAAACAACAAAATTAAAAATTCTGAACAGAGAAAATATTGTAACGTTCTTCAAAGATGCACCAGATGAAATTTTGTTTTTTGTCGTTTTGCAGTTTCTTGATTTTTTAGGTTGTAATGGTGGTGGGTATATCGCAGGTGAGTGCAGGACCGATGAGTTTTGTAAAGTGCAATAATTACCTCATATTACCGACAATGGAAGCTTTATTTATTAAATGTTTATTAATTTTATTTTAATTTATTAATTCTATATGTTCACAATTCTCGCTTTGTTCTTTATTATGGGCCTTCAAATATAGCAATACACTCCGCGTAACTATGACTGTAGGGCCTAGTTACAGGACAGGTAGCGGAGTAGGTAGTACATATTATGTTGGTAGGACAGTAAACAGAACTTTATATAACCTAAATCGACTCAAAGCGTGAAGCATTTATACACCTGGATGAATTTAAAAAATATTTATAAGGACTTCAAACGATGCTGAAGTTCAAAGGGAATTTAGTAACTCAAAATTAATGTTGTGCAGGACGACAATATCTGTTCAGTCATTAAATTCAAATTAAACACAGTAAATGTTTTAGTTTATCAAAGCCGCAAACATTATTTAGAACGTGAAGACAAGGAAGAAAGGAAAAGTAGGATGACGAAAACAAGCTACAGGAAGAATAATAATTGCGGAATTATTGTTCCAATTCAAAGAATTCCATAAACTAAATTTGTTGGTTAGTTATAGTATTACAAAAAAGTGACATATCAAGAAATTTTTGGCCAAGGTTTAACAATAAGACACATGGCTCTGCGATTCGTATCTCAACATAATACCGGTTTTCCACGGTGGGTTCGTTTAGAGGAAACTGCGCAACTCAACTGAAAAAACAAATTTTTTTATTGGAACATACATGCACAAGATACACCATTATTTTGTCTGTTTACAAGAAAAGACTGAGTGAAACTGCTTTAAGCACGGTGTAAGCCTAATTCGCGTTCGACACGAATATGCGTAACGTTCAATAATGTAAGTGGGGAGATATATGTTGTACCTCTTCTCTCGCATTCTTTTTATTCGCAATCATTTCTTCTTCAATAAAAAGTTTCACTTCTGTCGCGCGTGGACTTTTTATTAAGTTCTAAACTAACCAGATAATGAAATTAGCTAAATATACATTGAACGGGTATAGATTGAATTGGCGTTAACCACACTGTGGATCAACTTTGTAAATATGGTTCCATTTTTATTTCTCATATTGTAAACCACAACTCATGGGTTACAAAATATTAAATTGGTTTAACGGAGATTCGAATGATTGAAAGTGTATTTATCATATTTATTTGCAATTGTATTATTAAAATATAAACAGAATATTTGTAAAGCAGAATTTGTTAAATAGATTAAAAACAAAACCATAAAACCATGTTCGCCGTTTAATTAAATTTTTTAATAATTGAGGATATTTGAAAATAAAAACAGTAATAGTTATACCACTATAATGCATAACAAACAGTTACGCTTACACGTGTCTATTCAATTGGGTCCTTTCCCGATCGTGAGTTTTGTGCCGTCTAAGTGCAATTTGCAGGAATTAAGAGTATGAAGTAAATCATTGGTCTAAAGAAAAGTCGATGAAACTGATATGTTTTTACGAAAATTGATGTTATTTGAACTTAGCAACAATCACGTCGGTAAAGCTAGCAGGACCAAAGTCGAAAAAACAAAAATTAACCACATGAGAATTTAAGGCTATTTAAAGGCTAATTTAATGAAAAGATTTAATTTTATTGCTCTCATAGTTTTCGTAGAAATTATGGCTCTGCTGGCTTAACGTCAAGCTAGCAGGAACATGAGTTAAAATTTGGTAAAAATTGAAAAATAACCACATAGGATTTTAAGGCTATTTAAAGGCTAATTTAATTCCAAAGAATAAATTTTATTGCTCTGACCGTTTTTATGGAAACGATGACGCTGCTAGCTTGACGTCAAGCTAGCAGGACCATGATTTTAAAATATGAAAAAATCAAAAATTAACCCCATGGGAATTTAAGGCTATTTAAAGGCTAATTTAATGCCAAAAACTTAATTTTATTGCTCTTATAGTTTTTGTAGAAATTATGTAACTTATTATTAGACGAAAACGAGGTTTTTCTCGAAGTTATGGCCCTTGGGGCTTCACGTCAAGCTAGCAGGATTATTGCTTTAAAATGTTATAAAAAGCAATAATTAACCGAGAATTTAAATGGTTTAATTTTAATGATTTTAAAGCCTATTTTAAAAAACTTTTGAGCTTTACCAGAGGGTTTTCTACAGCAAATGTAATTCTTTTGGTTTAACAAAGCCAATCTTACGTGACTAATAGATTACTTACGGAATGAGGAGCTTTTCCTTTTGCATGTCTGCTGGCCTGTCAGTGATGGTAGATATTCTAGACAGTTGTTGATACCTTACATCTTGTTTATACAGTACGAACGTAAAGTATGGACCCAATTCGATAAAAAAAATCTGGCAAATTTCAGCGAGAATTCATTGAACAGGTCAACTTTGGTTCTTAAATTGACATTTTTTTTGGGCTATGATGTCATCCACCCTATTTTTAATGGCAACCCATATTTTTTTATGGAATTAGATACAGTATGTCGTTCTGAATACGGGGATATTGCCGAGATAATTTGTTCCAAAAAAAAAAATGAATTTATTCCTAATTCCTAATTCCTTATTTACCACTGTGACTGCTACACTTCGCTAGGTGTGTTAGATTTTAAAAGCATAGTTTTTCCTACCTTCTTTGCTGTTTTATTATTTTATTTGACATTTTTTGGTTGATTGAACGGATTGCAGTGTACACCAGTTTTTATTTTTGTTGTCTTTCTCAATATCCAATCAATCAATATGACAAACACTATGGCTGATGGTATGCATCCTTGCCGTAGGTATTTATTTAATTTTCTTTTGTTATCTTTCCATTGTGCAGAATTTTGAATTTTCATAACCAGTTTCATTATATTCAGGATTTTATCGGGTGGACCATACATTCTAAGAATTTTCCACATCCTTTTTCTGTGTCTATTGAATCAAAAGCTTTTTAAAAGTTAACTTTATATACCAGATCTGTTCCATTCTCAATTTTCTTTATTTTAATACGCAAGTGCTTTCATTGATGCGCTCTAAATTGGGATATACCTTGCATTTATTTCCAGGTATTCCTTTTCTTGTTTTCGTAGTTTCTATTACAATTACCGCACCCGTATTAAAATTAACATTAATTACTCTGAAATTCCTTTTGCCTCTTTCCCTAGCACTTAGCATTTGCTTGTCCTTTTTCGTTGCGTTAGTGGTTAGTGGTTGTGTTCTCTCTGTATGCCATTCCCATTCTTTATCGTATATTTTCATCTTTTCGTTGCACATTTTTGTTCTGTTACCCTTCATCTTGTGATCCTTCAACCTTTTTGTTGTACTGTATTTTTTTAAATAAGGGCTGATTTTATTACTTATGTTAATTATGTATTTAACATTAACCACAATTATTGTAATTTTTAGAAGCGCCGATGTCTGTCAACTGTCTACGGCATCATCATTCTTGCCAACCTAACCTTTGTTACCAAACCTATTTAAAAAAGTAACTAAACATAATATATTACAGTTTTATGAATTTTTCACGATGTTTACATTATGCACCATTTACTTGAACACAGCTTTTACTTCATTTATCTATGCATTGCAGTTTTAGGAATCAAAGTATTGGATGCTTTTAATAAAAATATTAATAAGTCATTTCTCGTTTCAATGCTGGGAACTAATCTGCAACGATTTGAAAGATTTAACACAATCGATTAAAAGCCCCAACAGTGTTAAGGTTGTACCTTTTTTAAAATGCTTGAATTACTTAACAGAATATTATGATCAATCACGCAGCATGCCCTAAAATTCCATGCACAAATTCGACTCCGACTGAACAAACTTGTTATACCACAATAAAGCTAAAATCTCGTATGACGTATTTCCGTCGCTCTGAAATTGCTGCATTTCCGAGTTGTTGTACTAGCTCTCCAATTACACCTTCAGCCATGTTCTTGGACCGTAAGTGTGTTTTCACCGTCAAACATACCCTGCCATTTTCAACGTTCCCAGCAAACTGAGCTCTCCATATTTGCACAGTCATCCTTAACGACAGTCAATCTGGCGTAAGCAACTCTCAAACTGTAATCCACTATGCAGAAATGTGTATTATTTTCTCGTCCTGCCCGCGTAAAGTGTGGGAAGAACCGCACCTGTAACTAATAAGTACAGACGGCGGGGATGTTCTATTCGTTATTAGGTGTGAGACACAAGTAAAGCGAGTTCCCCGTTTATGTGGCAGCGACAAAAGCTGCGACAACGGCGTTATTCTCGTAAAAGCGCACTTAATAGAAATTATTACATCATGCAAAATGTGTTTATTTACCTTAGAGGATTACTTATGGTGCGAATAAACTCGCTATGGCGGTGCGGTGTGATGATTCATACGACTCCCATTGTTTTTCGTAACTTGAAGGACTTGCTCTTCATTTGCGATTCAAGCCATCTCTCTGCAGGAATTGAATTATGCTTCTGGCAATTCCGCATTAATTAATGGAGAAGTCGCGGTGCAAGTGCAGCGAGAAGATCTTTTGCACACAAGGCGTGAATTCAACGGGAGTTCGTTCCACGGATGGGAAAGAGAGTTTGAGATGTAGTTCGGAGATCTGTTCAAATATTAACAGGCAGTGTTCTCAAAGCCACAAGTTGTTGAAGGCGACATGCATTATTAGCGGATCAGTCTTCATGGATGATGTCTTTCATTTTTAATCCAAGAGGGTGAAAAGCTGTACTGAAGAGGGGCTTTATATAATAGACGTTTTGTGAAATTTCTGCCGAGAGTTTTGATTATTGATGCCGCTGAGAGTATCATAAAGTTTCAAACCCTAGAACATTACCTACAAAATAAAATGCATACATGTTTTCATAGACATCATCGTTGATGTAATTCTGTTTAAATTAATAACATAGTGTCGTAGAGCGTAATAATATACTCTATTTTGAAATTACTTTAGTTAATGATTGTTAAACAGGAAATGATATTGATGAGTATCCGGTATTCAATACATGTTGCCATTAATAACGACATTTTTTTTAATACATAGTAGATAATTCAAATAAAATTGAAAATATCTCCCACTTTTTTAATTGTAACTTTTTAGTTTGAAAAATCAAAAATTGATTTTATTTACGCTTAGGGGTGCTAAAATTGTAATATACGCAAGGCCGAAACGCTCCTAGAAGCAGAAATTTGAATACTCTTGGATCTCAAAAATCGTAAAATTGGATGACACAAATTCAGACAAAATAAATTTGGTTTGTTTTTTTTTGAATTAAAATTAAAATATTTATCTAAGTCGAACTCCATAAACTTTAATGAGCGTAAAATTACAAATGGAACATGTTTCGGCAGAACGCTACTGCCATCATCACCTCTTAAAGTGTTCTGCCGAAACATGTTCCATTTGTAATTTTACGCTCATTAAAGTTTGTGGAGTTCGACTTAGATATATTTAAATTTTAATTTAAATTTACTCCACCTGGATTTAAGAACATTCTTCTGGTTTGTTTTTGTGAGTTGCGAGCTTTTAAACTCAAAAAGCTCAGATGTTTGAAGTTATTGTAGAATTCATTTCAGAGGGTTTTGGTTTTGTTGTGTTCTCTATTCGATTGTATCATGGAGGTATAAAATAAGAGGAGAAAACAAAGCCACGCTATTAGTATGGTTTGTTTTGAAGCCGAATAAGAGCTGATAGTGGGGACAGTGTTGTTGCTTTTCCCTATGCAGGCCGCCAGTGGCGTATCATAATAAACTGTTTCTTCAGTATATAAGATTAAAAATAAAATCTCAAGCCAGATCTTTACTCTATCTATACTCTATCTATACTCTAAAACTCCCCACCGGTTTCCACATTCAATGTTTTCACCCAAGCATTTACAGAGTTGTCAGCTTGTGCTATATCGCACTGTTTGGTATGGCAATTATACGAAAATTTAGGTGTAAACGTTTTGATATCCTTATATACATTAATTTAATAATTCATACATGGCTTAGTATGAAGTATTTAAAAAGGGTTTTCGAAACGCTGATGAGGCAATTTTAACAAATTACTTTTACGATCTGATCGCGAATCTTTACTGTAAATTATATAATTACAACTAATAAGATACAAAAAATAAACGAGTCAATGGTCATCGGGACCACTCTCGCCACGTGTCATTTACACGGTTCGATTTTTACGACTAAGCTGAACTCTAAAATGGTTTCTTAAAAACTACCCTCGGCCTGGCCTCCATCCATTCACACTTCTATCGCTTTCGCACTCACACTCATCTTAATGTCTACTTACAATCTATTACATACTATGATACTACATAATAATCGACACTACAATAATATAAATTTGCCAGTTAGAGTTAGACGAGTACGGCAAGTGCCAGACCTACCCCATCGCTACCTAATTTCGATAAGAAAGATAATTGAAATGGGTGCCTCGTGATACGCGCTCGACCCCTTAATAAAATAACATACTCTAAAGAGGACATATTTCCCTGTACATAAAATTCTAAATGTGGGCAGTATTTCATATTTTAAGTTTGGGCAACAAAACAGTGCCATGGTCCCACCCCTGTCGCAATTGCCAGAAAAAAGTTGGAGTTGTCAGAAAAATAATAGTTGTCGGTTATTTTTCCATTCATGTCCGTTCAGCGGCTTCGTAATTAAAATATTTTTATTATACTGGCAGACTGCTGTTATTTACAAAAAACTGCGATTTGAAACTTATCAATATTATCAAAAACTGCAGTTTTCGGCAGTTTTGAACCTTCATTTTCTATAAGAAATATTACTATTTGAAAATCCAAACCCTGTCTACTGGATATAGTGCATTTTTAAAAGGGTAATGCCAACTCTATCTCATTTTGCGAAAAAATGTCAAATACTGCGGTTTGAAATTCACCTCTGCAAATATAATCTAAAGTATGTAGTCCCCTGTTTCTATTCTCATTCCGGAGCATCTTCTTTTCTAATCCTTTAGGCTCTCTTCAAGGTATAAGTTGTGCAAGAGTGGAGATAAAGTGCATACTTGGCGAAGTAAGTAAACAGATTGCTTCCGACAATTTAAAACAAAATTTTTATTACAATTTTACTCTCCGTTATGTTCTCCCCCAAGTGTGGAAGGCATGCTCTAGACATTGCACTAAGTGCCTCCTTTTTTTGCTTTTTAATTACAGGGGTTTGCGATTCGATCAATATAATGGAGAACTATTTCAGTATTGTAACAAATTGCAATTATTGTCGAATATACTTCGGGTCAATGTTATCCTCAGTTAGCGGTGGATAGCTTATCCGACTCCATACTGATTCACAACACCTGTGTGTTGCTGTGGAATATTATTGATATAAAAACAATTTTAGATTTTAAAATAGGAGTAAGTACGTAGCGAGTCACTTACCTTGTATGAAGTCTTTAATTCCAATTTATAATACCATAAGACCACGGGTAGCTAAAAGCCGGAGGGGTCAGCTGTCTAGTTTGGCGAAAAAGAAAATAAATACGACTCGGTGTTACAGTTTTTATTATTCACCCTATATACAGCTATCTACAATATTTACAAGTTTTGGTACACGGTTACTCTGTGACAGATCTCATAATTCACGCTGTATACGATTGGCACGGTTCGATACTCAAAGGCCCTGCGACAGATTTTATGATTCACCCTGTATACAATTATCTACGTTCTCCCTGAGGCGAGTCGCAATGCAGAAGAGTGAGGGTCTCTTCCCACCCACATGATGCAAGAACCATCCCGGTACGACACCCGGAAGCATTTATTTTCGACGGATTTCTGGTTCGATGAAAAGGGCGTGGTCCGACGTGCAAGGGAAACGGCTTGGGGTGGTCGTAGCGACTCCGGGACAGTTTCATTCGCAGCGCGCAAATTTTCTTATTATTCCGCTACGATACTGGGAAGTATCTTTTTGACGAGTTAAAGATTTGAACTTCGTTAGATTACTAACATAATTAAACCACCTAAAAAGCTTCACTGTTTATTTGATTATGCATACAAAATTAATTAGCTACTGGCACTTACAGTATTTATTCCCAAGAGACAACGGGTAGCTAAAAGCCGGAGGGGTCAGCTGTCTAGTTTGGCGGGAGAGAAAATAAATACGACTCGGTGTTACAGTTTTTTATTATTCACCCTATATATCTACAATATTTACAAGTTTCGGTACACGGTTACTCTGTGACAGATCTCATGATTCACCCTGTACGCAATTATTTAGACGGTTGGCACGGTTTGACACTCAAAGGCCCTGCGACAGATTTTATGATTCCCCCTGTATACCATTATCTTCGTTCGCCGGGAGTCGTCTGGTTGGTTCTCGCGGAGGCGGAGTGGTAGGGGCTAGCCATTTCTTTTATGGAGATGCTGGAGGGGAGATGATGACGTTGGCTGATTAGTTAACTTATCCATGCGTTCTCTTCCCACCGGAGCGACGTCGGCTCCGGGCAACGTAGCGAATCCGAGATGGCGGCAGCCGGTGCGCGCTTCTTTTCTGGCCAACATTATGCAAGAACTATCCCGGTACGATACCCGGAAGCATTTATTTTCGACGGATTTCTGGTTCGGTGAGAAGGGCGTGGTCCAACGTGACAAGGTCGTAGCGACTCCGGGATAGTTTCATTCGCAGTGCGAAAATTTTCCTATTATTCCGCTACGAAACTGGGCAGTATTTTTTTTACGAGTTAAAGATTTGAATTTGGGTGTAGGGTGCCAGGCCTTGATCTAACAGTGAGACTGCGAGCCACTCGCTGCGGAGAATGTCGCTTAAGAATGTTGAGCATCGCTGACGGCACTGGAAACTGGGACTTTTTCGGTAACTTCATTACATTACTGATATAATTATTAAACCACCTAAAAAGCTTCACATTCGCAGTCAAATTAATGAAATGTCAGATTTCAGATCATAATAAAAAAAAACAGTATTTAATGGACAGTCTCTTTAGTTGATTATGCATACAAAATTAAGTAGTTACTGGCACTTACAGTATTTACTCCCAAGAGCATTTTATGCATCTGAGCCATTCTTTTAGATGGACTAAAGATTTGGTATGCAGATTGTATTCACATTGGCACAATAATGTTTTAACGTTATCGATACTATTTTTAATCGTTAATAATCATTTAAGTCCGGTAGGTTACTTAGAGTACTTACGAGTTAGACATTATGGACGAGGCGACGCTAGGACCGGAGTCCAAAATGTCTAAACGAGTTACAAGTAACTACCGGACGTGTACCGTAATGCATTTTATTTCATACTGTAATCGTCATTATTTTATTTCAAAAATGAAATATATATATATATATATATATATATATATATATATATATATATATATATATATATATATATATATATATATATATATATATATATATATATATATATATATATATATATATATATATATATATATATATATATATTTTTTTTTTGTGATAATAGAATCACCTTTGTTGTACATGTAAAACTTCATCAGTAGCCGAAGACTAAGTTTGAAAATTTCAGATTAATGTCAGATGCGATTTATATAAATGAAACATTCCTAACGACATTTACCAGCTCTGATACTATAATAGCTCACTTGACAGACTCCAATTGACCTTTTAATCGAACATCTATCGCACAGTACGAAATAAAAAATGCCGCAAAGGTTATGGGACTTTTTGTAAAACTTATGTGTTATAGCTGCTCATTTATTCCTTTTTGGATAATTTTAATGTTCAGATGCCTCTGCTGTTTTTAAGGAATGGATAGGACTTCTCACACATCATATAAATTACACATAAATTACTCAAAGATTATCATATGAGAACTTTCCCAGTTTATGAACACCTCTTTTTGTTAAGTAAGAAATGTATTAAAGGAATTAATTTTGTTTATAAAAACATGATTTTTATTTTATGTCTTCTGTACTAAAATTGTTCCAAATCGACCATTCTTATTATTTATTTATTGACTACTCTGATTTACTGCATAATACTTACCTGAAATTTTATTTGTGCATTATCCACATTAAAGCCGTTTGGAATGTAATGAATTTTGAACAATAAATGTTTTTAAAACGGTTTCAATTCATTTCGTACTATGTTTTAAAATAAATGATACAATATAAATAAAATGTATCAATAACTAATTAAAAATTTAATACGGGGAAAATGATATTTAGGACATAGTTGGGGAAACTATAATTATTTACTAACCGTTAAAACAAAATTTTGTGAAACAATGAGCTAAAGTTTATATGCTATTTAACACCTATTCACATTTTAATTTATTACTTTGTAGTCTGAAATGCGCTAAAATTATTTGAAATTCTAAATGGCAAGTTTGATTCTTTCAAGGTAACTTCTTAAGAAGGTAGTAATTAAAAAATTAAACAGCAAACCGTAAAGGTAAGATCTCAAAAGCTTACCAGTTTTGAAACTTTTAAAGCTGCTCGTTTCGCTAATTGGGATACTGTGTACATTACACAATTTACTCAGCAAGCATGTCGTCCTACCTCTTCTGTAAGTTTTTCAGGATAAGAGCACTTTCGTAACACTATCAGCCCGACTACATTACATCCCTAATTGTATGCAGAAACAGCATTTTTTCCCATCCAAATTTGCAATTATAATCGTGCTCGGAGGAAAAGTTCTATGCGCCGAGATAATTTCCTGAATTATGGTCTTAATTAAGGCGCTTGCTTACCAGTTTAGAAAAACAAAATTCTTCCGATTTAGCAGTGGAGGGCGTTTCGACAAAACTAGATCGGAAAAAAAACAACAGTTGGCCGAGTATCAAAGAGATCCTGGGGATGCCGAATGAGTCGAAGTGAGATAGCGAGTTTACAAGCGCAAGTCGTCTTGAATAATCAGACTAATTGAGTTTATGCTATGACCAATTAGCTACAGTCTTATAAGGTTTTGAAGCCTAACCGTATTTCACAGAGACTAAAAGTTTAAACTCGAAATGACTGCTTGCGAATTAAATTTAGCCCTGTGGCGCAACTTTGAAGGGCGGGGCGTCATTACAACTGTTCATTTCTCCCCGGTTATCACGGAAATGTTCCTTCCTGATTTTCAGGCCCTTGTAATCGACCAAATGCTGAATGCGATCGTTATTTTAATCGGTGTCGTTATGGGAGAGTTTTGTTTGCACCTCAAATTCGCGGTTTTTTACTTCGGGGAGGGGTTTGGTGTTGCTAATGACTGTTTTACCCCAAACCTGAGCTTCTATAGACGCTCGGGTTAAACAAAATTATCATCAGAACCTCCAACAACTTCAAAGGTATAAACAAAAATTACAAAATTTGATCCACCAAGAAGCTTTGTTTTTACCTCAACTTAGTGTTTTTTTTGTCCTGGGAAGCTTTGGCTGCCGGAAGTCATAAATAGCCATGCGAGGAAACGCACATTTTCCATCCGTTTGATGCGATATTCAAGAGGGAAAATGGAATAGATCTGACGCGACAAGTCTCCACCACAGAATCCGGATATCGGTATGCTTTCATTACCAAATCTGGCATCGACGAAACAAGTTCAGTATTGATTAAATTCCACCGGCACTACTTTTTATGTCAAATCTAGTTGAAATTCCACGGCCAATTTGCATATTTCAGACGGACATCCGCAGGCAGAAAGTGGGATTGCATTCCTGCGTTGCCACGCGGGCGGATTTTAGATAACTCATCTTTAAAAAGGACGGCGACAATTTAAATATTCAAAATAGGGGAATGTCCACTCTGGGTCGGGGTATTTTAAATACTTCCGTTCAAACATTTCAGTTTTATGAAGTTAAACGAAACTATTTGCTCTAGTTGTTCATTTAGCTGAAAGCAATTTTTGGAATGTTAGCTTTGGGATGAGAATAAAAGAATTGCATTACAAAATTTTGCTGATGTTCGCCGTGGGTGTTTGTAAAGCCGCACACAACGGTAAATGAATGAATTAATTGATAATGTTCATCCACGAACATTGAAAGTTTCTAAAGGGCGGTTTTTTTCATTCTTCCCTAGTAGACACAAATATTTTAAATGTATTTCAAAAAATATATATTGGATAAATATTTTTAGTGAGCGGTTTTTGAATATATTGTTTATATTTTATTCAAATGTAGATAAAATATACATTTGAAATATTTACTCAATATTAATAATAATCTATGTCGATAATAAATAATAACACCATATACAGCACCAAATTTATGATTAAAAGTTTTTTTTTTATCTGAAATACAATACACAATATACAGAGAATATATACAGGCTGTCCCATTTAAAACTCCCCAGTCCATATTTTTCCGAATTGATTATTGTGAATCCTCGAACAGGTCGATTTTGTTTGCCAGGGGCACAACTTCTCAGGTTCCTTTCAAGTTCCGGCATTTCGCCGTCTTCTCGAGGAGGCTGTTAGCCCCGAAATCTTAAATGGCACTATGGATCGAGTGATACCTCATTTGAAAGGTATTGGAGACCTCTTTACAACTAACCACTTACTTTTTAATCTTTTGGTGATTTGACCGCAAAAAAGCGATAATTTTCAATTTTCAAGATAAGGTTCCACAGCAACCACAAAGACAAACATGTTATTGCTGAAATTAGGCTTATTGAACTTGTAGCATCACGAACAGTTTTGAAAATCGTCTGTATTTTTGCATGGAAATGAATGGTGGCCATATCCAACATTTATTACGTTAATTAGATCATTTTATTGAAAAATAATCGTGTCGCATACTCTACATTCAGTTTTAACTCTTTCGCGCTATTTAGCAATCAAAATCAACAACCTAATGACCCAAAAATTCCAATAAATTTAATTTCAAAATTACATGTTGGTCTTTGTGGTTTCTGTGGGACATAGCATGAGAAAATGTGCATTATGTTGAAAATTAGAAATTATTGTTTTTACGGTCAAAACTGCAAGATATTGAAAAGTAAGTGGTTAGTTGTAGAGAGGCCTTCAATACCTTTCAAATGAGGCATCACTCGACCCATAGTGCCATTTAAGATTTTGGGGCTAACAGCCCCCTCGCGAAGAGGGCGAAATGCCGGTAGTTGAAAGGAACCTGAAAAGATGTGCCCCTGGCAAACAAAATCGACCTGTTCGAGGATTTTTCAATCACAATAATCAATTCGGAGAAATCTGGACTGGGGATTTTTAAATGGGACAGCCTGTACATATAGATCTCACTACCAATTCAGCGTCTTTCCGTTTTGAAAACTTTCTGCGTCCATCAAAGTATATTATTGCTTTTTGTTACAGATAGCGCTGGCTTAATTATACCATAAAATGCAAAGTATATTGAAATACCACTATTTTATCACTTCCAAATTGAAATTATAGATTCTGCTTCTTTTAACATTGTTGCCAGTTCACACAAGTGATTTAAGTATGTACTAGTAGTGGCTTAGGTTCAGAATTCGACCCCAAATTTTTTTAAAATGTCAGTCACGCATCATAGCTTTTATGTTATCAAATTCTGTGATATTCCATGTAGAGAGAAACATCTGAAATAAATAATTATAAAAAATTCAGACAAACGCTTCAGTTCCGAATTTAGATTTTTCTTTACTATTTTGGCGGTAGAGGATTTTCTGCTTACAATATCAATAGTATTTTTCTGAAAACGTACTAAGTTACTGTAGATTATTATCTATAAATCGATTATTTGTAGATTTTTTGTACGAACAAAAGCTTGACTTGATTTCACCGAAAATAAGCGTGGGGAATTGATTAAACCTGTATTCTATTAATTTTAGAATTTCGGGTATTGTTGGAGACATTAAACGACCTTGACTTTTAATTGAACAATAACATGTAAAAAATGTTTTTAGAAGTATTTTAACACGATTTGGCGTTAAATAGGCGTGATAAAAAGCCGATATATTGGAAAACTTCAACTGAAACGCCTCAGTTCTGGAATTTTAAAATTTTGTTTTAAGAGCTTGTTAGAAAAGATCTGGAAAAAAATCTAGATAAACGCGTCCCAGCCTATAATAAGATAAAATTACATTTGTTTTTACTTTTGTGTTTTTCACTATCTGTAAAAAAAAACAAATTTATTGAAATTTGGAGAGGACAGCGTCTTTCGGGTCAGCTACTGTATACATATATAAAATCCAAATACCAATCACTCACTCATAAAAAAATCTCCGGATCCACTGAACCGATTGCAATGATAACATTTTGCACTTACTTATTTTACCACGCAGGCGCTCACTAGGAAACGGTTTTTCAAAATTCCATTCCTTATTAAATGAAATAATAAAATAAAAACAACGTGTGAAGTATTAAATAAAATAATAAGATAAAATCACTGTGCAGGGACGGACTATCTAGTTTCGTCGCGATTTATTAATGGTCATAGCGAATGCTAACATGATTGGAAATTGGGCTCGCCTCAAGAAAAATGGCAATAATGTACCAGAATACGTCATATGAATTCTGGGTATTAAAATACTTCTTCCAGTTAAAATTTTGTAATCAATTGTACTTTGATGCAATCGTTTAACACGCATTCTTTTGCCATTTTTTGATGCCACTCTGAATTCACCGCACACCCAAACCTCAGGAGACTGTGTTCTGTGTACTGTGCAGTTTCTTACTCAAAACGATTCACGCTACTTCAAGTCGGCGACTGTAATGGACTGGCATCTGCCTAAAATTAAATGCAAATATGAAATCAATAAACCTGTGAAATTCTTGCAAATTAAAACTAATCTTAGCCTAGATCTTATCAATGTATTTCATTAAAAAAAAAAACAATCAGAAAAATCGGTGCAGTACACGCTGTTTTATTTGTTACCAATCAATTCATGTTCAACGATTAAATATATAAATATGAGATCTAAGACATCATCTTGTGGAGTATTTGATAAACATCGAGATCAAGAATGTACCAAGCAGGTCACAGTCACAGTCGGAGTCGAAGATTAGTGGGTCGAGTCGGACAGTTGCCTGTATCTACCGGAGTGCCGCACGATGTATAAATAAATAGACGAGTCCGTTTACGTGATTTGTAAACAGTGTAAATAATGTACATATTGTAGTATATAAAGTCTAAATAAAATGTAAAAAATTGAACCCAGAAACGCAACATTGGTGTCAGAAGTGGGATACGAAGATTTGTAATATATGAATAAATCCATATTAAGGTTAATAAGAAATATGGAGTTGGGCATGAAGGAAAAGGAAGGGTTTGAAGTTGCTTGAGAGATAACTGGAGCACCGTGAGTTATAGAAGTAACTGGAAGAAAATCGGGTCTGCACAGAAGGATGCTCGAGGATCTGGAAAGAAGACAAGAAACTGAGATCACAATTTTCGGATTAGATAACGGTGCTGACTGAACTCGACTCTCTTATTCTACTAAAATAAGGAAAGGAATAGAATTTTGAAAAACCCTTTCTTAGTGAGCAAGTGCGCAAAACTACATTGCAATAATCCAGAGAATAACCCCCCCCCCCTGTTGCCCACATAAGGAATGGGATTTTGAAAAGCCGTTTCTTAGTGAGCGCCTACGTGATAAAAGAAGTAAGCGTGCAAAATTTCATTGCAATCGGTTCTGTGGATCTAGCGATTAACCCCCGACCCTGGAACCCCCCTTTCGGATGGAATTTTGAAAAACCGTTTCTTAGTGAGCGCCTACGTGATAAAAGAAGTAAGAGTGCAAAACTTCATTGCAATCGGTTCTGTGGATCTAGGGATTAACCCCCCACCCCGTAACCCCTCTTTCGGATGGAATTTTGAAAAACCGTTTCATAGTGAGCGCCTACGTGATAAAAGAAGTAAGAGTGCAAAATTTCATTGCAATCGATTCAGTGGATCTAGCGATTAACCCCCGACCCCGGAACCCCCCTTTCGGATGGAATTTTGAAAAACCGTTTCTTAGTGAGCGTCTACTTGGCAAAATAAGGAAGTGTGCAAAATTTTGCTGGAATCGATTCAGTAGATCTAGGGATTAACCCAAACCCCCCGTAACCCCCCTTTAGGATGGAATTTTGTAGAACCACTTCTTACTGATCGCCTACGTGGTGAAATAAGGAAGGGTGCAAAATTTCATTGCAATCGATTCAGGGGATCCAGAGAATAACCCCACACCCCGCTACACCCCTTAGAAATTAAATGAATTTTGAAAAACTACAATGTAATATATAAGTTCATTTTTTGTATTGTCCTATAAAAGGGACTTATCTGTTGGGACAATACATTACTAATATTATTATTATTAACTTCGACGTGCACCGATACGTCAACATAGGGTCTTAGGCGATTTGAGAAAGTTGTCCACTGCTACTAATATCCAAATGCTGTGTTCCCATTGCTGCCATATCGCTGGACGCAGTAACAAACCAGATTGCCTGTGCCGATTAATATACTGTATACGATAGCAGCACCACCAAAATGCGGTTGCTTGAACTATCCGAGAATATAATTATTACACTTTGCTATAATTCGGCGTCCATTTGATTGTTGCTAACAGCCACAGTCTACTTCTAGTAGTCTACTTCAGTCTTCTACATACATTCATAGAGGTTTGTAAAAAAAATCTGGAGGGCGGCAGCAGTACCGTAATAGAAATTAACATGGGATTTCTCTTCAGCGTCCGTATACGGACGTCTAAAAGCGGTACAGACGCCGAATGGATAGAAGGATATATATAAAAATATACAAAGCAAAGTATTCTTTCCAGCATAAAAAAATTACTAAAATAATATATACTTCAAATATTTTCCACAACATATTCCATTCACATTTTTTAATATAACTGATATTCAATATTTTCTAAATATTTATAACACAGTGTGTCCCACGATGGGGTGCCCATGAGGTGATTTTCTCTAGTAAGTTGTTTGGAGAAGAATATTTTTGGTCTAGACTGGTTTTGCTTATCTTAAAACAGTAGAAAACTAAAACAGTCGAACATTTTAATCAACCTGTCTTAAATTAAGCGGTTTTTTTCTTTAATTTCGAAGTTGGGTCCATAAACTGAAGCTAAAGTTGCCTAGCAACCTGAACACTGTGGAAGTCACGGCTGATACCTCATTCCGATTAAAATAATTAACAAAACAATTTGAACAACCCATTGCGGCTCAAATGAACCCCAGGAATTTTTTCTTGAAACTCTTGGATTACGTGCTGATATGATACGTCGCCAAGACCGTTATTAACACTGAATTAAAAAAATTCTTTGGTGAAAACTTAGTACTCCGATTTTTTTTTGACAACGATGAAGTTTCAATGGTATTTTTTAGGCGTTGCTAGGCAGTGTTCGGTTTTAAATACTAGATTGATCAAAAAATTTGGGACTTAGACAAAAATTCGATCCTATTCATAGAAAAAAGCCCCCCATTAAAACATAGCAACTAGATTTGCAATGTTTTGTCTTTTTTTTGTAATTTTATAACAAGCAAAACCAGTCAAGACCAAAAATATTCTTCTCCAAACAACTTACTAGAAAAAAGCACCCCAGCCAGGGACACATTGTGTATGAAATAAATAAACTTGGCCACTGGGTTTTGCTTTTAGCAGTAATGCATTATTTGTTAACGGTTCTCTACACTTATTTTGGTGCTGAAATGCAAATTTTACCAGACTTAAAAATAAGAGTATCTCGGTTTAACATTTTTAATCATTTGCAGTAATCATAATTCAACAATTTTTTTTTTGTTTCAGGTAAGAACTTTTGAGCGGTCGACGTACAGGTGCGTTAATTGTGTAAGTGCCGTATAAATATATATTTTATAAAGTATGCGCAACTCTCAGAGTTTGATGGTTAAGCATTCCGTTAAAATTAAGACGAATTAGAACTATCGACGCTTCTGCAGATACCACAACTGCACAGAACGGATAGCACGTTTGTTTAAGTGGATTTGCTGCAAACACTTAATGGACATGGCAACTACATAAGACAGCTCCAATTAAATGTAATCAAAGACAACGGTGTTGTCTTTGCACACATGCAATACGATCGAGTTCGATAAATTGACTTTAGAGATCCCTACTTTTCTCCGAACGAGTCGTGCAACTTTCGTAACTTTAGTTTTCAGCATAACCAGTTAAAGTATAGATTCTTCATAAGGACATGTGGCAATATTTTGATCACTCTACTGCCAAGTCAACTATTTAATTTTTGCTTTATAAAGTCTAAGGAGTGCAGCCATCATATCGGTGTTTTTTGGATAAACTAATTTTTTTTTCAGAACGTTGTAAAGTAATAAAGTTCCTAGCTTTGGTGTAATCTCCGACAAAAAAGCAAATCCCTACCGCAGAGAACGGCGTCGATGCACGAACCTTAGACATTTCCAGCATCAGACGATGTTTACAGATCGTTCGGAAATCTTTCCTTGTCACGCAAGTTCGTTAACATCTTAATTAAGGCGACACAAAATATCTTGAAGTGCCCCGAAAACCGCCGTCTCCAGGTGAACAGGAGTTGATATACGCCGACGGAGCACCTTGCGATTTTCGAGGACCTCGTTCCTAATTCCTCTCGTTTGTTGAAGTTGACTTTTTGTAATAAGAGTACCAACCCTTTTCACATATTTAACGTTCAAGTCGAGCAGGAAAGCGGAGGAGCTTTATCGAATTAACTTCCTCAGACGTAGACTAGTTAAGAGGTGGTTATTTACACGGTTAAATTGGACGTAAGGATTTGAGAAATAAGTTGACAAATTGAATTCCGTGTTGAAGCAAAAAGTAAAGCTCGAATTTGAAGGCACATCATGAAACAGTACCAGTTTTACAATTTTACAGTTCTGTAATTTCATACAGTTTGAAATCGAGTCCTGTTTACTTTGAAAATACAAAAACCAGCAAATCGAAGATCTTGAGAATTTACTGAATGAACTGAATGACTGAAAATAAGACAAACTGTGAACCTGAGAAATGAAAGTTAGGGAATTTGAAACCCCAAGGATTGAAATTTGAAAACGCTAAGCAATGGGGTCGTCCCCCTCAATTGAATTTGACGAATTGGCCTAAAACATCTCGTAGACTATATTATAACATTAAGCCCTAAAACGTGTTCTGTTGTTTAATAAAGTTGTTTTGTGAGATAACAGCGCGTATCAAAAATCACTATTTCGGCTAGCATTTTCAAACGCAGTACATTTACCGCCTCTTGTATCGTCATTTTGGGGGAGTCTTTTCATTGCATCGTGCGCTTTTCATTAGTCCGCCCATCTAGTAACTTTGAATTTTATCTGGTGAATTTTTTTCCCGTGTTGACGTCACAGAAAGGCGCGCGTTTCAAATAACAAATGTTTCTGATTTTCTTTTACCTAGTAAACGCGTGATTTCGAATAAACCAAAAAACAGAGGTATAATATTTTGATAACTGAGATTCTCATAGTTGAATAATCCAAGTGTGACAGCCTGAAGTGATAAGAACCTAAGGACTTAAGAGCTAAACACACTGATAATCCAGGAACCTGAAAAGTTAATAAATTGAAAACCTGACAACTGGAGGCGTTCTGAGAACCAAATAACTAAAGTGAACTAAATGAGATTGACGACTTTACAGATTAAAAATTTGAGTTGAAGGATTTATCAAGAATGATAAACCATGGCAAGTGAGGAAATACAAGGAATCGACAGAAAACGAGAGGCATAGAGCTGCAAGAGAACAAACAAAAGCGAACGAGAAAAAGCACCATTCAAATAGCAAAGGGAGGGAAAGGGTAAAACGATGTAACGACAGTATATCCGAACAAAAGTACAACCTAGAAACCATAAGATCGAGAAACAGAAGAGAAATTAGAAAAACACAAAAAAAAGAAAGAATTTTAAATAAATAACAAGAGAGTCCAACGAAAATGGCAGGAAGACCCCAGTAAACACAACCATGTGACAAAAGCGTAAAAAAAAGACGAGTACCAACGGTTGTATAGACGTTACGATGTCGCTGACTTCAACGTTCCTTTCGACGTGTAAATATGACGTGTTTATAACGTCTAGTAAAACACGTTTTTTTTACGTGATTTTACCACGTTGTTAAGACGTACTGATTTTCCGTAAACAAAACAACGTGAAAAAAACGTAAAACAAACGAGTACCTACCAACCGTTGAATAGGCGTTACGATGTCGCCGAAATCAACGTTACTTTTGACGTGTAAAAATCACGTGTTACAAACGTCTGATAAAACACGTCTCTTTCAGGTGTTTTTACCAGGTTGAAAAGACGTTTTGATTTTCTGAATTAAACGTCATTTTCAATGTCTTTTTACGTCTTTTTTAGGTGTTTTTAAGAAATAAGTATATTAAAAAAGTGTTGATTTTCATGACATATATTTATTATAAAACAAAAAAAAAATTGTTTTACAAAAGTTCAAATCTATTATAATGTATAAAGGTGAATAGAAAATATGAAAATAATGACTAAAAACTCTAATATCAACTATGTACTACTAATATTATAAACATGTAACTATAACTATAATTATTATTATTATAAAAAAAACTAAAATAATTATTATGGGCTAATTAAATTAAATCATTTTTTTCATGACTCGGATTGTGTGTTGCTCGACGTGCTGGGTCAGTTCTGCCAATGTTTGCAGTACAGTTGCCTCAAAATCTATAAGTAATAACTATAAGTAACTATTGCAAAAATAAAAAAATCCTTACTAGGTATATGATTGTCGTAAATGATATAAAATGCCCAATTTACCAGGATATGTTGAAGCTGGAGAAAATGCTGACATTGGCGATGTATAAGACTTCGTCGGGGTACAGCAAAAATCTTCTCCAAGATTTACAGTTCGACGCCGCTTACTATCAAAAAGAGTCTCATCACCAAAAACTTGCTTTCTTGAGAGACTTTCCACTGATGAGTTGTTTCCTCTGCAGTTTCCCCAATCTCCTTGATGAGATTGTTGGCCTTTTTATCGTCTGTGTCATAATCCTCTGCAAAGAAGCTCAAAAGTTAAAAAAAATATTTAATTAGAAAAATCATAAATATAATATCATATATTATGTATATACCTGTCTTAAAATGAATCTTAAAAACCTTGTAAGAAGGCCAGGTCTTACATGGAGTACCACTTTTGACGAAAGTCATAAAATCGGTACACTTGCGGAATAATTTTAAATTCTGGTTAGTAATATGCATAAAAAATGTATATTTAGTAACTACTTTTAAATAAAATACTGTACTACTTACCTTTAGGACTTTTGGAAGCTACACAAATCTCAAAACTTGGTAAGGCAAACAAAAACGAAACGAACTGCACGATCTCAGACGAAAAATTAAAATGAACAAAATCGAACGAAGCAATGGCGAAGCACAGATAGTACTACGGCCGGTGGGTCACATTCGTTCAACCACCCACTACTTTGGTATAACTCAATGAGAGATATATAGATTTGTTCGTTAAGAAATTCTGCATTTAGAATGGAAATTGACGACAGTGTGGGTTAGTCACGAGAAAAGTTATTCCAAGAAAACCGTGAAAATTGGCAAAAATTATTCCAATAAAATAAATGCTCATATCTTTGGCTAAATAAAAGGTAAAAATATGCGGTTTGTTTAATTATGAAGTACAGAATATTTACTTTAAAATGGCTAATTGGAAAAATGCGCGAATTTATGCTTTTCGACCAAATTCTATTATTTAATGCGACGGCGCATGGTTTATTCATAAATTTTCTATATTCAAGTTGCTATAACTCGTATAGTGTAGTCTTTGCAGTAAAAATTTTCACATCAAAAACTGCAGAACTTTGTTGTCTATAATTCACCTCAACTAATAACGTATCCATCTACAATAATAAATTCCCTACAGTCGTATTTCTGGGAAAATGTTACTTGCTCAGGCTACACTCTCGATCACCCGCCCGCGCCCCTTTCCCACCTCAAACGCCACTATGCTATACGCTATACTACCACCGAGCGCAATGAATTAAACTGAAATTAATTTTTATTTTTAACCAAATACATAAAGTTTTTAAATTTTTGCTGTAAATCGCGAACATTTTTGTGTCTTGGAAGCAGCATGTTTGTTTGTCGCCAAAACAAATTCGACAAGGCAGAAATTTTCATTGATAGTACCATTGAATATCAATACTCTAACTACTCTAACTAGAGTATTGATATTCAATGATGGTACTGATCTATACGTTTGGTTATTATTTATTTTTGACAATAAAATTACGCTCGCGTCGTCGGTTCCTCAACCTTCAGCCCCCATCATAAACCAATATCCGTTCTTCTCAAAATTCCAGCCCCTAAACGGTAAAACTTCTCAACGTATGTTTCAAATTGTCCCTTAATTATACCTGCTTTCAATTTCGTTTTTAAAAACTCTATTCATTCCCTGACCAACACTAAACTCTTCTCCGGTCAAAGACACTGTCAAAAGAGATTCGTTGTTTTATTTTTAATCTTTTCGCTGGTCTTTTGACACCTTCACTTACTTCACAGCGTTTCACATTACCAGACATTACCAATATTTATTAATTTCGTTGATTAACCGTAATAAATTAAAGATGTAAATTTTTGTTTTGAACTTTAACAAACACATTTAAATTAATATTTGTAAGTACCCATCTACGTAAGTAAATATAGCTACCTACATTGAATTATTTATTTGCCGTTGGGTTAAAGAGCTTTTGTAATTTTTTATAACATTAACACCATAATAGAATAGGGAATGTCAATTTTATTTTTAAATTTTAATTGAATAATAATTATATGACAACTTTTAATCAGTTTTCCCTAAAACACCAAAAACAAATTTTATTATAAATACCGACGCACGTTTCGCCAACAATGTTGGCATCATCAGGGTGATGAGTGAATCGGAAAACTGATTAAAAGTAGTTATCTACCACCAAAAGTGATCCAGACAATTGATTTGTTTTTGAATAATTATATGAATTCTCAAAGAGCGATTGTTTATCTCTATTGCGAACTAGGCGGGCGAGATGATCCTAAAACATTTCAACCACGAAAAAGCATCAAATCAAAGGTTGTTTGGGTAAAATTCGGAGTGCCAAATGTTTACAAGAGCTAACTTAGTTGTTACCATGTTTCGTAAAAATTTTGAAAGAAATGCTAGCCTTACTAAATATTTCTATTGTTTCTACTTTTAAATTCTATAACCATTCTATTTTATTTAAAATGTGATTGAAAACTAAACTTGGCGCAAAAACCGCCCATATGGAATCTGTAAAAGACGCCAATGGAATGCGTTCCTTTGTAGTACATAAATTAAATATAATTATATGAGTATATAAACACGTGAATTTATTGTAAACATTTCACGAGAAATTAATGTCAGAACGGAACGTCAAAAATTACTTATATTTTACCCACATTATTAATTCCTTTCTATGCTTCTATATTTGATTTTAATCGTAATTCAAATAAAAAATATAAATTAAGTAGGATTATTATACATTATGTAATTTAAAATCATCATTTTTATCTTTGAAACCCCTTAGTGACTTATAAACTTGACCACAAAACACGCATAATAAAATGATATGGAATACGTTCTTTCTAGTATTTATTTGCCTAGAAAAACACGTATACTTAACGTGAAAATTTCACGAAAAGTAAACGGCGCCAAAGCACGCTTCGAACGCGTTTTTATTTGTAGTATAGATGACTAGAAAAACACGTGTATTTAATGTTAACATTTTACGAAAAATAATAGTCAAAAATAATAATTTAGACTTCACCGCCATTCGTTCTTTTCTATTTTATATAATTTGATTTAAGTTATGATTTATATAATAAATATATATTTTTTAACATGATTTTTTATAAAAAAAAAGTAAATTGAGGTGAAGTAAAATACAATAATAAAAAAAATAAGGGAAGTAAATTGAAAAACCTCCTATTAAACCCAAAAACCTATAGGGCTACACCATGATGATGTTTTTTTATTCTCTGCTGGAACTCTTTCACTCCTTAGGTATTTTTATTTTTTATTTGATTAGAAAAACACGTGTATTAAATGTAAAAGTTTGACGAGAAACAAACGTCAGAACTGCACGTGGAAAATAACTTTTTTATAATTTTATCAACATTATGTACCTTTCGTTAATTAACAATATTGATTAAACGTCTTTATTGCGTCATATATAATATTTAAAAATAACGTAATTTTTTAACGTTGAATTGTCGTAATTTATAGATACGTTGTCAATAGTTGATTGTAAATCAACGTTGAATTTACGTTATGTAAAATACGTTGAAATAACGTTGAAGGTATTACCAAAATATAACGTGATATTTTCAACCATAAACGTGTTATCAACCACATACACGGCTTTTCCACGTTAAAACAACGTGCATGTGTTTACTGGGACGAGGGTGTACAGGGTGTAACTAAAATAAGTGACCGAAGTTTAACCGGATTTCGAAAATATAGAGCATAATTTTTATTTTATAAAAATATAACATGAAAAATTACTAGATCAAACGAACTTACCTGAAGTGAAGTTCGACCTTGATTATATGTAGGTCTCGTCGAAGGCGAGGTACTATATAATTATAACCCTGTATTTTATAGATTTTATTTTTATCCCCCTCTTATCCTCAAAGATAAGTACTCGTATATTATGAAACTCCCCGATGAAATCTAAAACCTGAACTCATATTACGAAATTAAATAAATGCACATTTGTGGCTTCAGTTTAGAATATAAGAAAATCCTCGCAAGCTTCGTATACCGAACGCAAGAAAAATAGAAGACTGCATGACCTAACATAGAGTTTCAACTAAAATTATAAACGGTATATTGCTTTCGCGTTGCATAAACCGCTTGTCAACTCAAGGATTAGCGAGATTATTTTACATTTTCCTTTCAGAAGAACTGTTATGAATAAATTTCTTAATACCGAGGCATTGTGTTTCCTTTGAATTTCTCGCTACAAAACCCACAACCCTTTTCACACATTGGCCGTCCAAGTCGAGCGAGAGAAAGGAGTTTTATCGAATTAACTTCCTCCGATGTGGCGGAGGTAGTTAAAAGGTGGTTATTTACACGGTTAAATTGAACGTGAGCCTTTGACGTTATTACGTTTGTCGCACAATTAAATTGCAGGTGGTGCGATGTTTACAATAATGAAAATTGCATCTCGACGCGTGCAGTCGCCTATCTTTTTAATAAAAGAGCGGAATTAGGGGATTAAGAGAGCTTTCTAGCGCACTCGGAGTTTTTCAAATTAATTGTTGCCGGCTGGTAGGGATTAGGGTTTAAATACAAATATTAACTTGGGGTCTGCGTTTGTGTGTAATCCGACAAAATGTCCTTTTTTCGTGGAGGATTAACGCGCGGAAAATGGAATGGGAGATTGATCAAAAAGGAGTGTAAGTTGGTAATGAGCATTTCGCTGGATATTTTTATTAATTTAGTTGCTTGTGTTTTCATCCAGTTAACTGCAAATTTTTCTGTGCCGCTCTATTCTTTTTGCGTCTAGTGCCAGCAGCCGCGGTAAGTGTCCCGCGTCGCCGGTTCATCTGTCGCGATGTTAGCTCGCTAGTCACACGGCACAAATAAATCATTGTAAAAAATAAAAGTTTCAATCTTTATGTTGCAAATCCACCACGGGAGATAACACACAAACATCTCTACACGCATTGCAAACCGTCAATCAGAAACAATTATTGCCAAATGAAACGCAAATAAAGCAAAACATCCACATTACGTCATATCGTTGCCCTTGTTTAAAATTGATTGATGGTAGCTTTATTGGTGGACGTAATTCGCTGAAATGCCAATTATTTCGGAGGCCTCTCGACCGGTGGTTTGATGATATTGCTTGGCTGCTGTTGCATATCTCGATTCAACAACTGTTTGCATTGCAATATTTTGTAAGTCGCAAATTGTGCGCCCTTGTGATATTTTTCCGGATCGTGTTTCAGCAGTAATTACGCAATTACAACGTCAACGATCAATACCTACTGATAGAGTTTCTTCTGATTCTGGCACTGTCGGACGAATAATTCGATAAAATACAAGGGAGGTTTTGATGTCAAAGACAGAAGTGATAGGATCTACGTATTCAAATTTAATTCAAAAACATACACAGTCTATTTGATTTGCCATATTTTTCGATAAACGTTTTTCGAGATTGGTGTCCCGATGTTTGTTGTTTTTTGAGATTGCTGTATCGCGAATATAAAGCTGATCGCAGTTAAAAACGCAAACAAACAATCAATTTTGTCATCAGAAAATACGCCTTATAATTTGCACCCGATGATCAAACAGCTGCTATTCGACGATCACAACCACCCCATAATACGAAAAACATTGTTATTTCAGCCAATCAATATTTGCTTGATTTATTTGAATAAAGCAAAATTACACGTAACTGCGCTATATTTTTTATAGGCTGCGCTCGGAAATGAGTGAGCAATTATTTATTGAAACAATCTGATGAAATGAAACGCAAACAAAACAATTTGGAGCACGAAACACCATTTTTTGTTGACAACCGATACGCTGTTCATATTTATTGGTAATTAGAACTTTACTTGAGCTTTAGTGGCAGTTAGTTCTGCAACATTACCGACGTCAATAATACTGACGACGATGGTAAACGCTAAAATTGTTGTCTTGACATAATACCGCCATCAAAAGATATCACGCAAGTTCGCTCCACTATGTGATTTTTGCATTATTAGTATTAGAACTTTGCTAAATTAATCGTCAGTGCCTAAATTCTGTATATTTCCTGCCTCATTATAATAATCGTTATTTCGTCCTAATAAATTTCGACGTCTGTATAGTAAATAGAAACCTTCTCCATGCGAGAATTTGCACGAGAATTTACAATTTCTCGTCTCGAAGAAATGACGAAATTCAATCAGAACAAGAAAATCAGTGGAATTGGCACAATACACTCTCGAATAGAATCATCGAAAGGGTGTGCGACGTCGAGATAAGTGCTGTTTCACTAAAGCGGGATCGAGTGGAATGACATAATTACGAGCACCTAACTAAAATATCAAATAAAAGGAAAGCTTTTACAATCAAAGTGGTTTTTTGTTTGGTGATACAACTTACAAACATGTTACAATTAGGTAGGTCATTTTAACCAAATTTACAATTTACACGGTACAACCTAATAATGCTCATTGCGACACTGGTAGAAATAATAAAAATATTCTCAAGTTTCTCAACTTCTCAGGTTTGTAAAACCTTAGGATTTCACCTGTCGAAATTCTCAAGCTTTTAAGATCCCAGGTTTACTAAAATGTGAGGATTTCCGAGATTTCAGGTTTTTCAAAATTTTAAGTCCTCCAGTTCCGAAGCTCAGGTTATTTCAGGTTTTGTCATAAATTTCAAATTTTCAAGTTCCCAATAGAATCAGGTTCTTATGGTCTAAAATCGCAGCTTTTCCAACTGTCTGAAATTTATTACTTCTCAATCTTGGTTTCTCAATGTCTCAAGTTCACTAAGACCTCAGGTTTTCCAAGAACTCAAATTTTCCAAATTCTCAAGTTTCTAAGTCTTCAGATTTTTAAATATTTTAGGTTTTCCCAGATTTCAAGTTCTTTAAACTTTTAGGTTCCTTGCGTTCTCAAATTGCGTTTCTCAAGTGCTTATGTTCTTAGATTACTGAAATTTTAAGGCCTTCTTTTTTCATAGATTTTTCAAAATTTGAAGTTCCCAAAATTGGTTTCTCAAGTTCTCAGTTTCTGAAATTACTTAAGGAATCAAATTTCTTAAAATCACAGCTTCTCCAAAATATTTAATTCTCCAAAGTCGCAAGATTCTAAGTCTTTCCACAGGGAAATTATTCTCAATTCCTTGGTTTTCCAGGTGAAAAAGTTTCTCAAATTTTGAATTTCTTCACAAGTTTTCTGGTTTCCTTAGGTTCTGAGATTGTTTCTCACGGTCTAGGCTTGATTTTCAGGTTTTCCAAAATTCAAGTTCCTCCATTTTTCAAGTTGGATTGGTTGAAATTGTAAGGCACTTTTTTTCTCAGATTTTTCAAAATTTGAAGTTCTCAAAATTGGTTTCTCAAGTTCTCAGTTTCTGAAATTACTTAAGGTCTCAAATTTCTTAAAATCACAGCTTCTCCAGAATATTAAATTTTCCAAAGTCGCAAGATTCTCAAGTCTTTCCACTGGGAAATTTTTCTCAATTCCATGGTTTTCCAGCTAAAAAAGCTTCTCAAATTTTGAATTTCTTCACAAGTTTTCAGGTTTCCTTAAGTTCTCAGATTGTTTCTCACGGTCTAGGCTTGATTCTCAGGTTTTCCAAAATTCAAGTTCCTCCATTTTTCAAGTTGGATTGGTTGAAATTGTAAGGCACTCCTTTTTCTCAGATTTTTCAAAATTTGAAGTTCTCAAAATTGGTTTCTCAAGTTCTCAGTTTCTTAAATTACTTAAGGTCTCAAGTTTCTTGGAATCACAACTTCTCCAAAATATTAAATTCTCCAAAGTCGCAAGATTCTCAGGTCTTTCCACTTTGAAATTATTATCAATTCCTTGGTTTTCCAGGTAAAAAAAGCTTCTCAAATTTTGAATTTCTTCACAAGTTTTCTGGTCCCCTTAGGTTCTCAGATTGCTTCTCACGGTCTAGGCTTGGTTCTCAGGTTTTCCAAAACTTCAAGTTCCTCCATTTCTCAAGTTGGATTGGTTGAAATTCTAAGGCACTCCTTTTTCTGAGATTTTTCAAAATTTGAAATTCTCAAAATTGGTTTCTCAAGTTCTTAGTTTCTTAAATTACTTAAGGTCTCAAATTTCTTAGAATCACAGCTTCTCCAAAATATTAATTTCTCCAAAGTCGTAAGATTCTCAAGTCTTTCCATTGGGAAATTATTCTCAATTCCTTGGTTTTCCAGGTAAAAAAGCTTCTCGAATTTTTAATTTCTTCACAAAGTTTTCTGGTTTCCTTAGGTTCTCAGATTGTTTCTTACGGTCTAGGCTTGGTTCTCAGGTTTTCCAAAGCTTCAAGTTCCTCCATTTCTCAAGTTGGATTGGTTGAAACTCTAAGGCACTCCTTTTTCTCAGATTTTTCAAAATTTGAAGTTCTCAAAATTGGTTTCTCAAGTTCTCAGTTTCTTAAATTACTTAAGGTCTCAAGTTTCTTGAAATCACAACTTCTCCAAAATATTAATTTCTCCAAAGTCGTAAGATTCTCAAGTCTTTCCATTGGGAAATTATTCTCAATTCCTTGGTTTTCCAGGTAAAAAAGCTTCTCGAATTTTTTATTTCTTCACAAAGTTTTCTGGTTTCCTTAGGTTCTCAGATTGTTTCTTACGGTCTAGGCTTGGTTCTCAGGTTTTCCAAAGCTTCAAGTTCCTCCATTTCTCAAGTTGGATTGGTTGAAATTCTAAGGCACTTTTTTTCTCAGATTTTTCAAAATTTGAAGTTTTTAAAATTGGTTTCTCAAGTTCTCAGGTTCTTAAATTACTTAAGGTCTGAAGTTTCTTAGAATCACAGCTTCTCCAAAATATTAAATTCTCCAAAGTCGCAAGATTCTCAAGTCTTTCCACTGGGAAATTATTCTCAATTCCTTGGTTGTCCAGGTAAAAAAGCTTCTCGAATTTTTAATTTCTTCACAAAGTTTTCTGGTTTCCTTAGGTTCTCAGATTGTTTCTTACGGTCTAGGCTTGGTTCTCAGGTTTTCCAAAGCTTCAAGTTCCTCCATTTCTCAAGTTGGATTGGTTGAAATTCTAAGGCACTTTTTTTCTCAGATTTTTCAAAATTTGAAGTTTTCAAAATTGGTTTCTCAAGTTCTCATTTCTCAAGTTTTCAGGTTCTTAAATTATTTAAGGTCTCAAGTTTCTTAGAATCACAGCTTCTCCAAAATATTAAATTCTCCAAAGTCGCAAGATTCTCAAGTCTTTCCACTGGGAAATTATTCTCAATTCCATGGTTTTCCAGGTAAAAAAGCTTCTCAAATTTTTAATTTTTTCACAAGTTTTCAGGTTTCCTTAAATTCTCAGATTGTTTCTCACGGTCTAGGCTTGACTCTCAGGTTTTCCAAAACTTCAAGTTCCTCCATTTCTCAAGTTGGATTGGTTGAAATTCTAAGGCACTTTTTTTCTCAGATTTTTCAAAATTTGAAGTTCTTAAAATTGGTTTCTCAAGTTCTCAGTTTCTTAAATTACTTAAGGTCTCAAACTTCTTAAAATCACAGCTTCTCCAAAATATTAAATTCTCCAAAGTCGCAAGATTCTCAAGTCTTTCCACTGAGAAATTATTCTTATTTCCTTGGTTTCCCTGGTAAAAAAGCTTCTCAAATTTTGAATTTCTTCACAAGTTTTCTGATTTCCTTAGGTTCTCAGATTGTTTCTTACGGTCTAGGCTTGGTTCTCAGGTTTTCCAAAGCTTCAAGTTCCTCGATTTTTCAAGTTGGATTGGTTGAAATTCTAAGGCACTTTTTTTCTCAGATTTTTCAAAGTTCTCAAAATTGGTTTCTCAAGTTCTCAGTTTCTTAAATTACTTAAGGTCTCAAGTTTCTTAGAATCACAGCTTCTCCAAAATATTCAATTTTCCAAAGTCGCAAGATTCTCAAGTCTTTCCACTGGGAAATTTTTCTCAATTCCATGGTTTTCCAGCTAAAAAAGCTTCTCAAATTTTGAATTTCTTCACAAGTTTTCAGGTTTCCTTAAGTTCTCAGATTGTTTCTCACGGTCTAGGCTTGATTTTCAGGTTTTCCAAAACTTCAAGTTGCTCCATTTCTCAAGTTGGATTGGTTGAGATTTTAAGGCACTTTTTTTCTCAGATTTTTCAAAATTTGAAGTTTTCAAAATTGGTTTCTCAAGTTCTCAGTTTCTTAAATTACTTAAGGTCTCAAGTTTCTTAGAATCACAACTTCTCCAAAATATTAAATTCTCCATAGTAGCAAGATTCTCAAGTCTTCAAGTCTTTCCAATGGGAAATTATTCTCAATTCCTTGGTTTTCCAGGTAAAAAGCTTCTCAAATTTTGAATTTCTTCACAAGTTTTCTGGTTTCCTTAGGTTCTCAGATTGCTTATCACGGTCTAGGCTTGATTCTCAGGTTTTCCAAAACTTTAAGTTCCTCCATTTCTCAAGTTTGATTGGTTGAATTTCTAAGGCACTTTTTTTCTCAGATTTTTTAAAATTTGAATTTCTCAAAATTGGTTTTTTAAGTTCTCAGTTTCTTAAATTACTTAAGGTCCTAAATTTCTTAGAATCACAGCTTCTCCAAAATATTAAATTCTCCAAAGTCGCAAGATTCTCAAGTCTTTCCACTGGGAAATTATTCTCAATTAATTGGTTTTCCAGGTAAAAAAGCTTCTCAAATTTTGAATTTTTCGGAAAGTTTTCGGGTTTCCTTACGTTCTTAGATTGTTTCTCACGGTCTAGGCTTGGATCTCAGGTTTTCCAAAACTTCAAGTTCCTCCATTTCTCAAGTTTATTTCTTCAAGTTCTCAGTTCCCTAAAGTTTTCCAATATTTCACATTGTCCGAATATAGAAATAATATAGAAGTTTTTGTTAATAGATGATTGATTTTTTGCTAAATTGTTTTTCTGTTGTTTTGTACTTGTAAAACACTACTTGGGCAGCTTCTCGTGAAAACCTCAAGAGTTATATAAGAGACTAAAATTATTAAATCGATGGCAAACTGAATTTATCGCACCGGAATTTATCCTGCACCTGGATTCTTTCCGAGAAGCTACCCCTCGTTTCGCGACAAATAAAATTCCGTAAAAACGGTGTTTCCATTCCACCCCTAAATTTTGACCACATCAACAATCGGCAAAAAGGAAGCGTTGGGGAAGGTGTCAGATTTTGTGAACCATAATAAAAGAGACACATGTTTGGTTCCCAAGTTTTGAATACCCACTTATAAAAATTATTATTAATAAAAAAATGTCCCCTTAAACTAAACAATTTATTTCAGACGCCTGACTTGTAAACAACCAGAAATACCATGATAAGGAATTAAAAAATAAACAATAAACAGACCCATGTGTTTCATTCGTCATACATGTGCGTATTTCCTTGGGCTCTTTCCACCTCCAAACAAAGGAAATTTTCCAGGGACCCCAAGCTCTTGAAATCATTGTCTTGGAAGCGTATCATTTCTATGGGCGACGGCCCGCATATTTTTGCATTATTTCATTTCCTGTGATGATTAGACTAAAAGTAGATCACGTGTATAATACGAAATTTTATATTCGTCTTAAATCAAAATTGTACGTCTATATTTAGTACAAGTTGTATGATATATTTAAGTCTATTTGGTGGACATTTGTCCGTCGTTAAACAGTCTATATAGACCATCCCTAGACGACTAGTCTAGTCGAAATTTAAACATCTATTACACTGGATGTGTTGCTTGGGTATTTTGTTTTTATTTTAACTCGAGTACTCACAAGTCTAAATAATAATAGAGAATTAGATATGGTGGAAATAGGAAAGCTAAGAAACTTAAAAACTGGAGAAACATGAAGCTAGAATACTAATAATTTTTCATCAGCGCTCCTTCCAAAAGTGCAAAGTGCATTATGAGTTGAGCGCGAAGGTACACACAATTTTCTCAGTTTCTTGGTTTTCTTTTTCATGAGGTCATGGCAAGATTGGAAATCGCGCAACGTCTGTTGGGATATTGATGACAGCACGATATTGATTACACAATACCGACTTCTAGAAAAACGCTCAGCCTACCGAGCAAATAATACATTCTCGGATTGAGAATTACTGCTATGCATACCTGCCTATATGAGTAAACATTGCACGGTAATTTATGGCGCAATTTCACGAAAGAAAATCGAAGTTTTTCTTCCACAACTCCCATAAAACCTAATTGTTCACGATATTAATCTCCGGATGCCAGTTCGGTTCACCAGGACGTGAATAACGAGCATATGTGCGGATTGTCACCTTCAGGAAGTCGAAATTTTATTGCAACCACCATTTCCCGCCGCAACCACGAATGTATAAACTACTTTATCTATGATTCGAGTTTTATGAGTTTGTAGATGGTGTAAACAATTCCGGAGCTGCAGAAAGGGTATCCGATTTGCAAATCTAATATTGCCCCATCCACCGATACAAAACAGATCGAATAAGATGTTACAGCTCATCGTAAAAAATAACGCGCGAAGTTTTGGCAATTTTTGGGGCAATATAAATTAATAACAATTACCGCAAAAAGTTTGTAGGTTTTGGTGGACTCGATATCGCGTTTGTTCGAGATTTATCTTTTTATTTTACCAATGCAGAGATTTCATGGCTCGACGGTTACAGTAATGTGATCTCATTTTTCGATAGTCATAGCAGAGTATTTGATGTCAATGAAATGCAGTCTTCAGGAGTGTTAACTTCTCTTTGATCGTTTCTAATACTAGATGTCTGTCAATGGACTTCATTATATAGCTCCTATCTGTGTTTGCATGTACGTATATCAAACACTATTTGACTTCAATCAATCTGAGTACGTTTGTCCACGGTCCGGAAGCAGATATAGTAGGATGGCTTGTTCTTATTTAAAACACGAAGAGACAAGTTTCAGTATAAACTCAGTCTGTATTATATTTCTTTTAAATATGAGCGATTTGTTGACTTGGGTGAGGATGGGGATTTATCTTTTTAACAGTGCTTTGCGTAGATTGATTTCCATCAAACCATTTGGGAAACACAATGGCAACACCAATATTTCCGGAGGATTTTCATATTAAACCTACTCCTCGCGCGAACGAATTTAAGCAAAACGATTCATTATTTACCGACGTTCCTGCTATACCCGTTTTTATTCACTCTCCGCGTGGATACAATTATTTCCCATCGGTTCGTTTCCGAAGATGGAATTAAACTGCAGGCTGGCAACTTTTCCGTCGTTGCTGATAATTGATGACCCGTTTTTATCTACATCAAACGGTTTTCATTTCGACAAAATTACGACTCTCGCCGCAAATGTGATTAACAGACTTGTTTAGGATTCTGTCCGTGACACCGCTATCGCTCTCTCGAGAAAGAAATAGTCCCTGCGAATACCGTCCACTCCATCATACGCCGCCTCATATACCTGTGAAAAATTACACCAATTTTTCCTCCGAACGCATAATCCTCGCACGCCTGAAAGCCTTTTTAATTATTTCCTTGGAATGGCCCTTATTAATTGCTAAAATTGCTATCGTCAGAGAGAAACAATCTCTTTTAACCCAAGGAATGAGTGTAGGGTAAAGGAGTATAACAAAATAATAAGTTAGGTTCTTACGTAGAGTGTAGGGTAAACAAGGTTTTTTAGAGTTTCATTCGAGCGCTCGATATCACCAACAGAAGACTGGTTGAGTTGTTTGTGGTCGAAAGTTGAAAATGAAAACTTGGATTTTTGAACGGCTAAACGTGCGTTCGTCAAATACAGGGTGATTATAAATGATTTTCCATCAACTTGGCTATGTCAACGTATTTAGAACGACCATTTGCCTCTTCATAGTCAACTTGATGGAAAATCATTTATAATTACCCGATCCGATTGTTCTAAATATTTAAAACTTTTTGAGGTTGAGTTGAAGTTGTAAAGTTTCCGTTTGTAAAAATTTGTTCTTCCGGGGATCATTCAAATTGCTGCCCTGCGCTTCGCGCTCGAGCCCTTAAAGAAACATACTCCTAGGTCATATTTCCCTGTACGTGAAATTCGAAATGTGGACAGGGCAGATTGAATAAACAATTGCATTTCCGTGGATAATTGAAATTGGTGCATCGCGCTTCGTGCTCGACCCCTTAAAGAAACATACTCCAAGAAGGTCATATTTCACTGTACCTGAAACTCGAAATGTGGACACGACAAATTGAGTGAAAATTAGTTTTTCCGTGGATCATTTAAATTTTGTATTTCGATATTTTATCGTTCAATATTTTGTAGTTTCGATTGTTTGTTTCTCGATATTTTGTACTTTAGATAATTTGTATTTTCGATACTTTGTACATCAAGTCATGAAGATCTTTTTACGGTGTGTAACTTTTCGTCTAAAGTTCTGAGTTTTCACTTTTAAGCTTAACTTTTCTCAATACTTCAATTTTCTCAACTTACAGGTTCAAAGTTTCATAAATTCTTATTTTTATTATTACCAAGTCGTGGTTTATTCTAATATTATATCTGTTTCGGATTGCTTAAACAAAAGAACTTTCACGGCCATACGACACATCTTTTAGACTTTCGCACTTATCACTTGCAGAGATTCCGCTTAATCTCTATCTATGTAGCAATTGTAAAAAACCAACCCTAACGAAAAGTTACACACCATAATAAGATCTTCAGGACTTGATTAAACTAAATCTATGCAAACTTTAAACCTTTAGGTTGAGAAATTGAAGTGTTGAGAAAAGTTAAAGCTTAAAAGTAAAAACTAAGAACTTGAGACGAAAAGTTACACAGCGGTAGTAAGATCTTCAGGACTTGAGTAAACAGGAATATGTGAAACTTTAAACTTGTAAATTGAGAAATTGAAATGTTGAGAAAACTTAGAACCTAAAAAGTGAAAGCGAAGAACTTGGGACGATCAATTACACAGAAATTAAGATATTCAGGACATGAGTAAAAACAAGAATCTATGAAACTTTAAACCTGTAAATTGAGAAATTGAAGTGTTTAGAAAAATTTAGAACATAAAAGTTAAAACTAAGAATTTGAGATCAGGATCTGAGTAAACTAAAATCTATGAAAATTAGAATCTATAAAACTGAAAGAAATGAAATGTTTATAAAAGTTAGAACCTAAAAGTTAAAAACTATAAACATGAAACGGACTAAAAATGAAAACTCAGAATTTGATACCTAAAGTCACACATCGGTAATAAGATTTTCAGGACTTGAGTAAAATAAGAATTTATGAAACTTTAAACCTGTAAGCTGAGAAAATTGAAGTGTTGAGAAAAGTTAAAGCTTAAAAGTGAAAACTAAGAACTTGAGCCGAAAAGTTACACACCGTAATAAGATCTTCAGGACTTGAGTAAAAATAAAAAATTTATGAAACTTTGAACCTGTAAGTTGAGAAAATTGAAGTGTTGAGAAAAGTTAAAACTTAAAAGTGAAAGTCTAAGAACTTGAGACGCTTAGTTACAGTGTTGAAAAAGATTAAAGCTTAAAATCGAAAACTAAGACCTTGAGACAAAAAGTTACACACCATAATAAGATCTTCAGGACTTTAAACCTTTAGGTTGAGAAATTGAAGTATTGAGAAAAGTTAAACTTAAAAGTGAAAACTCAGAACTTGAGACGAAAAGTTACGCACCGTAAAAAGATCTTCATGACTTGAGTAAAAATAAGAATTTATGAAACTTTAAACCTGTAAGTTGAGAAATTGAAGTGTTGAGAAAAGTTAAAACTTAAAAGTGGAAACTAAGAACTTGAGACGAAAAGTTACACACCGGTAATAAGTAAAGTAAAAATCTACGAAACTTTAAACCTCTAAAATTAGAAATTGAATTGTTGAGAAAAGTTAGAACATAAAAAGTGAAAACTTAGAACTTGAAACGAATAATTACCACAACACTGGCATTAATAAGATATTCAGGAAAGTTAATAATCATCATTATATTTGATATTTTAATTAATCTAAACAAAGTTTACGTCTTCACAATAATTGAAAAAGAGTAAGATACTGAAAATCTTGAACTTTTTAATTGAGGAAGTAATATTTTAATTAAGTAATTAGGTATTGAAATTTTAAGGTGCAAGATATCGCGTATTTCATTCGGTAGCAAACTCTTAATGTGCTTAATCCGCAGCACCAAATTTTGATAAGATTTCAGCATTAAACATTAGATTTATGTATATATAAGTAGAAATCTCATTATTTATTATTTTTCTCAATTTGTAAGAAAACATAAATGATGTTAATTTTTTATAATATTTTTTGTATTATATTTAGTTAACATAGATTATTATAATTTAAGCGTTCCTATAAAAGTAACCTAACCACATCGAAAGTAATTAGCTCACAACCCTGAGTGTTTGTGTAGATACACCTGCAGTAATTACAATGACTTCGTTTAGCGATTTAAAAAAAAATTGTCTTTGTCTAAGATTTTTCACTTATTCCGATCGAATATGTTTACTGATCTTGCTGTTTTACGTAGTTGTAGTTCACATAAACAAACAAATTGTTTTCGAAAATGCCAAAATGACGCCCGACGACCGTAAATTGCTATGTTCATCTTCTGGCAAGAATTAGACAGATGAATAAGTTCATATTACTATTATTATTAGCATAATAATTTATTATCATTTATTATACTTTAAGAATCAGATGGTAATTCACATTTTACTTATATAGAAAGGCAAACTAACTACGATGCTAGTGAAAAAAAAATGTCAGCAGTCAGCGTTCCAGAAGTCCATTAGGAATTACTGGAGTCGATGAAAAATCGAAAATAAAAACGCTAAAACGCAGGAAAACTACAGTTTCAAATTTTTCTGTATCTTTTTCTATTTTTTCACCTATTGTCAAGACGTTTAAAACTTTGCAAGGTGTCCACAGTGATTTTCTGAATAGTTTATATTTTACAATAAATCTGCTTTGATATTTTAAAACGCTTTATGAATTTACAGATGAATTATGCAACCAACCAAACTTCCAATTATCCGCTTTTATGTAAATAGGGGCTTAAATTAAAGATTTCTCATAAATATTTAAAATCAAGTCTTAACATGTCGATGTCAAAAGATTCCAATCAAAAGTACCGGGACCAAAAGTGCCGGGGGTCTAAAGTGCCGGGGCCAAAAGTACCGGGAACAAAAGTGCCGGGGCAAAAAGTACCGGGACCAACAGTACCGGGATCAAAAGTGCCGGGGCAAAAAGTACCGGGACCAAAAGTACCGGGATCAAAAAGTACCGTGGACAAAAGTACCCGGGGGCAAAAAGTACCCCTCTTACTACTAACAAGACTACTCTTCTTTTGTGTTCTTCTTTGAGATATGGTTTCCTAGCAGCAGTAATCCAGGCCCCACCACAAAACTCAGTCTCTTCATGAGCTTTGACCCCTCCACCAAAAGGTGCTTCTCTTACATAGTTAACGAGAGCTTCGTCTTCATCTTGGGTTGAAATACTGTGCCTTGCCGAACCTTGTTGACCTTTTACTGTCATTTTAGTTCTTCCCACGTTTGCATTTTCGAGAAACCCAGGTGGTAATGTCAGACTTCATTCCTGGACTTCTTTGCCACCTTCTTTCTGGTGCTACGAACGCCTGAGTGGGATAGGTGGTGTATAGAGGCGGTTCTCTGTGGATGTTTCGTACCACAGTGTATTACTCGAATTTGAATGTCGCTGAAGGTAAATTTCTCCATTTTCTTCAAGGGTGTTTGTTTTGTGCCAGTGGTAAGTGGGCTGGATCAAACTGGCACTCTGGACAGAGCGTCAGGTGGAACATTTTTGTCTCCCTTTGATATAGCGAATATCTGTTGTAAATTGAGATATGGTGTCAAGATGTCTGCTCTGTCGGGGTGAGTATTTTTCTGGGTTTCTCAAAAATGCATAAGCTAATGGCTTATGAATCGTGTAAATGGTGGAAGATCATCCCTACAAATGTCGAAAATGTAGAAAGACCTGTACAATTCATTATAGTATTCGACAGAAAATTTTTCAGAAAAAAATGCAATTAGCTTCATGGTACCATGTTCCACTTGTTGTAACACTCCCCCAATTGCAAAAATTCCTTAAGTCATTCTTGCACTGTTAAAAGGCTTTTGCGGCTTCTTCGTTTAACTGCATTTCTCCGTTTTGCCTGGTGCAACAAGCGGTCGAAAAGTTACGTGGCACCCTGTAGACGTTGTTATACCCGTACCTTGAATACGGTGGTTTGATTGTTTCGGAACACGAGCGGTTGGTGACAAAAGTTGTGTGTACTACGAATGCATAAACGTAGTAAATGACGTATTCTGATGCGCACGACTTGTTGCAATGCGGAGGAGTGACGGTCTTATCATTGCGTTATTTCTCCTCCGGAGTGAAATCGGCTCCGGGCATCGTACCGGATGCGGGATGGCGGGGTCCGGAACGCGCTTCTTCGCTGGTATCTATTTTCGGTGGGTTCCGGTTCGACAAAAGGGCGTGGTGGATCGTGACAAGGTCGGCAGCTGGGGGTGGTCGTAGCGACTCTGGGATAGGCTCGCTCGGAGCGCGCTAATTTTCCGGTAACGGTAAAAAAAAATTGTACCGCTATGACACTGCAAACTATTTTTCCCGGCGAGTTATAGTTTTAACTTAACTCGGTATTTAAATTCGGATTTTTTTTTTCGGTAAATTCATTACAGAAGATATAATTTCTGTGACCCAAGCCTAATATTTTTCCAATGAACGTAAGAACAGCTTCTGATTGTCTCTTTCTGTTTTGTTTTGTCATAACTTCAATGAAAAAGTTGCATCATGTAGGTAGGAGTCTTAATTCATACATCTAGTAGGCCTTCAATGTCAAAATGTTTAATCTAACTATTGCTTTCTTAGAAAAAGGAACAAGAACAAGAGCAAACACACCTTATAAAGAGACCCGGTCCAGATAATGTTGGGTAATGTTTGTTAGACGTTTTATTATTGTTAAATATGTGCGGTTTATTATCTGCGTCGACAATAATTACACTGCGTGACACGATTTCGGTACCCGAAAAACTGATTGCTATTATAGTTTTCTATTAGTCTCAGTATGTAGGCAGTGGATGTCTTTTGTTTCTATCACGTCTTGTTTTTGAGGTACACATCGATATGTGTTTTTTTAAACGAACCTCATTTTGTAAAGGAAGTGGATAAAAATGGTGAAAGATTTTGATATTTAAAGTATATTTTTTCATAATTAAGTGACGCAAAGTTAAAAGAAGGGATTTTTATCGGTCCACAAATACGCCTATTAATGAAGAATCAAAATGTCGATCAAAAACTAAATTCCAAAAAACTATGTACATGAACGTTGTTAAAAGCTGTGATAGAAGCTTTTTTAGGTAATTACAGAGCCAAAAACGGGGAACTTTTGGTGAACAATTTATTAAATGCATATAAAAAGTTTGCCATTAAAAATTCATTGTCACCATTCTCATTTCACTTTTTTCGTTTAAAATCTTGGAATTGTGAGTGATGAACAAGAAGAGCGGTTTCACCAGGATGTAAAAAAGCTTGAAGAAAGGTTTCATGAAGGTTTCAAGGTCGTTGGGACGCACCTATGTTAGGAGATTACTGCTGGCGTGAAGAAGATACTTCCCAACATAAAAGGAAAAGTTAAATATTTTTCATTTTTTGTGTACAATATATACATATTACCATATACTTTATAGTTTAATGTGTGCAAATATATTAATAACAAGTTTTATAGTCAGTTTTACTCGAATTATTGATAACTAAATGAAGCAATGTGTATACTGGTCGTTAACTTTAATTTTGTACTAATAAATTGTTATAGTTACCATACCTAAAAAACAGTACGTGATAGAAAAAAAATACCTATGTATTCGGATTAAGCGATGTGTATGAATAGATAAACAGGAAAAATTGAAGTGGGTACTTTTTTTTTCTTTTAATTTGTAACGCAGTGATTATTACTATGGCTATTTTTATATTTATCTGTTTTTGATATATAATAATTTACGTCATCATTCTAAATATATCTCACTATATCCGGATGCTATTAAACTCTTACACCACTTATAAAAAATTGCAAAGCTTAGGTGGACCTACCTTACCTTACCTTGGCAATCTCATTGTAATATCGCTAACTGCAGTAACCATAATAATTAGCACAAATCAATATTTCAGATTAGTAAAAACTAGTAGATTAACTTCACATATATTTTTGAGATTAAGAACTTTTCCTGCGTCAAACTCCTTAAAAGTATATTTGCCTAAATAGCCAGCCTTTTTAATAACCGATTCCGATCACGTCCTAAGTGCTCCCCTTTACCGTATTTTTCCAGATGTGTCATTTATAAAGCGGCCTTTTTAATAAACCGCACCAACATCTGTTCGAAAACGACACCACTTTGAATAACCTGTTCGTGACATGATAATGATAAATAGCTTGTTTCTAGCACTCAGAGCTTATTACTTGCATTTTGAATACGGGAATGACGTATAAATCCAAACAGTTTCATCACCAGCAGGAGCAGAGGATCAACAGGGGACAACAGGAATATTATGAAAAAAACTTTCTCTTCGATCAATCTTAGAAACAAATAATGGAAAAGGCAAGAATAATGAATTAGCAGCTCAACTCTGCGCCGTCGGGAGGAAGCCATAAATCGCGACTTATCTTCGATAAACACGCCTACACGTCAGGTAGAATAATAAATATTAAACCGGAAAGTTTGGCTGTTTTTCATTATTAGGGATGTGATTCTTATTCATTAAAGATGAAGATTGTACAGAGTGTAATTAACTTATAAAGTTTTGCATAAATCAAAAAACAGTTGTAATTCTGGTATTTTCAACTGTAGTATTCATATTTAAAGAGTGGAAAAAAATAACTGCCGCTTTACTGAGATTAAAAAACTTCATTCCTTAAACGAGGAAGCTGAAATCATAAAACTTTCTGCAAAGATTTATTTTATACAAGTAAGCATTAGATATCTGAAAAGGCAATAAGAGAGCAATCTTTAGACAAGACAAACGGAAACAACTTCTGGAGATTAAAGGCATCCACACAAACACTGTAAAAGGTGTCAAAAGTTTGTACCAGAGTAATAAAAATTACGTAAACACACGATGAAACGTGTGAACTGCCTACATCATCTTTGTATACAATAGTAATTTGTGTACCTAGGCCGTAAAGGTTAGCTTTTTTGGACGCATCTGCTGTTTGTAGCCGAGGCGTGAGCCGAGGACACAATGCAGATAAGGCCAAAAAAGCACTTTTGGTCGAGGTGCACACGACGTTTTTTAGGCGATGATCACAAAGGAATTCAAAAATTTGGTCATATAATTTTTTTAAGACATTATTACTTTAATTAGTGGGGACGCATGGGAATAAAACGACTAGTGTAGTAGGTATTACGGCTCCTCAGATGGTAGCTACGCCCACCTGCCCCTAGGGGAGGGCCCTCCCAAGGCAGCTCTGTTCCTTAACTTCAGTCACTTCAGTCGTGTCCTTACAAACGTGAGGCACACAACATCTTTCGTACACATCTGTAAAATTGGTAAAAGTGGAGTTCATGCTGGTATCTAAAAAGACATTTTTCAGATTATTTATAATACAGAAAGTGGAACATTAACGTCGTAGTACTTTAAAGTAGAATTTTAAAGTCCCAGTACTCTCCACTCACAAAACAACTGGTATTCTTTCTCATATTATTAATAGTAATTTGTATTTTTGCATTAATGTAAATTTAATACAACCAAGCAACTTTGTATTTGACTATAATAAACAGGCATGATTTTCTTTGAGACTGCAATCTTTTCGAAGATATGGCAACAAAGATATGACTTTGCCTGAGGACTTTGTTTTTCCTACAATAAAAAGTTAATATCGATTACTGTCGTTATTTACATTTACCCAAATAAGGACATTTTATCTCCAACAACCTTTGTGGCTTTCCAACATAAAATATCACACCATCAGGACAGTATGCTAGCCATGGATAAAAATGTCATTACAATTCCCATTTTTTTATGTTGTAAGTGGGGCTGTTTTTTTGGTGCTGTTGAAGGCCACTGGTTCCATTTCATTCCCATATGGAGTTGGTTTAGATGTTATGTGTTTTGAATGGATTTTTTTTTTAACATTGTGCTCCAGACTTGTTTTTTAAAGGTACACACTGAGTGACATTTTGATCCTACGATAAATAATTTATACTAGCACCTTCAATTAACTGAAAAGTATTTTCCAATATGTTATTCGATTTCCTCTTTTTGTTTTCCCACATTGAACAAATAGGTAGTTGTAGTTGGATGTAATTAAGTAATGTGGACAGTCTTAAATACATGGTCTACAATGTCATAATTTAGTATTGACTTAATGGTAAATCACTTTCTAAAATGTGTAGAAATGACCGCCGGTGTAAATAGCAACACAAATTACACGGATCGCCAATATTTTATAACACAAAGTCGCAGTACACATGACTATAACAATCACAGATGACCCCATCACAATGACAAAGACGGTTAAAAATCAGCTGATTTTCGACAGCAGCCAGCGACCTAAAACAGCTGATGTTAAATCCTTCGGTTAAATCTCAAGAGCAAACGACAGATTTCTTGAAAAGTATCAAAAGTTTTAGTTTCTGACAAATCAGTCCCAAAAAAGTAGAGTTTGACAGATGCGTACAAAAAAGTAAAACTTTACGGCTCCAAAAGAGGCCGTAAAATCACATTTTTCGTAATCATCGCCTAAAAAATATATTTGTGATATAACTACCTGCGTGTCTTAATTCATTATTATCGATGGTGGACGTTCTCAACCGATAGTCATCGAAAGGCAGAAATATTGATATTAATCGATAGTAGATCGACCACCAGTTAGTTTAGCCTGACTTACTCGAGAAAAATCACAGAGCAAAAATACTTGCACAACGGACTCAAAATGTTTTGGGACATAAGGCAATTAGCATCTGGTCTATCACAGAGTGGTGCTTCAAATGAAAGCATAGTACTCAGAGTGCCGCATTGTCGCGATGGATATATATTATATTCCTAAAACATTTCAGAAAGTATCAGGACTTTTTAGACTACTTTAGGATTCCTCTGAGTTGCTCAGGGGTTGTGAAGATCCTTTATGATTATCCAGGGTGTCTAAGAATTTCTCGACGCTCTTTAAGATTGTTGTGGATTCTTTGGAATTCCTTACCATTGCTTTATTTTTTCGGATCTTTGAATCAACTTTTTAGCTTTTAACGTTTCTCAGACTTTTTATGTATCTCTGAGGTAGTAATTTCTGCTAAGAGAATAATTATTATTCCCATTATCTTCTGATATTAATACTAAGAATATTATTTGATTATGTATGTTTTCATCGCTGATGAAAAATTCCTGGTAACTCCCCAATCATAAAGCCGGACTTTTCCAGGCATTTATTTTATTGCGTACACTGTTTTAGGCCAAAAAATTGTTACAGAAATACAGTCTATTATAGTGTAACGGACGTGCACCCTAAATGACTCATAGATGCAGCAGCTTTAAATTATGACGTCATCAATTACTAGAACGTGCTGCATTTATACTAGAACGTACTCGAGATCATCTTTTGGAATATCCGGTACAGATCGAGAGCGTGATGATGTCATCAACGGAACATCTAGAGGCGCCTAGAAGGATTTAGGCGCCGGTATATTTAATAAAGGACGTTCCAGTGGAAACCAGTCTAGTCAGTCAAAGCAGTCGCATCGAAGTCGAAGATGAGTGGGTCGAATCGGACAGTTGCTTGTATCTCTCCGGAGTGTCGCGCGATTTGTAAATAAATAATACGAGACGTGCCGGTAAAATAGTAATTTGTAAAAAGTGTAAATAAATTGTACATAGTGCAAAAGATAATTTTTTTTAAAGACGTTTCCCTGGTACCTATTATATATGTAGTATCTTATTAATTAATGGGTGTTGGTTGATACTTGAATAAAAAGTCACAGGTCTGAAAAATATCGGTGCGTGTTTATTTCCTAGGTCTTTCTTACATCAAAGTTATTTCAGAACTGACGTCCTCGTCCCTTATTTACAACGTCTTCTTTCTACCTGGGTTTCACCCCGCCCCGTCAGTCATTCACACCATTCACACCCTCAACTTGCATAAGCGCACAAAAAAACAAACCTTTCGTTCCCACGCAATCACCCCTTTTCTTAGACAACTACGATTTATAATGCTAAAAACTTACGTACTAAAAAATACAAAACTACAATAACAACAACAAAAAACATAAAGTACGGCTTACAATTAGTTTTACAACCCCACATTCGGCCATCCTACCGTGACAATTGCCCTCAATTGTCGTCGACGCATTCGATCTCCTCAGAACCCATTCCCCATGGCTTCATGTGGTCAGCGGCTGTCGATGTTTGCTGAGGTCCCTCGTGCTCACCCACTTTCTCTACCAGGTAGCGGTCGTTCCTTAAACCCTTTTTTACCCGGTACGGTCCCAAAAACTTTCCCTTCAGTTTTAGCCCTGGCCCAAACGGTGTTCGTTGAATAGCCACCCAGTCTCCCTCCTCGTAAACGTTGGCTGGTTTACGATTTTTATTAAAACCTCGACGATTTTCTTCTTGGGTCTTTTGTATTTGTTCTATTGCATCACGTCGTAACTCCTCTCTGTCGTCTTCGAACTGCGTAGTCCACTCTTCTTCAAGCAGTTCTTTCAGGTTCAAATCATCCTTTAACCGCATGTCAACCCCAAATAACAATTTAGATGGTGATCTGCCCGTGCTGCGGTTCGGCGTCGCGTTGAGATATTTTTGAACATTTTCGACGTGCTTGTACCAATTCTCTGGCGTTGGAGCGGCCATCTTCGTGAGCAGCGGAATAAGAGTGCGATTAATTCTTTCGACTTGTCCGTTTCCCCGCGGAATACCTGTTACTAACAGCGAATGTTCGATCTTCTCGCCTTCACAATATTCATGAAAATCATTCGACGTGAACGCCGTTCCTCGATCAGAAATGATTCTTCTAGGGTTTCCGAAAATGCTAGATTGATTACGTAATCGCTGCAGTACCTCGGCGGTGTCCGTTGACTTGGTCGGGTACAGCCACACAAACTTGCTAAAAGCGTCAACAACCACCAAGATGTGTTTATATTTTTTCTTTGTATTAGTCATCGGCCCCACGTGGTCTATATGGTAAGTGTCAAGTGGAGCATCACCTTTACTAATGGGGTGCAATAATCCCTCTCGCTTGCCTTGTTTTCTTGCAGCTAGGATACAGTCAATGCAACTTGCGACTACCTGCTCCACCTTCTGACGCATCCCTTTGAACCAGAAGTCCCTTTTTACAATGGCTTCGGTCTTGTTAATGCCAAAATGTCCTCGATCGTGTGCTCTCTTAACTACCTGCGTCTCCAAACCCTTCGGAACGACTACAAGTGGTTCCCCGCCTACTTTTTTATATAACAACTGATTTCTCAACAAATATCCGTCGGCTTCATTGCGCGTTGCGGCGTCTATAATTTGCTTAAGACATTCATCTTTGTTTTGAGCACCTCTCAGCCGCGCAATCAACCCGTCGTCATTTTCACAAATATACAATATTTCAGACAAAGGATTTCTACTGAGCGCATCTACATGTGACATATTCTTACCCGGTCTATGCTCTATTTCATAATTAAAATCTCCCAACAATATTACCCATCTTGCCACTCTCAAACATATTTTTTCCTTTTTCACAGTAGCAGTGAATGCTTGACAATCAGTTACTATCTTAAACTTTATATTCAACAAATACACTCTAAATTTTTCTAGCGCTTTTTATAATGGCTAATACTTCTAACTCATAACTACAATATCTAGACTCTGCGTCGGTCGTCTTACCACTAGCATAATATACCGGGTGAAATTTGCCGTCATTACTATCTTTTTGCATTAATATCATGCCATACCCTAAACAAGATGCATCTGTATGTAATTCTGTCTCTGCTCCGAACCGGTATATTTTCAAAACTGGGCCGCAAATTAGGGCAGCTTTTAATTTTTCAAACGCTTCTATCTCTCTTGCACCAAAACTAAACTTAACGTCTTTTTTCAATAAGTCAGTCAATGGTCGCGCGATAATTGAATATTCAGGTATAAATTTTCTAAAGTATCCGGTTAGACCCAAAAAACTTTGAACCGTCTTTACAGTCGTGGGACGCGGAAAATCTCTAACCGCGGTTGTTTTTGATTCTGATGGTCGAACAGTACCCCGCGATATGATGTGCCCCAAATAATCTACGGTTGTTTTCAAAAATTGGCATTTTTCCCACTTAATCATTAACCCGTGCTGAGCCGCAACTTGTACGACTAATTTCAATCTTTCTAAAGCTTCTTTTAAAGTTTTGGCCATGATAATTATATCGTCCATATAAATGACTAAAATTCCTGACATCAATAATTGTTTAAAAACCTCGTTAATAAAATTCTGAAATACTGATGGACCGATACATAGACCGAATGGTAATTTTAAACACTCGTACTGACCGTCGGGTGTAACGAAAGCTGTATACTTAATACTATCTTTGTCCATCCATACATGAAAAAATCCATTTCTTAAATCTATTACCGTAAAATATACACCTTCGGCTAACGCATCGATTTGGTCCTCAACTAACGGCAAAGGTGAGAGCGGTCTCAACATAACTGAATTAATTTTCCGGAAATCTATGCAAATTCTAAGACTACCATCTTTCTTTTTTATTAATACAATTGGACTTGCATACTCCGACGTAGAAGGGCGGATGATCCCGTCCTCCATCCACGACTTCATCAAATCATTTACTTCTTTTCGCTCTGAAGGAGCTAATCGGCGTGGCCGTGCAACAATCGGTTTATCGGTTTTTAAAATTATTTTCGCCCGAATACCGACATCACGCGTAGCTTCGGGTTTATAATTTGCGATGATTTCTTTAATTTCTTCCCGATAATAATCTTCCTTAATGTGTGATAAGTCAACTTCCTTGGTTTCCTCTATCAAATTAATTTTAAAAATGTTAGGTTGTACCGTTTGATTTGAATCAGAGTTTTCGTCATCGTCTAGTCTGAAAAATGTTACGGTACCTCGTCGTACTCGGAGTTCTACGCGATCTAAAAAGTCAGTGCCCAATAAAATAGGACGTTTAAGGATTGTATCAGGTACGACATGAAAATCTACGGTAAAATGATCATTTTCAACTATCATGCTAGTAGTAAACGTACCCAGCGTCTCATTTACTTCGGATCCCAACCCTTCAAAACATACCTGCTTCTGCAGCAGGGGTGGTAATCCCAAACTCTCATACTCGCTCTTACTAATTAAAGTTAAGTCACTACCTGTATCTACTAACGCTAAAATCTTACTGTCTCTAATCTTGACCTCCTTCTGGTATTTTTCTTTCGCCGGTCGCGACACTACGTACACGTCTTTACGCTTTGTCGAGCACTCCGCGGCTATATGGCCAAATTCACCACACTTAAAACATTTTTTTCCCTTTTCTTTTGAGAGACACTTTACACTCACATGATCTTCTGCACCGCAGTTGAAACATCGCTTTTTCGTTGTACCCGCACTTCCTGGTACTTCCGGTTTCGATTTGCTCTCCATACGGCTGACGACCTTCCTGTCGGGTTGTCGCATTCTGAATTTAGACATTTCCTCCTTCATTTTTTCGTACTGGCTGAATCTTTCCTTCAGCTGTCTCATATCTTTTGCCCCGTACAACATACCTTTGTTTACCGCGTCGTCCGGAATGCCCTCGATGATATACTGAATGACATTCCGTATTTCCATGTTCCCCGGCGCGGCAATCTTCAACATTTTGTAGGCGTATTCTTGCAGCGTTTCGTCTGCTTTCTTCTTCCTCTTGCTCAGCTCTCGGTGAATCTGCAAGCAATCGACGGCTTCTTCGAACTCGTCCTTTAACGCCTTCTTCAGCTTGTTCCACGTTTTGGCGCATCTTTCGTATTCAACGAATAGTTTGGCTGAACCTTGTAGCAGCTGTTTCGCATACGCGATTTTCTGCACTCCATTCCAGCCACACAGCGAAGCCATCTCCTCAAAATCATCCAACCACCGTTGAATATTGGAATGGTTATCTCCGCTGAATTTTTCTAACGAACCTTCGACATCTTTGAATGTTAATAATACGCGTTTTGATTCGTTACGCCTGCGAATCACTGGTGTATGACTGCCATCGTCTTCGTCGTCGTCGTCGTCGTCGTCGTCGTCGTCTGGGTTGTGGTTGTCGGCTTCCACTTCGTCGTCTTCTTCATCGTCTTCTTCCTCGTCAGCAACTTGGTCTCGTTCCAGTAACAGTGCTGCTCTTAGCCTTGCCAACAATTCAGGTTTACGACCTGTCACTCGGAGGTTTCGTCGTCTGAGCTCCTCTCTGAGCTCTGCAACTCTCATCCGCGGCAGCTGATCATCTTCCAGCCCTACCGCAGCAACACCTTCCGGGACCTGGTCAACTGCACGTTCCATGGCTCACTCTTCGCACACTTTACTGACCTGCACACAATGCTGACACGTCTTCACACTCACGCACTGATAATTTTCTTGATCACTGTGATCCCGGTTTGAGCCCCCAAATGTAGTATCTTATTAATTAATGGGTGTTGGTTGATACTTGAATAAAAAGTCACAGGTCTGAAAAATATCGGTGCGTGTTTATTTCCTAGGTCTTTCTTACATCAAAGTTATTTCAGAACTGACGTCCTCGTCCCTTATTTACAAAGTCTTCTTTCTACCTGGGTTTCACCCCGCCCCGTCAGTCATTCACACCATTCACACCCTCAACTTGCATAAGCGCACAAAAAAACAAACCTTTCGTTCCCACGCAATCACCCCTTTTCTTAGACAACTACGATTTATAATGCTAAAAACTTACGTACTAAAAAATACAAAACTACAATAACAACAACAAAAAACATAAAGTACGGCTTACAATTAGTTTTACAACCCCACATATATAGCATCTGTTACGCTTTAAAGAATGTTTGTGGCTTATGAGCAACGTTACCAGATACGCAATTTGAAGTCGATTTTTAGACCGAACGTATTAAAAAGTAATAATTATTAGACCATACTGGTCGGGAAATAGCACGAGTGTTTCAGAGCCAATGAAACATCCGCAGGTGCTGTCTGTGTGCTCCAGACCTACTAAAATACCCGCTGCTGTCTGTTGGCGTCGTGTGTGCCACGATCGCACGTGTGCTCTGCTGGTCGTTAAGGTCGATTTAAAACTGATCATGATGGAAATTACATTGGGGACATCTAGAACAAAGGGAACAAAGAAAATTAAGAAATATCAAAAATTCAACATCGCCGTATTTGTACGATTCCAGAGAAGTCACTGAAAGAGCGAGGAAGGACGTCCAAGAAAATGCTGGAACGACAATCAAAGGCTATTCGAAAGTAAAGGTACTTCAGAAAAATAAATTAGTTGCACGTTTTTAATTTTGGGCAGTGCGTAAATTAACATTTAGTTTTATTCAAAAAGATGATTGCATTATTTTTTAAATAGGCTTTTTGTCTAGGACTTGTTTTTTTTTTTTTTGGCTAACACAGATGAGAGGAAGAACTGGCCGTAATTTATTAATACTTGCGTTTTAAGGGTAGGAAACGTATATCATTCGAGGTTAAACTCATTCATTTTACGTTGTTTATCTTATTGTTGCTTTTATTTTTATTCTAAAAGTTCCGGAAATATTTATTATGATATCATAAAGGCGGCTTATTTACAATACCCAAACAAAACATCCCAGTTGATAACTTATTCTTTGCCGCAGAAAAAATATCCCCAAAGTGTCCTCCAGCGCAGGTATGCCAGGAATAACAATGCACCGTTGTGTCTTCCGTTTTGCATTCAGTGTACGATATTTATTAGAGGTTTTTTGTTGTATCGGAAACCCTGCGGCGGTTCTACAAAGACCGGCGCTTCGGCGGAATATAAATAAAACTAATTCTTCCTGCTGAAAGTAATTTCTGCAGGTGAATTCAATCAAACTTTTGGAAACGGCGGGGACCGAATGATTCCCCCATCCCTCTTCTGCGGCGTAATTATTATGTAGTTGTGGGAGCTGGCAGTTAAAAATCGCAGTAATAACGTAGACAAACAGGAGATTAGCGAAGATCATTAAATCGTTCGTTTGCGGAAGGATTTCGAACCGACTCCGACACGATGAAGCGTTAAATAGCGCAAAGAAGAGGAATCAACAAAAGGGGCAGAACATAATTGGACGAATTTGAATTTCAAGATCTGCGTAGGACACTACAATAAATAACGGCTGGGCAAAAAATTAGAACAAAGTGCATTACGAAGTCCAATTAAAATACGCTCCAACGGCATAATGCTATTTCGAACACAATTAGAAACGTTGATAAAGACCCAGTGCCATGAAATTACACCATTCCGACCTCTGCAAATGGTTTCTAAATTTTGGTTACAACACATCTGTATTTTCGAAAAATCGGCAATGCCTTTATTGCAACCGACGCGAATAGACAACTTTTTGCGTGTCTTTCATTTTTTTGTCGGATTGAGGGTCCTGTCTTCTGTTGACGTTCAGTACAATGGTGTGTGTGGTAAAGAGATTTACATGTTTACAGCGGTTACGTTTAATTTATTTATGGGCGCACACTTACAGCAACTGTAAATAACGCGACACACGAAAAAGATTTAACACAAAAGACAAAATATCATTGAACGAATTATTAGGAGACTCCCGAACACGCCCCACAGACTAATAATGAAACAATTCGCCATCTACAGACACCCTTCCGAGTTCTTGTGGCGCTAATGCATCACTCGACGTAGAATGAACGTCCAAATCGATGAAAGGAACTGAAATAGTTGAGGCCGATTATTCACGCTTAATGTCTGCTTCGCTTCAAAATAAAGCCCGAATGCAACTTTCAGGAAATGGAATTTTTGGTTGGAATAAGCGTCTTTGAGAGTTATGCTCGAACAGACTCCCTTATGCAGTTACAAAACCATAAAATTTGCATTGTCGCAGGGAGAAACTAATAAGACGGAACGTCAGAATTCCCGACATTCGTTTCCAGCGGGGCGTGTTGTTTATTTGTTCAAATAATAATTAAGGGAGCGGATATGGAACATGCGAATCGGGGTCTTTGAGAATTTACGTTAGGTTGGTTTTGATTTTATTTTTAGATGTAAGCTCACGATTTCGGGACAATGGGGAAAAAAAGTTCTGGACTCTAGAGGTCCAAATCGATCGAAGTAGTGAGTGTATTCGCTTATGCCTTACCAGACATTCCATCAAATTTTTGTGTGAAATGCGACCTTCCGTTCACACGATTAATAATAATAGGCATCAGGTGCCGTGAATTTAATATCTCCTATTTTACTTTGGATTTTTGAAACATAATGAGAGGCGGATAATAACCAAAGTTCATTCAGTGCTGTTGTGCAATATTGAGTAACTTTCAAAATTAACTCATTTGGTATTTGCTAATAACGCTTGACCACAATCAGTGGCAGATATTGCAGCAATTTGATACCTGCATAATAAAAGGTCATTTCTACACTAAAATTTATGAAAATAATAGGCTTAACACTATTATTTAACTTTTGCGGCCGCTTTAGAAACAACAAAAATTAATAAAAATATTATCTTTTTAACAGTCGAAGATCAAATTTGAATAGTTGATAATATTAGCTGAAACTTTTCAAATTTGCAATTATAGTAATAGCTAATAATTATGTAACCAGTTATGAAATGCAATGTTTTGTGTTTTGTGAATATGACAGGAGTTACACACAACAGCATTTCATAACGTGTTACAAACAAGGTTTTTTCTCATTTTGAGGAAACTATTTTAACTAACTAACTAATTTAATTGGATTTCAGATAGGATTTGACAAATGACTCCCCGTAACTCAAATTCAAATTTTGTATAACAAGTTGAACACAAATTCAAATTTTGTGTATCCAGTTACGGAAAATAAAATTTTTACTAAATAGTTACACAAAATTTGTCTGTTGTGAAAAAAGACATTTTATTTGTGAAAATTAGAAAAAATAGTATATTATTTATCTAGAACGAGAAGTGAAGTTTAAAGTACGAGCAAGTTGTTTACGGCCGAGGCGCCTAGCCGAGGCTGGAATTACTTGTGAGTACCTTTAAAAACACTTCTTCGTTCGAGGTGAATACAACGTTTTATTTCATACTGCAAGTTTAATGAACTAAGTCAAAATAAAACGAAATGTTTGTGTTTATCTCGGACAAATTATTAGTAATAATTAAATATGTGGGAACTAACATTCCCATAGTAACAAACGTTTGTCAAAAATGACAACGAAAAAACTGGGTCACGGTGAATGGTTTTGGATATTTCATTCGATTATTCCGTCTAAAATGGAGAAAATTGAGGTGCCTCAAGACATTGTAGATGAAGCAGATCACGTGAAGAACAATTTTATGCCACAAAAATCTCGGGAACAATGTAAGAAATGATTGACGTATAATTTTATAGTACTAGGACTTTAAAATTTTTCTTTAAAGTACTAGGACGTTAATGTTCCACTTTTGGTATCAAAAATAATCCGAAAAATGTCATTTTAGATACAAGTATGAAATAAAAATGTTTTTGCCCTAATTCTCTTTATTATTTCTACCATTATTAGAGTTAAACTAACAAAAATGAAAAGCATTAGAAAAGAGTAACGAATTTTATGAAATTAATTGAAACACAAAGGAAGTACTGCCGCGTTAAGGCGACTGGCCCGTTTTTGTTTACTTTACTTTTTTGTTATCTTTTTAAGAACGAGCTGCGGCACACACGAAATATAATACGGTCAGCCCTCGACACGTCTGCTTGCCGCTGAGGGGCGGGGCCTGTGTTACCTTGAACCACGCCAACATTGCTTGAAACTAGCGAACTTTGGGGACAATTTGCAAATTTATTTTTAATATTTATAAAAACACCTTGCATTTACCGAATACAGAGATCAGTAAAAATCAAGCACCAACACGTTTGTTAAAAAAAAAAAATTAGCTTCTCATTTTGGCAATAATTTTTTTTTCTGAACAAACAACGTTTTGCCGTGATGAAGGTTTTTTTTTTACTAATTTTGATGCCCAATACGTTAAAATAGCCTAACAATGAAAGCCGTAATTCGGTTTCAAAGTTGAGGCGACTGAGCGTTTCGCCTTAAGGCGTGTATAAAGATCTGCAAAACTGTTAACATATAAATTATTATTAATGCATTTATTACTAGGAGAGCAAGTACGAATTCAAACATTCTTTCACTCTTTTTTATTTTTTCATACATCAATAAATTTGTATAGATACCATCTAGCATATATACAGAGTGGCGAAAACTTTTTGTGTTCTATGATAGGCACATCTGTTTTTTCCAGTTACAAATTTTCACTTTGCAATTTACAACATCATACCTTTCGACGTAATAAAAACCGGCTTTTGCAAGCTCGATAGGAGTTTTTACATACCAGTTTTTCAATGTTAAGAGTCTTTTCGTCAAAAATCAAATTCTGTCTTTGCAGCATCGCCTAAACACATTGTCTAATTAAAATAGGTCAAAACTTTACAAAATATCACCTGAACCAATAACGTGTCGGACGGCTCAACTTCTTTGACGACGGAAAATGGTTCTGCACATTTGCAGCACTCAGAGCCATAAAAACGCACTAAATAACTCAACGCTTCTTGACTACAAACGACGTCGATTTCCAATATGTCTCCAGTCTCAGCTCTATTAATATTTTCAAATACATCCAGTCGCCGACTTCTTAATTATTCTTCAAAACACTTTTTACACTTACAGTTTCTATACAAGTATCTAACATTTATCCTTCGGATGACCAAGGTATCTGAGCCAACAAGTTAGCTCAAGTGGGGTCCGGGACGGACCCCATTAAAAATTTTCATGTCAAAAGCTTAATCAACCGCCAAAGTCAAATTAAAAGATTTATTTAGTAAAATTAACAGTTATTTTCATAAAAAAATCAACATCATTGGAAAAATAAAAAAACTAATTCTGGCATTCGACACAAGTAATAATCGTTTTTGTTTTTTCGAATACTGCGGACAAACAAAAACTTTACATTTTTGGCAAACCCTTTTTACTTTTTTGTCCGCAGATCTCGGACATTTGGCACATCGTTTCTTCTGGTGGTGTTCCTCTGTTGCTCATAATTTCAATCAGAACTGTTCACTTAGCTGACTCGAAATATACTGATCCCTAAACAAGTCATCGAATTATTGTGAAAATGTTTTTTCAAGAATTGTAAATTCAACTCGGACACAGCCAGTTCGTTTCCCAGAATTTAAAAAGGAGCAATTCGTCAAAGCAATAAAACTCTATCCGCCACAAATAATATCGCTTTTTACCAAGCGGGGTCCGCTCCGGACCCCACGTAACAGTTTTTTTTTTATTGAACAGTAAACTAACAAAACCAAAAAAATATGTTAAGAATTCTACGAAATATACAAAAAAAGTAAGCTAGAAAAATAATTAGTTGGATACAATGTTTATTATCTGAAATATAGAAAAAAAAGCGGCGCTGGGGTCCGTTGCGGACCCTCCTTGGTTATCCTAAGGTTATACACCGTTATTCAAGAAACAATACGAGCCGACCGAAATTTTCGATGCAACCAACATTGCATTTGCACAGGTTACATGGATTAAGAAAAATAATTCTTCAAAAACTAACACATAGTGTGCGCAATTAGGTAACAATAGATATTGTCAGTGTCAGAATTTTAAATTTGCAATCAGTTTTGAAAATTCACTATGCAACTAGTAGATACGTCACGGAGTCAAAACAAAGGTGGATTGACGGTGAATTGCATCTTGCAAGAACATTAATTAAATTTTAGACGAGCTGATCGAGAACCAAATCATTCCCTCGTGTGTAGTTGTCACTTCAAATATGAGGACAGAGCTAATGGTCCTCCCATATTTAAACATAATATTGGGAAGCAATTTAGCTTTGAGAGCCCAAAGAAGAAGAGAAAAACAATTAAAAAGTGGGTATTTACAAAATTCAGTGTAATGAAATAAATTAACAGCTCCTATTGTAACATAAGCAGCTAGTGATCCTGAGGAGACGATTGAGGCCGAAATTGAAAGGTTTCAGCAGACTGTTGTTTCACATGCAGAGCCAGGACCTCTGTAATACAACAGCCTGCACAAGTGGCAACAACAAAGCAATATTTGCTGTTATGAATAAAGCAGAAAATTACTTTTTGCATACCTGCCTCTTTGATGCCCCATCCGTTGTTTTCTAAGTTTGCAGGGCGTTAACTAATTTACAGTTTCTCTTAATAAGAGAAGTGGAGGAGTTGTACAAAGAATAATATTTAGGTATAAGTAGTAAATAAGTAATTACAGGTTTGTACATAAAGTTTGATTGTAGATTTCATTCACCAGAAATGTATAAGTATAATAAAACACTTCCGTAGATGTTCTTTACCCACGCTTGAGTTCTACTAATCTCCACAATGATGCTGTCTGCTGGTGTCCAGATCATCAGAAAAGCCTTATTTCTGGCCGTAAAGTGCAATTGCCCTTGAATTTGGTGATAGTTATCATAGTTATCTTGATGTCTTCATCATGAAATTCGATAATGTACTTTTCTGTTTTTGAGATCCTCGCTCAGGGGCGTGGTGTTTATCCACTTGTAAGGACATTTCACCTCTAAAATTCCACACCAGACGTTAACGGAAATAATATTTTGGAAGTGTCTTCCCGAATCCAATGTGGATTGTCTTGAGCATAGTAATAACAATTATACTAATTTACACCCCCGTTATTGCTAAAAGTAGTTTCATCGCTAAACAAGACATTTTTATTAAATTGGATTCTTTCTCTGAAGAAACGGCATAACTCTAACCTTTTGGGAAAATCGGTCACTTTTAGTTCTTGAACCAAGATGAGGATGGAATTTATTGGCCCTCAAAATTCGGCATACTAATGCCTGGCTTATCTCAACCATTCGTGGCACTTCCTTCTGGTCAATATGTGGTTCTTGTGTCACCATCTCTAAAACGGTTACTTTATTATGTTGCAGTCCTTTCCCTAGGCGTAGTAACTGGATGCCAATTCAGTCTCAACTGTGCCTCTAATTTTTTGAAATTTTTATCTGTTGGTTCTCTTCCTTGAGGGTAACGCTCTGCATAAACTCTAGCAGCAAGAGAAGCGTTTTTTTCTGCATTCGCCATAAATTAAAAGCATGTCGGTTTTCTCGTCATTGGAATACATTATTACCAAAACAACAATAAGGTCAAAATAGTGGACACTGGTTGACACTGACAGTATCTAATGCCATCTAATAAATTAATGTGCACACTATGTTTTAGTTTTAAAAGAAATTGTTTTTTCAATCCATGTAACCTGTGCAAATGCAATGTTGGTTGCATCGAAAATTTCGTCAGGGTCGTACCATTTCGTGAATAACCCAGTATGATCCAGTTGATTACAATACACAGTTTCTTTTCTTTTTTTTTATATTTTATATTATTTCTTTTCTTCTTTCTTTTATCTCCGGGCAACTTAAATCGATACCAAATTATCACTGCTTACTGTATTGTGTGCTGCATCCTTATATGTGATTAATTTCAAGACCAATTCGTGGGAGTGGTAGGGGGTTTAGCACTGTTTTTCCATATCTACTGGGAGAGCAAGAGTTTTGACGCAATTTGCAGATTTGTACGATTCGCCCCAGAATGCTTACGTTGTACGTCGGCACTCTTTGACTTTGATCCAATTGCTGTTTGGAGAAGCTGGAACTGTACCATGGTCTGTTGGCCCTTTCTGAAACATAAGAAAATTGATACTAGAATGTGCAGTGTTTGCAACAGATGCCCTCTGTTCTTACCCAGTAAACACAACCACGTGAGAAAAACGTAAAAAAAAGACGAGTACCAACGGTTGTATAGACGTTACGATGTCGCTGACTTCAACGTTACTTTCGACGTGTAAATATGACGTGTTTATAACGTCTAGTAAAACACGTTTTTTTTACGTGATTTTACCACGTTGTAAAGACGTACTGATTTTCCGTAAACAAAACAACGTGAAAAATACGTAAAACAAACGAGTACCTACCAACCGTTGAATAGACGTTACGATGTCGCCGAAATCAACGTTACTTTTGACGTGTAAAAATGACGTGTTACAAACGTCTGATAAAACACGTCTCTTTCAGGTGTTTTTACCAGGTTGAAAAGACGTGTTGATTTTCTGAATTTAACGTCATTTTTCTACTTTGCGTTCGTACTGAGGCTATTACGATACGCTTTTGGGTGTCATAATAGACAAAAGCGGTGTTATATTAATTACACTAAAAATAGTATAATTAATTTTTTTAATATTGGTAATTTCTCTGTCTGATCTTGGCAATCCTAACCTATACTTCGCTGTCAATAATGTATGAATGTGAATTGGCATTACTATTTTTGCCACTTGTGTTGGAAATTCACGTGCATTTCGGGCAAGCGATTTTGTTGGGGAAGGTGTCCAACAAGCTGGTCACACTTGTCGCCTTCTTGGGGCATTGGTATAGGACGGCGTCTGTAGGTTTTACATGTCCTGGATGGCTCGCCTTGACTTTGTGTGTGGACGCCGTCAAGAAGGTTTTTAATAGTATAAGACAACATTGTGGCTTGCAGCTCAAAATACATACGGTAGGAAAATGTTTTTGGAGTTGTTCAAGAATGAGAACTACAAGAACTAGGAGCCCAATGTAATCTTTTTTTCCAGTTACTTAACCATACTTTCTCGATTTGACATATTTGTAACTAAACTGGTGACACACGTACTACAAGTACAGCACAAGTACAAGTTTTTTTGAAATTTTTACACTGACAATCGGAAGTCAGAAAAATGGATAGTAGGCGCCGTTAATGCAGCTCGCAAGAGTGCCAACCGCCGCAAAATTCCCAGATTGTGAAATTTGATTATTTTGTATAAAAAGTGGCAAAGTAGAAAAAATACTGTATGATAACTCGTTTATAAGGCATTTTGTCGCACTTTCTCTTTTAGGGCACTTCTCGCTACGCTCGTCGTGCTCTAAACCCGTGCGTGCGACAAAATGCTTCTTATAAAACTCGTATCATAATATAACATTTCAATGTCTCAACAAAACGTTCAGTAATAGTATATTGAAACAGAAGTTTTGTAAAACTTATATTAAGACACGAGTTCAGGTTTGCAGCACGACTGCCGTAGGCAGGAGTGCCTGTAAAGAACGAGTGCTCTTAAGTTTCACAAAACGAGTTTTTTATGTTATTTTTCCCAATTTGCATATTAATTCATTTTTTAAGAAATAAAATCAATTTTGGTAATTTAGAAAATTTTGTTAAATTTTGATTTTTCTGTACCTGACGTATACTTGAGATCACTTACATGGAACCTTAACCACAAAATTACACTGACAGTTCAGTGCAAGGTTCAGTGTGGCAACCAATGGTAACAAAAATTCTAGAATGTGGGTGCGTTAATGGAATATTATCGCACTCAAAATGAGTGCGTTAATAGCTTTGGTACAACAGCAAATTAGGAAACCGTATTTTAAAGATATTATAAAACACGTCTTTTTTAGGTGGTTTTAGGAAATAAGTATATTAAAAAAATGTTCATGACATATATTTATTATAAGACAAACAAAAATTTGTTTTACAAAAGTTCAAATCTAATATAATGTATAAAGGTGAATAGAAAATATCAAAATAATTACGAAAAACTATAATATCAACTATGTACTACTAATATCATAAACTATATAACTATAACTATAATTATTATTATAAAAAAAAAACTAAAATAATTATTATGGGCTAATTGCCCTAATTAAATTAAATTATTTTTTTTATGACTCGGATTGTGTGTTGCTCGACGTGCTGGGTCAGTTTTGCCAATGTTTGCAGTACAGTTGCCTCAAAATCTATAAGAAATAACTATAAGTAACTATTGCAAAAATAAAAAAATCCTTACTAGGTATATGATTGTCGTAAATGATATAAAATGGCGATGCATAAGACGTCGTCGGGGTACAGCAAAAATCCTCTCCAAGGTTTACAGTTCGACGCCGCTTACCATCAAAAAGAGACTCATCACCAAAAACTTGCTTTCTTGAGAGATTTTCCACTGATGAGTTGTTTCCTCTGCAGTTTCCCCAATCTCTTTGATGAGGTTGTTGGCCTTTTTATCGTCTGTGTCATAACCCTCTGCTAAGAAGCTCAAAAGTTAAAAAAAATTGATTTAATTAGAAAAATCATAAATATAATATCATATATGTATATACCTGTCTTAAAATGAATCTTAAAAACCTTGTAAGAAAGCCAGGTCTTACATGGAGTACCACTTTTGACGAAAGTCATAAAATCGGTACACTTGCGGAATAAATTTAAATTCTGGTTAGTAATATGCATAAAAAATGTATACTTAATTTCTACTTTTAAATAAAATACTGCATTACTTACCTTTAGGACTTTTGGACGCTACACAAATCTCAAAACTTGGTAAGGCAAACGAAAACGAAACGAACTGCACGATCTCAGACAAAAAATGAAAATGAACAAAATCGAACGAAGCAATGGCCAAGCACAGATGACACATCTGGAAAGAGTTCCTTGGTTTCGTTTCGTTCGGGGTGCAAGGCGCAATAAAAAAAGCTGTAAATCAATATAACGTGATATTTTCAACCATAAACGTGTTATCAACCACATACACGGCTTTTGCACGTTAAAACAACGTGCATGTGTTTACTGGGTAGCTCCTCCGCCAGCCTCGTGAAGATCCTCGATCTCCATCGACATAATTTGTATGTCTTCTTCGATGGGCATTCGGAACGCCGACGCCGCAGACAGGGCCGGTTTCTCTTCATGACGATCTTTCTCGGTGCTCCTCTTGTTTACTTCTTCTTCACCAACTAAGTTTGGTTGTGAAAAGTTCTGAGAAGCACAGTTTTTTTTAATGCTGAAAAACACTAGGTTATTAAGCAAGACAAGCATTGACACGCAGGGATCAGGAGACGTGGCTTAGTCGTTTCGCCGCATGGACTGGGAGCGGACCGAAGACAGAACCTTTTGTTTGTTGCGTCTGACGTCAGCACCGGTGTCAATCTGGCGTCAATACGTCTCACGACTGCCTAGTTTTAAGAGTTTCCGCTACGTTTAAATATAAATGGAACAGTTGGAATTTCCAGACAATTTTCTTTCATTCGGAGGTCGGTTTCACCGGAAAAGAGAGCTATTTCGGCAACGAACTAGAAAGAAACCGAAGCCGTGGTAGTGTGGATGGCCCGATGTCGCATTACCACCTGGGATCCACAGCCCCCTTCTGGGGCTCCGGCGACACCGGCCCTTCGCGTCATGCTGAATCGGGATTTTCGGATGGGGACAGACTTCTTTCTTCGATCGATGCTGGACTCACAATGATAATACTACATTTCACTCTGCACATCCAGTAAGCTGCAATTAACTAATGGATCTGTATAGTATATAGATTGGTAGAGATCCCATTCATCAGATAATTCTATGATGCTCCAAGCATCAGTCAGTTATTATAAAACGAACTTGCATTGTGTAGGAATGAAAAGTGTCTTTAAAAATATAAAAAAATGCGCTAATCTTTGTTATCTGAGCGTGAAATAAGTGACAAATTGGTGAAATAAGGAGAAGTCACGACAGCTAACGTCAAAGAACAACTTTTCTAGTAATTGTGATAAATATAAAAGAAAGAAGCTTAATTTTTATTTTTTAGTCATTGTAATTACGAATGTACCAGAGGGGTTGCTCCACACCGTTGAATATTGTGGGATTGACTGCAAAGGTTACAGTCCGTATTTTTTAAACCATTGTGCTACAAGTAGTAACATCCTAAATTTAATTTCCTATATTAAAAGCATTACGTTGTTATAGAATGTGAAAAAAAAAGGGATAGTACAGACTCAACTTGCGGAATAAAAGAATTAGAATTAATTGTACCGAGCACTTTAACATTACAATTATTAATTGGATTAGTATGAAATAATTGAACAAAGGTGATTTTTTAGATATTACAATGTGTTATGATTACAATAAAATTCAGTTAAATATAATTTTTTTCTTCTTTTGAGTGATGGCCGAAGGAAAAGCATAGTGCACAACACGTGCTTTAGGATATTTCAAATAAGTCGTGACCGTTGAGCCGCGAGCGTAGCGAGTAAGTTGTCGGCTTCAGCCTGCAGTTGACTATCGGTTAAGATTATGATTTCTTTTTCACCTGTCTGGAGGCCGTAGAACAATCGTTTATGAGATTTGGTAACGGGTTGTCTTCTTCAAGAGCTGATCAGTCATTCATTAATTGTAAACCACTGAAGTGTTTGTTGTCGCACATATTCCCTATGTATATGCGACATGTGTACAGGTAAAATGCAATAAGTCCACACTAAAGAAGCTTTCAGATGGTTAACACGTGGTTTCCTAACCTTCTACTATAACTATGCATTATAATATAGAGTAATGACATCTAGAATTGAAGTTTCCTATTTGCAGCAATGTTAGCTAAAACGTTAATCCTTTTTTTTATGAAAATTGGCATAAATGGGTGAAATTTATAAATATTTTTCTAAAAATTTGCAATGCAGTTGTGATGATCCCTCTTTTACATCCGATTGTCCCAAATATATGTTCATTTTGCTACTAAAACCCGCTTTGAGTCTTTTTTAATTTAATGGAAATATAAAATCCATAAAATAGCCTCTGCTTTTTTGGGCACAGTTTGCTGCATGGAATAGAGCAATATAAACAACTCGATTTGTTTCATTGTTGTACAAAGCGGAAATTCAACGGAGTTTTGAAATATTGTAGTAAACTGAATTTGACTAATGAGATTTCGTCGCGAGCTTTTGGAGTACATTTGATTTTTCGATTATTTTATGCGAAAACAAAATTGCGTTTTCTGATTAAATTCAATAGTTGCTGAATTCAGTAGTAGGTAACAAATCAATATTTCAAGTGTAGTGAATCAAAAAGAATATAATAAAACGAAAGAAGAAGACTCCAGCGTATACGCAGTGGTGAATCGAGATCAGAAAAACAAATGTGCAGCGATAGATCAGTACATAAGTGGAAAAGAGTGGGAGAAGCGTGGAAGACGGAAAGGTAATAAACGTAAAAAATTCATAAAAGAATGTTATGATGCATTATTGACAAAGGATGGATGCGAATTTCAAGGAAACAAATGGGACCAAAAATCGAACATACACAAATAGAAAAATTCACAGTGAATGAGATCAAAGAAGCATTAAACGAATCGAAAAATGGAAAGTCCCCCTGACCCGGAAATATTCCCACTGAGCTAAAAACCTGAAAATCTCCGATTCTGCGGAATTGCAAAAGTGGAAAACGAAGGTTAGGAAACTAGAAAATTAAGCACTTGAAAAATAAGGAAACTTGGAAACTGAAGAGTTGAGAATGTGAACACTTGTGGGATATTCTTGCATATTAGTCCGCTCTTATCATATTCTCCGATTTCCTAAATTTGTTTCCATTGAACATATAGGAACTTTCTACATTCCAAATAAAATACGGCGTCGAAGAAACACCAAATCAATGCGTCTTTTATAACCCAGCTCGTGCTTACCTCACGAATGTAATTACCCCACTTTCCGTCAGCATTTTCGTCTCCATCTCGACGAATTCTTCCAATGAAATTAGCGGTAATGCTTGCGTAATGCATCCCCGGGGGTAAAGTCGGTGTGTGTGCTCGGCATAGCGCTGTGAACGCGGCTTAACCTAATCCGATCCGGCAGAAATCTTAAATCAGAAGTTACGACGGGCTCCTTTGTGTTTCGCGTTATTGTCCGCCATCTTGTTTATTCTTGCTGATTTATGGGAGAGGATGACGGGTGACGTTTGCTAATGCACATGTTTGCCAACTGGAGACAAATAGGGAGATAGTGGTTAATTTGACAGTTTGGGGGAGGGGTGTTGAAGCATTAAAAGCCTAGGGGATGCCGAGAAGATTCTTATGATCTGAAAGGTAATCAATTTCAATGTAACGAATCTTGTGGAATTAAAAGGTCCTTGGTTTGAGTACTGCAGTAGTGGAGTATTTGGCATTTGAGCAGACTCGCTTCCATTATCAAAACCGTGCTCTTCTTCGCCTTATTAGACTCACCTTTACACATATGAAATGTGTGACGACCTTAAATAATGTCACAGCAGCATTACTAAAAGAACACGACATCTTCAATTTCCTCCTCACGAATCGATTGCTTATTACCCTCAAGTTATGAAACTTTTACGACTTTTTAAAGATGTCAGATAGCATATTACACGGCAACCTCGAAACTTTCCAGTCAGTCAATCTTATAAAGTCGTCGATTTTCTTATCGTTCGAGTTCCCAACTTTGAAATATCGGAATTCGAAAGTCCCAGACCCGCAGTTGATTCGAACGTACAATATCGCTGCCGATATTCTGACAGTTATTAATTAAACGAGAGGCGCACCAACAAAAATCATTTATGCACCCAACAATAACCCGAATGGAGATAAAAAATTAGGCAGGGTGGCACAAAAAGCGACACCCTTATCAGTATTGTGAAAGATTGAAATTTTTGGTATTGTCACACTTTGTCATTTTAAATTTTCCAATTTCGTATTGTAACACTTTTACCCAATCACCTGCGACGAAGGGGCCTCTTCGATCGTTTTATTAATGGAGTTGATAAGACTCCACAAACGGTATTTTCTTTTAGGGCATTATCTAAGTCCCAAGCTTTGACCTTGTTTCTTGCTCAAACCATGCAGGTTTCAAATAGTTGTACAAGAATTTAGGCAGCTACTTCTCTAGTTATTACAATCCATATAGGCAATTCTAAAAAATACATCAAAGTAAAGATAACTTTACTGGATAGCTATAAACAAGACACAACTAAAATACATTTTTAAAGAAAATAGGCGTATGTAATGTGTCGTGATAATATTTGGTCGCAATAAAGGGAAGACTTTTACAACATCCTATTGATTTTTCTCTTCGAGCTTGGCGTCTATAATAATACTAAAGATCTATTATTCTTATGTAGTTTACGTATTTATGGGAATATTATTCTCTACATGGAGAGTAAAACTATACCAGTTTTACGACCGCAAATGATAAAAGTGCACTGTTTTAGTCATGCACGGGGGACGGTGCCGCCGGGGCCCCCCAAGGGGGTTGTGGTCCCGGGAGGTCGTGCGACGCCGGCCAATGCGCACTATCAGTTAATGGCGTCATCCTAGAGGCACGAACTAAAAGATTTTTCTCTTTACCGCCCTGTGAACTAGTGTAACACAAGACGTAACTACAAAATGTAATTAATATTATGGAAAAATTATTATCAAATATCTTTTGAGTAACTAAATTTTTGAGAAAATGGGTTCATCCATTAATTATTACAAAATCGGATTAATTTTCCAGTCACTATGGTAGATACGAAGGTCACTTTACTTAAAGCAATATGCAAATATTTAAAGGGAAATTATAATTAGACAAGATGTTGCGAAAGAGGAATTTGCATATCAAGAAGTTCCGTAACTGACGTGTTTCTACTGATTTGATGATAATTTCAAAGCAGACTAACACAAAATAAGCCGCTAAAATTTATTACGCAAACAGAAACACGGAACTTACGTTTAAGCTTAAATAAGTGACTCATGCAAGAAACAATTCCTAGTTTTTTGCATAAGCGAAACTGCAAGTTCACTTTGCTTTGAAACTCTTAAGAACCTCTGCTAAGGAGATTAACTGTCAGTATACAAGGACTTTAACTATTAGTAATATAATAAATACTGTCATAAACAACTGTTTATAGCCCTACTCCCCTTCCGACAAACGTCTGCGCCGGCTGTTGTTTTCCCTTTGTAGGAACTTTTCAAGGACACGGAAATGTTCCTGGATAGGCGTATTTTTAGACGCAGTCCCTTACCCTTTTATGAAACACGCAACATTGTCGGAAGCTGAAAGCGGGTGCACGCCTCTTTAACTCTGCTCTTCATACAACTTTAATCATCTGTGGCCTAGCACCACATCTAGCTTTATTATCATCGCGATGACCAGAAGGGATCTTGTTGTGAATTTGGAGCCATAAACACGACGCAATATTGTAGTCAGACGATTCTAATTTAATTACTCCTACATGCTAACTTAGTGATTCTCAGAATTTTAATTTAATAAATTAAAACAAATCGATTTAGGGTATTACAGTTATATCCACATAAATAATAATTTAAACGGAACAAAATTAAAAGATTTTCAGGAAAAGTCAAGAAAATTTAACAGACCATACCAGATCTTTAGATACTTTGTTATATAATTTTAACAAAATTTATATCTGAAATAGCTACTTATGTTACAAATAAGTAATGTACGGTTTTATTGTACGCGCCCTAATAAAAAGGCAAGTTCAATAAAACGCACTATCTAAATGTAACATACATACTTTTATTTTTGAGTTAATAGAATAATTTTTTCTGCAACTATTTCACATCCGGGTTCTAATCATTAATAATTGTTAACAACATTGTTGTTGCATGAAGTGTTTTTTTGAATTCGTGAATTAGGTCGTTGAATCTTCACCGATTTTCATACGAAATGAGTTCAACAGGAACTCCCAGAACTTCCGATGAGATCAAATATTGCCTCAAAGTCAATGCCGAAGCAATCAAGGATTTTATACGAAAACGTCTACAAAATGAGTGTGTTTTGCTGGAGTTCGAATTACAACAATTATATTTGATTTTTACTGAATACTCTAATGCTCATAATTTCATTTTGATCCATATAATAATAATATAATTTTTTCAGCTTCATCCAATTTTGGTCAAAATATCGCCCGCAAACGTGACCCCATGAAGCTTTTCTGCATTTTTCTCGAAAACGGTACCTCCGACGAGAAAATTTAATAGAGCTTATATTCTCCAGTAAGTTCTGCATAAAATTGGTCTCATGAAGCTCATAAGTGACGTTGGAAAATGAGTCATTAACCCACCCCCGTTTTTTGACCAATAAAAATTTACTGCAAATATTTTATCCCATATGGGAATTGTACAGAAAACACTGCTCTACAATTTTGTTTCTATAAATTTTTGTGTTCTCACTAGTGGTCTTCAAGATAATCGCCGCAAAAATCGGGGGTTGTCTTCGCGCTGAAAACTATACTTATTTGCCAACGTCATTTATGAGCGTCGGGTGATAGATCTGCAAAAGCTTCATGAGACCAATTTTATGCACAATTTAATGGAGAACATAAGCCCTACAACATTTTCTCGTCGGAGTTACCGTTTAGAAGAAAAATGGGGATAAGCTTCATGAGATCACGCTCGGGGGCGGGTTTTGGGCGAATGGGGCTGAAGCTCGCCCCTGGGGGGTTAGAACTCGTCGGATCTTTATTTGGGTCCCTACTGGGAGTTCATAACCAAAATTTGAAAACTTTATGAATTATTTATTCTAAAAGGTCTGATTTGGGGACAGATGGGCCTTACCCCTCTTACACCTCTACCCTCCCGCTTTTACCGATGTTTAACGACTAGGGAGAAGTTTTCCCAATGAAATATTTGCAAACAACCTATTCAAGGACATGGTAATAATAATAATTAATGCAGATTTATTAAGTTTAGTTAATTGAGGCTCAAGAAAGAAAATGCACAGGTATAAACAATTTTTTGTTGACCAATAACAATTCATTGCAAATGTTTTACTCATTATGGACCTTATACAGAAAAACCTGCTCTACAATTTTGTTTATATACATTTCTTGCTCCCACTAATGGTTTTCGAGATAATTGCCGCAAAAATCGGGGGTTGTCTTCGCGCTGAAAACTTTACTCATTTTCTAACATAATTTATGAGCGTTGGGTGGGAGATCTGCAAAAACTCCATGAGTCCAATTTTATGCAGAATTTAGTGGAGAGCATAATAACTTCTGTAATATTTTCTCTTCGGAGTTACCGTTTACGAGAAAAATGCAGAATAGCTTCATGACGTGACGCTCGGTGGAGGTTTTTCAGGCAAAAGCTTGGGGGGTGGGAACTCTTGGGATTTTTATTTGGGTCTCTGCTAGGAGTTCATAACCAAAATTTCAAAACTATAAATTATTTTTTCTAAAAAGTCTAATTTGCTTGGGCTACTATAATAAACTTTCAGATAAGGTGTTTTCCTTTTACTTCTTGGATTGTTTGTTGTAACATAAGTGGCGGAATAACAATGATAACAATACGTCAGTATGCTCCCAGTCAGTTTTACTGTCCGACTTCTTTCACCAATACACCTGTTACAGCGGACCGTCGAGTCGGCAAAGAACAAAGGGAAATTTTCAAAACCTTTTCCGGCCGGCGCTCTTTACGATATTGGAATTTTGAAAACGGATTAATGCTTGACATTTGCAAGAAATTGAAATGACTACCTAAATTTTTTTGGAATTTTTGAAAATTACCAAAAAAAAATTCAAAAATTTCCAAAAAAAAAATGAAATTTAAAATTTTAGCACTATAGCGTGAATCAACATAAGACCTTGAGTACAACCCCATTTATAGATTTCAAATCGGTTGAACCGTTTCTGAAAGAAAGCGGGATTATTTTAGACATATTTTCTCTCTGTCGCAGACTTGATAATAAAATTTCGTCACCTTTAGCCTTGAAAGTAATCACAATTCCCAGACTCAAACTTATGGCGGTTCATTAGATGTAAATGTTGACGAAATATATTACTGGTGTGATATCTCTATAGTTTTAGCTTGGCTTAAAAAGCCACCAAATCAACTAAAAACGTTTGTGGCTCACAGAGTTGCAGATATCAATTCAGCAAGTAATGCTTCCAAGTGGAATCATGTCAGATCAAGTGATAACCCTGCAAATTTTTAAGTCCTGGTACTTCTGCATCAAGTCTCGCTGATTCAGAAAGTTGGTGGCATGGTCCTACCTGGTTAGCAAAAGATCAAATTCATTTTCCCAAATTTCCCAAATCAACAGATCTTCCGACAGAATTGCCAGAAGTAAAAAACCCTACACTTACGTGCCCAACTATAAACGAAGATGATTTGATTTCAAATATTCAAAACTAATTAAACTTCAAAGAGTAATAACTTATTGCTTGCGATATATATATTTAATCTCAAAAATTCAACAAATAGAAACAAAAGGCCCACTTACTGTGGTTGAGCTAGATCAATCTCTTATACTACTCATAAAGAATGTTCAATCACATTTTTTTTCAGATGAAAACTTGTGGTAAATTAAAATCTTTAAATCCATTCTTTGATGAAAACGAATTACTCCGAGTACATTACTGATCTTATAATCAGACATTTTTATGTAATGCATCTTCATGCGGGTTCCCAAGCTACATTGATTGCAATTCGTCATACTGGATAATTGCAGGAAAACGGGCTGTGTCAAAAATTACAAGGTCTTGCGTAATTTGTCGTAGGTTTGATGCAAAGCCACCTGAACCTTTAAAGGGTGACTTACCAAAAGAAAGATTAATTCCTTCACGACCTTTTTTTATACGTGGGACTTGAAACAGCCGTGGATCGAAAACCAGAAAGGCATACCACTGCCTATTTCTATGTTTCAGTATAACGACTGTTCATTTAGAAATTGTGGGAAACTTGACTACTGAGGCTTTAATCGCGTGTTTAAAACGTTTTATAGCTCGCAGAGGATATTGTAATGAAATTCATTCTGACAATTATCACAAATTATCTCGGAACTTCAAATCAAATAAAAGAGTGGTACAAACTATTCTCAAGTCAATTAACAGACGCCGCCGCATCTAATTTTCTTAGTCAAAGATCCATTCATAGGAAATTCAACCCAGCCAGAGCTCCACATTTTGGGGGTTTGTGGGAATCTGCCGTAAAATCCGTAAAACGTCATTTATATAGAATCACAGGCAACCTTTCATTGACTTTTGAAGAATTGTATACTTTATTTTGTCAAATCGAGGCAGTGCTAAATTCGCGGCCACTTATTCCAATACCTGTACAGCCAAATGACTTGCCTTTTCTGACTCCTGGTCATTTTCTTGTGGGCGATTCACTGTTAGCCTTGCCAGAACCAAATATGGATGTAAAGCAAAATAGACTGAAGCGATTTGAGTTAGTTCAGCAACTGCACCAACAATTCTGGAAATTTTGGTCTCAAGATTATCTCAACTTGCTGCAAACCCGAATAAAGCAGATACCTTCAAAGAAACAAATTACTGATAGATCGATAGTTCTGCTCAAAGAATCTTCTCCTCCTCTGTTAAGGCCAATGGGCCGTGTTGAAGCTGTTCATCCTGGAGCAGATGGAATAGTGCGAGTAGCTACGATTAAAACAAGTTCAGGAGTATTTAAACGACCCGTCGCAAAGCTAGTGCTATTAGTAGAAGAAAATTATGTTAAGTGAATTTGCTACAGTTTAAGTCGCGCATTTTTCTAATTTATAATTTGTATTTGCATTTCCAAATCATTGTTACTTTTTTTTTTTGTCAATTTTTCCATGTTTTCAATTGTTTATTTGAATGCATTTCAATGTATTGTTTATGTATCTGCAATCCTTTGGACTTTTTCATTTTGAAAGACTCTTTCAATAGCAACGAAAAAACAAGCAAGAAAAACTTCGCCGCCAAGAGGAATTTTTTTCTAATGTTATAAATATTTGTAATTCAATGAAAGAAATAAACACTATATATATATACGGGCTTTCTGATTCCTATACATATACCAGTAAACTTAACAATTATAATAATAAAAAAACTAAATAAAATTCTCTTTTTCTTCTCCCCTCCCCTTTCCTCTTCTCCCTTCTCCCTCATCTTCCATACCTCTTTCATCCATTTAACTTCCCTTCCATCTACATTCAGTATTTCCTCTCTTTCTTTCCTCTCTCTTTGTTTCATCTCACTGCACTCGTTCCACATATGCTCACTCGTCTCTCTTTCCTCATAGCACATTCTACACATTCTTCCTCCATCTTCTGTCCAATACCTATTTTCCCTCTCTTCATTTCCGCACCTAAACCTCGCCATCATCTTTCTTTCTTTCTCGCTCTCCCTCCCCAAATACTTCGGTACTTCCTCGATCATGCATCTTCCGTACTTCCCGTTGTATCTGGACTCTCTAATTCTTTCTCTCCTATCTTGTCTATCCGTATCCTTATCTCTTTCACTTAGTTCTACATTCATCCACACGCGTCTTTCTCTCAGTCTCTCTATTTCTTTGCTTGCATACCTATTCCTCCTGTAGTAATTCTCCCTATCATTCTCCTCTGAATTCTTCTTTTTTTCTCTCCAGCACTCCTTTAGTATCCTCCCTTCCATCCGATCTTCGAACTTGACCGCTCTTTTTCCCGCTTTCACTCTCAACCTATTCCTCTTGCATTCTTCTCTCACTATGTACCCTGGCGTTTCTCTCTCCACCCCTAGCACCCACCTCAGATATTTCTCTTGCACCCTCTCTATCTCCTCTTGTTCTTTCCATCCCCATACCTCTGCTCCGTACAACAACACCCTTTCAATAAGACTTTCAAACATCATCATTCTCCTCTTAAAATCGCCTCCCCACCTTCTCTCTCCTATTCCCCATACACATCCTATCACCTTGTTCGCTTTTCTTGCCAGTTCTCTAATATGTGCCTTATCTGTGGCTCTTTCATTGAACACATACCCCAAGTATTTGAATTCTTTTACTTGTTCTATTACTTCTCCCTCCCACCTCCAATCACTCTCTTCGCTCTTCCTCTTTCTCTTATTGAACACCAGCATTTTTGTTTTCTCTACATTCACTTCTAGTCTTTTCTTCTTCACATATTTTCCTAAACTCTTTATCATTTCCTTCATTTCACTTTCACTTTTTGCCACCATCATCCGCAAACGCCAGGCTCCACACTTTTTTTCTACCTACCACACACCCCCCCGCCTGTGCTCTCTCTAACATTACGTCCATATCTGCCACATACATCGTGAACAACAAGGGGCTGAGCGGGCAACATTGCCTCACTCCTTTTGTTGTCACAAACCATTCACTTTCCCTCTCCCCTACCTTTACTGACTTTTTGTCTTCTCATATATCTCCTCCACCTTTCTCCCTCAGGCACTCAAACATCCTCTCTCTGTCCACCTTGTCAAAAGCCGCCTTGAAGTCTACGAATAATGCATACACCCCCCCCTTTCCTCTTTAACTCACTCTTCGTCAAATGGTCCAGGATGTATACATTATCCATAGTTCCCCTCCCCTCTCTATATCCTGCTTGGCTGTCTGGTAATGCTCCGTTTTCCTCTATCTCTCTGCTCATCCTTTCATTTAGAATTGATGCATACAACTGGTACCCTGCGTTTAGAAGAGTTATCCCTCGGTAATTTTCTACTTTATTTTTCTCCCCTTTTTTGTAAATGGGGTAAGTTACCCCCTCTCTCCACCCTACCGGGAATCCTTCTCCTCTCCACACCCCATTCATTACCTCCACCAGCCTCTCTAGCACACTTCTCGTCCCATACATCCACGACTCATTCTGTATTCTATCCCTCCCTGGTGGCTTCCCTTTCCTCAGTTTCTTCACATGCCTCTCCACCTCTTCCATTGTAATTTCTTCTCCTTCAGGTTCTACTCGGTTTCACTTCGTCTCTATTTCCGTTTTCTCAGCCTCATGAAGTACTCCTCCCACTCATTCATCGTTATCTCCTCGCTCCCATTTTCTTTTTTCTTTCTCTCTCTATTAATATAGTTCCATACCTCCTTCTCTGTTCTTATTGCTTTTATCTCTTCCTCCTCTCTCTCCTTCTTCTGCCTCTTCTTCTCCCTGCATGTCTCTCTGTATCTTCTTTTCGCTTCTAAAAAGCCACTTCTGTTCCCTTTAGTCTTTCTCCACTTTCTTAGTTCTTTTATTGCTTCCTTTTTACGTTGCTCACATTCTTTGTCCCACCATTTATTCTTCCTTTTTGTTCCTCCACCTCTTACTGTTATTTCTCTTTTTGTCGCTGCTTTTTCCAATATTTCTACCAATTCTTTCTACATTTACCCTACTTCTTGTTCTTTAGGCTTGCTTTTCCCAGTCTTCTCTTATACTCTTCCACCCCTTGCTCGTCCCATACTTTACTTATCACCTTCCGCATTTCCTCTATTTTTTCTTCTCCTCCCCTCTTCTCTCTTCTCCTTCCTATAGGCAGATGGTCTGACTCTACTCTTTCCCCTATGCTGAATTCTTCGACTTCTTCCCGTGCTTCTTCGTTTACTATTCCGTAGTCTATCACCGTCTCTCCTCTACCGCCTATGTAGGTCCATTCTCCTTCTTCGTCCTCTTGTTTGTTTCCATTCAGCACTTCCCATCCTTTTGTCTTTGGATTTTTTTTCCCTCTCCTCTCTCTTCTTTCCAATCCCTGGTTCCTCTTTCCCCAATTCTCCCGTTAAAATCCCCTCCCAGAAGCAGACATTCTTCCCTGTTGTATCTTAATGTTTCTCCTATCTTGCTTATTGTTTCTTTCATCTCTTTGCTCGTTTCTCACCATGTGACCTTCCTCTTCTCGTTTCTTTTTAGTATTCTCTTTTATTCCTTTTTTTACCCCTGTTATTGTTCCCCCTGCTACTCTTCCTTTTTTCTTTCCCCTTCTCGCCCCTTGCCATTCCCACTTGAACTCCTTTGGTAAGAGTTTTTCTATTTTTTCCCAGCTTTCTGACCATGTTTCTGTTAATCCAACAATATCGAACTCCTTCACATAGTCCCAAAAATCTTGTTCTTTGTTCCCTAGTCCCGCTACATTCCAAAATAGTGCCCTCACCCCTATTTTTCTCGTTACCTTCTTTGATTTCCCCCTTCCTTCCTTAGTTTCCCTCCTACTTCCTTCTTTGTTGCTTTTTTCCCGTTTCATTTTCCTTTTTACTTTGCCGTTGTCCCCCTTTTTCCCTCCTCCCCTTCTTCTTCTTATTGGAAAACCTCTAGTCTCTCTCTCAATTCATTCCATCTTCATTGCTCCCCGTCCACTATTAATTTCCTGTATCCCACTCTGGCTTCTTTTCCTTCTTCCCTTTTTTCCTTCGCCATACTTCTTAGTTTCTTCTGTAAATCTCTTTCTTTCTTTGTGAGGTCGTTGTCTATTTATATCCCCCTTGTTTCCCTCTTCTCCCTCAATTTTCCTTTGTGCTTCATTATTCTTTCCTTCTCACCCCATCCCTCCATCTCCACCAATACTTGATCCTTGTTAATCCTGTAACAACCTTTACTTTACTATCCTCTACATTTTCCTTCAAAAACTTCTCTTCATCCTCTTTTTTTACATGACTTTTTTTTTCCCCGTCCCATCCTGTTATCACGATGTTGTTCTTCCTCTTTCTTCTCTCTTCGATTTTCATTCCCTCTTCCAGCTTTTCCACTCTCTCCTTCCACCAGTCTCTCTCTCCTTCCCATCTCTTCTCCTTCTCTTTAAACTCTTGTCTCTGCCTCTCTATCTCTCTCTTGAGTTCCTTGTTTTCTCGTCTTATTTCTTTCATCTCCTCCTTCAACTCTTGCAACAGCTCCAATATTTTTTTCTCCATCTCTGTGTCCGTTTCCTTCTCTTTCTCTCATGTCTTCTGTGTTTTCTTTACTCCAGGAGACCTCGCCGTCTTTTTACTTTTTTGAAAAAATTTCTCTTCCTCCTCTTCTTGTTTTTCTGTTCTACCCTCCCCTTTTCTCTTTCTTTTCCTTTCCTCCAGGTAAGAGTCCAGGCTTCCCTGACCGAGCGAGCGGTTTCTATCGTCTTTGTTCATCCGCTTCCTGTGGCGCCTCCTAGATGTCGTTATCTTCCGGCTTCGCCGATTTATTCTTTTTCCTGACTATATCTCCTCTTCCCTGTCCAATTCTTTCTTCCTACCTTTCTCTAATATCTCTTCTCGATTTTCTCAATATCTTCTCTAATTTTTTCTTTATATCACCTTCTATTTCTCTATTTTTCGCTACTTAACCTCTCTACCGCGTGTTTACCTTCAGCTCGGTATTACAGGAATCTTACTATATGAAAACGAATACTGCGTGTGTGAAGGTGTGGTGGGCCTGCTGTCGGTGACTCGAAGGCGAAAATTGATTTAGTTTAATAAATAATAATGAAAGGAACTTCGGTGAAAAGGTACATAATTATGAAACATTAATTCATTTTCATTATAATTAATTGGCTGGTATTCATTACACAGAATATAATTATACAAAATATACTATCTACTGAATATTACTAGTGAATTAATTTTAATTATATCGTATATTTACAAAAGTGAGCAATCACGAATATCTATAAATAAAAATGTTAATTATAATAACAAATGCCTACAATTCCATGTGCACGGTTGTGATTTGGAGGAAATAAACAATACCGCTGGGGCAGACACAAGAATAAAATAATATGAAACCGTGAGATTGAAAAACAACATCGGTATAGAGTTACTAGTCTGAGGTGGTGTATAAAGGAAATTTCTTATTGGATGTTAAGTTATATTTATATAACGTCGACTAAAAATAGTAAAAAGGGTTGGAAGTTCTGTTTATAACTTTTCTCTTAATAAAGAAGTGATTTTAAGTGGGTTTTTCCAACATTTTTGTTTACCATCGAAGAATTTTGTTTTTCTACATTCATAAAAGTTGCTTAACAAAATCAACAATCATTGACGTTAAAACGACAGAGATTTGCCCGTCAGACTTTCTTGTCTTACAAAATACCGTCAGATTTGAATCGTTATAGCTACGAGACTAATAACGTTAACAACAGTAGAGCCCACGACAGGTAGAGCATGTCTGTGCGAGTTTAATTTGTTGTACAGCATTTGCTTTGCCTGTGAGGTCATCGGACTAGTGTAAGTGCAGTTTCGCGATTGTTTCGAATTAGCGTTGTGTGAAGTTATTAATAAACGCGTTCAGCTAGGACGTTTTATTGATCAGCAGATTTTGACGTAAATATAAATGGTCAGAGAAATGTTCAATGTTGACATTGCTACTGATAATCATAATTTTGTACTTCATTAGGAGTGCAACAGGACATTCTTGGGCTCGCTCACCCAAAAGCTAAACAACACAGATTCGACACCATTATGTTGGCGTAAGTCTCGACAATAATGATAAATGTTCGTCCCAGGGGAAAAGACGGTGAGAATGAGCGGAATGCATAGGAGCCAAGGATTTGTCTGTTGATTTATTACATGTTGGCTCTCCGACGTGTACAATTTAATCTATCCTATTCCACCTTCGTTTTCTGTTTTTATTTCATCCTGGATGATGCTTTATCGAGGTAATTTTAGAAACATGGGGAGAAGACGCGCGGTTATTAATGTTAGGTTGTAAAAGGAAATGGGAAAGATCAACATTACTTCAATAATCTCAAAATATGGTCTACTATGCCAGCTAGTAGGGCTATAAGCTAACCGAATGTTACTGCATTAGCGTCTATTGGATTATTTTAGAGGTCTGCGCAAAAACGTTAAAAAATAACTAAGAATGAGCAAGAGAACAATTTTAGAACGAGCAAAACAAACTTTATAAATAAAAATAAAAATTTTGTGCTATCCCGGCGCCTCCACCATTTATTGATGTTGACTCCTTCAGCTAATAACCTATGCGACGTCATATTAATGCACCTAGAGTGCGAGCTGTCGACTGCACAATTTCCATTCCCACCTCGTATTAATCGTTAATGTTTTAAAGACACTGTGCTGTCGCAGCATTTCAATCAGCGAAGATTGCCCTTCGCCTCTCGAAATTCGGCACGGCCTAATCTAAACAAGGTTCTTGGATCCTCCGCCTCCGTTATTGACATTAGTCGAAATATCCCTTTGTGTCGGCCCCTCCGGCGCGGATTGACACCATGACAATACCGTCGTCGACGTCCCGGTTAAGTCGCCCATTATTCCGAATCAAGATCATAGAAAGCGTCATTGTTTATGGGACCTCGTGATTGTCTCGGTGACGTTTTCATGGGACAGAGGCCTTTATCGACCAACGACGGCTCCCGCTGATAACGTCCGGACCACCGGTCTTCAGATTAACAGGGTTTATGGATGTTTTATTGCGCACAGAAAGGATGTGGATACGAGGAACTCTTTAAATTTAAAGGGCGCGTTTAGGTTTATTGCTGTTAAGTTGTTCGTCGCGTTTAGAGCCATTGATGAAGGTCGGATCGGGTTTAATTGGGTCCGGGAATCTGCAGGATAATTAAAGATGTAACGGTAAAGTGCCGTCGTTAGTACGTCATAACGTGACCAACATCAGGGTAAAGTGGGGAAGATAAGCCGGGGTGTAAACACCAAACGGAAGGATGAAAATAGGGCTTAATGACATGAGAAATTGGGAGCAAAATGAAAAGCAATAACGAAGATTTTATTCAAATTTATAAAAAGAACATTTAATGTAGATTGCTGTGGGCATTTATTTTATTAAATTTATTAAATGATTCGATTTGTCTCGTAATTATTAAAGAAAATAAAGGGCTTTTTTATTAACGTAATTCTGAATTACTATAAAAAGGTGTTATTACTTACTTATGTATGTGTAGAGTGATGAATATAATATATAATTTTGTTTCAGGTAAGCAACTTCTTTCATCTGGTAATGAACTCTCCTAGTATTGTAAGTACTAAATGCTTTTGCATATAAAATAAAATAAATTTTAATGCGTATCTCGACGATAAATAATATTGGATTTATATTGCCTTTTGCCTAAACAGTTTTCATAAAAAAAAAATCCACATCTTTCTAAAAGAGCAATCCTAAATAATAATTAACAGATGTTGTAGCCCATTCACTTGTGGGTGTTAATACACAAGAACATTGTTGCTTTAGTATTAGGTAAGTAGTAAAATTTCCGGGACATTACCCTTTCTCTACAGCTACACTAATTAAAGCGACAGGCCGTAAGTCCCGTCCATGCACCATAAAAAGCGGAATAGTTTTGAAACTAAACTTCAGTTTAGTACCCAGCGAGCTTGAAAAATTCACGACTTAAAACTTTTGCTAATTCCTTCTAAAAGCAAATGATTTTCTTGAGATAGTAAAGTCTGTAGCAAAGCTGTGAAAGCGCTATATTTGGCGGATGCACATAAAGTAGCACACATACTGTCACAACCAGGTAATGCATATTGTGGGATACATTTCTTAAGCTAGTTAATTTTTTTCCTTTTTATTTTAAAACATTATTCTGCAGGAACTTTTAAAGACTAAAAGTATAAGAAGTTAAATGGTGAAATGTGATTTACGAAATCCGTTGACACGTCTTTGAGTTTATAGTACCTAAATCCCTATCGTGCGTTGCTGAAAGATCTCACGGTATACAGTTGCGCGCATAGTATACACGCAAACACGTTTTTGTTCTATAAAACCCAGACACAACCAAGTAATGTATCCGAAGAAGTTGTATAATCTAGTGGAGGCGACCTCGCGCATAAAATCTCAACAGAATGCTTTTCAATAACGATCGTATAAAACGAAAATTTCGACTTAGCGCGTCGGAACACGTTTAGGCGAACCTCCACCTCCTCCCGTATCCGTCTCTCTCAAAATATTTACGTTCGTCCCGCAGTCTGCTGACGCAAAATCAAATTTAAAATTGTAATTTAAAACGGCGGCATCTGCTCGCAATATTATCCCATCAACTCGCTTGATTTTGAAGGAAGTTTATTTCGCTAATATAGGCGAATAAAACGGAAACTTTCAATTTTGTTCCGGAATATTAATGCGCCATTATTTGACGAAAAATTCCGATGGGACACCCGTCTTGAGCGACCTTCAGACAGAAATTGACAAATTAAAGTGAGCGCTTTTCGAGTAAATAAGATCCAAGTGGGATTTATGGCGGGTTCGATGGGGGTATCCACCCCCGGGCACAATTAAGTAAATGGCCGGTGTTGTTTTTCTTAAAAATTACGGCTATTATATAAATCACAGTAAGTTGCAGCTCACATTTAAAATAATATGGGATTTTGATGAGTTCAAAAAGTTGAAAACGTAAAACAATATAATGAATAATAAAATTGAAATACAGAGCAAAGCGATGGATTTTGAAACAGAACAAAACGAGCTACGTGCTCTCACGCCGGTGGTCTTTCAGGCACTGCCACTATCGGGAGGGAGGGGGACATCTGCTCCTCTTCCATTCCCACAATAACAAAGGTAGTTTTTTATAATACACTTACGAAACAAATTAACGCATCACTTCTGATTTATTCGATATCACAAAAATAAGTTCTTGTTTTATAGAAAATTGTGTATCTATCGAAAAAGCTTATCAAGTATGGTGTTTTTATACCAATAGTTTTCTTGTCCTTCCCATGGTTTCCCTCAATAACAATAAAAACGCACTTAACATTATTTGGATTTGAGTACAGGTTCTCAATAATTGGTTTTTGAAACTTCTTTCGCGTTACTTCTATACATAAAGTACAAAATAAAGAAGTATGAATGTTAACAGACGTCAGAATCGCAATTTAAGTGTCGAAGAGGCTGTGCGTGTAGCGACTCTTGCAGAAGAAGGCAACAGTCAGCGCTGTATTGCTCAACGTCTTGGTATTAATCTCCCGAATAAAATCAATATCAAAAAACTCAGGCATATTCCAGAAGACCAGGGCAAGGAAGAAAGCAAGCTACAAATGGTGTCCAAGACCGTTTTTTGATGATGCAAACCTTAAGAGAGAGGCTCATTACAGCTCCAACGCTGTAAAATATGCTTGCAAAGACTAACAATTTTCGAGTAAGTTGTGTTACCTTTAGAAAACGACTCCGTGGTTTGAATTTACCTCCCAGAGTATCTGCAAGAGGCCCAAAGTTAACGGCAGAGCATCGTAGAGCGCGGTTAACATTTGCTCAAAAATACGTTGATTGGTTAGAAGCCGATTGGGCTAATGTTACGTTTAGTGACAAATGCAGATTTTGTCTTCATAAAAGTAACAGGCGAATGCGTGTGTATACGTGAGCGTTATGCCCCTGCAACATTGTTCCCAATGTTATTTTTTGGCGGAGGCTCTGTTATGGTCTGGGGAGGAAATCACTTTAGAGGCTCGCACAGGATTGGTGGTAATACCCAGAGGCAGAATCACGGCAGCATCTTATAGTGAGAACATTTTAGAACCTCATATAATGCCTTTTGCGTCGTTTGGAGGAGATAATTTCATTTTTATGCATGATACTGCTAAACCACACATTGCTCGAATTGTGCAAGAGTATGCAATGGCCAGCCAGAAGTCCCGATCTTAACCCATTTGAATACTTCTGGGACAACATAGGGACGCATCTTAAAACACTTCATCGTCCTCCTGTTAACCAACAAGAGCTTTGTTAAAGACTTCAAGAAATTTGGGATGGTATTGACCCGGCTGAAATTAGAACCTTATTTTCTAGTATGGGTCCTCGCTGCGAAGCAGTAATTCGTGCAAGAGGAGAAAATACTAAATACAAAGTTTTTTTAACACCATCTTAAGTTTTGTTGTAATGGGTCTGATTTTTTTTCTTTTGTAGTGTTATTGATTTTGGTTTTTTTTTTTACTTTTCTTTAGGTGAGAAATGTTCAGTTACACCTAGAACATATCAAATGTTTGGTCCAAATAACAAAATAAAAATGTATTTTACATTAATTAATAGTACATAATTTATGTATTTATTTATTAATTAGTTTATTAATAGTACATAATTATGTTACATAACGAGCACGGAAAGTGATAACGCACAAGCGGGAAAGTTGCGCACGAGTCGTTAGACGAGTGCAGGCAATCCCGCGAGTGCCTTAAACACTTTCCTCCAAGTTTTGTACATTTTTCCCACGACCATAAAAATTTCATTACTAACTCGAACAATTTTTATTAATTGTTTTTTTTTGTCATGTACAAAATTTATATAGTAACGGTGTTATTTTAACAATTAATAAATATGATTGGATGTGTAACTGTTTCACGAGCTGTTTCATCACTGATTTGTTTTGTTATTATAACTGGATACATAACTGTAAACAAATACTTGTCGTCTGGAGCTTTAAGTTTAAACTGATGAATTTATTCTGAAGATAGTTTTCCATTTCATCATCATATAGCCATCTGATATCCTCTTTAAAAATGCTTTAATTTCAAATATGTATTCGCTTATATTCACATGAGAGATTCCTATATTACCGTGGAACGAAGTGTCGAGAAAAAAAATTGAGGAAAACAGAGTAACCAAACAGAGAAAAGTGAAGAAAACAGCAGAGAAGGGAAAAACTAACATAAACAAAAGGTAGGAAGAGATAAGAGTGCGAGGAGTGAAGAAAAACCAGAGGAAGACACAGTAACGTCAACAACAAAGAACGCCGGCAACCAACAATACACGGTACAGTGTAGAAGGTTGCGGACCGCTATGAAACAGGGAGAAGACAAAGGAGGAATTCAAGAATATAAAGAGCAAATTAAAAGAAAAAGAGACATAGAGGAAAGTCCAGTAGCCTTTCAAAAAAGTGAACAAAGAGCAAGATCTCCAGGAGAAAAAAGAAGGTAAGAAGAAGTGGGGAAGAAAATGGAGGAAATGACAGAAAAAATAATGGAGGACCTTAAGCAAATCTAAGAAGACACAAGAGAGACGAGGAAAGAAGTGACAGCTCAGGGAAGATATGGAAGAGCTGAAGAGAGAAGTGAACCAACTGAAAAAAACGATGGAAGAAAAAGAGGAAAAATGGAGAGAAGAGAAAAGCTTCCTACAAAATAAGATAGAACAGATGGAGTCGAAGATGGAGGAAAAAGAAAGAGGTGAAAGAAGAAATAACATAGTAATAACAGGGCGAAGACTAAAAGAGATGGGACAAAACATGAGAAAAGAAATCGAGAAATGGGTTAAAAAGGAGTTGGAAACATAAGTGAAGATAACAAAAGCCTATGCTATAAAGGGAGAAGAGATGAGAATAGCAAAAACTGAGAGTTGGGAACTTCTCCTGAACGTCATGAGGCATAAAGAAAAACTAAGAAATAAGACGGGACCGAAAATCTTTGTAAACAACGACCTAACAAAGAAAAAAATAGAGATACAGAAAAAGATAATAGCGAAGAGGGAAAGGGAAGAAGGAAAGACGGTAAGGGTAAGCTACAGGAAACTTCACGTAGAGGGCATCATCAATTCAACAAAAGAATATTAGAAATTTAGAAGCTCCAGAAATTCACTCAAAAAGAGAAAAATTGAATTTCTTCGTCATTTAGAAGGGATGTGATATAGAAGCGTTGCGATATTTCACATTGTAACTGTGGTGACTCCTCAATAAGTAAGTCGCTTCATAAATATAATACTTTTGTATGCAGTCAACTGACAAAGTTGTATTCGTAAGAAATAATTCTTCGCTGTTCTGCTGCATGTGGATATTATCCTGGGCAATCCTGTTTAAATGCTGAGATAAGAGATAACATAGATATTGATGAAGACATTAATCTAATGGCTTCATTGATCCAAAAAATGAACTAATCTCCCAATGAAGATGTCGATGGAATTATTCAAGAAAATCAGGAAATACTGCGTGGTATAGATCTAGAAAATGACACGGAATATTGTCTGTGGAAATTGTCTTTTCCGTATGCGGATTAGGTCTATTTTTATAGTGTCATTTACGAAAAATCGATTAATTTTACGAAAAAAAGTCTAAGAACCGCTTTATTCAGAATTTAATTATCTAATTTTTGTCATCACTATTTTCCTCTAAAAATTTATAATTCTAGAGATATTAACTTGTAATTACATGAGTGTCTTGAAACTAGCGATTTGTAGGTAATACGAAATTCCTCAGAACCAAATTCGACATTTTTTATGCCATATAGGTAGCCGCTTAGTTACTGACTTTATTTTATTCTAATTCAACAATAAAATGTACCTATAACAATATCATTGTATTGTTGAGCTTACAGAATTCTAATTTAAAAAGTCATCTTTTAACAGACGCTACTAATTAGGGTCTCATTTTCTTGCGAACCTTGATACTCATAATATCATAATATAATGGTACCAATTACAACCAGTGACGTTGCTGTGTAATTTATACCCAATATATATTTGATAATAATGCACGCTCCCATCAATCAATAAGGAATGTCTAATAACTGGATGCCTGGGTCACTAACCCCACTGCCCCCGTTAATTATAAAAATGCAATTCCTCGTTGGCGACATTTTTGGTGATAATTATGTAAATTCCGCGACATTTCGGCACATTTCCTTTCAGACGGAGACACGACACGCTATTTAGCCGCGTCCCGAAACACAGCATTCTCTTCTCGAAACTTCTTCTTTTATATAACAATGTCGAAAGAAAACGTCGAGGAAATTCTTTCGTGCCGGAAATCTCCATACAAATCGTCTTGTCGGAATTTGAGGCGGTGTTCTTAAAATAAAGGCCTGATTAAGTTACGAATTACGACTTCTCGTCTTACATACATCGATCCTGGATGTTGCGGGAATTCCTGGAAGAGGCTGCATACAAAGGTGTTTCGTTTGAGGATAAGTTTTCAATTTTCAACAATGATTTCAAAATCTCCTGAAACAACGTTGTACGAGTACGTAAGTGCCCATACTCCACCGATGAATTTAATTTAGTTATCACAACAACATACAAACCGATGTTCGGCCGAATGCAATCATATATCGATAAAATTCTTCACACAATGAAATTCCAAACCCAAACCACACAATAAATTAAATGGTCCGTACGACGGCCTTGTGCGTAACGAAAAATAGGGAAACTTAAAAGCGAGCAGCAATAGAATTTCTGGCTTTAATTTCAAAGATTGGAGCCTTAATATGAAACCTCGAAAGGAAAGACTTATTAAAATGATATGGAATTCCTCCATCAACGTATTGCAAGAATTTTAATCTCGACTTTGATCCTTTCATTGTCGTTGGAATTAGTAGTGCTTGAACAGCACGAGATTTAAAAAGCTGACATCGTAGGAAATAAGAGGAAAACTCACCTACAGATCTACAAAAGAAACTGTTTCACCCCGCTGCATGCGAATTAGCTTTGTCGGAAGGAAAATGCATTACTTATATTACTTTCTTCCGTCCACAAAACGATAACGAAGGCTCAGGTCGTGAGACTAAGCGGCACTTTTTTCACACCTAATCTTAATTGGGAAAACAAAGATTTTTGAGAGTTATAATTTAAAGTTTAAAGCTTATTCGTGTTCAAGATTTCTTCTATTGCCTCTTCTTTCTCCATAATCTCCTTCCTATCTTTCTATATATGGGCTTTTAGTATTAATATAATTTGTTATAATTAATATAATTTGCATTTGCGTCTACATAGCTGCTAAAATTCTAATTCACAATACAACGATTGAAAATTATCCTTAGGAGGAAGCCCCTGCTCCTATCATCTCGGGTCACATCTTATCTTTTTGACAAGTATATCTGTGGCCTGTGAACGCCTCCTTAGGAGCAGCGATTTCTTCGTCATTCGAGACTGTTTCTTTCCTCCCAAAATCCTCGAGGAGCGTGGTTCTGCAATTGCCGAATCGGATTTAAAACATCTCGTTTCGAAACCTTGGGGTAGTCGACTCGCTCAGCAATTTCATGTTTAACTAATAATTGCTGTACACCTACACCTACTTCAACAAGAAATTCAAAGCGATGGGAAAGCGGTAAAGTAGGGGACGAGTGTATCTACGAGAGTTTAACCATTCAATCAAACTTGGTATTTATTGTCTGGATAGTGTTAAATTACTAACAAAGTTTGGTCCTCCATTTTAAAAGGATTGCGAATACGTAAACGTTGGAGTTTCATATAGTTTATCACCAGATGGTGTATGTTACTAACGGCGTTATTACACATTGGCCGTGTGTTACAGATGGTAGTTTTTGCTTAAGTAGTGGGAGCATTAATATCATTCCCACTTGTGGTAATTTGAAAATAGTTGCAATTTATTTTTAAACAAAAATTATTAACTGCTGTATGTCGACTTGACAAGAAGCTTATCCTGGGTTTGTAATATGAAACCTGACTGCGAAATGTGAAGCTACACGGGAAGGCATTATGCATTCACTGTAGCATATTATATTATGCACATATTTTATACATTGCCTAGACAAAGTAACTTTGTTTCATTGTCAGTGTGGAGACAAAAAAATCTCCGAATCCTTTACCCAACTTCTCATATAAACTAATCCCCTGTCGTTTTTCTCGACGTCCAGGATTTAGTATCACTTTATTAAAACAACTGTCCTTTGACATGTTAGTTTAACCTTTTAAAATATGACATTCATGGAGCCGCAAGCGAGCGAATATGTTGCTACAGCATTTGAATTTCATGAGATGTGACTTATACATTTATATTGGATTGTTTATAATTTGAAACGGGGGCGTAATCGAGATTGGAAACGGGCGCAAGACTTAATCTCCCTACGATCTAAACAATACTTACCGTTCGGTTGCTCCACTCTCACCCTTCAATAACACAGCTCGCTAACATTGTTAAAGTTCTCGAATCGGTCCTGACTTCCATCCAACCGACAACGCTACAAATAGTCAGAATTGTTAGTCTACAGAGCGCACAATTAAGTCCCGTATATACTCGTAAACGAATTATTGCCGGGGGCGGTGGGGGCATAACTACGCGGCCGTTTCGACAAGGTGAAAAGAGTCGTTATCTGGGAGCAAACGTGGATGACAAAAAGACCAATAAAAGCGACTTTAATATCTTGGGTTGTAGACAGACTGCAAAAAATAGGCAGAATTGTTAGTCAAGAGCGCAGAATTAAGCCCAGTTAATGAATTATTACCGGGAACGGTGAGGTGGACGGTGTCGTTAAATGCGCTATCCGGGAGCAGACGGAGACGATAAAAACGACCCTAAAACGGAAAACGAGACAAGAAAGAAAATATCAAATACCTCTTATTTTATCTACTTTCGCAGGTTATAATAACACCAAACAGTGCTATTTCGTTGTGCGAAGGATTATTTATGTGCTTGTTTATATGATATTAAGGATAGTGCGGTTCTAAAGACAACTGTTTGCTCGGAATTTTGACAGTTTTTGTAATTAAATAGATGTGTTTTTAGAAAAGCAAAAAAGATGCAACAATGCCAGTAGCCCTTTTGTTTGTTATTTGGGTCATGATCTAATAAATTGTCCTTGGAGTCATATCAGACGTCCCCGAAAACTCCTTTGATGTTACATTACACTTGGAAGAAGATTGATGGATAGCCGGGACTTTTAGCTGTACTTCCCCAACACGTCAAATAACTTTCTCTTTGAGACGTTAACTTCGTCATGGCGTTAGCGTTAAATGTGATGGATAAAACATGCATAATATTAGTATTTCTTACTACATACTCAAATATGACGTATCTTGATAAAAAATATGAAAAATGTTAGTCCTTCCACTCATTATAATATTTTTGGAGTTTTAAAGGCGGTACGACAAATTTATGGATAGTAAAATCGAACGTTAACAATACGCGTTAACAAGGAGAATCTGAAAACCGGATAGACAAAAACCTCAGGAAGCTCAGGAAGTTAAGAAATTGTGGAACTGAAACTAAAAAATCAAAATAAGGAATAAAGCGCAAATCGAAGAAAAGAACATAAATATTTGAAGGACGAAGAGTGGTCAAGACCTTGAAAATAAAAAATATGGGATAAAGGGTTTTTGCATATATTTTTTGGGGAGATTAACTTTGGAAAGAATGAAACATTAATCACAAATAGGTACTAGTAATAGTACACAATAACAAATAACGTAAACTTAAACACACATCTTAAAAAGAAAAAAAAAGAAAATTAAAAGGTTCCTATAATAATGAAATTGATAGGTTTATTGTGGAATCGAACGAGAACAAAGATACATAATAATATGTGCTTAATTAATAGCAGAGGGTAATTAACGACTCGACGGTGACGGCCGGGAGTACCCTGCTCCCACAAAATTCTTAATTTTTATCACCATAAGTTGCCATTTAAAGCTATAAAATACTTATAGAAACACCAACACGTGTTCTCTCAACAGAAATAAACAGAATAAGGGAACAAAAAAAACTAAAATAAAAAAATTGGAAAGCAGAAATTAAATGAGCAGGACAAACAAGAAGAAAGAGATTAATAGACAGTTAAAGGACGAAAAATTGGAGAAAAAACGGCCGGAGAGTAAATAGTAAGAAATGAAATAGCGAAAGAATCGACTAAAATAATAAGATAAAAAAGACGAAGAAGACGTGAATGGTGAAGAGTCAGAAAGGAAAGACAAAGAACGAAGAAGCGACGAAGAATAATAATATAAGCAGAAGATGGAGGTTCAAGAATATGAATGAATAACGGACTAGAAATAGTATATATTACATTATAAGTGTGGTAGGTTCAATTTTACATAACGAAGGTTTAATATTGAAACACGACGCGAAGCGGAGTGATTAAAAAAAAACTGAGTGATGTCACACATAATATATACAACTTTTTAGCTGATGACGAAGTTTTCCACTCAGCGCCCCATTTTACAAAAATTATCGTTGCACCTAAGTAATATTCACATTATAGACATAAAGATAGGTGCAGGATAGTGTGACGGACGCGGATTTTACCCAAAAGGATGAGATAAAAATATGAGATAGGTTATGTTTTTGGAATATTTTGTTGACATACCTTAACTCTTTCATTATCTTATTGTTGACGTGTTTTACTTTTAGTTTAATGACTTCACCCCTTTTTCCATATTATTGAATTTTATGAGATTAATAATCGCAGTAAATTAACATTTTTAGATTGACACTGACATTGTAAATAAGGTAAATACGTAACTGAAATGCTTACTATCACTACCACAAGATTATATTATATTATATCTTATTCAAAGTATTCTCCCATTTTGATGCTTTTTAATTTATATAGTGAAAGTTTTTCTATTATAAATGTAGGTAGTATTTTAAATATTCTACCAAACTATTGCAAGTTTTGGCGATAGAGATACAAGTGATGGGAATAGTATATTACATACCGAGGTGAAAAGGGTTTCATTTTGTCTCTTGAGAGAAAAATGGTTCACCGATTCGAGCTGAGGTGAACTATTTCTCGAGAGACAAGAATGTCAGCAAGATTTGTATATTATTTTATTCACAATCGTCCGAATTACAATAATTAAATCCCATTAATAGAAATATTCGCACGTTTAATTTCCGTAAAATCTTTGCACTTGTAGGCGCTAAACAATTGACATTATGTGTCAAAATAAATATCAGCACATATTGTCTAATGGTAATTTTGAATGGAACCCTTCGGTGGTGCAATAAGACGGGAGGAAGAGGTAGCAGAAGAATCATCTACCTCAATCTATTGCCATTCATTACATGTTACATTTAATAATTTAAAATCTGGTTGCCGCAAAATTCGGTGTGAAAAATAAATAATTTTTCGAGTTAGTGGGGACGCGTGTGAATAAAACGACTAGCGTAGTGTCGTAGTAGCGTAGATGGTAGCTACGCTCCCCTGTGTCAAGGACCTCCCTCTCCTAAGGGGGCTACCTGTTTCAATGGGGGTCACTGTTCCGAGGGGACCCACCTTGAAACAGGTAGCCCACTGTCCCTTAGCAAGTTTCACTTTAATCGTGTGCTTATAAAGGTGAGGCACACAACATTATTTGGCGTAATGTGAGTTTGTGAGTACATACCTTTAAAAACACTTTCCGCGGCGACATAGATGTTAAGCTTAATTCACAAATTGATACCTATTCAAAGACAGTTGAGTGCGGTATCTTCATTCAAAATATACGACCAATATTTATCATAAATGATCTTTTTTTTTCGCGTTTCTTAAAGAAGAAAATTTTGGACTATTTTACCGCTTAATGACAGCTTCAATGTGTAAAAAAATGGGTTACCATATCTGTCTAAAATGTGGTAAAACGTAACTTACAGCTGTCAAGGCTAAGATAGTATTTTACATTATGAGTGCCGAAAGTAACGAATAGCATAACGAGCTGAAACGCGGCACGACGGCGTAGAAAAGAAAGTTCATAAAAACTTCGATTTTACATTTTCAAAGATCAAGAAGCTAAAGTGTAAGAAACTGAAAACGAAAACTGAATAAAAGTCGAGAATCTGGGAACGGTAAGAATATGGAAGATCTTACAAATATTTCAAAATGTGGAAAACTATTAATTCCAAAAAATGCGACCATATGAAATCTAAAGTTTGGACGACTTACCAAAAATGGTGAGAAGCAAAAGGTGCAAACCGAAAGAAACCTGAAGAACAGTGAAATTGAAGACCTTAACACTCAAGCGTTAAGACACTGATAATCTGGGAGGTACGTAACCTTTAAGCCTGAGCAACTAACAGCTTAAGGATATAAATTCCTGAAAAAAAAAGTGATGACATGAGAAGATGAAAAAGTCTGATAATAAAATTTAACATCTGGAATTGGATTAACGCTGATTCATTAATAAATTTAATTTTTTGTTGAACGATTAAGAGCCAATTTAACGTTTGATTTTGACCAACAAATCGATCGTTAATGTACCTCATTAATGCAAGATTTTACATTAATGCATGATTTTTCATTAACGCGGGATTTTGCAATAATTAATTCACAGAAAAAACTTTTGCGTTTATCGGATTCGAACCCGCATATCGCCGATTTTGAATCGACGCCTCGGACCACCCATTTCGTGTATAAGTTTTGTATGCGATTGCACTACCTTAGTCGCTACACATGATTGCCGACTTTTCGCCGGCAATATACTCAAATATGCATTATTTGAACTGCAGTCCATTTATGAACTTTTTTTTGTAAAATCGTGTTTTTCGGAAAAAGTATTGAGATATGTCATATTTTTACGATACGTGTCATGACTCGAAAGTTTCGGCAACCCTTAAAACCGGGGGTGGCTTCCTTGAAACATGGGGGTTTGAGAGGGTCCCCTTGAGACAGGAGGGCGTAACTACCACCTGAACCGCCATAATAACTACTACGCTAGTTATCGTTTGTGTAAAATTGCGTTTCTGCAAGAAGTATAACTACATAGGTAGACTTAAAGAGGTTGAGGCGTTAGGCAAAAATAATGAAAAAGTTCTAAAATTTATTTTTTTCAATAGATTATTTCATTACACAATTTTCTGTTAAAAATCCAAGATCATTAGGAAGCTTGTTAAGCAGTAGATGCAATAAAACTGTTGCATGTAGTGTTATGGAAAATCTGTCAACCCTACATGTGAATGGCACAATTTTTATTATAACTAATGAAAAAATAATGCCAGCAGTACAGAAATTATATTATACATTGATATTTCCCGACAATGTTTTTCCGATACAGTTAGGAAGCTTTTAGTTAACCACCTAGCTTTAGTGAAGCGGCAACGTTATATTTAGCAATAAGTGGCGGGAAATTTGAATATTTCATATCTGACACTATCACGTTGTCAATAAGTATCAAGCTTTATATTATTTACAATTACAAACTCCTATTAATTTTTTTATTTCGATAAATGAAATGGTCGAGTTAACTATTGAAGTAATTTATTATCTAATTTTTGAATATAATAAATACAATAATTGATCATGAGATAAACATACAAATAAATTCAACTTATTATTTCTTCAATAAACTTAAAAGATCTCGATTGTACACTGATAAACGATGAACTTGACGTGAAAAGAAAAAATACAAACTAATTAATTCTTGTCAAATTGGTCAAGTGTTTTTCAGTCACTTATAGTCAGCTCACTGCTAGTATCCACCCGCACTGCAGCATCTTTGCAAGTATAATCTCATAATTGTGTTTTCAACAGTCAACCATTATTTTCAATTTTATTCACCTGGTCCAACTATTGAACATCGAACTATAAGGGTTAGACGTTTCTATATATATATTTTTAATTATTTACTTCAATAATTTAGCAAAAATCATAAATTGTAATACATTTTTCTTTGTAATATTTTTTTCTTTAAGTTTGAACAAAACATCCAAAAGTTAATCCATCAACTTAAAATAATAAAGTAAAATAAAATAGTTGATTTATAATAATCGAAAATGGTTCAGATATGCATTTATTGCAATAGTAATTATATTGCAATGTTTATATTACAATTATTTGTAATAAGTAATTACAAGACAGCTCCGACTGAGATATCAATTAATTTTTGGTTGGGACTATCCCACTTCAACCTCCTTAAAAAGATAAAATTTATCTAAATACAAAATTTCATCCAAATCGTTAGAGCCGTTTTAAGCTTCTAAGACTTCATAATACTAATTTGTCTTTAACACCATTAACAAACTATGAATAGACAACAATATAACCTGAATAGCACTGAAGGCAGCTCGTCTCGGTCTCCCCGGGGGAATACCGCTCAGTACTTCCCCACTCTTGATCACCTCAGGCGTGCGCGATATATCAACCGCGCTAACATGTATATATAAATTTACAAGAATTGCTCCTTTAAATAATTATATAATATATTAGATAAAAATATTAGATACTAGATAGCATCATCCCACGAAACTTTGTTTCCATTTAAAATGTCTCTTTTACCAAAGCAAAAAACAATTTATTGAGTGTAGTAAGATGGCGCGTGGAACGTTCTAGCCACAATCTAAGATTTTCTGCTCGATAAAGCCCACAGTAGACGAGCTTTCGGATGCACTCGCAGTGAGAACCTTTTTACGAATTTTCCCCATAATAATACAGTTTTATATCTCCACTGGAGCCAACTTTCAATTAACAAGAACTCTCAATAGGACTCGCCTCGAAAAACTCCGATAAAAAACATTTCATTCCGTGCCCGGCAGGAATGCATGCAGTTGTCCATTTTTTTCCAGCGACAAATTTTCGCACGAGAAACTTTCCACCCTCCGCTCTCGTTCGTCGAATTAAAAATTCCAAAGTGAATATATTCGTTTGAATAAATCAGACGGTCGCGACCGATGCAGCGCTGAATTTTTTTTTTTGCATTCGAATAGTCATTCCCACTGCCCCCAGTTGACTTGTTAAAACGTCTGTATGTCGCGACATTTTTACCAGAAATGAAAACAAAAGATCTCTCGCCGTCGCTATAAATCAGAAACGGGATTGATCCTGTTAGTAGACGGGATCCTTTAAAACCAGGACGGGATTCGGGACAATTTCGAACAAGTCCAGGATATATTGCCTGGCGTGAGATAAGAATCCTAACGTGCGGCGACCCCGGAAAGCCGCCTTCATCAACTGGGGGCTGCCGAAGAATATTGGCGGCTTAATTCTTGGCGGATGGTGCAGTCTGGTGCTTTGCCAGGAGGAACGAATACGTGGCGGATTGTACGGACTTTGGCTTCTAACAAGTAAAAATATACTTATTTTGGAGTGTTCGGGTCTTAGAGTTGCAAAGGGTTTGATTTCACTAATTAACACATTGTTAGTTGGAATATGATAATATTAAATGTTACTGATCAAGTGTGAGCATCGCATTCATCTGATTTCCTGGAAACCTATTGAACATCTTCCTGAAATCTATCGCGGTTACGGATAGAAACCGAGGACAAACATGAGAAAAGTTCCTAATATAAAGAACTATAAAAGTTTCATTACACATTTGCACAATTTTATCGACTAGAAAATCTGAGATTGTACATAGAAAGCTCCACACTCCGGGTGATATTACTTAGCAAATTCACCGCTTCACGCTCCGGTCACTACAGTCGGCGTCCGGAACGCTGTATCTGCATTAGCGTCATGTTAATTCCAAATGAGATGTGCCGCAGTTCCACTTCTGCATCATGCATAATATTCAACAATGAGATTTTAGAATATTCAACTCTTCAGGTTCACAACTGATTAATAATAATAATTGTTAAGCACATTACGTTTCGTTCAAAACTAAATAATAAATTTCCTGCATTGTGATAAGTCCCTTTTGTTTTATGAGCATCCAATGAATCTTCGAAAAACTATAACAATGGTACTATGTTCTTCAGTTTTCGGCAGGCTTTTGTTTTATATGTTCCTTCAAAAAGGCTTCCCATTTAGCATTTCTTTATAAAATTGGTCTATTTAAGTTGTTTCTTACAGTTCAGCTTGAATCGAACATCGAGGTAGACGTGTCGGTTGTGATTCTAGTGAGAAATAAATTAATACTTAATTTGCTAGGAACCAAACAAAAATACTGCAGTATTTATAACAGTATACTTAGAGTGTGCTCAAATGCACTGAAGTAATAATGATAGCAAAACCCGGAACACCTCCAACTGAAGTCGCATCGTACCGGCCAATCAGCCTTTTGTCGATTTTGGCGATTTTCCCCCTAATCTCACGTGAGATTTTTCAAAATGCGAATTTCTAGTGTTAAACAGTACTTCATTGCGTCGGATTAATTAAAAAAATACCTAATTGCTTAATTGTTTTTATTTAAGACTAGTTAAGACTAGTACATATTTAGGACTACTATGAACATAGTCTAGAATTACCGTGAGAAAATCGAATAATAAAATATAATACTTAAGTAGAAACTACTAAAAGTCTTGGTGGCGTTCGCATAACCGCGATACCAGTAGATTATTTTATTAGGAGTATAAGTGGGACTTTTCATGGCAAGCCTAAAAGTTCCACTTTTACTCCTAATAAAACAATCTACTATTATCGCGGTTATGCCAACACGAATATTTCACTTCATTGTCGTGAAGTGAACATTTCAAGTCATTTCAAATCGCTTCAAGTCCTTTCAAAATATTTCAAGTCGCCTCAAGTTCCTTCAAAATATTTCAATTCTTTTCAATTCGCTTTAAGTCTTCCAACTCGTTTCAAAACATTTCAAGTTCTTTCCAGTCGCTTCAAGTTTTTTCAACCCACTGCACCTCTCTTCAAGTTCAAGACATTTCAAATCCTTTCAAGTCGCTTCAAGGTATTTCAAGTCTTTTGAAGTGCCTTTGAGTCCTTTCAAGATATTATTTGAAGTGTTCCCAGATCGCTCCAAGACCCTTCAAGTATTTTCCAGACATATCAAGTCTTTTCAAGTCGCTTCCAATCCTTTCAAGACATAGAAAATCTTCCCAGGTCGGTTCAAGACTCTTCAAGTCTTTTCAAGTCGCTTCCAGTCCCTTCAAAATATTTGAAGTCTTCCTAGGTCGCTTTAAGATATTTCAAGACATTTCAAATTTTTCAAGTCTCTTCAATTGCTTTCAAAACTTTTCAAGTCGCCCCAAGTCTCTTCAAAGCATTTCATTTCGTTCCAATTCGCTCTAAATCTTTTCAAGTCGCTTCAACTCCTTTTAACATATTTCACGTCGTTTCAAAACATTTCAAGTCATTTCAAATCGCATCAAGTTTCTTCAAGTCGCTTCAAGTCCTTTCAATGTATTTCACATCGCCTGAAGTCACTTCAAAACATTTCAAGTCACCTCAAGTTCTTTCACACCATCTCAAGTCTTTTCAATTTGCTTTAAATTCTTTCAAGTCGCTTCAAGGTATTTCAAGTGGCTTCCAGTCCCTTCAAGATATAATTTGAAATCTTCCCAGATCGCTCCAAGACTTTTCAAGTATTTCTGCAAACATTTCAAGTCGCCTCAAGTCCATTTGAAACTTTTCATGTCATTTCAAGTCTCGTCAAGTCTTTCAAGTTGTTTCCAAATATTCCAAGTTCTTCCATTTCGTTTCAAGTTGCTTTAGGACATTTTAAGTTTTTTCAAGTCGCTTCCAGTCCCTTCAAGATATTTGAAGTCTTCCCAGGTAGCTGCAAGTCTTTTCAAGTCGCTTCCAATCCCTTCAAGATATTTAAAATCTTCCCAGGTCGCTTTAAGACTCTTCAAGACATTTCAAGTCGCCTCAAGTCCCTTCAAATTATTTCAATTCTTTTCAATTCGCTTCAAGTCTTCCAACTCATTTCAAAACATTTCAAATGTTTCAAGACATTTCAAATCCTTTCAAGTCGCTTCAAGGTATTTCAAGTCTTTTCAAGTGGTTTCCAGTCCCTTCAAAATATTTGAAGTTTTCCTAGGTCGCTTTAAGATCCTTCAAGACATTTCAAGTCGCTTCAAGTTTCTTCAAGTCGCTTCAAGACCTTTCAAAATATTTGATATTGCCTCAAGTCCCTTCAAAATATTTTCAAGTCATTTCAAGTCTTTTAAAATATTCAATAATTGCTCTCAAAACATCGTCTGCCTAGGCAGAGAAATGGACATTTGTCATTGCCTATTGATGTATATGCAATGTCACATTTTTCTTACGGTTGAAAAAAAATATTATTGCATAGAATTTAGCCATATTTTATGTAGAAAAATGTTTAATGCAGCGGTTTAAAAAGAGGCTCTTAAATAAAATTAACAATATGTTCGCCGCAAAATATCTACTTCCAGATCATCAGTTCGGATTTCTGGAACATCATTCCACCACTCTACAGTGCCCCTAATCTATTCTAAACTTAAAATTAACACTATCACTATCGCTACTCGATATTTTAATTAATTTCAAATTGCTTCCAGTTTCTTCACGTCGCTTCAAGTCCTTTCAAAATATTTCAAGTCGCCTCAAGTCCCTTCAAATTATTTCAATTCTTTTCAATTCGCTTCAAGTCTTTTAACTCATTTGAAAACATTTCAAATGTTTCAAGACATTTCAAATCCTTTCAAGTCGCTTCAAGGTATTTCAAGTCTTTTCAAGTGGCTTCCAGTCCTTTCAAGATATTATTTGAAGTGTTTCCAGATCGCTCCAAAGACTCTTAAAGTATTTTCGAGACATTTCAAGTCTTTTCAAGTCGCTTCCAAACCTTTCAAGAAATATCAAAGCTTCCCAGGTCGGTTCAAGACTCTTCAAGTCTTTTCAAGTCGCTTCCACTCCCTTCAAAATATTTGAAGTCTTCCTAGGTCACTTTAAGATTCTTCAAGACATTTCAAGTCTTTTCAAGTCTCTTCAATTCCTTTCAAAACTTTTCAAGTCGCCCCAAGTCTCTGCAAAACATTTCATGTCGTTTTAATTCGCTCTAAATATTTTCAAGTCGCTTCAAGTCCTTTTATCATATTTCACGTCGCTTCAAGACATTTCAAGTCCTTTTAAATCACTTCAAGTTTCTCCAAGTCACTTCAAGACCTCTCAAAATATTTCACATCGCCTCAAGTGCCGTCAAAATCTTTCAAGTCTTTCAATTTGCTTCAAGTCACTTTAAAATATTTCAAGTCTTTTCCAGTCGTTTCAAGTTTCTCAAAGTCGCTTCATCTCTCTTCAAGTCGTTTCAAGACTCTTCAAGACATTTCAAGACTTTTCAAGTAGCTTCAATTTCCTTCAAAACATTTCAAGTCACCCCAAGTCCTTTCCAACCATCTCAAGTCTTTTCAATTCGCTTCAAGTTTTTCAACTCGTTTCGAGACATTTCAAATCCTTTCAAGTCGCTTCAAGGTATTTCAAGTCTTCCAGTCCCTTCAAGATATAATTTGAAATCTTCCTAGATTGCTCCAAGACTGTTAAAGTATTTCTTCAAACTTTTCAAGTCTCATCAAGTCTTTCAAGTAGTTTCAAAATATTCCAAGTTCCTCCATTTCGTTTCCAGTTTCCTCAAGTTGCTTTAGGACATATAAAGTTTTTTCAAGTCGCTTCCAGTCCCTTCAAGATATTTCAAATCTTCCCAGGTTGCTTTAAGTCTTTTCAAGTCGCTTCCAATGCTTCCAATCCCTTCAAGATATTTCAAATCTTCCCAGGTCGCTTCAAGACTCTTCAAGATATTTCAAGTCGTTTCAAAGTCCTTTCAAGTCGCTTTATCTCTCTTCAGGTCGCTTTCAGTCCCTTCAAAATATTTTCAAGTCATTTCAAGTCTTTCCAAATCTTCAATAATTGCTTTAAAAACATTGTCTGTCTAGGCAGAGAAATGGACATTTGTCACGGTTTTCTGACGTTGTCTGGCTAAGTGTTAAGCTTAACTTCTTTGTCGGCTTGCAATGGTATTAAAAGTAGTTTACTTCACACACAATTAAAATATAAATAATATTTTTTGGTTAGCCAATTATTGTACTGTATGTTTATTTTTCAGTCTATAAGATTTTTTTTTGTGTTGAAGACGACTATTGTTTCATAATCTCATATAATCTGTTTGTGTGAGCACTTGTGCTTACGGCCCTCGGCGATTTGAATAGGAGGGAATTCTGCATATATGCATTCATCATAATCCGGTTGAAGTCCCAACCTTACATATTATTGGACAATGAGGTTTTTGAAAACAATTCCTCTAATCCCCCACAGATAATTGATTATAATCTGATTAACTCCCGGTGGCCAAATGCGCTGGGTTCAGGTAAACCTCCTTTATTGCGGTCATTTGACGCATTTCCGATATTCGCAATCAAACATCTGTTATGGGCATATTAATTACTGTGCAAGCAACAATCGCCCATAATAAATCCAACCGCCTTTGTGCTGAACGAGCTAAACGTAACAGAATGATTATTTTTTCCGGGGAAAGATCGCGGAAACATTTCCGTAGGCCCTGAAACTGAAAGCATTGATTTTTAATTACCGGAATCATTAATCACCGCTCCAAGGAAGCGAAACAACAAGGGAACAGTGATTGAAAGGGAAAGCTGTGAGTAGTTTTTCGTCGGGTTCAAACAGGCACACTTGTATTATGCTCTTCATTAATGTTAGTAAGTCATAGAACGCAGAACTCTAACCGGTAACAAATGATGAATTGAAGCTAAAATCAGTTTTTCTATTAAACTTTTGAAACTGTTACAACCAGCCTGCACCTCCTTCACAAATATCAAATTGAAGTGTATTCAAAAATGATTAGGATAACTTTACTTGCTCAATCTTTATCTAACAGTAATTAAGCTCCATTACAATGTGGCCATTTAAATGTGCCCTACAAACATTAATCCCTTGCACAATCAGATAATTGGGCTATTTTTTAAAGCAATAAAAGAGAAGATCAGTCAAGAAAAAGAGGTTCAAGGAGCGGCAGGTTGTATTTACGACAACGATTTATTTTAGCAATTCGTTTGGGTGGTAATTATTTGTTCGGAGTTAACGATGTTCGAAGCTGAAATTCATCAAGGCAAAGAAACGTGAATAAAATGGAACTTACACACGTTGTGACAGAATTGCAAAGTGCATTACGTTAGTTCGGGAACAAACACTTTAGTTTGAAAGTTGCAAGAAATGTTGACAACATTTCTAAGCTTCAACTTAATTGCGGTAAAGTTTGTCGGCTTTCCAAATAGTGCAGTTCAGGTGGTTTACCTAAAAGTCTAGAAAGTTAGTAGACTTTGTTTGCATTTTTGGCAGATGAATATCAGGAATTAATTTGTCAGAAAAGGGCTTGAATGTTAAAGAGATACGTTTGAATAGGTACAAAAATATCATAAGTTGAAGGGATCATTAAACAAATATAATTTTTGGTGGATGCGCTGGTCTGCAATAACTGCAAGGATAACTCTGGTTTGGAAAAGAATCAATACAAATATTTTCCTTTTAGTAGATTAACGAAGAATAAAGTAGTCTTCAGTTTTCTATTCTCAAGAAAACTTTTTGACATTATTATTGAAATAACATTTACACTCAAACAATGAATCGTCTTAGAATTCGTACCCTCCTCCCCGAACGTAACATTCTTACCCACAATGTTCGCCGAATTTCTCTTGCTCGGCGTCTCGCATTTCACCCGTTATCTTGAACAATGGTTTTGTTTTTGTACTCCGCCTTAATCACTTCATCGCCGAAGATTCCGAGTTAAAGTTTTTGTTTTCGAACCCATAACTTCCACCACTTGTTTTTTCCCGAATCAACGTTGGCACGACATCTCGCTATTCGTTTATATATTTTTTCTCATTTCTTGGATATTAAAATATCAGTTCACATCAGTATAGTAGAGGTTTACGTTTACAGTTTGTTTATTAATATATTTATTTATACCATGTGATTCACAAAATTGTTCATGAAGAGCGTCCATGGAATTCTTATCAAATGTCAAATGTTCATGTAAGCTAACCTCAAAAATCTGACAAGCTACTCTACTTACCTATAGTCACCGTATAGTTAAAATTTAAAAAGTGTTCCTTAGTAATTTAATAGACGTATCGTATTGAAAAACTTTTCCCATGAAGCGGCCCCGCCCTACAGAATATCGGTGCAACTCGACTTTTTGATGTATTTTTAACGATGGCTGGCCGCGTAATTAAGAAAAAAAAACAAGGTCGAGCCGACGGTCGAGTACACCGTAATAAGATTAGACTTCGGAAGCAAAAAACGCCGCTTGGGGGAATTGCGCGGATGTAAAGCTGTTTGATTGAAATTAGCTCCGGGATCGTTTGATGAGGTCCGGGTAATACATCGGAAGGCATTTATTTACAGGTTGGAGTAAATTAAGAAACTGAAAGTGGGAATGGAAGAGAGAAAATAAACCCTAGAGGATGAGAGAACCGATCGGTCGACAGACGGACGTAGACAAACGTTTCCTGCCAAACAGCTGGGATTTATTCAAGGGCGGAGTACCCGTGGGGCTGTCTGAAACGGCGAAAAACAACGACCACAACGAATTTAAAGCCCGTAATCAAACGGACGTGAAATTGGCTTCTAATTAAATACGCTGTTGCGAAATAATGTAAAAACAAAGTGTGTGGTAGTTACGCACATTATCCACAGGCGGTTCCTGATTAACTGCCCGGTTTGAAGTTCGGGCTTTGCTTCTGATATGTGCTTTGTCCTAATTTCATCTGTAGGTACTTTTACCACATCGGTAATTTTGTAAATGAATTTATTAATGACGATGCATCTTGTGTTGAAAGTGTTGCTAAGAATCATTTTTGATTAACCGAAAACAATTTTAACAATGAAGAGACAAAGCAACGAAAATAAGACGCCAGCCAACTCAATCAGACTTGTGTGTTTGTTTTTACAACAAATTTGAAAAAATCTGCAATTCCCTCCTAATGGTCTCTAAATCCTCCAACTTCCCCAGTGCGTTTAAATATTAGCTCTCTCCCGCAGATGGAGCAAAAAATACCTGCCGTAAACCCTCTCACTTATCAGGATGACACACAAGAAACGAAATAACTTTAAAAATCCCACTCTGAATTGCCAACATCCAAAATTCCATTCACTGCGACGCCAGAATATCCCTAGAAAAAACAATCTATATTTCATTTTTAGTCCGCTTTATTGAATCCGCAAAAAGTGAACTGCCGAAGATAGGAAAAACGACCCAAGATGGACGCTTGCGTTTCTGTTCATTTTGTGTGCCCTTTAATTGAATTTAGAATGATTTCAGTGGGTTCACGTCGAAGATCTATGAAATAAATTTAAAATTAAAAATTTTTTTTTTCAATCATTGACGGGATTTGTCTTTTGAAATGAAGGCGACTGGGAAGAATGGAAACTTACAAATGAGAAAATGGGAAAGTGAGGGAAGAACGCCAAAAAATGGTTAATCCACAATCACTCAAATGTTTTTTAAATTAGATTTAAATTTCATTTGCTTAGACAATAGATGCTACCCCGATCTGAACACAGTTGCCTTTAAAACCCATTAAGCAAATTAAGTTTTGTCATTAAAGCAATAATCTAAAAGGAGATTACCAGCATTATCTGATTTTAATGAAAGAAATACTTAGACTATAATTGATTAGAAGATTCATACTACATATATACGAAGCTTAGTATTCATTAGAAAACTTAATAAGATTATTACGTGAGCCTTCCAAATCCTGATATACAATTTAATTAGAATGATCTAGTCACACTCCCTCTAATGAAATTTTAATTTTAATTTTTAGGGTATCGGTTTCGGCTAATTGGCCATCTTCAGTCCTATCGTCAAATTATTATTGATCCTTGTAAATATTTTGGATTATGCTAGATGACAGGTGGTGTAAGATGTCATACGTGAAAAACATTTTCTCTCATAAAATTGGATAATGCCGGACCTGTAACGTAATTTTGAGTCTTTAATGTCCAATTTGAACATGTCTACAAGGATCAATAATTTGACAATAGAGCTGAAGATGGCCAATTGGCTGAAACCCGAACCCAAAAAATTAAGAAAGGATTTGAATTTCTCAGATTTTAGGCTTCTCAATTCCCAAGCAACACATCTGGTCTAATAGATGTTAAAATTTCGACTGGACTAGACGTCTAAGGATGGTCTATATAAACTGTTTATCGACGTCCAAATGTCCGCCAGATAGACGTAAATATTTCATCCAACTTCGATTAAATATAGACGTAGAGTGATAGACGTAAATATTTCGTACAAATTCGACGAAATATAGACGTACAATTTTCATCTAAAGCAAATATAAAATTTCGTATTATAGACGTAGACATATGATCTATTTTTAGTCTAATCATTACAGGAAATGAAATAATGCAAAAATAAAATTAACTAAACATATTGAATACCAAATACCAAATACAATTTATTTAACAGCCACCCTTATTGGCACCATAATGCCGTTGAGTTGATAACTTCAGCCATTGTGTCTTGAATGGCCTTGGTGATCACTACGTCATTTAGGTCCGAGGGTTTGTTTCCCCTTGACGAAAAATACAAATTCTGAAATTAGTTAATTAAGTACCTATTGAATTAATGTATTTAACCTCACGATTTATCAGTTGCGTTAAGTTTGTATACTTGAATGGTCTTTCGCCGTTATGGCCGGCCCAATTAAACTTCGTCGCAAATTTGTTCATTTTTTAGTATATTCATCACGGCTTGACGAACAATAGTCTTAGAACTTAGACGGATTTTCTAAAATCATAAATAATTGGTAAAATCAATTTGGAAGTTATCTTATCAAACCTTACCACATGGCTGTATGCTAATGATTTCTCATAAGTTGGCCCTGTACCGTGGTCTCCCTGTACTAACACAATCTTTTCTAAGGAATTAATTTACTACTTTCTCCCTAAACGCCATTTCACTAATATATCTGTTGAAAATCCAAAGTGTCGAGAGGGTGTCGTGGTCGAGTCTGGTGTCGAACATGTGGCGGGTGAAAAAAATCACGTGATCTTAGTTCCGCATGGTATTGGGTAGTTTGTCTAGGGTCCGACAAAGAAATGTACCTACAACGAGGTCACTTACCCCTACGCTTGAAAAATACATCCATAAACCGTTAAATTTCTTTGCAATTGGATTCGTGAGATTTGAGCATATTTTAGTAATTGTGTTAATATTTATCCGTGACAACTTTACTTACGTGTCTTCATTGACAAGGTAAAAGTGTCACTTTATCTTATTGTGGATAAAATAGCAGCTTTTGCCTACTTTATATGCATTATCACATAAAATACAAAAATTAAACTTTTCAGTGAAATTATAATTATGTATTAATGATTATGGATGGTACCATAAATTTCGATGCTTTTGCTGCTTCAAGAACTTTGGGCGGCGTGCATTGATAACATGATCGTCGGTTTCTTTTTGGAATTACATATTTCAAAAAATATCTACAGCTACACAAAAGATGACTTTTACAGTTTTTTCAACTTAATTTTCGAAAGCTCTGAAGGATCCTGAAAATTTTTAAGCTAAGAAATCATAAAAAAATTCAAAAGAAAAACATAGAAATTCTAAACAATTCTAAAGTCTCCTGTAGCATCTACAGAAACCTGAAAAAAACATAAAAGTTCCTGAAACTCTAATTTCTGGTAATTTCTGAAAGACTCTGAAGCATCCAGAAGAATTCGATGGTTTAGTATTGGAGAGTCGTTAAATATTCTGAGTAGTCCTAATACATTGTATACAAAATAAATTTATGAATTTCTAAATATAAATAATTCTGAAAATCCTTTAAATGTCCTGAAGGATATTGAAGGCTAATCAGTGTTGGAATAGTGTGACGAATCCAGTCTAATACAGAAAATTTTTAAGCCGTCTTTAAGAGTTCGGAGTAATTTTGAGGAATCCAAAGGAATGCTGAAGAATTCTGCAGAATTTTCAACAGGGCTCAACAATCCAAAGCTTAAAAAAGTAAAGAAAAGACTCGAAGAACTTGGAAGAATCTATAAGGATCTGAATGATGGTGAAGCGTCCTGGGGGAATCTTAATAAACATGAAGAGTGTTGAGGAGGACTAATAATCTTGAAAACGCTCTTGAGATCCTTAAAGTTAATTATTTAAATTTTAAAAATGAGTACCTACACCAATTTGAATCCACAGCATATGAGCAACCCTAAGGAGTCGTAAAAATTTAAGAATTCTGAGCAGTCCTAGAGGATATTGAAGTCTCGTAAAGAGAGTAAATAATCTTGGAATTTTAAGCTCTTTTGAGGAAATTTAAAGAATTCGGAAAACTGAAAAATTTCCGATTTTTTTCTTTTTTTTGGAATCTTGAGGAGTTCTGTCAGATTATTTCAATTTTTTGTTTATTAAGGTGTTAATTTCCCAGGTTAATAATACCCACCTGGCTTTTGAAGAAAGTAGAAAGGACGGCCATTTTAAGACCCTGCCTACTTCTTTTCGTCTTGTTGAAATGTACGCATTTCATATTGATGCGTTTCTAAATTTTATGCGTTTTGCATTTGTTGTTAGCAAATTTGTTCTTTCAAATAATCCAATAAACCATGTATTGTTTCTTATTATTACAAATTAATTAAACTAAAATTACATAAACTAAAATCAATCAGAGAGATGAATTGCTAGGTTTAGTAAACGGATGGGCCAATATTTCATTGATAAATTTGGACAAAAGTTTGTTCTACGTTTTCAGCACATTTTCTTATGGAATTTTCAAGAACTTAAACTTTAATGAACGTTTTATGATGTCATAAAAATGACTGTCAATTTATATTCATTCTACCAAAGAAATTTAATGCTTTTGTTAGAATTGGGCTATTGGTTCTTGTATTAAATAAGTTGTCTATCAGAATTTGTAAAATTGAAATCATATTCAAAAAAAGAGAGAATTTAGCTAAAGATTTAATCAAATTTTCGTAATAGGTATAGACTTGTGGCCGTTGTATATATTCTTTTTGTACGCTTTTAAAGTATGAGATAACCACTCGGCATTTCTTGCTGTTCACTAAGGACAAATTAATTTTTAGGTTACATTTTACCTAATTTTGTCATTTATATAAAAAATTCGATGTAGTAGATTCTCAATTTTGAGGAAATTTAAAGAATTCGGAAAATTGAAAGATTTCCGAATTTTTTTTTTGGAATAGTGAGGAGTTATGTCAGATTATTTCAATTTTTTGTTTATTAAGGTGTTAATTTCCCAGGTTAATAATACCCATCTGGTTTTTGGAGAAACTAGAGAGGACGGCCATTTTAAGACACTAACTACTTCCTATCGTCTTGTTCGTTGAAGTGTACGCATCTCATATTGATGCGTTTTTATTTTTATGCATTTTGCATTTGTTGTTAGCAAATTTGTTCTTTCAAATAATCCAATAAACCAGGTATTGTTTCTTATAATTACCAATTAATTAAACTAAAATTACAGAAACCAAAATCAATCAAAGATGAATTGCTGGGTTTTGTAAACGGATGGGCCAATATTTCATTGGTAAATTTGCACAAAAGTTTGTTCTACGTTTTCAGCACATTTTCTTACGGGATCTTCAAGAAGTTAAACTTCAATGAACGTTTTATGATGTCATAAAAATGATTGTCAATTTGTATTCATTCTACGAGAGAAATTTAATGCTTTTGTTAGAATTGGGCTATTGGTTGTTGTATTAAGTAAGTTGTCTATCAGAATTTGTAAAATTGAAATCATATTCAAAAAAGGGAGAAAATAGCTAAAGATTTAATAAAACTTTCCTAATAGCTGTAGATAAAGACCTGTGGCCGTTATATAAACTCTTTGTACGCTTTTAAAATATAAAATAACCACTCGTCATTTCTTACTGTGTACTAAGGACAAATTAATTTGTAGGTTACATTTTACCTAATTTTGTCATTTATATAATATGCAGGGTGGAAAGTTTAACTGGAATAAATTCAGTATCTTCACTGCAGTCGATTTTGCGAAAAATTCCTGAAACACGTCGATTTTTGTTTTTGAATTGCCACTTTTTAGCCTGATTCAGCTTTCTTTTGTTTTTACTCAGGGGGCTGTAACCACCCTTGAGTTTTTTTTTTTCAAATGGGAAGATATGTCAACCGGCACATCATTGGAAAGCTCATAAAAAAAGGAATACAAGGATGTGTTTTGTTTTATGTATCTCTATCTCATCTGAGAATAAGACCCTAAAAACAGTTTTTAGGATCATAGGACCATTGTTCTTTCCTGATAATCTGAATGCAGAAAGATATCTACCGTTTCTTCAAGAAACGCTTCGCCCAGCTCTGGCGGACAAATTTAGAGATGAATTAGATCCAAAATTTCCACATAAAAAAAATATGGTATCAACAGGATGGAGCTCCACCGCAATATGCTGCATCCGTTCGGCGTTATTTGGACAACATTTTTCATAATAGGTAGATCGGAAGAAGGGGGGCAATACAATGGCCAGCAAGACCACCAGACCTCACTCCTCTTGACTTTTTTTTGTGGGGGTATCTTAAAAGTAAAGTCTACACCACAAAACCCGATAATCTTGAAGATTTGCAACAACGTATTACCTATGAAATTCACAAAATCACTTCAGAAATGTTGTAAAATGTAAGAAATTGGTTTTATTATTGTCTTGCATTTTGTCAAGAAAGACTTGAACATATTGAACATCTGTTACATTAAAAAAACATTAAACTTACCTAAAACGAGATTTTTTTAATTCAAGTCCTACAATTTTCAAACAGTAAACCTACCAAGAAAGAAATATATTAAAGTTGTTTTTATTCATTTCTTCTTACATTATTAGCCGGAAAAGTAAAAAAGAAAATACATCGTTGTACTTCTTTTTTTATAAGCTTTCCAATGATGTGTCGGTTGACCCATTTGAAAAAAAAACTTAAGGGTTGTTACAGCCTTCTGAGTAAAAATAAAAGAAAGCTGATCGGGCTAAAAAGTGGCGATTTAAAAACAAAAATCGACGTGTTTCAAGAATTTTTCTCAAAATCAATTGCAGTGAAGATACTGAATTTATTCCAGTAAAACTTTCCACCCTGTATAAGAATCTCGTGTCACTGTGTTTGTGGTCGAACTCTTCCGAAACGGCTCGACCGATTTTTATGATTTTCTTTTTTGTAGATTTGGTAGGTATGAGAATAGGTCGTAAACTATTTTTCACATGGACATGGGTCCCAGGGGGGCCCCTTGGGCTGTACCGATTTTTTGGCTCGACTGATTTTTATGAATCCCCTGGGCCCCTCTGTTATTGATTCTGAGGCGGTACAAAGTTTGCCGGGTCAGCGAGTAATTATATATTTATATCAAAAATTCAATCTACTGGAGTCTCTATGTGTCAAGCCTTCAGATTGCTTGCTTCCGAGTTTCTGAGGTTTTGAATTTATTAATTTCTCAGGCACTTCATATCCTAGTTTCGCTTTAAAAAAAAAACAAGAAAATAATACAATGTCGAAAGTGGATCACATCTTGATTTGTTAAAGCACTCTAAATATACTCATATTAGCTGGATGAGGATTTCGGTCTCCCCACCATGTCCTTCGCACCCTGCCTATAGGAACACAACATACATACTTCATCTTATAAGAATTTAGACCAATAGAGCATTGTAAATATTTAAACAGTTTTTTTATATATTTAAGGAAATCTAAGGAAACAACTTGGATTGAAAGAAAAATGTAATACATCAGGAATCTTTGCAAATACAATTTGGATGTAGTCTCCTTGTAGAAGCTGTTGATAAGAAACTTCAGAGACTTTCATGACTTAACTAAAAAAGCACAAATTTAGAGTTACTAAAAGATAATGCTTTTGTGGGAAGTTTTGGTGCAAAAGAGTATCGGAATTAGAAAAGTTTTATATGGACATAGTGGAGCTTTTTGACCTACAAATAAGAGGAAAGTTAGTAGAGAATGCAGTTAAGAAGCCATTCGATGCTGGTAACATAAAAAGTAGTTCTTTTTGCGTACCATGCCAACGTTACTGGCCTAGTAATTCCGATAACTCTTCCAGTACCTCTGAGGCGCCAAAGTAACACATCTTCGTCTCAGTTTTCCCCCCTCCGAGTGCATCCACTCCATTGCACTTGATCCCTTAATTTTGTGGTTTGCGCTAATAGCACCCGATAATGCAGGTGGGAAAAGCGGCTTACTTCCTGTTATTCGATGAACACAGGAACTGAAAACTTGTTCGAGCTGATGGGTTAGACGCCGATATTGCAAATCGATCCTTCAAAACGTCGACGGTCATAGAAAAACCCAAATAGGATCGGATTTCTTCCGGCCTTGGATTTCAATGCAAATACGATTAATCCCCCTCTTAATCTTTCCAGAGGATATTAGTTTGCAAAGAGTTCGAGTTTGGCGCAAATGTGCGGAACAGGGCTGTATTTAACATATTAAAGTCTTACAACGGCATTAAAGTAAGACCGCTTGTTTCGATACGCTGCAGCGACCAAGGCTTTTTGTAAATAGGTATGTGCTTATTTGGAAACTTAATTTCGGTTGTGGTTTTTTATCGGACTGGACTGTTTAAACACGGATTAGCAATTACATTAGTTGATTATTCATGAGTGAGTAATCTCTCGTTTCAACCACACAGTACGGTAAAGCTCTTGGTTAGTTGAAAAGTGCCAAAATAACTGTACTGTATCTTGGGCGGGTGACCCAAATATTCCCTTGGGAAACAGAGCTTGTACTGATATAATCCACGACGATGGTGCCGTAATGCATCTTAAGAAGCTTCAGGATGCATATCCGTTCTCCCAAAGGTATGTACATGGTTGCAACATTTTTATGATGGGAAGCAAATAGTGGCTCTGTTCTAACGCAATGAATAAATTCACACAGCAGTCATGCAACCATTTATTTGATTTGAATTACGCATTTCAAACAGTTTGTTAGCTTTTATAATTTCCACGCGAGTACAACAAAACCAGACAACATTTTAATAATTTTCACACATCACGTCGTTACACCAATCAAATAGAGAGCTAACTTTGCTAGCAAATACGATATTTTGTGAATTTGAATTACACAAGGGTTCATTAGTTTATGAGTTGTTTGTAGTCAACAGTAAAATATTACTTATATGTATAATAACTCCATGAAATTCATCTTTTAGGCCAAGAGATGATTAACATTAAACTAGCAATTTATAGTTGATTACTATGGTCTATTTTAATGGCATGAAGTGAACGCGTGGCAGATCTTGATAGACGTTTCGCTTTAATTCCGCAAACGAAATTGACGCAATTAATGCAGAAAGTTTTAACTTCATTAACAATTACTCCACGCTTAGAAAATCCATCAACAAATATTTGTCAGTGGCGGAAAGTTGGATCTATTAAGCAGTGGTTTTATGTGATTACAAGTTTAATTTCGAAACAGAGATTTTGAAACGAGTAGGGGTTGTCCGTATTTTGTTGGGAATTTTAGAATAGAAAACACGATACATTCAAAATAGGTAATTTGTTTAAAATACGAGCAAAATGGTTTCACTGTTGACGTGTTGTTCAACTCGTTCTTTGGTCTCCTTGAAAAATTTCAATTGCAACTCATCGCTTCAAATCATTTTAAAAGGACTACCAAAAATCAAAAGAAAAAGCAATCCAGTTTTACATTAGATATGCAGGTATACCTGCACAAACAGTTACCCTGTCTATATTGTAGGAAATATAAAAATATATCGCCAGTAAAGCTTTTGTGCCTCACCTTTCCCGCTCCGCTGACAGATGCGTCGCATATTTTCAATGTAAACATCCATTTCTATATCTGGAATATATTGTAGGGTCCCTGCAGACCGTGTTTGCGAGAACTGTTTTTCCAGTTTAGACGATGCACTCAGCAGCAATGTTCCGATTCACTGAACGTTATTAAAGCGGGATTTGATTAGCACTTGAATGCAGAAAATCGATTAAAAGCTACAAGAAGTCGCTCGGATTACTATAGTTAAAATCCCACCCAATCAACTTGGAAATAAGTCTGATAACTCACGTTCTACTAAATCACCGTTGGATGCAGTGAATTTGCATATGTTAGTCTTCGTATGCAAACTGAAGTTTAATGCTCAGAAGTGGTACATGAACAAGCATCAATGTGGCTTTTCATCCATATGCACATCTTTGGTAGTTCGTAATTCAGTGTATAATTATAAAATTTTAATTTAATTATCACTAATTTCTTTTATGGAAGAGAAGTTTATTCGCGTAGTTATTCCCAAAGATATTTCCCAACTCGGACGTTGGAAAGTAGAGCAAATATATTTTAATATCTTTTTAATCCACGGTAATACGGAATTACCTTAAATTCCGCTAACTCTAATCCCACACAAACAGATAGCTTGGAACTCCTAAAATGCCTTCCAAATTTGGACTAATTAATCAGAGGTAACAACACGGCCGCAACATTCAATTTGCGTTGCAATGGCATTGCAGGTAAAAGCCCGAAATGATCTGGTTATATTTTAGACAAGCATTTAAATTAGGTGGCTACAGAATCGGATTTAAATCGTTTAGGTCGAACACACAACAATACCGTCTGCATTGACAGCACTCCCATTATACCTGTTAAATCACAAAGCTAATTGTGCATTGTCCCTGTACTGTAAGTTTATGTTTGGCTTGGGAGAGACGCGACTTTTACAGAAACTCAATTCGTACGAAGTAAGTTTTGAAAAAGTTTCGTGGAAACCGAGGAAATCGGTGGTATTCAATTGAGAGAAGAGTTGCAGAATTTTAATGCCGCGAACATTGATTAATGTAGAATGGGGTGAAAACTGAAAACTTCATGGTATAGAAATTGTGCCAGCTTTTTTATATTTCATTTTCACAACCGGCGATACAATAACTTTTAATTTATTTTTTAACTAGCCGACCCGGCGAAATTCGTACCGCCCTAGAATCAATAAATGTTGTGTTAACTTATTGTGTGAATTAAATTCAGTCTTTTATCAAAGGATAATGCACACAACGCTATGGTCATTTTTGTTTCTCTCGTGTGTTAGAGATAGCTTTTTTATACAAATTCCATACAAAATGTATGAGAAAATGCATTTTCTTCGTAAATTTTTTTTCCTTGAATTTTTCCGATGTTTTAATAAGTACGTATTCGCCTGCGAAAAAAAGAAAATCGAAATCAGTCAACTCGTTTTCGATATCATAAAAAAAATTGAGTTAGTCCACGCGCGACAGAAGTGAAAATTTTTTAGGTTTCTGCTTCGATTTTTATTTTTAAAGCCCGGTACGACAAATTTTGGTTGCTTTGTACCAATTGTAATTTTTCCGACGTTTTAATGGTTAATCTGCTATTCAGGGCGAGACAAATCCAACAAATCAACGATCATAAAAATCGGTCCAGCCGTTTCTCAGTTATATATACAAGAGTCCCCTGGGCCCCCTGTCCATGTTTGATTAGTTATTCTGCTATTTGAGGCGGAGACAAATCCAACAAATCAAAGATCATAAAAATCGGTCCAGGCGTTCTTGTGTTATGAATCCAAAGGGGACCTCTGGCCTCCCCTGTTCATGTTTTAATAGTTGTTCTGCTATTCGGGGCGGAGACAAATCCAACAAATAAGAAATTATAATATTTGGTCCAGCCGTTCTTGTGTTATAATTGATAACCCGACTTTGTGTTATATAAATAGATTTTGGACTCCTTAATAATTAATTTTCATTTTGAATTACTAAATTCTAACTAAAAATGTTTGATATGGTTCTATTTATAAAAATGATCGTCGGTTTCTGAATTACCGACTGATGCAGAAACACGTGGTGCAGATAAAATTAAATATAGTGAAAAGGAAAGAGAAACTTGAACAAAGGTTTTTCATCAAAGGATAATGCACACAACGCTATGTTCATTTTTGTTTCTCTCGTGTATTAGAGATAGCTTTTTTATACGAATTCGATACAAAATGTTTGAGAAAATGAATTTTCTTCGTAAATTTTTTTTCCGTGAATTTTTCCGATGTTTTAATAAGTATGTATTCGCCTGCGAAAAAAAGAAAATCGAAATCAGTCAACTCGTTTTCGATATTATCAAAAAAATTGTGTGTGAGTCCACGCGCGACAGAAGTGAAACTTTTGCTTACTGCTTCGATTCTCATTTTTAAAGCACGGTACGACAAATTTTGGTTGCCTTGTACCAAGTGGGGCCGCCTGTAATTTTTCCGACGTTTTAGTGGTTAATCTGCAATTCAGGGCGAGACAAATCCAACAAATAAACGATCATAAAAATCGGTCCAGCCGTTCCTGAGTTATATATACAAGGGTCCCCCTGGGCCCAGTGTCCATGTTTTATTAGTTATTCTGCTATTCGGGGCGGAGACAAAACCAACAGATCAAAGATCATAAAAATCGGCCCAGGCGTTCTTGAGTTATGAATCCAAAGGGGACCTCTGGCCTCCCCTATTCATGTTTTAATAGTTATTCTGCTATTCGGGACGGAGACAAATTCAACAAATAAAAGATTATAATATTTGGTCCAGCCGTTCTTGTGTTATAAATGATAACCCGACTTTGTGTTATATAAATAGATTTTGGACTCCTTAACAATTAATTTTCATTTTGAATTACTAAATACTAACTAAAAATGTTTGATATGGTTCTCTTTATAAAAATGATCGTCGGTTCCTGCATTACCGACTGATGCAGCAACACGTGGATAAAATTAAATATAGTGAAAAGGAAAGAGAAGATTGAACAAAGGTTTTTCATGAAAGGATAATGCACACAACGCTATGTTTATTTTTGTTTCTCTCGTGTATTAGAGATAGTTTTTTTTTTTATACGAATTCGATACAAAATGTGAGAAAATGAATTTTCTTCGTAAATTTTTTTTCCGTGCATTTTTTCGACGTTTAAATAAGTATGTATTCGCCTGCGAAAAAAAGAAAATCGAAATCAGTCAACTCGTTTTCGATATCATCAAAAAAATTGGGTGTGAGTCCACGCGTGACAGAAGTGAAACTTTTGGAGTTTACTGCTTCGATTTTTATTTTTAAAGCCCGGTACGACAAATTTTGGTTGCTTTGTACCAAGTGGAGCCGCCTGTAATTTTTCCGACGTTTTAATGGTTAATCTGCTACTCAGGGCGAGACAAATCCAACAAATCAACGATTATAAAAATCGGTCCAGCCGTTCCTGAGTTATATATACGAGGGTCCCCCTGGGCCCCCTGTCCATGTTTGATTAGTTATTCTACTATTCGGGGCTGAGACAAAACCAACAAATCAAAGATCATAAAAATCGGTCCAGCCGTTCCTGAGTTATATATACAAGGGTTCCCCTGGGCCCCCTGTCCATGTTTTATTAGTTATTCTGCTATTCGGGGCGAGGCAAATCCAACAAATCAACGATCATAAAAATCGGTCCAGCCGTTCCTGAGTTATATTTACAAGGGTCCCACTGGGCCCCCTGTCCATGTTTGATTAGTTATTCTGCTATTCGGGTGTTAGACAAAACCAACAAATCAAAGATCATAAAAATTGGTCCAGCCGTTTCTGAGTTATACATACAAGGCTCCCCCTGGCCCCCCTGTCCATGTTTTAATCGTTATTCTGCTATTCGGGGCGGAGACAAATCCAACAAATCAACGATCATAAAAATCAGTCCAGCCGTTCCTTAGTTATATATACAAGGGTCCCCCTGGGCCCCCTGTCCATGTTTGATTAGTTATTCTGCTATTCGAGGCGGAGACAAATCCAACAAATCAAAGATCATAAAAATCGGTCCAGACGTTCTTGAGTTATGAATCCAAAGGGGAGCCTGGCCTCCCCTGTTCATGTTTTAATAGTTATTCTGCTATTCGGGGTGGAGACAAATATAACAAATAAAAAATCATAAAATTTGGTCCAGCCGCTCTTTTGTTATAAATGATTTTTTGAAATTTTTTACTTTTTTATAATTGATTTTCATTTTGAATTACTAAATACTAACTAAAAATGTTGCTATGGTTCTATTTATAAAAATGATCGTCAGTTCCTGCATTACCGACTGATGTAGCAACACGTGGTGCAGATAAACTTAAATATGGTGAAAAGGAAAGAGAAAATCGAACAAAGCATCAAAGAATTAGAAGAGACATACTGTGACACTTTCTACGGTCGGGTTGCCTCTAGCGTCAGTTTTTTATTGTGGTATGCTCCACACGTATCCACGGGTAGCTTAGTGGAGTACGGTGAACTAGGGGTCAGCTGTCGAGTTTGGCGGATGGTAAATAAACAGTCGGGGTTTTTACAAACTATTTACACTGAATATTTATTTACATGTATAATATATACATGGGTCGATATAATATACAGGGATTACAGATTCACGGTGGTTCAATATATACAAAGGTTTTACAATATCACAGAACTGATTTCGGGGACCAAACAGTCGTGTGCTCCACAACCCGCCGCGTCGCTGGTGGTCGGAGGTGGGGATAGACACCTGGACAGCCTCTATGAAGAAGCCACCACAGGCGCCCTACCCCCGTTCCACTAGGTCGACATCTAAGCTTCCAGGACCGATTCTTTCCGGTCGGTGGTCGGGACTCCCAGCAAGAGACCGGCCAGGATATCCCATTGATCGACCAGCAGGTGCACCAACCAGATACTTTGTCCTACGGTGGTCGGTATGGTCCTTCTGATCTGCTGCTGGTTAACGGGATGGCAGGAACTCACTCACTTGTCACTAGAACTCACCACACTACCGGAGAGGTCACCACTGGAGGGGCTGTTGTCACCAACTGGAACGGTCGGAATTACCAACTGTCTTCCGCTGGCTTCTGTTTGCTCTTGTGACGAAAGGGTGACGTTGTTCCCCTGCGTGAACGGCTGCCCGTGGGCGACTCATCCAAGGTCTCCATCGCTACACGATTCATCATCCTATTCTTCCGGAACGGCGGTGAATCCGGGCAGCGCACAAACTCCGAAATGACGGGACCCGGAGCACGGTCTCATTCCGATTACCGGAGTGAAAGAACCATCCCGATACGGCAACATTAAACAATTATTTTTACACTTAAACGGTACAATGAGAAAGGCATGGTCCGGGGTGATAAGAGCGAAAGCTGGGAGTGGTCGTAGCGACTCCAGGATAGTCTCGTTTGTAGCGGACAAATTTTATGATGACCGGAGCGAGATGATTATTGAGGTACGATGTTCAGATTTGTTTTTTTGGCATGTTAAAAGACGCGATTTTACGGCGTGGTTTTATTCAACAAGCGGCTGGGAGTCACGAGCGGCGCCCGTTCCTGGCGAAACTCGATGCACTCGATCCTCACAAAATTTGGTAACTTCGTTACAATACCAACGTAAGGTAGGAAGAAGACAAAGGGGTCGGAGATCGAAAGAAGACAACATCTATGCGACGTCTATGAGCTATTAGAGCAAGTCTATGAACAAAGAAAGTAGACATCAATCACTGTTAAAAGTACATAGTGGCGTAGGGGCTAAACATTTACATAGGCCATCTTTAAATGTATCAGTGCTTGTTCTGAAAAGAACAGTTTTTGCCATATAAATAACCCAAAACACAGCAACAAGGACAAAATAACGAGACAAAAAGTCGGCGAAAAGAGATAACTGCAAATTAGAAGAAACAGTACGCAGACGACTCCAGTACGCCGCTACAATATAATCTGATGAACATGTGGACTTGGCGGAACCAAAATAGTTTCTGCGTCGGCTGACTCACTATGTAGATACTTTTAACAGCAGGCCAAAGAGAGAAAAAATATAGGAAAGTCCAAATCAAGGACTGTTCTAGTATAGAGCTGAAGTACTAGTAGAAATTGAATATTGGGAGGGAAAGGAAAAGATGATGAAGCAAAAAGGAAAACTAAGTGGAAAGAAACAGAGATTATATTTATAAATATAGATACCTCACAAAACAAAAAAGAGAGGTACAGAAGAATTTAAGAGGCATAGCGAAGGAAGAACGAGGTGACGGGAAAGACGTAAGAGTGGGATACAGAAAATTAACAGCAGAGACTGTACAGACTAGAAATTTTTAAATAAGAAAAAAAGGGTGAGGGAGAAAATGAAGACGAGGACAAAGGAAAAAGGACAAAGAAACAAAGTATGAACTCATCATCCTGATGATGAGTTGTTGGCGAAACGTATAATAAAAATTGTTTTTGGTGTTTTAGAGAAAACTGATTAAAAGTAGTTATCTACCACCAAAAGTGATCCAGACAATTGTTTTTGATCGTTTAATTTGCTCTAAATTGTTTCATACCTTTTTTAAATTATTTATTTAAGCACGTATTAAAATCGTTACTTGGTAAGGTAACCGTAGACCGGTTTCGCTCTAATTAGAGCTTGCCGCTGCAGTTTTAAGAGTAACCAAACCTAATTTAATTAGTCACTGCAACCGCTTTAAACATCTTATCATCGAAGACAGCATAATTGCAAACAATATGGCGTCAAGTCTGACGATATTCTCCTTTAATCTCTGCTGGCGTGACATTACGTTATGGACGTTGTAACATCGGCAAACATCGCAGTACTTGAGATAAACGGAAGGCGTTGTTAAAACTTATTCGGTTCGTTGCACTAATGGTTTGGGTTAATGGATCTGCAGCGCACATAATCTGGTAGATTCTGGGTCTGTATGCCGTGCTCCGGTGGCCAGCTTTGGCTAGACGCGCATCGAACGATCTACTGAAAGCTCGCACGACATTCAATGTTCAGGAGATCGTTAAGGAGCCGCTCTTCGTCTAATGTTCTCGGAAATGTTGCAGCTGAAATATTAACGCTAGAATAAACCCCAAAATCCGCCGAACCACAGCCACTTTTATAAATAACATCTAATGAGATATGTACACATTACGGAAGTTGGCAAAGTAAAAAGTTACTTCTTGGCTGTGTCGACCGCTCCATTAAAATGTGACTTTGGTCGAAGAGAATAATACATAAATTTTCTAATACTCGCACCACCAACAACTTATAAATTTTTATCAGCTTACCACATGAATTTATGATGAAAAAATTATCGCGTTTTAATTTTTTATAAAGAGCAGGAAACTATGCAATGAAATTTGAGAGCTGACTGAATGCATTTCCTTTGGTCGGAATTGTCCAACAATGAATTGCTGGACATAGCGTACATTCTGGCGAATTCCGGCGGGAAATTAGTTAATTAATACGTATTGTCCGACATGATAATGGATCCCGGTGGTGGTTCTTGGAGGGAAGTTCAGAACACAGTCGCCGCAGTTGTTTCAAAAATTAAATTATGGTCAAGCAGGGATGTAATTGCAGTTTTTTCGTAGAAGCGATCTTGTAACAGTTGCCTATTGTATAACTGAATAGCGAGGATTCTCATCATCAAACACTCCTTACTTACTGCTTGTAAACTGTTGCTCCTCTGAGTGTCATATAAGTGGTTTTAGTGTTGTTGCGAGATATAATTCAATTAAAGTTAACCAAAATGCAGTGCTACCAGTAACATTAATATAGCGAAACAAATTTTAACCAAAAAAACTGTGAGTGAATAAGCTGAAGAGGTTCATCAACAAATGGTTGTATGATAACTGTAGAAAGACAAAGCTAGAGTGAGAAGAGAATGTCTTGCGATATTTTCAAGACAAAAAGCGCATATAATGAATATTGGAAATATTAAAATATTTATGAGATTGTGGGTCCAATTGTGAAAGAAGATTCGTCTTAAGGCGAAACGCTCAGTCGCCTCAACTTTGGAACCGAATTACGGCTTTCATCTTAACGTATTGGGCATCAAAATTAGTAAAAAAAAACCTTCATCACGGCAAAATGTTGTTTGTTCAGAAAAATTCACAGATTTCGCAATCCTTGCAACCATCGGATACATTGGAAATGATAATGCTATTAAATAAAACATGTAAAATAATATAAACTTACTCTACTAAATAACACTTTCTCACTCACTCACTCACTCACTCGCTCACCTCACTCACTCACACACTCCACTTGCTCACTCCACTCATTCCCATTCTATCAGCTCCCAAGCACACATATCTCAATGTTACTCACAGCTATCCCCACTTACTTCTAGGGTAAGCGTGACCTCGACACTTTTATGTCGCTCGGACTGTTGAAAATCTCGTAATTCTGGGTCTAATATGCGATCCCATAAACATTTCCAATGTTAAAAAAATTTATTGCCAAAATGAGAATCCAAATTTTTTTTTTTTTAACAAACGTGTTGGTGCTTGATTTTTACTGATCTCTGTATTCGGTAAATGCAAGGTGTTTTTATAAATATTGAAAAATAAATTTGTAAATTGTCCCCAAAGTTCGCTAGTTTCAAGCAATGTTGGCGTGATTCAAGGTAACACAGGCCCCGCCCCTCAGCGGCAGGCAGACGTGTCGACGGCTGACCGTATTATATTTCGTGTGTGCCGCAGCTCGTTCTTAAAAAGATAACAAAAAAGTAAAGTAAACAAAAACGGGCCAGTCGCCTTAAGGTTTTGCCGTCCGTGACAAGGGATGTTATAGCATCCACACACTTGGGCGAATATACCTGCATTTCTATAATATAGACAAGAATACACCCTTCTAACCCAAAACCAACTTTGAAAACTGTTCTGGCCGACAGTATAGATGGTCAGTTACGAATGGTAGTGGGTTTCAATTTTTTTGGAGGTAATTGTGCTGCCGTTTTTGGGCGAATCTTCTCGCTGATATCTTGGAATCCGAGGTACTTACAGAGTCCGGAAGTAAACGCGATACTACCACAATGGACACCGACCATTACGACACCGATAACAGCGATAGGAAGAGACCACGAGAAGAAGAAGAAAAGAAAAGAGGATGCAGTGCTCAGGACGTTAAATTACATGCTGATGTAAGGCTATAAAAGAAGGGTAAAAGCACTAAGCGAAGAGAAGAAACCACAGGCGGCCTACCCCCGTTGCACCAGAGATGCAAGGGCTAGCCCTTCTAGGTCGGTAGTAAGGAAGTGACGGTCGGGCAGCAGGAGGTCCGCTACATTACTTTGTCTCTCGGTGGTTGGTCCGGTCCTTCTGACCTCCTTCTGGTGGACGGGAGGGCAGGATCTCTCTCACTTGGCACTGGAACCCACCACACTACCGGAACGGTCACCACTGGAATGGTCGGTGTCACCAACTGGAACGGTCGGAATTACCAAGTGCTTTGCGCTGGCTTCTGGTCGCCCTTTCATAGGGTGCTTGTGACGAAATAGTGACGTTATTCCCCTGCGTGAACGGCAGCGCGTGGGCGACTCACCTGTTGTCCCGGAACGAAGGTGAATCCGGGCAGCGTACAAACTCCGGAATAGCGGTATTTGAAGAGCGTTCTCCTTCTGATTACCGGAGTGAAAGAATGCTCCCAATACGTCAACATTACCCAGGCGGCACACTGTCGTCATAAAGTTGTCAATTATTGGTTATTATTCGTCGGCGACGTCATGGGCCCAATAACTCACGTACATATGACGTGACAACCGTGACGTTCAGGACACGACAACAAAGAACGTTTTTGGACGTCTTTATTTGGTCATGTGCTTTTTTTTATGGGTCAATTACAGAGTCACCAATTCATTACGTTATAATTTTATAATTATTTACTTATTTTATAAACGCGCAGTCTCATTGACTGGCTGTGTTAGATCTGGGCGAGTGTTAGATTCTGATTTGGATTACGCGCATTTCCAAGTACTACAAATGGCAGTCCGACGTGCATGATTCGTCGTGATTCGTGTCGATTCGTGTCGTTCGTGTTCGCTTTTGCACTTTTTTTGCTTTTTTGCAGTGCAGGTCTAGTGCAGGTATTTTGCCTTCATCTGGCCTTGTACCCTCGTTTTGCAGACAATTTTATTCTTGTTTTGTGACTGCAACAGGTGCTGTAATAGGTACATAACCTTTTGTAATAATTTGTTGATTTATCGTCGTGTTGTCGTCATCATAATTTCCTTAAGGTAAGCGCAAAATTTATAAGAACTAGAATAACAGCCCGTTGATTTGCGGCTGGTCGCAAGTGGCGGTTGCTATGGAAACGTCTTAACTAAAGACCAGGCAGTGAGGCTCAATTTCATATTTCTTTTAAATATTTACAGTTACGGCCACGGGATTTTGGCCGTCACTTATCATTTATTGTCATAAGATGTAAGGCGACCCTTAGGTATTCGTAACCTAACTTTCTGCTATTTCAAAGACTTGTCATTTTGACACTGACTCACTCGCATGAAAACAACAGTGAGAACTTTTTAGATTTCAATTCCAAAAAGTCAATCATAATGACAATAAAGCATGGACTACATCCGTTTTCTTTTAATTCACATTGAAGTTCCATGGCCGTGACTGTACCATACACAGGATTTATTTCAAAATGTAGAATTATGGCCAAGAGAACAAATCGTTTCAAAATGTGTTGCTTTCCCCCTTCAGGATCAAGCTTGGGCGTCTTTACCGTTACTTCATAACTAATTAGTTAACATAATAATTTATTATATTATAACATGCAAAAACAAGTTTTATTTTTATGTTAATAATAAGTAGTGTATTTGAATGTTCAGTTTATTTTATATTGGTGCCTAATAAAACGGCAACTACTGAATTTACGCTGCATTTATATTTTTGGGCTAGCATTTATATACGTCACTTATGGCAAGACACGGCATGTCAATATGACGTCTTAAGTGACGTACCAGATTGGTCGCAGGTTGACGTCGCTGGGCTGTGACATTAACAGGTCATTTTGACGTCACGTGTTATACGACGTCTCAGTTGGTCGCTAATGACCAATAATTGACGACATTATGATGGGAGTTTGCCGTTTGGGTAAGCATTTTATTTTTACATTTCAACGGTGCAATGAGAAGGGCGTGGTCCGGGGTGACAAGAGTTTAAACTGGAGTCTCTACTCCGGGATAGTTTCACCCGCAGCGCGCAAATTTTCTGATGACCGGAGCGAAAGAATTATCCCAGTCCGATGTTTAGAAATATTTTTTTGGACGAGTTGAAAGACGCAATTTTACGGCGTGGTGCGTTCGACTTTATTCACGCGGTAAAGGGACAAGCGGCTAGGCGTCACGAGCGCCGAATATTGCTGGTTGTACTCGTACCTCGCGAAATTCGGTAACTTAGTTACAAAACAAAAGAAAGGATATGGATTGCATTACACGAGCGGAATGCAGAGATGCACTGATGAAATGGTAAACATCTTGGAAATGTTAATACACTTCTCTTAAAAAGGAAAGATGTGAAGAAAAAATGGCAACTAGGCTTACGACAAACATACAAAAAACAGATATTGACGGGATGTTGAAGAATATGGAAACAAGAATAACAGATGCAACTAAAGTTGCTATATGAGCAACATAATTAGGAAGAATAACTAAAGATTAGTTTGACGAAGAGTTCCAGAAAGCAGTAGAGTCTGCAAGACAGGCAAGACAAAATTAACGAAGGAACAAGAATGTTTACGCGGATGCAAAGAAACCAAAATATATAGATACCGTTCTCTTCTCAAGAAGCTGAAAGAATAAAAGAGCGATATGTATTCAAGGTGAACAAGGAAGACTATTAAGCGAAAGATGGAAAAGCTACTTTAAAGAGTTATTGAATGACAGTGGGGAAAAAGCAGGATATTCCACAGGATATGGAAGAGAACGAACTAGAAATTGAAGCACCGAACAAGGAGGAGATAAGAGGTATGATTAAATAATTAAAAAACAAAGGTCCGGAAGTGACGGAAGTAAAAGCAGAAATGTTACAAGTAGGTGAAGAACATGAACAAATACATGTCTTCATCAAGAAAATTTTAGGAAGAAGAAACAGCACCGGAAGATTTAACGATGGCAAAAATATTCCTCATACCTACTAAACTCGAAGATCAGCAATTATGTGAAAATTGCAGAGGCATAGCAGTGCTTGATACAAGATAATGATAATTATCTGAATATTGGGAACATATAGTGTGACAGGACCAAGGAGAATCAAAGCCACTAGATTTGCAACGGACCAAATCTTCACGATAAAGAAAATATAAGTTGTGTGTTGATTTTGGACAATATTATGACCGAATCCATAGGCAACAAACTGTAACAGTCCCCGCTGTTGTTGGGCGCTGCACCCCCAGGTAGCTTTCAGTGAAGAGAAGGGTTCACCTCACTTCAGCAAATACACGCTAATGTATCGGTTTGAATTGAGAGAATATAACAAAGTTAATAAGAACACGTCGAAGCTAAATTTATTAACCTCCAAAACTACAGATCCAAATTAATAACAGAAAGATAAATTGTGATCTTCTAATGAAGTCGCGAAGGGGGCCACTGGGGCGAAGAAGTCCTCTTTATGAGACAAAGTATTGTCAGAAAGGAAAACTGCATTCAGGCACACACCTGAAAGGGCTGGAATCAAAAGGAGCAACACCACCTGGTCTAGAGTTCGAAATGAAGAGTCGGCAGAACATCTCTCTACTACAGAGGGAGGCAACGACCTTCTCTCTGGGAGACGCTCAGCGTATCTCTTCTTCACCACAGAGGGAGGTACACGACCACTTCTCTGGCAGACGCTCAGTGCAGCGAATTTGTGTGTATTGTCTCTGGGTATCGTTGCTCGCAGAAGCGGTTTGGAAAGGAAATTGGAAAGGAGGAAGATCAAATTAATTTTAAGTTAAACAGTGGCTCAGGTAGGGCGACTGTCTATCCACGACGCTATTCAACTAAGTACTGGAAATAATTGTCAGAACAATTTGATAGTATTGGCTATAACGTAAAAAAACTGAAATGAATTATAAAAATAATACCAAAGAGCAAAAGGAAGAAAAGAATAAGAACTAAGGAACACGCAATACAATAACGGGAGGCACACATCAGGACAAGGAAGAATATCTAACAGTACAAATTGAGGAAAAACAGACATACAATTTTAAAAGAGTCAAGGAATTTACTACATAGTATCAAGAAACATGAAAGAAAGAATCTATAAGACGATAATTACAGCTATTACTCTATAAGGACTAAATAAGGCTGAAAAATTAAAACGAGCTGAGAAGGGCTGCAGAAGGGTTGTAGGAATGGCTAATGAAAATGTCTTTATATTTCAAGCCTAGGGCATATGACGAGCATGTAAATAATAATAAGATTACTACTATATGGTCAGCACGAAAGGTGACTATGTTAATATCAAATAATAACATCTGACCCTTGTTGTGTTGCTGGCACAGCAGGAAGCCAACTGTCAAACATGCGTAATCAGTTAATCTAATTCACAAAGGCGAAACGGGTCTTAATAGATTGTAATGGAAGTCCATACAATGAAGTATTCAAATATTGGTCCTTCTGATATGCATCAACAGCAATTTACGCTAGTAAAATTTGTTTTTTCGAATTTGGTTTCATAATTTGCAAATTATAACAACAAAAACAGAATCATAATGATCTAAATTATAATTCTGTTTTTGGTAACTTTTCTTGTCTTAATGTTGCCTGCAACTTGCAACTGCACTGCAATGTGACTGCGACAACGACGTTATAAACGTCATAAACGTCAACTAATCGCGCCATATGACAGATGTTAATCAGATGTGAACGAAAATAAAGCAAAGAGAAGTAAATGACTTTCGTTCCATGATTAGATGTAAACATTGGTAAAAACAAGAATTGAAAATATGGCAATCAAACGTGTGGTGCAGCTTGCGTCTGCATAATCAAAAGTTTCCAAATCTAACCTCCACATCAGAAACGTCGTTTAGCAGAAATACCAATTGTACTGAAATACCACTCGTGTTATTCAATAGCCCCAAAGTCATCAATTTAGCACAAATTTTCAGTTTTTCTTAATTAAATAAAGCCAAATTCGAAAAAATGGTATATTACAGTTTGTGTGGCGGGATTTGTTTCCAAACATTTTGTGGGTAGGGAGATTTCACAACCTCAAAACGTCAAACTTTTGTGCAGATTTTGTGTTAAGTTTTAAAATATTTTGAATAAACGGATCCTGTTCATCCGTACCTCAATCTCTTCGTAAAAATGTGTCGAATATTTTGGTATGATCATTTTTATAGAAAATCTTGTAGTTTTTTGGGTCGTTTATCCGACATTCACAGAACTAATTTATAGACGTTTCAAATTAATTCTTTTTCATAACCGCCGTTAATAATGCACCTCGCAAACGTGGCCAACCGCCGCGAAATTCCCTGGATTGTGAAATTTGATTATCTTGTATAAAAAAGTGGCAAAGTAGAAAAAATACTGTATGATAACTCGTTTATAAGGCATTTTGTCGCACTTACTCTAAACCCGTGCGTGCGACAAAATGCTTCTTATAAAACTCGTATCATAATATACTATTTTTATGTTTCCGTTATAATACAAAACACCGCAAAAAAATTTAGTTCAAAACTGCATTGTTGAATTGAGCAAAAAATTCCAACTGTTTGAATTTTGTAGTCGAATAGGCACAATCGCAAAATGGAATTCATTCAGGCGAATTGTGACGTTTAGCACAATGCCGTGTTATCCATTTAACCCCACATACTTCCGCTTTAACACCTCCATCACGTATTACGTGCAATTAGATTACGTCTAGTGCACGGTCGGAATTTCCTTTTTCGTGCTTTCTCACGGAGACATTGCCAACATATAATATCGTGTTGGTTGAGCTCAGACACTCCTCGACGCTCTAAGTGCACTCTTCGTGGAGGAAATAAAGATCGGACGACGTCTCGCTCGTAGCTCGCATTCAGGGCTAAGTGGCGAAACTGGTCCGGGCTGAGTTATGCGTGCGAATGTGTAAATAAAGCGCCACTATTTTAATATCGTCAAATGAGGGTTTACAGGCCGAAAAAGAGGAAGAAATACCACTCGAGAGGCGTAGACTTCACGCCCTGACCTCGCGCAGTTCTTTTTACGGATCTAACTCACTCGGCTCCATGTTGCAAATGAACGGCGGCCATCCTTACAACTTCATTTATTTTTCTGATAAGTGCCGGTTTTTGCCGCGGAAACTTCCTTTCCCGATTCGAGCCGGAGTAATTAATCTCTTTTGAAATTACTCCGTTGATAAATCGCTGTTGATCTTGGAAGTCTCCGGCTAAGTGTGCTCACAATGCGTCGACCCGGAGGTTTCACTTCTCTAATCGTTATTGTTGGATTATTTCCGGATACGCAGGAGACACCCACAGGGCTCAATATGCACACGAGCATAAATTCCGTAGCGATGGCATTAACGCAAGGTAATACGAGCAATCATTTGCTATCTTCGCCGGTAATTATAATGGATGGTAACTCCGCTATTTACTATAATGGCGATTACCTGGGTTTCTCTAGCATGAATTAGTAATGTGCGGCACTCGGAGGAAGCAGCGGTGGGATGTACCTAAATCTTCATATTTTTGCTCGCTCGGAAAACAAAAAGACGGGAGTTGCAGCATGAGGGAAACTTTACACGTCCTTAGACTTAGATGCACTCCGTAATATTTTATAATCCATTTATAAACTCCGGAGAGTGTGACTTACTGAAAACTGTCAACGATTAAGCTTAATCGCCACCAGAATTAAGCTGAACATATATTCTCAAGGAGATACTGTAGGATTAACTGCTGTTTTGCTCGGCACATCTCAGAATGTTTCGTAATGAGGGAGTTAAAAATTTGTTACTGTCACAAACATGTAGGTTTTGAACGATAGCTAAGAGAATAATAGTAGATTTTATAACAACTGTTGAAATTGAAAGATTTCACACGAGTTTGCAGAATTAAGCAAACGAGGGTGAAATCGAATTTTATGTTTATTTATTTTATAACGTTTTATAATATCAGACATGTGATGCTTGATTACGGCGGCGGTTGCCTCGAGCGCCAGTTTTTTACGTGGTATGCTCCACCAGACCACGGGTAGTTAAAAGTCTGAGTACGGAACTCCAGAGGTAAACTGTCTAGTTTGGCGGGAGGGAAACATAATAAATAGTTTGTAATAAAAATTATTTACAAAATATTTACTAAGCTTAGTGACTTGGTCGGTGGTAACCCGGTGACAAAACTTGAGATTCATTTTGGAACCCGAGCGATTAGTGACGGAAGTCATGATGCCCCCTGTAGACGTCAATGCACCCCCCTTGAATACGGTGGTTCGATTATTGGGAATTTCGGAACTCGAGCGATCGATGGCAAAAGTTAAGATTCACCCGGTAGACTTCGGCATGCTCGCTCCCCGTATATGATGATTATCACAAGCTTCGGAACCCGGTCGGTCGATGACAAAAGTTACGGAAGACCCTATAGTATACGTTTATCGGCGTCCCCCGGGATTCGATTTGCTGGTTCGCAAGTCTTGGTGAGGTCGGATTTGATGCGGGCTATCCAGCAGAAAACAGGTCGGTCTGGTTGGTCTGGCAGCTTGGGCAGCGTTGAACCCTGGGATCCCCCGCGTGAACCCAACCTTCCATAGACCAGTAAAAACCGGGATAAGGCGTTACGTAGGCTAATTACCGGAGAGGACTAGGAGGGAAGTGGGAAGGATAGTTGAAGCCCATCACCTTAGTCAGCTTCTTCCTCTGTGCGGCTTCCTTCTGGATGGTCTTCTTCGGAGCGGGCACGACTCTTCACTGTTCTAAGGGAGCGCAGCCTCTTTTATAGACCTATGGTGGGGTGACAATGACGTAGTACGGTGCGCACTACTTGTCGCAATGCGGAAGAGTGAGGGTGTTATCATCATGTTATCTTCCCTCCGGAGTAAAATCGGTTCCGGGTATCGTATTGGCTCCGGAGCGGCGGCGTTCGGTAAGCGCTTCTCCGCTAGTTAAGCTGATGTAAAATTTATGACGGTGTATTTATTTTGGGCGGTTTCCGGATCGCTGAAAGTGCGTGGGCAAGCGCGACAAGGTCGGGGGTTGGGGATGGTCTTAGCGACTCCGGAGTAGACCCGTCGAGATCGCGCTAATTTTCCGGTAGTGATGATGAAAAAATTATCCTGCTGTGACACTGCAAACTATTTTTCCCGGCGAGTTATAAGTTTAATTTTCAGGTGCACGGTCTTGTTTAAATAGCGAATCAACGGTGCACTCCGCGGTGTTAATGTCGCTTCGCTGCCAGTTCTTAGTTTGGTATTTACATCCGGATTTTTTTGTAACTTCTTTACAAATATAATATTATCTACATATTTAAAATTATAATTTATTTTTATATTGGAACAATATTGCAATATAATTCCAGGAGTTTCCATTTCTTTAAATATATTTTCTATCAATGACAAGCTTCTCTTGTGAGAGAAGATCATTTCTGCCAAGATCGTTTAATTTTCACAGGCAGGTTCAACTGATGCAACAATTTTATTCGACATTTGTAGTTTGTTTTGGATGGAATCATCTATGTATCCTTCGGCAACAGCACTGGAACGCCAACCTCTATGGGTTAGCGAATCGCCACCTGCGTTTAGCAGTAGTGTAGCCGATGACTGTCGAGGCTTTGGGAGGTTTAAATAGACAACTATATTAAAATAACAATTATAATTAACATCGCAGAATTTATATCCTTCATGTCAACAACTGTTAATTGGCATAGTTCATTTCTTCTACATGCCCCAGATAGTCCCATAATAACTACAGCCTAGACATTAACTATTAATAATTATATTATGTATATATTTTTTGTTTTTTACAAGCCTATCTTTATCAATTAATAAATATGATCTGGCGCTAGGTTAAAAAATTGGTTAAAATCTTCTGATTCTAGAATTTTTAACTTCTTCGGGGCGTAATTTTCTGACCTTCTTTTCAAAAACGCTCTTAGTTTTAGGTATTTATGTATATCAATGTTGTGCTTAAGACTTATTGTATTCCTCAACATTGAGTATTTAGATCACATTGTCGATGACTTATTTATATCTTTGAGATAATTCTTCAAAATAAACAAGAAACACATTTTCTGATAATGATTTCAGATTCAGGCTGCTTGCTTTTCTCCACTCCGTAAATTTCTCATAGGAAGTTATATATCTCGCCTTCGAAGTTGAAGGCAATAAGTTTAGTGAGACTTGAGCAGTTTTTTTTTTTCTGATATTTCAAGGGGAGTACAGTCATCTTCATCTCCGTTCATCATATTTAAAACAGAATAATATAATAACCAATTTTTTTGGAATCGCACAGCTTACGTGATTTTAACATTTTGGCGTCTGTTCCGCCAAGAATGTATGTTTGGTTGCCTAAATACACAAAATTAGCTTTTGAAACCTTTTCACTCGGTTTGAGGGTGCATTCTGGATGAATGAGTTTCAAGTGTAGTTACTGGTGGTTTTTTTACACAGTCGTAGAAAAATAAATTTTCAATCGAATCTGTAAAAGAAAACCAATGAATGGAATATGAGCTGCCATAAAATAGCGTTATATAAAATTTTTAGAGCACTGTTTGCTAAAATGAAAATTTTACTATGAAAGAATTATCGGTAATCCACCTTTAGCATCTGGAAACAAAAGCAACATTGTGATAATAAGAAAAATTTGTTGTGCATCTGGAACTTTGAAATGATATATTTTTTACACTATCGATCTGTGTGCAGTCTGTATAGCAAGGTCGTTTTACAATGTTTGTATATTGCAAAATTTTATTCTCCGACTTATTGCACGGCAGGTGGAAGCCACATTGCTTAATAAATTTTTAGAATAATTTTAGTTGATCGTACCCAAGGGTGGAATCAAAAACTGGCCACTAACGAATATTTGTTTTTTTTATACCATGCATATTTTTGAAACTGACCATGGTGTCAATATTTTTAATAAGTACTCGTACCCCAGGAGCATACTTTCAGCAGGATGGTGCGAACTGCTATACTTCAGAATAATTACAGAAGTTTGTCAAGCCACAAAATGATAAATAGTAACATTAGTTTTCCAAGGTTTCTAACATATAGACAACCAATAATATGTGATGATCGTATGGTGTAAACCCACACAATGTTTTTAATCTTTAAAGGGCTCTTTGATTAATGTTCCTCTGAAGGTTATGCAAGTACATGGTGGCCATATTCATTAATAGTTTGATAATAATTTTTTCATTTGGAGTATTTTTGTTATTAATGTTTTTATTGGTGCATTAAATTGGCAAGATTTAGCAATAGCCCCTAAATTTTGCCGTCGTTTAGGTCGTTGAATTCCATCTTCATCTTTTTTAGCGACAGAATTATTAAGGGTCTTCAGTTCTCACATATAGATGGAAGACAATCGACCTTTGTGTCTATTCTGGAGGTATTACAATTCAATAAATTTTGCTCAAAGTCTTTGCATCTGCCACTATTAGCTCGGTGTTGTTGTCTACTCCCGCTCCTTGCCTCTATTTTAGTCCTGGGTGATTCATAAAATTCTTAACAGAGGCAAATTCATTATGTATTAGCTGATGCAAAACTCTGGAGTACAACGTGTCACTTGTAATAATTCACACACTACATGCCCGCACATATCTGTTGCAGTGCGGATCCATTTCGGCCTCTTTCAATTTCAGCCGTGTTTTTCGGCGGCTTTTGATTAGCTCTATTCAAATTAGGCAAGCGCCAGCTCGGACACATCCGTTATTTAATTAATTAGCGCTTTTCAGACAGACACCGCGTCCTACGTACGAGCTTTAGAATATCGTTGCGTTCATCACATCCAGACACGCCACTTCCATGGGACGGCACTAATTTGTGATGCTTTTATCTGCAGGGCCGCGGAAAGTGCTAATGTTTAACCACCACGGCGTCCAACATACCCCACAACCCTTGTCACTGCACGCCGCCACTTAGGGGTAGTGCAAAAACATGATCCGTCGGACTATACATCATTTCACTACAAATTCGCACCACGCCCCGTTTTAACGACAGGGTGGATCTGATCAAAAATGGAAATTAGAGGTGTTGTTGTGTTTGGGGATAACTGTGGTGTCGATTAAACAGTTAGAATGTAAAAGATATTTCTAGAGCTGGCGATATAATATACGGCCGCTTGCAACAGACACATTAGTCGCGACAAGTTATGTATTGTAATATGTAGTAATTCTTGGCCAAAAACTGGGACATCCAGTGCTAAGATTTACTGAATTAAGAAGAAAAATCGAAACAAATAAATGTGGTGTTGTTTTCATGGTCTACATCGGTCACGGCTATAAGGCATGTAAACTGTCATCAGGGTGTCGTGATATATTTATAACATTTTACAAAATTCAGAATAATAAGCAAACAAAAAGGAAATAGTATTATTGGTCTTATCGCGTCTTTAAACACAGACCGGCGCGGCGTGATTACAGCAACCTTACCTACCAGGATTTAATAATTCAACGCGAAAAACTGTTGTGTTGAATGGTAATAGAAAATCGATGCTTGTAAGGCTTGGGCGAAACAATGTTGGAAGAAGTACATAACAGGTAACTCGAGATGCTGGAAGAACGAGAATTGTTTGTTGGGAGATTTTCCAACGTTCAGACAAATATGTTTCGAATCATTCTTAAAGAGTGAAAGAAAAGACTCGTTTCTAAATAGTGTAAAGGCTTAAAGAAAGGGGTGGCGCTTTTCTGCAGTCAAGTATTATCTATACATACACTATCTGACCCGACAGATATTATATTTGTTTCATTTTTCTTACAATAGATTCGTTGGCAACCGCATCACTTGATAACAGGTGGACCGATTTGTTTTTTTTTAAATAAGAATTAAAAACAAAATTCTGGATCTCAACAAAGGCGCCAACTACCGGTTCCAACTGTAGCTAAGAACACACACAAAAAATGTCATCAAAGTCGGTCAAGCCGTTTAGGAGGAGAAGAATTACAAACACATGCACACCGGAATTTACAGTGTGGAAATTAAGTAAGGAATAAACTTACTTAAGTTCTGAATAGGTACAAATAATAATTGTGTCTAAACTGTTTTTATACGATTAAATAATAATATCTAGTTGCAACATGATGGTGCTCCACCACACTACGCCCTTAATGTGCGGCGTTATTTGAACGAAGTGTTCCCAAGAAGATCTAACCCCATTAGATTTTTTCTATGTGAGCACTCAAAAAAAGCAAGGTGTATCAAACTCGACCCAACAATTTGGATAATTTTTTAAAGCCTGAATTCGACATGAGTGCAGTTTAATAACTCCATTTAAAACGTATTTTAAACGATTTTGTCAGTTGATTCAGGGTCATCATTTTGAACGTTAGGTGTAATAGCTTTAATTTATAACTCTTACATCAATAGTCTTTTTGTTAATTTCGTTAATTTGTTAGCCACTTCGAAATTTACGGTTGTTTTCTTATTTTTTCCATTGATTGCTTTTGTCAACTTCATTTTGTTGGAATTTCTGTTTTTTTCCTTAAATTTCTATATAATAAGACAGCTCTGTTAATTTTTTGAAATTTTACTTATTTGAACTACAGCGCCGTTTTTTTTTAATTTTTTTTCTTATGTAACCTTTTAAGTACCTATTTGATAACGTTGAAATCAGAATAAAAAATTCTATGGGAATGTAAAATCAAAAACATAGGTTGCCATTAAAAAAAATTGTTGACGTCATAACTGTCAAAAGAAACTAATGAAAGAAAATAGTAAACGTTCCTCGGATGCGCTATAATTAACCCTACCATATGCTTTTTAAGTTTTATCCACGACTATTGTATAATGTATCCGTTATACGTCTGTTTGCTCGATCTTAATAATACCCATTAATCACGCCAGTGATTAATGAGTCATTAATCACTGCTGACGTTTTGCTACAAACAATCGGTATTTATTTAATTTCATCGTGTAAACCACTAAATATTTTCAATTGAGTCCTGTACATATAAAAAAAAGAGTGAATTTTTCTAGACCAGATTCGAACCCGGGACCCGCGGTTGAAATGCAATTAGCATCTACACTGACCCATCAGCAACTTCTAATGTGCGTGTCATATAAATTTCAACAAAAATATTTAGTAGTAGTCGTGGATAAAGTATAGTATTCTACTCGCGTATAATGGCTATTATTCTCTCGGTGATTTAGGTAAGTAGTAAATTTCATCTCGTGAATAATAGCCATCATTATACGCTCGTTGAATAATATACTATTATTTGTAGCGCAAATACTAACGGAGTTAATGAATTTATCCCTTACTTAATTTCCCTACTGTATAAAGATATAATAAAACTGTAGCAGAGTAGAAATCTGTACATTAGACATAAATGAGAACCAATTGTTGTCGTGGACCATGAAGGACCAGAAGCCAATGGTACCAAAAACAATTTTTGTCTGTCTGTTGAGAAGAATCTGCTGGAGGGACTTTTATAAAATTTGGTATGGTTGAAGTTTAAACAAGTTTATACAGGCTGATCGAAATATTTTTTCGTTGGGTGATTCTACATCCAGAACCACGCAGAAAGGTTCCTACTGACATTGGTCCCAAAATGGTTCCTCTGGTCTCCAAAGCTTCCAGAATGTGATAAGTTTTTTTAAATTAATTCGCCAACTATGAGAGGATTATTAAAATTTTCAGCCGGGGGTAATTCTGGAAACAAAAAGCCGTACTTCCTTAAAATTAAAATAAGTTCAGCAAAAACGGAGGGTCCTCTTCAGAAAAAGTCAAAAATCCGACGGTTTAGAATAACGCATTTTTGTGTGCATAAGAGTACGTTGGTCTGATAAGAAACTCCAAAATTGTGATGAATAATAATTGCAATACTGAACACTAAATTTAAGTATGAGATATAATGGTCGCGACATAACCCTCATTGCAGACAAGAATCGCAGCAAAATGTGATTTTCATATAACGTTCTTGCGTTTTGAGTTGTTCCGGCTCCTGCAGGTATGTTTCCAAACCACGAAGATGGTGATGTGCCCAACGAACGAATGTCGTTCCAACAAGATGGAGCACCTCCGCATTTTCACTCGTCAGAGCGTTTCCGAAAGAAGATCGAAGGCAACGTGGTCGTCACTGGATTTGCTTTTTTTAATTTTACTAATTTGAACTTTAGCACCGTTTTTGTTTTTAATTTTTTCCTTATAATAATTATTATTAAAGTTTCATTTAAAACAGATAACAACTTATCCAGATTTTGTATTAAAAATAAAGATCCATTAGATTACAAATCATCATCAGGTGTATACAAATTAAACTGCTCTTCTTGTGAGTCATTCTACATAGGTCAGACAAGTCGCCAAATATCAGACCGTATTAAAGAACATTTCAGGCACATCTACAACAACACAGATCTTGATCCTCCTCCATCAACACCTTCTTCTTTCGCCAATCATATATTAATAACGAAACATAGTTTTTCACCATCAAATTCCAAATTGATTCATAAATGCAATAAAGGCCGGAAATTAGATTTTCTTGAAACTTTGGAAATAAGTAAAGCCTTGAAACTGGGAAACAGATCTTGTTTAAACGAACAGAATAATTTCAATAATCCCATTATTAATTCACTATTTTAATTTTTCACCACTCAAACAAACTTACCAAATTCTCTTTGATCCATTTTTAATTTTTACATTTTAATTTATTTTCACTCGTCAGAGCCTTTCCGAAAGAAGATCGATAAGGCAACGTAGTCGTCACTGGATTTGCTTTTTTTGGTGAGGGTGTATTTAAAATTTAAGGTCTTAATTAACAGACCAAGCAATTTGAACGACCTCACGATTCTAATAAATTGGAATAGAAATAAGGAATAACACCCCAGGTACTTAACCAAAATTCGCGTACCTTTCGCTGCCAAGTTGGAGCAGGGACAGATCCTCATACAAATTAATTACGCCCCAGAGTCTTATATTGAATTAACAATTTAATGTGAAAGTTGAGCAATAATTGTTAAATTACATATCTTCAACCTTACTGAAGTTGCGACGCCTCTGGCTTCTGGAGCTGGATTGTAGGTTGCAACCCACCTGGGCCCCTTTTTTTCCCTACGATCACGGGAACCTCGATTGTATCCTCCGCCTGATGGGGATGCAAGTTGAGGAGAAGAAACGTCGAAAGACAAGAAGCAGCCCTTACTGAAGGTTTGTTCCAACCCAGCATTTAAGATCGCCACATGATTGTCTTGTGGCGATGTTGAAACACTTTTGTGCGCATGCACTGACCTCGCATCGTCCTGTGCTCGTGGGACGGTTGGAATGGTTTTGGGACCGATTCGTGTGTTGTCTACTGCAGTCTACTGTCAATTATCATTTTTGCGTATAACCTCCAAAAAGAAACGTCTTCTGTGCGTGAAGTAAAGTGAATGACAATAATAACAGTAACACTTTGACCGGTGAGTAGTGAATATTGCAATAATGTAGTCGAGTGTGAAGACTTGTGTGCCCTTGAAAATATATAGTAACTTATTATTTTGGATTTTTAGAACTGCAAGAATACGTCTTAGTGAAAGAGACTCCAGAAAGTGTAAAACAAGACTACTGTGGAGTCAAAATGACACTAAACAGCTAATAGATTTGTATGGGAAATATAAAAGAAAACTGTGGACGCTACAGATCAAGACAGCTAAAGCTCTATGGCAAAAAATTGCTGAAGAACTGCACACTCTAGGAGTGGAAGTTACAGCAAACAATTGCCTGAATCGATGGAGAGTCATCGAAAGAAATTACAAAAAATATGAGTATAATCAAAACAAGACCGGTAAGGCAAGGACTATATTTGTGCAACAGTCATATAACCCCATTAAATTCTAGGCAGAGGCCGGAAATATTTTGAATATGAAGCAGAAATGGACCAAATATTTGGGAAAAAGAAAAACATACATCCCGAAATTTTGCTGGGTAGTGATACAGTGGATGACATACTCATCCAAGATGAGGTCGAGGAGAATACACCATCATCAGTATTGCAACCAGTTGAGCAAAAATTGAGACACCGAGGAAACCCTCTAAGCGAGAAGTATTAAAGAAAAAGACAACAACACTAGAAAACATCCGGGATGATAGAAAAAAATATTACGACATGAAACTGGAAATTGAACGGGAAAAATTAGAGCAACTGAAAAAGCGAAATCAGTTAATAGAAGACAGAAATCAGATAATCAAAGAAAACAGGTGCAATTGTCAGTGCAATTCTTTGCTTTCGAATATGCACATACATTTTAATTAAAAAAATACACATTTATATGAAAAATTTATGATTAATATTTATTTATTATAAGTAAAATTAACTTGTACACTATTTACATAGGCAAGGTGTTTGCAACACTATCTCTGACAACACGAGCGATGGGATCGTCAGCTTCGTCATCATCGTCATTCTCCATATTGAGATCGACCTGATTTTGTATATTGTCAGGAATCTCATTTATCAGAAAGTTGTCGTCTAATGCTATATTATGCAATACGCACGCAGCCCTAATAAAGTGGACAATTAATCTCACCTTCCGTAATTTTACATGATACATTTGCCGAAATTTTTGTTTTAATAAGCCAAAACAATGTTCAATTATGTAACGATTCATTGCTAATTTTAAATTACAATGTTGTTGTCTTCTAGTTAAATTGCCCCTGTTTTTGTATGGGGTGAGTAGATTGTTTTGTAAGGGATATCCACTGTCCCCTAAAATAAAAAATCTCCCACATTTATCAGCGAAATGTTGTCCTAGAGAGGACGTCCTGTATACTCGACTATCGTGCACAGAGCCTGGATAGCCAACAAATATATCAATGATTTTCATTCGATGATCACACACAGCTTGTGCCTAAAATAAACTATTGGTAGTTTAAATTCAACAATGGTATATATTTAATTTACATACTTGGATCGAGTAATATCCTTTTCTATTTATATACGAATCTGGATCATTTTCAGGTTTATCAATTTTAATATGAGTTCCATCAATAGCCCCAATAACATTTGGGAACCCATTTTCTCTGAAATGTGCCTCGGTAATTCTTTTTTCTGCCTCATTTGGCCACCTTATCACCTCAGGTGATAAGTTACTTAAAAATAATGTGAGACGCCATATAACTCTCTCCACAGAGCTAATGGTTACATCAAATCGATCACCTACATCGCGAAAACTGGCAGTTTGATGCCCCATATACCAGAGGTATATGAGTACCCCAGGCAGCACAACAATATTGAGCCAATATTGGGCCATTCTCGAGGATATATTGGCCCAAACTTGTTTCTCTATATTGGGCCATTATATAATGTGGACATTTTGCAATATTGGTCCTACAACGTATTTCAATCACGGCCCAATGACGTATACCAATCATGGCCCAACAACGTATATGAATCATGGTCCAATGACGTTTATCAATCATGGCCCAACAACGTATATCAATCATGGTCCAAGAACGTATACCAACCATAGTCCAACAACATAATATAGCAATCTTTTTCCAACAACGTATGCTAATGTTGATTCAATAACTCAATATTTGTACAATAATCTAATCCGATGCAAACTGAATGAAAATGTAATGTATATTTAGCTCATCATCGTGATACAACTGTATATATGTATTACTATAATTATTATTCATAATTCTAATTTACTACCAATTTAAAATATTTTACAATAGACTAGTGTCCGAACTAGTCCCTAAGGAATTACTAAAAGGTATAATATAATCAAGAGCAATATTATCTAAAACCAATCTTGACATTGATCCATTGAAGATGAAACCTTTAAACTTAAAATTAAACAAGAAATAAGAATAAGATCGTTATTTATTGTAAACATATAATTAATAAAAAATTTATATTACATACTCGTGTGTACATACTCATGCATATTGCTTCATTATTTAGTGATTTATTTTCTGTAGAAAAAGTTTGAGACTATCTTAGTTCTTCCACCGTCGCGATCCCCAACGGTTATTTCCAACTCATTGTTAGTCAAGCTTCTAAAAAATAAAATTTAACGTAACGGAACGTAACTTATTTGAAGTATCAATAAATAATATTATATATACGGCAAGAACTACTAGATTTTACTTATTAATCTTTTATGTCCATTTATTCCATGCAACTGATAAACTTAAAGTTTACAAATTCTCTTTCAAACACCATTTTCTCAAAAAATAAGAGGAATTAATCCATAGATAAACTTAAAGACAAAAGTTAATAGTAAATAAAATTAATAAATAAACAGATTCATATTATGAATAATTAATTATGTACAATACTATGATTTTTTTCATTTCCTCATTGGTGGCATTCTTTTCACGTTTTCTTGTCGCCTCTAAATCAATTCAAACCATATTAAACCATGTATAATATAATAAAGGATATTCTCTTACCCATAACCACTTCATATAATTTCATACGAGAAAAATTTTGTTCGACCTTGTCTGGAATATAGAACGGCCTCATGGGGAATTTCCGATTTAACCATAATTATATAAATGGTTTTGTGAGTATTCTCTCTACTCAGTAAGTAGAAAATATAGCTAAAAGTAAAAAGATCAATAGTACAAAAAATAAAATCAATAACTACTATTACCGTACTTTCTGCACACTCCCGGACAACGGACTGAGAGGGGTGACAACAAACTTGTTTATCGCTTCAAGGACCGTAAAAGACTGACAAGAGCTTGTGCAGGTACTCGAAAAAAGCTACAAGGTCACAAGAAACTGACAGGCTTTCTCGGATGTCGAAGGAATGTTTATTATAAACAGTTACAACAATGTAAATCCTAAAACTATCCTAATCAGTATTCACTATAATGTTAAACTACAGGCGGTGTGCACATTTAAATTCCGCGTGTTTTACAGTGCCTTCAACGGCCTTTCTGGCATTTTTAGTGGTAAAACATATAAACGTCATATTTGCAACATTAAATTTGTTTAAATTCTTAAGTATCATTAATAAAAAAAATGGCTGTGCAACAAACTATAAAAGGCTGATCTCTGATTGTGATATATTAGAAGTTTGCACAAAATCTAAATGCAAATTTTATCCAAATCTGATGTCTTTCGTTCTCATACGATTTGTTCGGAACGGTGTAAAATTTTACAGACGGTTATATTTTATTATAGTATTTATTAGGACACCCAACAACACAACAACCGATTCTCGATGAAGCATTTTCTCGCACTTCAGACATTTGTTGAATTGAAGAAATATGTCGAATCTGTTAATTCGGTTCGTAAATTACGTACCACTAAAAATGACAGAGATGCGCGGCTTTTTGACCCGGGGGCAATGTTTCGGCGCTTATAGCGTGTTGTATTCATTATACAACGCACGATATTGTTTCCAGCATAGAAAAAAATAGTGAGCAAATATCTACAATAAAATATAAGTAATGCTTTCACATTCTTTGAATATAACTAATATTCAAAAAAGATTCAATATTTTCTAAATATTAGTAATATATGACATAAATAAACTTGGCTACTAAGGAAGTTAATTCGAAAGGAAAGTTTTCTTATTATGTATATTAAAATTCTCATTAATAATTTTGATGTATATCTGAATTAATTATAAGTCATTTTTTATTTAAAAAGAAACATCCCTTTAAAGAAACTTTGCACAATGTCATGAAATTTTATCAGTATAAATCATCGAATACTGCAATGAAAATTGCAAAAGACTAAAAACACAAAATTTGAAGAAAATGAGGCACACCTGAAGAAAAATGTTGGCATAATACAATATTGGCTAAATTTCGTAAAAAACAATATACCAAAAGCGACAAGAAAAACGTATTGGACCCATATTGTATTACAATATTGTAAAAGAAGATATAGGGCCAATATAGACAATTTAATCAATGGCTAAAGGAAGTATTTTTATATTGGCACAATGTTGGTTTACAATATTGTAAAAACAAATATTGTACCAATATCGGTGATACGTCGAAATGCCAATGGAAATGAATCGATAATGGGCCAATATAAAAACAAGCTTTAGCCAATGTAATGTGCTACTTGGGACCTAAAAGTTAAAAAATCAAACTTAGCCGCCCCCTTGCATTTCATTTAGGTATTTACTTGATGTGAAGAAGTAATAATGCCATAATGTCCACGCTGATTGTGGAAATAGCGGCTATCCTCAAATCGTTGAATGATTTGATTCACAGTTTCCCTTGATAACCTGAAATGTTCGAAGAACACTTCCTCGGAATATTGTGGAACTATTTCTTCTGAAATAAACTATAATTATTATTTACCCTATTACTTACACTATTTTCCTACCTAAATAATTTTGATTTTTTATTCGGGGTTCGTTCAGCAAAAGATCCAAATCATCATCACTAGTATCATCATCAGTTAAAAAGTCACTTTCTCCTTCATCGCTCATATTTATTATATCAATTTAAGTAAACACCTCAAACACCTTTACTGCTGTCACTTGTCACCGTACTGTCACCACATCGCACACGGGCTCATTTGGGCTCATTGCGCATGTCAGTCCTAAAGCGATCCAAACGATCCCTGGCTCTGAGCTTGTAACGAAATGATCGAACTGAAACCGTCCCATGTACCGTCACCGATTCGGTTGGAACAGAAAGAGAACCGTTTATTGAACGGTAACTGCGGGGTTGGAACGCCAAATCACTATTGCGATTGCGCGTGACCGTACGATGCACCGTTTTCAGAGAGGTTGGAACAAACCTTGAGTTGTTGGTGATGTTGCTTTTTTTTTAGTTCCACGTTACTTAAATACGGCAATTACCGTTTACAATTACCAACACGAATTCTGTCTATCTGTACTGCTACGTTGTGTTTCTAGAAACTCAGAATAAGACGGTGATATTAGTACAGTGTGTTTCGCGTGGCCGAAATCGAAAAGAAGGATTTTTAACGGCGCAGTCAGTACGAGCCCGCGTGTTTTTGCAGGTGCCACCTGATGTTCCTGTGCGCGTCTATTCAGGTGGCCCGCGCATTTTTAAAATGTAACAGTACCCAGGTGGACAGGTATGTGCCAAATAGTCAGTGGTTGGAAATATTTAAGGCATTTTTGTTGTTATTTTACTGTAAAACTTTAGTTCAAATTATTAGTTTTTCCAGAAAAATGCTGATGTAAGGTACCAACTTTTTTCTACAACCATTTGATGTGTTAATGTTAATCTCCATATAGAAAAAAGTGAGGCTGTGTAGACCATATACATGAATGTACATTATACATAATACAAGCGGTAGATGGGTTAAGTAAATAGATGCCTCCATTATACAGTAACATTTTCAAGCTGTTCTGTTCTGCGCCATCTGTAGGTTTGTCAGGAAACTTATTTTATAACTTTGCGGGGATAACAACCAAATAAACAATATTTCTGGTTTGGATCTTGACTTACTTTTTATTTTATAAATAACAAAATTAAATACTACCAAAAATTAAAAACAGCCGATTTTGGAAATATCAATCATATTTATACATTAATACATGCACATATAACATTGTTAATTATTGTAAATGGTGTTAACAACATTAAACCAATTTCCAGGTAGGTTAGCAAATCGAATTTGGAGAATTTTGAAAGAGCAACAATTAAATCCCTATCAGGTACAGAAAGTCTAATTTGTACAGCCGGAGGATCCAATAATACATAATAATCATCGGAGAAGGTATTTTCAAGTTAAATAATACTTTGAGGCAGACGAAAATCCGCATGTTATTTATTAGGCCCCACGGTTTGCAATAGCATTGGATGTTGAAGTAAACACGTTTAGTAGGTCCGTTTTCAGATTTTTTGTTTTTTTTACGCCGAGCGTTTTAAATTCATTCCGAGTTTTTTTGTCGTGTGTCGTCATCACCGCTCAGGGGTTCAGTGGCGTGTACCGAAATTAACGTCAAAACTTCCACTAATTTTAACTCGCGGTTTAGGGAAAAATTTTATTAAGAAAAATTGTTGACACTGATGAGTTCTACTACCGGTTAAAATTAATGTAGTTATTTCTGGGACACCCGGTATATCACTTTCTCCATTATGTATTTTACAAAACAAATACAAAAATATTTTTCTTTCTTTTAAGATTTCTTCAATATCCTAAAAGTTTTCTAAAGCCTTGTAGAGAGGATCTTCTTCGAAAGTACACTTGTGGTTTTTAAAACAAAAATTTGTTTTTTTTGCGATTTTAGTAGATGTGGATTTAATTTTGCACCAATAATTTCGTCTTTGTTAGAAGCGTGAAGAAAATTCTCATCTTCTAAAGGCAGATTATTGTTTAAATGGTCTAGAATCAAATCGTGGAACGATTACGCATTCATATATTTTTATTAAGTATTTATTTTTGTGTTGCGTGCAATAACAGTCAATTTTTGCACAAATAACTAATATAGGTTTAGAGCAATCTAAAAGAAAAAGGAAATTCCAATATGTTCAGCCTTTAAGGGCATTTTCAGTCCACTCAAACAATCGGATCACATCCTATCTGAAATTTGCACGTCAACTAAAGGGCGTGTCAAATTTTCTTCTACCTCTGTTTTGCCTATAAGCAACTGAATATCTTGTCTTTGTCTGCGTTTTCTATCTGACCAACTAATTATAATACGATGACATGACCGTGTGTGCGTTCATTATACATTTGATTTACTGGAAAAATCTGCGTCTCAGTTGCCCAAGTGACGCTAGCTCACTGCTACAAGTTACCTTATATGCTATTTGCATCTGGCTAACTGCACTGTTCTCGATGTCGGCTACTTCTGTTTATCTTCTTTGATTGTTTCCGACAAAAAAAAACTGCAGTATAAATTACCTCAGTCTGAAAAGACATTTCCAGATTTTAATGTAAAACCGGTGCCACAAAGTCGGATATTTGGCAAATACATAGGTACAAGTTTATGATTGTTTTTAATATTAATTTATGTATGTAATTTAAAAACAATAAAGGGTGAATTGAATCATCTCCGGGACCGGTTTCACTAACATCGATTAACTTTAACTGATAAATAACTGCATAGGTATATACGTTTGTTAAAACACATGATTAAGTTTAACGGATGTTGGTGAAATCGGCCATAATATATATACTATAATACATATTATTATATACTATATAAATAATCCGAAAAATGTCACTTTAGTTAGAAGTAAGAAATAAAGTATATTTCTCTTAATTAAATATATGTATATTTTTGGGCATTTCTAGCTGGGCGTAATCAAGTCAACCTTGGGTTCTTTCGAAATACATTGCTGTCTTCCAAATTTACACAGTCATGGATAACTCGATTACAAATTATTAATTTGATTATTTGATATCAATATTGTTTAAATAAATTTAATAACAAATTTAAGTAATGTTTCTCCTAAATATGACTTTGTGACGTATCATGTTTTCCTACCGACCCCTCAATGATTGTATTTTTTTCTTTAAATTGATTCCGACCTTCACGAAGTTCCTTGCTGGTCAGATGTTTTAATGGCACATCGTAGTCACTCCCCAAAACCATGAGGTGATTAACTACGAATACCGAGAATCATGTGTCCTGAACAAACGCAACGACCCCAAGATAACTGCCTTCTGCATTACGGCCGCAAGAGCTTCTGCCGGCTTTCGGCAGGCCGATATTATCTTGAGATTGGAATGAACCCTTGATGTCTCCCATGCACCCATTTACCAGAAGGACCAGCTTCACCGGATTCAACAGTATCAGGTCTTGATATTTCGTCCATTTTTCCTCCTCCTTGATGCAGATGTTATTCTCGGCAGGAGCCGAAAATTAAATTACAAACACCTGCTTGGAGGAGCGGTCCAGCAGAACCTCGTCAGTCTTGTTTGCTGATATCTGCCTGACGGTGGAGAACCAATAGTTCCAGTAGATTCGGCACCTCATTCTCCACAACGGACTCAATATCGTTCGGGACATAATGATTGTACATTTTTATTATTATAATTATTAAAAACAAAATCAAGGTATTATACATATTATAAATGTAAATACCTAAATAAATATATTCGTAACTTTAAGATAGAATAGCTGTCTTTGCGTACGAATGGTTTCTGTTTCGAATGTTTTTTTGTTATAGCTCCCCAAATTTTTAAATAAGAAATATTTTATTGTGATTATTGGAGTCGACTTTTTTTTTCGTCTTTTCGCGTATCCCCAAATGGAGACTGTTTTTTCAAGCCCCCTCGCGGTGTCAGAACTGGGATTGGGCCTTCAGTTCTCTTCTGCAATGAGTTTAAAGTATGACATTGAGTCACACTGATGTCTAATCATGGTAAAGAACCCATTTCTGGTTCCGGAAATTTTTCGAAAAAAATTTGGCACCCTCCGAAAACGGTCCTTTTTCTAGGAAAATTGTTGTCGCTCAAATGGATCGGTAAATATAGCTACCTAATATATTTAATCAAAAATAATCCGCAAAAGGTTCTTGTTCTTGTTTTCTTCAAGATTCGTGATACATTTATACTAATCATCTTCAACCGGTAAAAAGTTATGGAATTTTGAAAACTTTGACTAAATTTCGAAGTTCTTGATAAATATCTTTTTCACTTTTCTTTAGCAACTCCGACGTTTCTCTAAGATTACACTCTAAGATTGTAATGAATTGGGGTAAATTTGTGTTACTCGAAGGACCATATGTTTTGGATTTGTATTGAAACACTCGCGAACTTAATAAACTTGTATATTACGAATAGTTGCAAATTGATGTTGAACGTTTCTTCTCCCGGATTGGTTGTGTACTGAATTTGAATAAAGGAACTGTGTCCTGGTTGAAAGTTCGTTTTCGACTAGTTGTTTGATTGAGAGTTCGTTTTCGACTAGTTATTTGATTGAGAGTTCGTTTTCGTCTTGTTGTTTGATTGAGAGTTTTATTAGGACTTGATGTTTGATTGAGAGTTCGTTTTCGACCGACTTGCGGGCGTGAGCGCCGCCAGTCAAGTAAATGTTTTACGACCCTTTGGGTTTCCTAACTGGCCGACGCGACGGCTGCTGCAAATATTTCTCAACAAAGATATCATGTATTCTTATATAAATGCTATATTATACTTCATAAGTATCATGTATATACGACCACATCGACAATGTAAGCTGATTTATGATGAGAAGATTTGGAGACAAGGGAGTGAGTTATTAACCAAACAAGTACTACAAAATTTTAAACATTTATTGATAGTAAATGTTAGTAATATGAACCAAAATGAATTCGTATTATGTATATTCGTAAAGAAAAATATGAGAATGGTGTACATCTTCATCTTGTTTCGTCGGTCCAGTTATATTACCGAAAACAAAAATTTACTATTATAGTCCAGGCAATCTAGTGGGAACATTCTGTTCATACATGGCTTCATGGGGTGTGACACTAGTTCTGCTATTTACAACCACAGCAAATTGACAATGCTCAAATCATTTGAGAAGAACCCTACGAAGACCAGTTCAATCGCCCAAATATTTTATAACACCCACTTAATACCTGAGGCACTATAATTCAAGCTGGGGAACAGAGGAGAGGATTAAAAACTAAAAAAAAAGTAATCCGACATTTTGTGGTGGCCATCTAGGATTTTGAAATTGTTCATATTATATTGTCTCCAACTTGTTATAAGCCCTTTCATTTGATATATCCATATTAAAGGGATTCAAAAATATGTATATATGTAATCCTCTATTTTGTAGTGACGGCCATCTTGAATTTTGAATTTTTTCGTGATGTACTGTATTCTAGTAGTTAAGCCTTTTCATTTGATACCCATATTGAGGGGATTGAAAAAAAAATGCAATCCGCCATTTTGTAGCGGCGGCCATTTTTGATTTACAATGACACTGAATATACATAATTGTATTGTCATCAGATGTGTGTACCAGATTTAAGATCAATCGGTCAACAGAAAGAGGGTAGAATATCAATTATTATCCATTTTTTTTTATAAACAATTGTCAAAATGTGGTCATGTTAAGCAACAGTAATTTTTGGTTGGTCACATTGAATGTCAAATTCTGACATTTATTTCGTCGTGGTCATATGCACCATGCAATTTCATGATAAGTCGTCAACCACTTTGACATCTATGAACATAACCTCAATAGTGTTTACTATAAAGCTCGGTCCGGAAGGACATATTTTTAGATGATACAGCCTGGTCTTTAATTGCATTTTGACATTGACAATTGTTTATAAAAAAAATGGATAGTACTAGATTTGAACCACACAAGACACAAACAAGGCAAGCTAAATAAAACACACAAACAAAAAAAGAGACCATACAAACACCTTTTTGGTAATCATCGACAAAAAAAATTATGACCAAATTTTTGAATTCTTTTGTGATCACAAACAACAGATGCGTTCAAAAAAGATAATTTAAAAAAGATAATTACTATTTCTTTACGGATATACATAATACGAATTCATTGGAGGAACAAAGTTATAGAAAATTGTATAGGCTTTTCATTTTGAAAAAGAAAATTTTGCGTACGATGCCGTAGTTTTGAAATCTCATAAACACACCTGCTAATTTATTTGGGAATAAATTTATATAACCGCCCTCCAATTATTATGAGAGACATATCAACTTTTGCTAACTTGTTTTGAATGTTCTAACTGACATATAAATTATAAAACCTCTTTTTACAAAAAATACGGACATATCAACATTTGTAATGGTACAGATATGTATAGGCGAAAAACCGCAAAATCGTACCTTCAACCCCCGCGCCCGCCGGCGACGGAACGGGAATCGCTCGGGACACAATATTCAGGGTACCGTCGTCCCCCACACATACCCAAAAAAAATGGATTGACTAGACTAATAGTCGTTCCCTAATTTTGTAAGGAATAGTAATAATATCATTTCATAAAAATATCGACTAAAACAAAAATCTAAATCGATTGCAGTTCAAAAATAAAAAACCTGTCAAGAGTATTCCAAACAAAACAATCGTCCACTCAAATTTTACACAGGTTTGCCATCACTACGCACGCTTAACTTATTTGACTTGCTGTATCACTCTATCTCATGGAAAACTTGCTCCACGCCCTGGCCTGCGGAGTAGGGGGGCTTCAAACTGGTGAAATTCTGGCAAGAAGCATAATGTAACAGTTTTGAATATAAGAAATTACAAAGTCATATTTTTCTTAAATAGGATTATTTTGCCGTAGATGACCTGTAAAATAACTTGTTAACCCAGCTCTTGTGTAATTTGAACGAATTTAGTTCGACAGCGCTTACAAAGCGCGCACGAAGATTGCGTATTTTCAACAATTAAAAAAATATATTTTTTCGCAAAATTTTCAAAAACGAAGCCAAGAGCTGTGTAGATGCATCTTTTCTGAATCTAATCATTATAAAATATATGTTGTAAGTTAAGTGAAAAATACGTAGGATCTTATATGCGACACCCCTGAAACTGTGTTTTCTCGTCGCGACTGAAACCCCCTTAACTTCTCGTATATTAAGCAATTACCCAAAGTAACATTAAGCATTCCTGAACTACGTATGAACTTTTGGTTTCTGTATTTGAGTTTTCAAGAATTTGAGTAGCTAGATGGCGAAATGTTGTCACCCTGTATTAGAATAATCCCCATACCCATATACATATTTTAACAGAAAAAACGCAAGGGACCATCCGATATGGATATGAGCAACGGCCATAACCACCCCGACTTATGACACTGCCACCTACGAGTATCGTAACACTCCTCCTAAAGTGCAAAAATGCCATATCGTAAAGACCCCATCTTGATACCCTCCGGAACTTGCAAAAGGTGCTGACACCGCCCGACCATCCGACACATTCATTACAAACCAGGACAATCAAAATTCTGTTCGGGTTATCTTTTCCGAATCGAAATGCGGTCATTTAAATCAAAGGCCAATCAAAAAATGTGCCGTTCTCCATATTTTGATTGCCTGCGCAATATCGCCGACCATAAATCATTTAAATGAATTCGTCGGTACATAGGTCCGAACACGGAGCAATAAAAATGTACAGGCGTCGTTATTAAACTTCACTTAGCGTTTGCGGTAAGTCAAGGGGTGAACCGACATTTCCGGGGGGAGTTGTAAACCACGAAACGCGGGGTTGTGATTCTATGGGGATTCTAATGGAAACGCCGTCGAATCTGTTGGGGAATTTCGGGCGCGTTATCGGAATCGAAAATTTTGTTGGTCTAGGCCAATGACCGCAAGGCCATTGGCAGAGATTCGAAAATATTAGAAATTTATTGAGATATATTTATTTGTTAACAAACCATTTATTCAGCTTTATAGAATTTAGTAAATATGTAATAAATGCAGATAACAATGTTATAAATAGAAATTAGTTATTTCTTTTTATTTCTCCTGTTATCAGTACATGGTATTGCATTTGAATATACAGTGAAACTTCCCTAACTCGAATTTGAAGGAACAGGAAAAAAAAATTTTTATAGAGAAAATTAGAGTTGGAGAAAATACACAAGAAAAGTAAAAAAAGAACAGGAGAAAATTTTTCTTATGTTTTCAATCGAAGGATTAATTTGTTCAAATTCCGGCATAGATCTTTCACCTTCGTCTTCGACCTCATCTACGTCTGATTCTAAAACAAAATATTTTCTTTTTTTACTTTTTTAAGGTTGGATACAAAATTAAGATTGCTGAATTACCTTTTGCATTGGGAATACTACTCTCTAACACGTTTTCTAAAATGTCAGTTAAGGGTTTATACGATCCTTTGGGTTTCCCAACTGGCCGACAGCCACTGCAAATATTTCTGAACATGCTGCAATATGCTGCAGTCATCGAAAACTTCGAGTTACCGGTGAATTACCAGTTAGGGAGAAAAAAATATATGGAAAATGGAACAAAACATCAGTGTTCATTCAAAAACTTCGAGTTAGGGAATAATTCGAATAATGGAAGTTTGAATTAGGGAAGTTTAACTCTATGTATTGTGAGGTCGGTTCTGCATCTACCAAACAGCTGGTTTCTCTAAACAAGTTATAAAATGTTGCAGTCAAAATCAATATCAAAATTATGTGGCAGACACATTCTGGGAACCCAGCCTCAATTTTGCCTGAGGGTCAGTAACAAAACCCAATGATCAAATAAAGAATATTTTTTCCATCATTCCAAATATTTGAATTGTATATCACCAAGCCTCACATGAGTTCATCGACAACTGCCGGTACAATATTTACGAATGAATATTTGCTACTATACAATTTTGCTAAACGCTGCTGGCAATTTCAATAAAAATATGAGCAAAAAACCTGAAATAGAGAATGACGTAAAAGTGCAATTACTTTTTGAGAGTCTGTCATCACAATGTTTTCTCTTCCAGGGTTCGAAACTGATATAGACTGCATTGCTAATAAGTTAATTTAAATATGTGCATGTATTTCAATTACACCCCGCATGTAATCCCATTTCGACCACTTAAATGTTCTGCAGCATCACAATGGTATTAAACTACGTAGATAAATGGATGAATGAAAGTTAGAAGTTAGATCCTAATTTAGATGGACTTTGCGGCGGTCCTAATTGATCTTTCGATAAAACCATTATCGTATCTTTGTTCCTGCATTAGGTTATTATGTTGGACGGTAAAATTGAAACATCCGGCTCCGGAAGCGGCTCTGTTGGTGATAAAAAGGCGGTGGGATGATTAGATAAGCAAACAATAAAGGCAGGTGGAAGTGTGAAGATAGCCGGCGGTTATGTGAACTAAGGGAGAGACATCCCATCTCCGAGAGGGTAACTCGTTCTGTAAATGTGCCTCTGAATTGGATTCTCTCGCCGGAAGTTAGACCAACGTCATTCCGGAACCGGCATGGCGACTGGTCACGCGATTGATTTTGAATTTCCATATAAATCCGAACGTTTCCAGCTGAAGGCTACTTTTCTGCGCTTTCTCGCTGTTGACTGAATTGTCGAGTGGAAATACACGCTAAACTTCCATAAAATCGTTTTAGTTATTTCCACCGACTCTCTTATCTAGCCTTCTTCACATGAATCTCTTTATTTCATGTTCGCTCCATAGCTGGCGTCAGAAACGAGGTGACAATGTAAGAAAAATTTTTATCTTTAAATTAACGGTACAGTTCACTGATTTATCTTTTTAGGGTAATCGAAAAAGATATGAATACATAATATGGCCAACATCACATTGCTTTTTCCACTTTGAACGTTTAATTTATAGAATTTTTTCTGTGTAAATAGGCTCAGACTGCCATCGCGCCCTCTTCGGCGACCGTTTTAACAACGCAAATAAAAGAAAATTAACGAAACAAACAGATTAATTTGGACGAGTTTGCTCGGCATTAATTTGAAAGTTTGCCAGCGACGCGACGCCCGTGCCGCCTCTTTGAGAGTTTCTCACCAGAAGCTTGTTTTGTTTTTATGGAAAGTTACAATCCGTGTGAAACAAATTAAGTTGTGCGACGGTTTTGAGTAAATTGTTGTCTTAATGCTGAAGTCGAGCATTCAATAAGGTGGAAAGAAGGAGCTTATTAAAAAGTACTTTTCTGAAGTACTGAGAAACCAGTTCCCAAAACTGATGTCCATATTTGTTGTTCTTGAACAAAAAGGAAAGGTAATCATTTGTTAAATTTTCTTATTAAAATTAGGTAGAGCCGAAGTTTTGATTTGCTCTTTGGCGTAGGATGTGTTTCTACATAAATTCATAGCCTGAGGTGTCTTTAATTTTTGTTTGATAGCAGTTTCCTTTAATTAAAAAACATTTTATTTAACCGGAAAACAAACTTTTGGGTTCCGAAACGCCGCAAAGCTCAATCAATTTATAATAAAATTTACAAACAATATCCGCAAAAATAGTTCTTTTGGACAGAAGTTCTACATACATTTTTGATTTTACAATGTCTCTGCACTATGAAATTGATTGAGTATACTAAATTGTATGCATTATGAAATTGTGACTACTAATGTTCATATTTCTATCGATTTTTCAACGCAAATAATGGAAATTAGCGCTTAGATATCTGAAAAACAACACCCATCTTAGGCTCTGATAACAGCTAAAGTGGCCCACATCTGTTCTTTTGGATCTTCTAAGTACTTCTTCCTGGCCATACCATAGGTGAAATATTGGACTCTTCACGGTAGTGAATTTTAGTTAACTCGATTTTTTTTGCATTCATGATCCTCTTGTAATAATCAGACAATAGTAACACCTAATGGTTATTAAAAAAAAAGCTCCCAAAGCAAGCTCAATTAAGCTAATCTTTTTTTTGCAATTCAGTGTAAAGAAATCAGTTAAGTCTCCAAAGTCCCTCTATGTGAATTCTCTCTTTCGAATCTATACAGGGTGCTATGGAAGTCCTAGCAGAAAATTTAACCACAAGTAGAACTCGTCAAAATATTTTTTTTATCTCTCATTTACTGAGTTAAATTTAAGAATAGTGTAACCCCTAAAACCAATACCCGCCTATGGTCCCTCGTCCATTGATTGTGAGGAATGCACAAAAACTTTATCCGATAAATGAATCGAAATAAAAACTGTTTAAATGAAACATGTACTAACCTACCGTAATATGCATAATATTGAAGTAGGTTCGTATGTAATAATAAACTCTCTAACTTACATCAGGGATAAATCCTTGATGGTGTACGTGCGATAAACGATACATTTAATGTTGACACACCGACACTACACACCCAATTATACAGGGTGTATATTAAACATTGGCCAAAAATGCAAGGGGCGACTCCTTGGGCCTTTCCAAGACTATTCCTTCCCTTGGTGATTTCCGAAAAACCGTTTTGTTTTGAAGATACAGGGCGATAAATATTTAAAAAAAAAATGAATTTTTTAAAGTTATCAATTATTTCGATTGCTGAAACCGGATATTTTTTGTATTCACAGCAGGCGAATGCCCACAAAGTCAGATCTTCATGAATTTTATTTAAATACATTTTCCGATTTGTCATTGTTTATTGTCTGTGAGTGTTAAATTTTTGTTCGTAAATCTCTCCATCATGAATCGCCATAGAAAAAATGACTGACATGCATTTTATGTACGGATGAATTACTAATGGAAATGCGTAAGAGGCTAGGCGACTGAATGATTTTCTAACCGTAATGTTCCTGGCAGAAAAATCTTCCAAAGAATTCATCAAGGTCTTCATGAGACAGGAACATTTAAACAACAAGGAGGATCATGGAGACCTATGACATTATAAGACCCAGGTACTTCTACTAGAAAAATTGCAAATACTCTAAATGTTAGTTGTGTGACGGTATGGAACATTCTTAAAAACAAATTGTTGTACCCATACCACATACAACGCTTTCAGGCACTTCGTGATGCTGATTTTGCCCCACGTATTGCATTTTGTCAATGGCTTTTACACACTTTGGTTCAAAATCCCCAATAGTTGTCGCTGATTTTTTTTACCGATGAAGCAAATTTTTCATGAGGATAAGATTGGACGCATGCGTTCTAGCTGGTGCTATTCATTTTCAGCAGTTTTTGTAGATTTAGAAAACTTTGCATGTAATATTTAGGTAATATAATATTGTTATTGTAAAAAATGTAATCGCACTGTATCTTTAAAACTAAGCGGCCTTCCAAAAATCACCAAAGTACAAAATAGTCTTAAAAAAATCGCCCCTGGGATTTTTGGTCAATGTTTAATATACACCTTGTATATTAAAATATAGTATATGTATAATATATTTAATTATTTAAAAAATTCTGGTTCAATTTCCACAACGCGATTACATCTGGGACGTCCGAGACACAGACAAGCGACGCATTTCATTTGCACTACCTAACACTAACACCAAAAAAACATTTTTGTAGAAATTGCAATGAATAAATTGTTAGTATTTATTTAAGAATCGAGCACACTTCATAACATACTGGCGCGACACATCTGATAACTAAAATTTACTATCAACGAAAAATTTTTTGTCCCAATAAAGTTAGAAGGTGTTTACCTCGTTCGGCAAAAACCCTCTGATGTGTTCAAGTTCATTTAGTCATAGGCGGAGGGTGAAATAAGGGCTCAGAAAAATGTTCAAAAAAATTGCGGATTTCAGCAAAGTGGTAAATAAAAAACATGTTTGTTTTGACGGGTTCTAATTTTCTGCTAGGATTTCCATAATACCCTGTATAATAAAAAAAAAAAACAATGTTTGTATGTCTGTCCGTCTGTCTTCTTCCACGTTCCATAAGCTCCTATACCGGTCAACCCATCGTTATTTTGACCACAAATAATATTTTCAATGGTAACAGGCGGGCTGACAAACCCCTTTTTCTTAAAAATCAAACCGGGCGAAATTGAGTACACTGTGGGATAAAAATGTCACAGTGCTAGTTTTAGACATAAAATTCGTCAAGAGAAACGTGTAACATGAGCGTAATGCCGCCCGGATCGTTACCCATCGTGATTTACCTGTTCGTGGCACCGGTCAAATCGGATGGGATGTGTTTTACTTTATTTTTGTGGCGTAGCAAAGAGCGCCGGGTACCAGCTAGTTATCATTTAAAATACATAAAATTACTTATATGCACTTATTTAAATTGGTCATCTCACAGACATCTTGAATGACAGTGCTAGGACTAAGGTTGCGTCTGACGGAGGATTATATTCTTTGTAACTTTGACCTTTTGGGTTCTGGTTTTATACATTCATACTAGATGACCGGTCCCGGCTTCGCACGGTGATTTTATTTTATTATTTTATTTAATATGTACTTTAATAATTTTGAAAAACCGTCTTAGTGAGCGCCTACGTGATAAAATAAGTAAGTGTGTAAAATTTCATTGCAATCGGTTCAGTGGATCCAGATATTTAAAACCCCACGCCGTTACCCCCTTTAGGAATGGAATTTTGAAAAACCGTTTCTTAGCGAGCGCCTATGTGGTAAAATAAGTAAGTGTAAAAAACTTCATTGCAATCGGTTTAGTGGATCCAGAGATTAACGTGGTGGGGGGGGGGGGGATGTTACCTCTCTTTGGAATGGAATTTTGAAAAACCGTTTCTTAGTGAACGCCTACGTGCTAAAATAAGTAAGTGTGCAAAGTTTCATTGCAATCTTTTCGGTGGATCCGGAGATTTCGTGATGAGTCAGTGAGTGGTATTTGGATTTTATATATTATATAGATTTAGAGATATGTATAGCACTACACTAATTGGGACAAATCTTTCCAAATTATACCTTCATCGTAAGGGCGGTACCTCGAAATAGTTGTCATAGAACAAAGTGCTGCTCGAGTAGACGGGCTATATCCATAGTTTTAGAAAATATATTATTTGCTTGTGACATTCAAACAGAATTTGAACATCAATCACGTTGGTTGTTAAAAATTGAGTTGGATTTGTTTCCAATGGTTTGAGACTATACCGTTGCGTATATTTATTGTATAGTCCGAGTAAACGAAAATTGACTTCCAGGAGGCTATATTTTTTGTAGGAATCGAGACATTGCGGGACAAATAAGTTGTAGACGATACCATATGGATTCTAACCGGTTTTATTTTCCTGTTGCAACTGGTCGACTCTGGCAAATTGAATGTGACACCTTTTTTTTTTGTTGGGCACGCGTCAGAATTCGCAGTTGTATTTAAACCAAAACTTTAACACTTTTACAGGTGATATTTGTTGAAATCAGTGTCACTATTTGTTCAGTGTTTGCAGTCATCGCAAGTGATCAACTCAATCTACAATTTTGGAATACGGTCCTCTCCATTTCTTTACACCTCAGCCGACCAGTCGATCAACAGTAGAATGTTTATTTCAGAACCAGTTCAGGACGTTCATAGATAAGTTGGTCGTGCATAATTTCCCCTAACATTCCCGTGACAATATAAGCTTGAGGCTACTATACTTCCAAATGGAAGTCTCTGCCGAGTATCCAGTCTTGAGAAAGCTAAAGTTATCAACTTCTCGTCAATCACATAATTTTTTTTTTATAAGGCCTTGTTAGAATTCGGGTATCTACATCAATTTCTTCTTTTGATATACCGTAGAGATTGGGTCCTTTCCACAATAAAGTCATGATGTCAGTGGCGTGCGTGACTGTGATGTCAAGAAATGTATCAATCTTTTCTTCTTCTTTATGGGCAATTATTATGGCAATTTTGGCTTCTGAGTCTGCAGCACGGAACAGAAAGGCTGCATCCGAATCACTTTCTGAAGCGTTCGTTTTTCTACCCTGGCTGCGTTTCCGTTGAATCGTATTCTGTGTTAATTATTGTGGCAGGTGATGTTTCTCCTCGTGAGATATCCCCTCGCTGAAATCTACATTATAACTTCTATAGCTATGTCGAGCATTCACGACGACGATCCTGGCACTGGTGTTCTGCGGTTTCCCAGAGCTGTGGGATCAATTCAAAGGCCGCAGCCCCAGACCATCCTGGACTTCCTTTGCTGAAACGGCAGAACATCTTAGAATTGTATAGAGTCATAATCAAATAACTATCGGCAATAAACTTTCTTATCAGTCAGATATCGCCCAAATATTAGTTTTCAAATTTTAACGCTTTAAAATATTTTAGTTGTAATTTTGGATTTGTTTTCCCTGACTTTAGTTTACGTTCCAGTTGTTGTTTGAATTCTTCTTGCATGATTACCATCCAAAATTTCATTTTCTTTATATTTAACCTACCACTTTGTTGAAAATGTGTACTAGTACGTTGAAGCCAATTAATGGTTTCGTAGTTCTTGGCACGTTTCTAAAACCGAACTGAGTTTGTGCGATGTCCTCATCCAAACTTTTATAGAGAGTGAATTAAAGAAACATTTAATCAGAGAGCCCATTGTAAATTAAAAATTTGTGTATGTTTGCACCATACGATCATCACTTCCCATTTCGAAAATAGGATTCTAATAAAAAACGCCTTTTCTTGGGTGGTAAAAGCTATTTTTGAATTCTTCTCAAGAAGTAACGCAATTAAAGCTGCCATAATTATTTTGTAGTGCTTCCATTTCACCGTTTTTTCTGACGAATCTCTCTTTACTGATCTTACAATTTTTGCTTGCCATAAATTTATAAATTCTCTTCTCGTGTTTATTCCGTTTAGTATTTCATCTAGCATTCACTATTTCTGTTTGTCTTGATCGCAAGTGTTGACCTAGTTTGGTTAGTATTGTATTAATGTTTTATCAGTTAGTTTTAATACTTTCTTCAACTTCTTATTCAGCTATAAATTTAGGCAACATTGAGAGGAAAAATTTGTTTTTGGCATATCAAGTTGGTGTCAATTTTGTGATTTTTCTTTTACAGACGTCACCAATAATTGTTTTCTATTATTCTATGGAATAGTTTACATTCAACAATTATAAAAATTTCTATCTGTTTATATCAACGGATTTAAAACTCAAGCATAGAAAATTATCATAAGAGCTTAACCAAATAAATTAGCGAAGGATTGTTTTAGGAATTTATGTGAGAAAACTGTTATACCCGAGCTCATTCCACAATTGCGTGCTTGTGTTTATAAACTGTATATTTTAAATGTATATACACTGTTAGTACTGCAACTTTAGCTAAAGCTTTTATTTCTACCAATAAATTCAACATTCGTATAATAACCTATCGAGGGAGATTCGTTTCAGTAGAAATGAAAAGGGAAGAAACCAATGGTTGAAATGGAGATGCTTTAACCTGAACCACTTATTTATTATTATTATTAAATAAAAGTTACAAACTCCATGCTTTCCAGTAACTAAGTCTGAGAGATGAAATAATGGAGTATGGTATAGTTTGAAACTAAATTAGTGGATGGAAAGCATAAAAGAATACGATAATGATAAATTATCCTTCACCAGCTTGTAAACAACAGTGGCCCCTTGTAATAATTAATGTATCGACTCGAACGTGTCAGCATCTTCCTCACATGCCGGGGGGTTCCGGAATGTAGATACTATAAGATTGGAAATTTTCTATTTTATCTGCAGCGTTATGACACTTGTGGGATGTGATGTCAAAGTTGGGGGTGTTTATGACTGCTTCTATCTGCATATTGCGGCATCCTTTGCGTTTTTTCACAGATATCTTATCGCACCCGGCTTCCTCAAATGTTATCTGGAAGATTAAAAACTGAAATTGAAATAAACAAGAAGAATGTCCTTAAATCCAAGTGGAGTAAATTTAAATTAAAATTTAAATATATCTATGTCGAACTCCACAAACTTTAATAACTGAAGGATTACTAATGGTACATTATATATAATATAATATATAATATATATATATATATAATATATAATATAATATATAATATATATATATAATATAATTATATATATATTATATATATAATTTTTTATATTCTTTAAGGGCTGATGATGGCAGAAGCATTCTGCCGAAACATGTACCATTAGTAATCCTTCAGTTATTAAAGTTTGTGGAGTTCGACATAGATATATTTAAATTTTAATTGAAATTGAAATGTCGCCACCTCCCGGTAATTTACGTTCTCTTAAACTACTAAAACATCGTTTCCTTTTTTCTTCACTTTACGCTTTCACTCTAAACCTCTGAAACGAGTAAGTCGATAAAAACTTAGTGTTTACTCTCGGAATATTTCTCCTTTTCGGCCTACCTTTGACAAGGTCACGTATCAAATTTAAATTTCCGCCGTGGAAATCCCCTCTCAAGTTATCGAATAAAAATATGACACTCCACTTTCCCTTAAACCCTACCTTCTGCACCAAATATTTTTCATAAGGTCGACGCCACGGCAGAGCAGTTCTGACATCAAATTCGCGACGGCGACGCGGCTTTATCAAATAATTAAAAAAATGTCCGAACAATAAGTAAAAGAATGCGCGTCCTGAGTCAAATTAAAAACTAATTTTCTTTGTGCGCACGTTGCTCGATATAATAAAAACGATAAGAGGAACAGCCTCATCTCGGCTCTAAAGCCACTTTTAAGTTTCCTTTTTACATCACGATAAAGACGTAAAAGCGCGACAGCTTGTCGCTAAATCCATCTATTTAAAAATGTCGGAGCTGAAGAAGTTTTTGATTTTATGGGAGCGTTTCCTGTGGAGGAGATAGTGTGATCATCTGGGTAATAAAAGGAGCTATTAGGATAACACTGTCTTAAATTGTCAATTTCGACAGTTGCTCTGTTTTCAGAATCCTTGCATATTGCTTGATTAAGGCAATATAATACAGGTTGATTTAAATCTCCAAAACACTTATTCTTATTAAATAGGAGTAATATTTATTCAATTGTCCTCTAAAGCCGTTTAAGGAAAATTAAGTAATAGTCATATCCATTTTGGCCACTTTTCGGTTTCCTTTTTATATCACGATGAAGACATAATAGCGCGACAGCTTGTCGCTGAAACCATCCATTTAAAAATGTCAGCTCCGGAAAGTTCTCAATTTTATGAACCATTTTATAGAAGTGTCTTGGAGGCGGTATACGGTCAAGGTGATCAATCACTTGGTTTATTGCGATAATTAGTTTGAGAGGCAATCTTACGAGCATTGCCGAGATTTTTTGTGTCAAACAGAGAGAGAATTTTGAGACTTGTTTTTTTGTGTTTACTTTGATGATTGATGAATAAGGAACTCCAATTAGGACTAGGATACTGAATGTGTTCAGGAAAAAAGAGATACGAAAGGTAGGAAGAGGACAAAGGATTTGGAGAGAGAAAGAAAAAATCTTGGGGAAGAAGACGAGTATAATATAATTTTATCAATATTAGAATAGCAGCAACATCTATGAGGCATTAGATCCAGCTTATGAACAAAGAAAGTAGAAACTGGTAGTTCAGCCAGTTCAGCTGGATTCCTGGAAGAAAATTAAAAAAAAGGAAACGACCAGGAAAGGCCGGAACAGGAAGACACGAAGAGGAAGAAGAGCAGAAATCTTCCCAATACCATGATAGTGAAATCATGTTCGTAACAATAATAGAGGACTATTAACAGATTATCAATCAAACCTTATGGAATCACTTCAGGTCGAGGTTCAGTAAATAAGCAAAATCGTCTATTATAATATATTCAAAAGAGATCCAAGGCACACGACAAATATCCAGCCAATCCATGTCGGCTTTCAATCGGCTCACTCACGTCCTTTTAAGCCCGAACTGCATCAATGGCGAATTTCCGCTGGAAAATTATACGCTGATCGGGTCCTTGCTGTTCGAAACGATGTTGTCGACAGACAATATTCAGCTGTCATCGCGGATGTGCGGAGAGAAAATCAAGTTTCGCGAAAAACGGTTAGTCCCGTGATACACACCACTGGAGATTTTTCATTATTAATGTCGAAAAAGCGGCATTTTGCTGCTGGCTGCGTGACAACTGTCTGGAGTACGTTGCGAATCGCGAGGGAGTCGCAGGAACAATTTAATTTTTAAGCAAGTTTTTGCATTTCGAGGGCTGTCATAGAGGAGGGAAAACACTTGTGGAAGGAGGTGACAGTTAAGGAAACAGTTGGGCTGGCTTGGAGCTGATTTTTCTATCCTCTTCTTTGATTCTCATAATTTCGCTCCGTTACGCGTCATCTTCAGAGATGTAAATTTTTTCCTAACATAATATTATATTATACATAGTGTTTTAAACGCGTAAGATTAATCTCTGTGAAAAAATAGATACAAAACGATGAATATGAAAAAATGCAGAAGAAACATTTACGTGGTTGCCTCATCACGGATATGTCAATGATTAGTGACGTCGTATATAGAATCCTTCGAAGTATTTTTCTTTGTTAGGATTCTATACTCAACCTTACATCTCGGAGGTCATATAAAGTAGCCTTCGGAAATTTAAATTTGTTAATTTAAATTAATTTATTAACACTTTAGTTAATACTCCTGTAACGGTTTCGGAGAATTGATAAGTGCCCGTGCAAACCTATTGAAGCTGGAGTGTTGAAAGTTGACCAACAATACACCCTCAATTTATTTCAGAAGCCTTTCTGATTCTGGTTACAGAGTGGCTATTTTGAATTGTCCCATTTGATAGAATTAACGGTATTCACCAAGGTTTTTAGGTGAGGAACGAGGCTACTTCCCTTCTATTTGATTATACCTGTTAGAGCGATTTGTTCCCTGTTCGGTGTTGGTCGAGTGTGGTCGCAACCCTGGTACTTCATCCGAGCGCTCCAACTCCCAAGCACGAACAGTTGTGTGTGATGAGTCCAGTTATTGTAACGCTTACACTCACGCCTTTTTATATTTCTACTGTTACTTTGTTACTTCAATATAGACTTACAACCACTGCTGTAGATCCATTGACCCTAAGAGGTTATGTGCCCAGAACGTGTCGTGTCGCGAAACCGTGAGTGAGTCCAAAAACAATTGAAAATTGACAAAGTGATAGATAAGTAGTGATAAAAAGTGCCAAGTGAAAATGAGTGGAACCAATGTTGCAAGAATCGAAAGCCTTAACAAGGAAAACTATAACACTTGGAAGATGCAGATGGAGGCCCTGTTGAAAAAGAACGACGCATTTGACTACGTTAACGGCGTGATTGCAGCGGCCAATGCGTGGGAGAAATCTGACAATAAGGCGAAATCCGACATCATACTAGCAATAAGCCCGTCACAACTGAAACAAATTAAAGGATCTACGACTTCCAGAGATGTATGGCTAAAATTAGAAAGCATATACCAGTCGAAGGGTCCTACTAGAAAGGCTACATTGCTGAAACAGCTGACTTTGCAGCGTATGGGCGAAAACGACGACGTTCGTGAACATATAAACAAATTCTTCGATGCGGTCGAAAAACTCGACGAAATGGAGGTAGAAATTAATCCCGATCTCCTGGCGATAATGTTATTGTAGCGCCTTCCAAGTAGTTTCGAAAACTTTAGGTGCGCAATAGAAAGCCGGGACCAGTTGCCTACACTGGAAGTGCTACGAATAAAGATCGTGGAAGAAAGCGATGCCAGAAGTGAGCCCAGACGAAATTCTGAGAAGGCGTTGTGGAGTAAAAACAATCAGTGGCGTCGGAAAACTGCTCAACAAACAGACAGCGCTGCGGCAGATAAAAGGCAGAAAGGTAATAAAATACCATTTAAATATCGATGTCATAAATGTCGTGAGATAGGACACAAGGCTGCTGAATGCAAAAACAAAGGACGTGATTTCGCAAGCAATGCCGAAAATGTCTGCATGAATGTGTCTGAATTGTCGTTATTTACGGACGTTCCCGGAAAAAAGTCCAAGTGGTGTTTGGATAGCGGTGCCACATTTCATCTTTGCAACAATTTAGAGGATTTTTGCGAAGTGAGTTCGGATTGCGGTAGGTTGAATCTCGCGAACAACGGTTCAACGGATATCACAGCTAGAGGAAAAGCTACTTTTGTTGCTGACGTCAACGGTGAGTTAAAAACATTTCTTTGAACAACGCGCTGTTAGTTCCGGACCTACGTACAAATCTGTTATCGGTAGGAAAAATGACCAACAACGGCTTTGAAGTAACCTTCAAGAAAGACAATGCTTTTGTAATCGGAGCCGATGGGAAAGTCAAGCTGATTGCAGATCGAATAGGTGGACTGTATTACGCGCGGCAAATAACAGACATTGGATCGGTTTTCGCGGTGAATTCGTCGAAAGAGACTATCGAAATTTGGCATAGACGTCTCGGACATTTGAACGTACGGGATATGAATGACGCTATTAACAAGGGGTTAGTGCGAGGACTAGAAAACCTAAAACCCTCGGTACTCGAAATGGACGCGATTGTGTGCGATGTTTGTCTTCAGGGGAGTTGATACATTCAGATGTATGTGGACCAATGCGTGCGAAATCCAAGAGTCAAGCGCGATACTACATTGAATTTATTGACGATTACTCTAGGTGGTGCGAAGTTCGTTTCTTGAAATCCAAAAGCGAGGTTTTAGAAGTCACAAAGGAGTATCTCGCGATGGTTAAAAATCGGCATAACCGAAAAGTTAAGTGTTTCCAATCAGACAACGGTACGGAATACACCAGTAGCGAATTCGATAGTATGTTAAAGAATTACGGTATTACACGACGTCTAACCGTTCCTTATCACCCTGAACAGAACAGGGTTGCAGAGAGGAAGAACAGAACTCTCATTGAGATGGCTCGTTGCTTATTGATCCAGTCGGGTCTACCCTCATGTTTTTGGGCAAAAGCGGTAAATACTGCGAACTACATTAGGAATCGGTGCCCATCGAAGAGCATTGGGGGAGTCACACCGTTCGAAAAGTGGACGGGGAAGAAACCTGATATAAGCAACTTCAGAGAATTTGGTTGTCGTGTGTTTTGCCTAAATACCAAACCTCAGAAGGAAAAATTCGAGTCTCGAGCTAAAGAGGGAAAATTTTTGGGATATTCGGAAGTCAGCAAGGGGTATAGAGTTCGGATACCGAGTGAACAAAAAGTAGAGGTCAACGGGATGTCCGATTTATCGAAAATACTCAGCGAAAAATTGACGACTTTGAGGAATTCTTTCCTGAATAAATAATTGTAAGCTTGGAAGTTGAAGAGACGACTTCACCTCGAGTCGTTGAGATCGAAACAAATCCAATCGTTGAACAAAACGATGAAGAAGAAGCTGCTGAAGAGGCACCAGAAGTGTGAGTAGAAGCTGCACAAGAACCCATAATACGAAGAGAAAGAGGTAGACCAAGATTTGTCAGGACAGGATCCAGGGGAAGACCTCGTAAGTTGAGTCGTTACACCATAGAAGCGAGAATGTCGGAAAATGTTGTGGAAGAAGCGTACATTACTGAAGTGCCCATGAGAGAGGCGATTCATTCTCCAGAAGCAGATGAGTGGTATGATGCTATGGCAAACGAAATAAAGTCCATAATTAAAAACGGAACTTGGGAAATAGTCGAACGACCGAGCGATTGTGAAATCATAGGTAGTCGTATTGTGTTAAGAAACAAATACACCGCAGATAGTACACTTGAAAGAAGAAAGGCTAGGCTCTTAGCTCAAGGTTTTAGCCAACGTCCTGGTGTCCATTTTAATGAAACTTTTGCGCCCGTTGCCAGACTTAGTACCATCAGACTTTTGATATCGTTAGGTACGAGATTCCATCAGGCAGTTTGACATAACATGTGCTTACCTCAGTGGTGAACTTGAGGAGGAAATATACATGGAACCTCCGAAATACTTGTCGCAACTCCTGGAAATGATTCAATGTGAGGAGAGGAACGAACTTGGAGCCAAGTTATCTGAAATGCTACGAGAACTTCAGAAAGGGAGCAGGGTCTGCTTGCTAAAGAAATCTCTTTATGGTTTGAGAAAAGCGGGAAGGAGTTGGTATGCTAAGTTGGACCACGAGTTGAAAGCTTTTGGTGCCGTGCCAACCCGTACAGATCCTTGTTTGTATCAAATTGGTAAGGAAGAAAAATCAACATTAATTGTTATCTATGTTGACGACATCATTGTTGCGTCCAAGAACAGCACGACCATTGATGACCTAGCAAAGTACCTCTCACAAAAATTTGAGACTAAAGATCTCGGTGAGCTGAAATACTGTTTGGGCATAGAGTTTAGTAAGACCAAGTATGCTATTGTTATGCGCCAAACCGGATATATCAATGAGTTTTTGAACAGATTTGGAATGGTGGAATCAAATCCCGTTCGTACACCTACTAATCCAGGTGTGAAGTTGTTAAAAGTTGAAGAACCTCCGGAGGAAACTCTTCCCTATCGGGAATTGGTGGGTGCACTGACTTATTTGTCAATTTCAACGAGGCCCGATATTAGCTTTGCTGTCAGCTTTTAGGACAGTTCAACAATTGCTACAACAAGGAACATTGGATGGTGGCTAAGCGAGTGCTTAGATACTTGAAAGAAACAGCCGACCTTGGACTAACTTTTGAAAGAACTCCGGAAACCTTGACTGGTCTCGTCGACGCCGACTGGGGGAATTGTCCAAACGATAGAAAATCCTATACGGGTTTTGTATTCTTCTTGGGTGGACCTATATCATGGGATTCCAGGAAACAGAAGACTGTCGCATTGTCTTCAACTGAGGCCGAATATATGGGACTGACCGAGGCAGTGAAGGAGGCATCGTATCTCCAGGCAATTCTAGGAGGACTAGGACTAAAACATTTGGCCGACACAGTTATTTTCGAAGACAACTTGGGTGCTTTGCGGCTGGCGAAAAATTCGACGTTCCATGCTAGAAGCAAACACATCGATATGAGGTATCACTTTATCCGTGATGCTGTGGAGGAGAAGATTGTGATTTTGAAGCACATTCGGGAACATGGCGGCCGACATCTTGACGTTGATGTACGGTAATGTTGTGTTTGCGAGAGCGTCAATCATGATCTAGTGCGAAATTGATTCACGTCGGCGTGCGTTTGCGAGGGGAAGTGTTAGAGCGATTTGTTCCCTGTTCGGTGTTGGTCGAGTGTCGTCGCAACCCTGGTACTTCATCCGAGCGCTCCAACTCCCAAGCCTATGCTGTGTCCCAAGCACGAACAGTTGTGTGTGATGAGTCGAGTTATTGTAACGCTTACAGTCACGGCTTTTTATATTTCTACTGTCACTTTGTTACTTCAATATAGACTTACAACCACTGCTGTAGATCCATTGACCCTAACAATACCATAACCTAGACTAAAACGAAATCGTTCTAGAACTTATACCTGAATACAGAGTGAGACGACACTTTGTGAAGGCTGCATCAATAATAATCTCACACAACACGATTAGTGATAACAAAATAAGACCACAAAAAGACTCTGGGCAGGCAGGCTATATCTAAAGCCTTGGTGAGTAGCGAAACAACCTAGCCGAGATGAAGTCCTCAGCGGCTCAGGCTGCATAGCCGGAGTACGGGTGGGGCAAACCCAATTACATCTGATTAGAATCATAATGTGGTTGGCTGCAACAGAAACCATCACAATATGGTACGCTGCTGTAAAACGCCCCGGGGGAACTGTTCCGCGACGAGTAAACCTCTAGGGTCAAATAATGAGGCTGAAGAAAGCAATCACGTAAGACCGTCAAGAGGCTATGGAGCTGGATGAACAGCTTTTATTATTATTAGAAACCATTCAGGAGACGATTCTGGACAATATTGTGGAAAGTAGAGGGATGGAGCTCCGTTTTTCACCAGTTCCACGAAGCCTCTTAGTGAAATCCTGAACTTTGCAAAGAAGGTGGGATTCCTAGGAACATAGATACGAGTGGGGTTGAACAAAAGATCACCAATGGTCGACGTTCTGAAATGCTGAAGCGCACTACGCCCTAGAGCACAATACAATACAAGGCTCTGTTACCCTTGTTCTTGGTTTTGCTCTTACAGATAATGCCAGCACTCTACTTGCACAAAGAGCATTCATTTATTAGTCATTTATTATATATGGTTTTATTCTTGGTCTTGGACAAGAAAGGCAAGAAATTTTAAAATTTGGCACATTGGCTCTTTTTTGGCGCTTACAATAAATCATTCTATATTATAATAAAAATTAAATGCTGTTTATTAGTAAGCTAATTAGTTTTTGAAGGGCCGGACCGATTTGGTTTTTTTTCTGTGGGATTTTTCTATGAACTAGAATTCACGATTTTTTTTTTGTTTTGTTCGTTATGGCCCTGGAAAAGTTTTCACTCATAATACAACAAGTGGTTTGAATCTTGCCGGTAATTTTTGTCAGTCGGATTACGAGTAGCTTTTGCAACGACAATCGTCATGAGTGCGAAGCGAAGAAAGAAGGTTTAATTTAGAAGAGCCTGCAAACATCATCCAGATAAATTTAATATTGAAAGACTATGGAGACAATTTGAAGAAATTGGACAGAAGCGATTATAAAGAAAGCGTTGTGAAGACTATTTGGAACACCGCCGTTAAGCTGTTAACCGAAAAGTATTTTAAAGAATTAGAATAGATCCGTTTGCTGTAATAGATTTTAAGGACGCGAGCGAGAGCTTCCAGAGACAGTAAAGGAAAAGAACTTCAAGCACAGCCAGGCAAAATTTCAAGAAAGAATTAGGCAACAGTAGAATGCCAACTGATCGTTTCGAATATAATTTCATATTTAGTAAAACGTGTCAGGGAGGAACTCACCGTCTTGCTGACAGCAAATGTTTGATACCCAATGTCGAGGATCCGACATCAATATCACGCAAATATGTTTGAGAAACTTAGGAATCAAAAAGCTTTTGATGTCAGTGTAATCATATATAATTTCCTTAGCGCGAGGAAAATTATCAAATAATTTCGAAATGTCAAACACGAGTGCTTGCTGAACCAGTTAAAAGTACGAGTGCACGTAGTGCACGAGTACTTTTTGTATGTTTCAGCAAGCACGAGTGTTTGACATTCCGTAATTATTTGATAATTTTTCGAGAACGAAGGAAATTCGGTTAGAAAATCGCACGACACTGAAAAATAGCCAATAGAAAAACAGAATTCGGTGTCGTTTCTATAACAATATAAAAATTTCCTGGAAATTTTTTGCACCTAGCTAAGTCAACATGAAATTAATAAGTGGAAATTTTTTCAGCCAATCAAAATCATTTATTTATTAAAAATCTCAAATTACAAAATTAATATTAACTTCAACAATAATTAATTAGTTACTGTTAAAATTGAACACACAATTGTTGTAAGTAATCATATCTGATAGTGATGAAGTTTCATTACAAGAACTGCTTCCAAATGGTTTTGCTTGCTGTCTCATTGAATTAATGATGGTTTGGTGATGCTCCATGTCCATTTGTAAGTATGAACGGATAGAATGTGCGCTGCTATGTCCAGTAATTTTGATAAGCTGCTGTCCTCTTACAGCATGATTAGTGTTTTTTTTTGTGTCGATACCAATTTTTTTTGCCGGTTCAGCCATCCTCTGAGATTGTTGGTTTTGCCAATTTGGGTTAGGAGTTAAAAGTAATCTGTCTGTGCTAATAAATTTTGTTCTTTTTTCTAACAATCTGAAAACAAGAAGGGGTTGTTTATAATGTATGGCAAATTGCAAGATTGTAGTTACCGAACTGGACAAATATCTGAATTATCTTTATTCGGCTCTACAGCTGCCGAATTCAATGTCGGTAAATGGATCAAATTTCATATTAAACTTCTTATAGTACATTTCTTGTAATTGTTTGGCACTGGATTTCCACATGATTTTTACCACTGACTTCTATTCATTTCCATTCCTGTTCCTAATGTTAAAAGCCCAGTCTTTCAATATAATTGCGAGCTCTTCTTTCGATACGCAATTTTCAATGTTATACCTTTTTTCTTTACAAAAACTTGTAAACTGGATCCACACACATGTTTTGCTGCGTTTTGTGTTCATTGGTACTGTATTTTCTACCGCTTCATCACTATTTAGCAAAGATGTAGAACCAAAGCAAAGATGTTGTCAGGGATAATTCTGTTATATAACTTGATTTTTTTTTGCCAGAAATTTATAATTTAAGAATTTAAGAAGTATAATGTCCGTGTCGTTGCGATTTTCTTACCGAATATGCCCTCGTGCATTGATTAATGTCCGGAAATTTTATTCTCATGCATTTCCAAAACGTAATTAGCCCTCGTGTTCCACTCGGGCTAATTAATACGTTTTGGAAATGCATTCGAAAAAATTTCCGGAAATAATCAATGCACTTGGGATATTATAAGTGAGAATTGCATGAGGATTTTTTTGTTCAAAATAAAAAGTTCCTTTTGTATGCCGTTACTAAGCCACTGACGTTATTTATTTTTCCTATGTCAAATTGAATTTTGCGACGATTTTTCAAGTAAAGATGAATAAGCGATTCAGTGATAAATCCTGATCAGATATTGGACAAAGTATTGCAAGAAGTGTTCCTCTTAATATCAGAAAATTCCATTCTTCAGTGTCTTCAGCTGTGAGAAACGTTTTTAACTGTCAATTCCTATTGGAAGAAATCAGGTTCATCGGCGTGATATAAAAACGTACCCTTAGGAATAATGAAATTAACAAGTGGACAAGGCTTGCTGCAGAAGACTAGGTACAGACGCAAAGAAAGTCAAAATAGCAAACCATAGTACCAGATCGAATGTAGTCTCACAGCTCGTTACAGTTGGAGTTAGTGAACATCCGCTCATAAAAAATACGGGTCATAACAGGATAACTTCACTAAAACCTTATCTTAAAGGGGACCAGGACCATCATAAAAAATTGTAGATTGTATGCAGGGTGGCACTGCCACACGGAGTGATATTTTGATAAGCGGAAACTGTTCTTCTTAGGATGCAAGATTGGAGAGTCCGGAGAACGATGATGCAGCTAAAAAAAATGCTTTGTACATTCGACCATACCAATTGTAGCAATGTTCATCTTAGTTAAAATGTATTAAATGTTTCAAAACTTGTAATTTAATGTTTTAGAATTTTAAAATGTCTGCTCTGACAGTTCTGATAATTTAAGCGAGATGCAAATTATGACCTATTAATTTGCTTTTCTAGTTAAAATTACGGTGCCAAAGCAACAAGAACATTAAAATTACCAGGTAATTCAGTACCACGTGATCAAAGTTCAGTGTTCTTATTGGAACAAAAACATCAAAATGCAATTCTCAGTATAATAGCAAGAGAAGTCAAAATATTGCCGACAATAATTTTTGCGATTCAGATACGAGTTTCTGTTGCGAGGAAAATAATGACGAGTGCTTGCACGAGCCATTATTTTCTCAAGCAACAGAAACGAGTCAATCTGAAGAGCAAAAGTTGAGGGCAATATTTAGATCTCGAGTCCTATTTAACTTGTAAATTGTACTGGCAAATAATTAAAAAAAATTGTCATATACAATATCAATACAAAAAATTGAAACGTCAAGATCTCATAAATCATGTCATGAGTTGGTTGTCATGGTGGTCGACAATTTCCCTAGGGAGATTTTCGCCACTCGGGAAATTGTCGCAAAATTCAAATTTGATTGGTCTATTTCAAAAAAACCTGACGTATAGATTAGTCCGACATTTCGACGATTGGTCGAAAAATTGCCGCTAAAATAATTATTGTCCTATTGTATTTTGAAATTTGAAAGATCTCATTGGTTGACATAAACACAAGTTTAATTGTCAAAAAAATAAAATCCGAGCCTACATCACTGCAATATGACTGATTGCTGAAGCCCGATTTTCCAAATGATGGATACAGAGTAGCCACAGTTAATTGGAAGTGTTCTTAACGATCTCAATTGCCTTCCGGATTTTTCTTGAAGTGATTAAGTAGCTTGGGCATTATGTCGTAATTGTCAGGATTTATGACTCAGTCACACTTTTATTGATCTACCTGTTTCACCAATAAAAAAAGTATACCGCAAGAGCAGGAAATTCGATACATTCCTTTGGAACAATTTTTCGGAAGACGGTCTTGCGGAGACGGAAGAATTTGACTCACCTCTGTCGGGGGCTTAAAGAAAGCTCTCAGGAAGAACGTTTGCAGTGCGGGGGGCTCAGATTGTATGAAGATAGCGATCCGTATGGGTTGGTTTTCCATAAACCGAATAAGCTTGGTGACCGTTTGGATGTTTGACGAGCTCGTCCGAGAAGAAAGCACAACCGTTACTTTCAATTTCCATAGTCGATTTGATCTTAGAATGTGTTCTGTTAAGACGATCTAGTCAGGGCTGTAGAATGGTTTTTCCAAAGTCAAATTATAAAAATATCATCAAGTTCAAACCAGACCTTGAGTTTTAGAAAAGAAGACTAGGGCTACTTGTTCAAAGGATTCCAGTGGGGAATTTATTGGTTTACCATATTATGTTTACTGATGTAATTAGTTTTTGAAAACGAGATTAGTGGACCTCAAACATTTGTCCGTTAACTTGGCTAAGAGTTGGGGTTTTTGGTCTGCCTAGCCAAACAACCTGAGTTCTGCTTTGACACGATGAAGAAGCTCTTCTTTCGCCACCTACGCATTGTCACTTACGCTTTAGCGAAACAGCACACAATTGTTTAGAGTTGCGTCACTCACCGAAAAAGCGACAAGAAAAGTAACAAAATTTTCTGAACAGATTTTGTATATTCCCAGGGTGAAACTATGAGAATTTACAGATGGAAATTTATTTATTACCTGAACACTACTATGTAAATTCATCCTTTTTGTTTAACGCATCCTCCAGCTTGGAAATTTTATTTGTGACTACTTTTTATATGACTACACAAATTGAAGACAAAATTCAAAAATGAAATCTTATATCTTCTGTTGACAACGGATATAAATAGTATATTTTATTACAAGGCCAGAAAATGTCATTTTCGCACTTGCAAAACAGTTTCGGGCCGTGTGATAAACGAAACTATTTCGGCCGACAAAAGATTTTCATTGTTCACTTTTGTAGGGGGCCTCATGCCTCATTGGGGCCTACGTGTCTCAAACAGTGTCGCATGGGCCCCCACAAGTCTAAGGGGGGGCTTCATAACGCATGGGGGCCCTCGTGTCTCAAACAGCCCCCTTGGGCCCCCCTGTTTCAAGGGCTCCACATGTCGAAAGGGCCCCCACCATGACTTAAAGGGCCACCTTGGGCCCCCCTGTTCAAGGGGGTTTTGTTATTGTCGTTGTCCTATACCAAGCCCCCCCCCTGTAATTTTTCCGACGTTTTAATGGTAGTTATTCTGCTATTCGCGGCGGTGACATATCCAACGAACATAAAAGCTTGCATTGAAAAATCCATAGTTTCCATTTTCTAGCCTAGGCTGGCAAATAGCGTTTTCAAGCCGATTTGGACGACTGGAAAATAACTAAATTGAGACGGAGGCCGAAAATAGTAATTTACGTTGTAAGTCCGGAAAACTCATTTTTACAGTAACGAGTCGAAATGTTTACAGACGAGGCGACGAAGGAGCCGAGTCTGGAATTTTGAGACAAGTTACTGTAAAAGTTTCCGGACGTATGTCGTAATGCGTTTTATTTCATGCTACAGATACTAAATCATTGTTTTCATTTTAATAGTAATTTACGTTATAAGTCCGGAAAACTCATTTTTACAGTAACGAGTCGAAATGTTTACAGACGAGGCGACGAAGGAGCCGAGTCTGGAATTTTGAGACAAGTTACTGTAAAGTTTCCGGACGTATGTCGTAATGCGTTTTATTTCATGCTACAGATACTAAATCATTGTTTTCATTTTAAAAAATTAAATTGGAATTCAGAATTTAAACATCCATGAAATGAGTATCTATGACAACAGTTTGATTTGTTGGTTGTATTTTTTTTTACAGGAATTGTACTGTAAAGTCCCATTTTCCGGACTCAAAACTCTGACGTAAAACTAACAAATAGGACACAGTATGAAATAAAAAATTAAATTGGAATTCAGAATATAAACATCCATGAATTGAGTATCTATGACAACAATTTTATTTGTTGGTTGTATTTTTTTACAGGACTTGTACTGTAAAGTCCCATTTTCCGGACTCAAAACTCTGACGTAAAACTAACAAATATGACACAGTATGAAATAAACAAATTTAACATACTGTCCAACTCTAATTGACCGTTTTTAATTTTAATTAAATCCGAACCTCAAACTGGAAACTCTCATAACTTTGCAGAATCGTACTTTACTCAATGTTACGGCCAAGAAATACGCAGCGTTCGTTAAAGCCCATTTACGCCTCGAGGTTGAACAATAAAGTGCGAGTGACCCGCGTTCATCCGCAGAAAACCGCAAAACTAAAAGAGATTGTTCCGGGTGTTTAACCCGGACCCGGGCCCGGTCGGCCCAAAAGCAACATCGTCCACGTTCTGAAATATACGACCCTCGCTCATGTGAATTTATTAGATAGATTTGAAGTGCGCTCGCCCATCTCCGTCAAGGATAAAAACAATAAAACTCGTTCTTTTTATTGTTTTTATTTTGTCGTGGGAGTATAAAAGGCTCCGCAGGAATATTTCTCTCATGCTATGCAAATGCAAAGGTCGACTCGGGAGCAGTGGCGGATCTTCTGGAATGATGCGCAGTTCCTGAATAGCCAAAAAGCTTGTGATAACTTTTAGTTTGTTTAGGGGTTTGCATGTTTAAGTTAATTATAACTGGGTTTATGGCTAACTCAATATACTTGCTTGTGTTGTAGCTGTTATGTTAATCAAGCAAAACGTTTTTATCAGATTATTATCTAGTACCAACAGCTCATCAGAGATTTGTTAGTTTATTACAAGAAATATTATTATTAAACCTGCCGTCTTCTATATGTGAATACGTACTCTCTTGAAAAAGAATTTAATTGAAATATTTATTCGACGATCTTCTATCAAAGAACTGGAAAATTACTTAAGTATACGAAGCCAACAATAATTGAAAAATTCCCTCTATAGTAGCAAAGGATTCCTCCAAATGATCTTGAATGTGGTCCCCTTGTGGGCACAATAGAAATGTTAACCAGCCAAGTGTGTAAAAATCGAGGATCATTCGCCCGTCTAAAAGTCTAAACACTAAGGCATAAATGTCCAGTTACCTCGGTGGAACTCAAAGAGAGTTTATTACAGTGCTTCTGCCCGAGCCGCCACTGCTCGCAAGAGCTGCGTACGTATGGGATGTAAATCTCACCAGCGAGTTTTAAAACCAGTGTCGTATTTCCCAACCGGAGGCAATATCGTCCTGTTAAAATATCGGCGCGATTTTTCCCTCCTGCTGGGGATACAATCAGGTCGTGACATATTTCAAACAGTGGACCGCGCAGCCACCATAAACCATGGTACTATGTATGCAAATCGGGAAAGCCGACTTTTTCGACGAAACCTCTTCTATACCTATCATAAATCGCATAGTTTCACCGCGAATGTCGCCGGCGTATGTCAGAAGGACCTTTTTGTCGTCATTAACATAACAGCAGGACTCGTGCTCGTGAAATGACCGTAAATTCCTTACAACACTCAGAAATCGTAATTGCTCTGCGAACCCTCTTCTGGGAAGGTTGCAGTGCTCAAACATTCAGGATATGTCGTTAGATATTGGAAAATTAACAGAGTTGTCATAGTTATTTCCAACTCTGTCCCAGAGAAATTGCCGGCGGTGCGGGATGTCGAAAGCTTTTGGAGGGAAATATATGAGGAGATCAATAGAAGTCAAGACACTTTTCAGGGACGAGAGCTAACACATGAAAAAAGACTATTGCAATGGAAGTGACTGAATCTAAGCGTTTACAAATAATAATAATTGGTCATCTGAACGCACTATCTCTTTTAATTTTAGTCCTCAGTATGTTGTAAAACTATCACAATCATATAGTTCAACCAGTTGAGTGAAATTTTAATATTCCTCATAATTGCGTGTGGATTAAGATAAGAACATTTAAGACCCACAGCTACATAGAACTTATTGAAGTTAACAAGCTCTTAAAAACGAGACATAATTATAGTTAACTTTTATGCTTCCCGTGTCAGCATTGCTCTAAAAGCATAACAACCTACCTGTTGATCCAAAATAATTTTTATCAGGTAATAACAGCAATTTGGAAGATGTTACTGCTACTGACTGCACGAAAACTGTTTTAGATTATATTGTTAAATATAAACTTTTTACACTCAACGTAACAACTTTTTCTAGTTTATTTGAGGGATACAATTTTTTGTCAAAAAGGAGGCCTTTGGGAGAAATGGTGGATGCGCCGGGCTAGCGGCTTCCCAAGAAATTCGGGAGAGCTTCAACGTCGGAATAACCGCTCGATCGCTCATTTTCTGTTAATTAAATCTAGCAGTGTCATTACAGAGTATGCAATTTTTAATGTTTTTATAAAGTTTTACGATTGTAAAAGTTCCAAGGTTCTAACTGCTCGTCTATTGATTTTTGATTTTACGGTAACTGGAAAATATCAAAACATTATATCCTATTCACGATCTTCAATTTCATAAAGGTATTTAAATTCACCCTCTACTGTCAAAGTTACTTGAAACATTACTTTCAAATATTTATCTCAAAACGAAAGTCGGTATAATTATCACTAGGCTTTCGTATGTCTTCTTGAATGATTTTGTTGCTACTTAGAAAGTCAAAATATAAATATACTCTAATATATTAATTTAATTTAGTAGTTGTAAAGCACAAAAAAGCTCTCTTATTTCAACATTTACTTTACGGAACTGGAAGTTGGTGTTTCAAGTTAATGAAAAGGGAGAAATTTCCATCTTGATAACCAGCCATTCTTAACTTTCTATTTTATTTTATGAAAATAGAATTATTTATCTAAACTCTATAGTTGCGTGTTCTGACTTTATGATTATGGCTATTCGAAAAATGTAAATGTTTTTTTCTGGAATTAATTTTTAAGCTACAAAATAAAACAGTAATAGTATTGCTCATTCTACCTACTTATTTTTCTATATTAGGTACAAGTTGTTTGGTATACTATAACTTTTTATATCGTCTTCACATTATTAGGAGATTGTCCTTACAATTAGGATTTTTTTTGTTTCTGTTTACAAGAAGTAAGTTACTGTTGAAACAAAGAAATACATTTCACACTTTCTTGAACCACTAATTTTCTGCAAAATTTCCCTTGTACCACATGCGTTGAAGAAGCATTTCGAACTATTTCTGCTACAACTTTAATGACTGTTGGATTTGTAGAAGCCTCTGAAGACTGGTCGGTCATCCACGTGTTGATAGTCTTGGCGAGTATAGCGAGACAAGTTTCCCAAACCTGTTTGAAAACTTTAAGTGGTCTGTCATGCAGAGAAGACATTTAATTGAAGTGCTTTTGGATTTTTGTTAATTTTTATACCAGAAAATTCTAGATGTCGATTTACTGCATTTTGAAGAGCAGTTAATAATTAATCTGTTTTTTTTTGCGTTCATCCTGATTGATAAATAAACAGATCATTTTTTTCTGCAGACTTTAAAAGATACTTTTTCAGGTTGTTTTCTACTATATTTTATATTTTCTCTTCGGTATTATAATCTTAAAAGCATTATCCAAATTTACAACCCTACTTTATTCCCATACCTATACTACGCGCAATTTAAGACTTTAAAATCACATTAGAGCCCGTACGAATTATTTCTTTCACTGCACTTCATTTACTGTAAACTTCTGACAGTTCCTTCCATATCTCCAACTTTGCCATAAAATTTAGAAGTTTTAAAATTAACCAATAATTCAGCACCATCCTTTCATTCCACTCAAACTTTTCAAATCTTTCAACGAAACACTCGTCCGTTTTGCGCTGCAGTTTTGATTGGACGGTCGCGTCTGGCCGTCGACGCAACCTGCTTATTAAAAAATTACACCTTTTTGTTCGTTTTTACCGCATCCATTAATTTCAAGCAATTTGAGCGCGAGCATTCGGTAATTAAACACTTTCATCTCGACGGACAAAAGAGACGAGTGTTGGAGGCGTACTATGGATTTTGCAGTTGGTGGGTTTTGCCACCGAAAAAACGTATAATTTATTTATGGGAGGTGTGCGTTAATATATTACCACACGCTGTGCGTCTGGATCGGTTTTAGCTTACTCGAGGGGATTCTCATTTGCTAATGTTCTGATACTAGTGTGTCATGGCTTAGAAATCTCTTGACTCTAAATATTATATCGGACCTCCATAAATGATTCATGTTGCCTCTGGAAAACGAAATATGCATGTATTTAAATGGAGAATTTTGACGTGCTGTGCCCACTGGATGTGTGAATCATTTATGAAGACCCTGTAGTTAATATTCATTTCTACTTGTATATGAGTGATACTACAAAAATTAAATTAGTGCATAACTTCCATATACAGAAAATTTTATTTCAATTTTAAACACTCCTACATTTATTACAAATATCTACAATTAATGGAAACATGTTAATTTTCTCACTTGAATTTCAATCATTTCTGCATTTAGCAAGTTTAGCAATTAAGCACTTCAATGACGTTAGTTAGAGTTGGAAAACACGATTTCCGAGAGTCTCCTTCCAATTTCTGTTGCAATAAAAGGAATCGTCTTATATCAGCGGCATATGAGCTGTTTTAGTGGTTATGGTACTTTAGGAAGTATTAAATGGATTGTGTGGCTTATCTACAACCTTGCCATTTATTTCACAGATAAAATTCCATTAGAAGTTTTATATAAATTCATATAATGAAATCTGAAAATGATACTGATAATTGAAAAACTCTATTCACTTAATCACCTGTTGGTGTTGATTTTCTAAGTCTCACACCGAAATTTCCACAGGGTTTTAACAATATTTGACACATCAACGATGTCACTTTGTTTCTTTGGCAGACGCCGTTTTGTCCCAATCACATTAAAGGAATGAAAGCCTGACTTACACGATGTAATTTCTCTACATTATATATCTATTTGATCACATGCAGTTTTTATACAAGCATATAACTGGAGCCTCACTTACTTCCAAATAGCAAATAATTATTGGGATACTCAGTTCTTTTTCAAACAATTTTTTACAACCTTCACATCGTTACAATCTATCACGTCCATATTTTGTGTTCGCTCCGTCGTCTGATGCGTTTTCTGTATATTTCACGCAAGGCGATCTTTCTTGTGAAAAACCCTATCATTTATTCTCGCTTTTTTGGAACGTGTGCGTTAACACATTATAGCCCGCAATTCGCTCGGATCGTTTAGGGCTTTCTTATTCGAGACGATTCCATTTCGAGACTTTTATAAACATATTCGCATTTTGATGCAGTGAAATTACAACGGTCAATTTTCCCTAGATTTAAGAAAATTGCTTTAATTTTCTTTATCTTGCCGTTTCATCGATTACAGCTGCGGCGCACATCTCCGGAGATAAACAAAGGGAATGCACTAGTGAGGACAAAGATTTCGTTAGCTGGATTGCAGCAGGAAATCGAATCGGTTATCTCGGAGCTTGGTTTTGAACGATTGTCCTAATATAGTTTTTTTGTTGCAGTTTCGAGCGAGACGCGTCATCCTGTGATAGTCTACATCCACGGCGAGTCCTTCGAGTGGAATTCGGGGAATCCTTATGATGGGAGCGTGCTGGCAGCGTACGCCGATCTGGTCGTGGTCACACTAAACTATAGGTTAGGAATATTAGGTGAGTCATAAAACAAATCCCTACGGCTATAGAGGTCCAATTAGAGGTCGGCTTGAGTGAGTTGGCACACGTGGAAATATTCAAATTGCTGTGCTATGTACAATATTAGGGAAATTTACGATGCTGGTGGCTATGCCACCGTGCATATTATACATGTGATCTGTGCACTGATATGAAGATGGTCCAGCGTGATGGAAGCGGACGTTAACCAAACAGGAAATGAAGTGATTTTACGTTAAATGAGGTCATAAAATGTCTCATTCTGCAATTGTCACACGTCACTCCAAACGAGTGTAAAAGCACGCTTTTAACGTGTCAGATCGGTTTAAAAGGGGTGCTGAGTTGTAAAACTCACGATAAATTACTCAAAAGGTATCATCTTTTAGAGTTATCGTGCTTTGAACGTTGATAATATCCTCAGCAACGCTGTACGAGCATTTGAAGTTCTACTTGATTCTTGACAGTGTTATTTGCATTCAGTTTTAGTGTTAAAACACACATTTGGAGTTAATGGTTTATAGTGACGGTGCAGGTATTCTTGAATCGCAAAATATGGGCGAATTGCTTAATTGCAACGAAAGTTTTTCAGAATGACGTTAAAGTTTGAGAACACAACTGAAAAAAAAAACTTTATGCGGAAAATTTTTACTTCCTTACTTATCTGCGCTGTCGTTGGGATGTGTGGTGTGACGCTTGTTTACGGCGGCGGTTGCCTTGAGCGCCAGTTTGTTTACGTGGTATGCTCCACGGAACCACGGGTAGCTAAAAGTTGGAGTACGGAATTCCAGGGGTCAACTGTCTAGTTTGGCGGGAAGGAAAAATAAAGTCGATTCGGTGTTCTCGCTATTTACAACATATTTACAAAGCTTAGCGGTTCGGTCGGTGGTAACTGGGTGTCGGAACTTGAGATTCACCCTGTATGCCCCTGTCGAATTACACCCTGTATACGGCGGTTCAGAATCTGCACGTTTCGGTCTGTAAGCGGTCTGTAAAAAAAAGTTACGGTGCACCCTGTAGATGTTGATGCACCCGCATCCTGTACACGGTGGTTTGGTTAGTTTCGGAACCGAAGCGATCGGTGACAAAAGTTACTATGCACCCTGTAGACGTCAATACACCCACCCCCTGTATACGGTGGTTTGGTTAGTTTTGGAACCCGAGCGGTCGGTGACAAAAGTTATGATGCACCCTGCAGACGTCGATGCACTCGCCCCTTGAATAGGGCGGTTTGGTTAGTTTCGAAACCCGGGCGGTTGATGACAAAAGTTACGGAACAGCCTGTAGTTTACTGTTATTGGCGTTACCCGGGATTCGTCTTGCTGACACGCGGGGCGGGACGGTGAGGTCGGGATTGATACGGGCTAGCCAGCAGAAAGACAAGTCAGTCTGGTTGAACCGGAAGCTTAGACAGCGTGGAACCGTGACATCCCCCCGCGTGGACCCAACCTTCTCGGAGACCAGTAAAAAACCGGGAAACTTGATTACGGAGACCCTCACCTTATTCAGCTTTTTCTTCCTGGGCGGCTTCCTTCTGGGTTGGTCTTCACTGGAGCGGGCACGAGACCTCACTCTCGTTTTAAGGGAGCGCAGCCTACCGAGACCTACCGGAGGGGTGATAATGACGTAAGCTGGTGCACACGGCTTGTCGCAATTCGGAGGAGTGAGGGTTTAATCATTGCGTAATTTTCCCTTAGGAGGGAAATCGGCTCCGGGCATCGTATCGAATCCGGAGTGGCGGCGTTCGGAACGCGCTTCTTCGCTGGTCATGATGATGTAAAAACCATTCTGGTACGATTCCCGGTAGTATTTATTTTCGGCGGTTTTCTGTTCCATAAAGGGGCGTGGTCGGGCGTGACAAGGTCTGCGACTGGGGATAGTCGTCGCGACTCAGGGTAGTCTCGTTTCGAGCGCGCTAATTTTCCGGTGGCGGTAATGAAAAAATTATCTCCCTGTGATACTGCAAACTATTTTTCCCGGCGAGTTATATGTTTAAATTTCATGTGCACGGTTTTGCTTAAATAGCAAATCGACGGACCGTTCTGCGGTGAAAATGTCGCTACGCTGACGGTATCTAACTCGGTAGTTAAATTTGGATTTTTCGGTAACTTCGTTACAGTGGTGTTGATTTGAGTTTGGTATCGTTGTAGATACTATGTACACTCGCGGACAAAAAATCTTGGAAGTCAATGTCATTCCACTGTTGCAAAATGTAAAATACTCTTAAATTCTCTAACTTCATGTTTTTAGTTTTGTCATTTTGAACGGTTGTAATATAAACCTTGCTTGGCAAATCTTGACAATAAAGCATAGGCTACTTCAAGATTTTCAAAACGTCGTCAAAGATTTGTTGTACTGTATTTTATCCACCTGTCGTTTGAATTCAGCACCATATCCAAGTATTTTACACATTTATTTGAGCTGCCTTATCAATTCAATCTTCAATATTCTATGTTCTTTATGTAGATGACTTGGCCAAAATAGAGATCTTTATTTTAGTGTTCTAAACATATCCTGAGAAGTCATGTTGATTTGAACCGTGGGTTTTTCTTTTTTAGAGGGTGAAAGAGGGTAAATTATAGTTTTAGTAGGAGTAGGAGTACAAAGTGCGGGTGATGTCGCCTGATCTTCACTGGCGATGGTAGTGATCGCAAAGCACTACTACGTGGAGTATTGATACAACTTCGAATGTATCTTCGTTACATCCTCCCCCTCAGGACCCATTGATAGTCCTGAGCTATTTTCCTGTATTGTTCTTACGTGGTCGGGTTTGCTCTCGATGGGAAACAGCTGGAGTCGGCGCTGTTTGTTGAGGACTTGTTTACGAGATCAGTTGGGACGTGTGATATGTCCCAAGAGCTTGGTGGGCTTGTCCTTCATTACTGATGGCTCCCTTAGGCTGTAGGATGGATGACGAGGAACTAGTTTGGCAGTATGTCCCTTTGGTCCGCGCTAAGAGAATGAAGGGCCACATACGGCTCGTCTTCCGGGAAGTATTGTGTGGAGGGCCGCGTTCTGGCGTCGCCATACTCCTTGTGGTGGTTCTCTTCCTTCTCATTAGTTTCCCGAGCGGCTTTCCAGGTCTCGTGGAGTTACAGGAGGTTAGGACTTGCCTCGGCCACGTTGGTAACGTCGTCAAGGGAACGTATCTCGCTGTCGAGCATCAGGAGGGCCGGCGTCTCAGGGTAGTATAATGGGGTAGATCTACCACAAGTATCTCCATTCTCTGTTTCAAAACAGGCGTCTGGAGTAGGCGTGTCGGTTTTTGGTTATGTGCCTTGTAGCGTTCCCATTCGTGGCATCTCTTCCGCGATGGTACGGTTGATTCCGTACAGGCACTTTTAGGGTCGCTCGTGGCTATGGACGACTAATTATTGAGTACATACACGCGAGTCATCCACCTCCGATTCCAACCGTATTAATGCGTCCATGATCTTCTTTAGATCCTCGTACTGTAGTTGTTCGATTCGAAGCTTCTCTTCTTCTGGGTTGTTCGACTTCCTTTGTTAGTCGACACACAGCCTGGTGGCACAGTCGTATTTCAGAACTAGGACCACGGGAGATGCCCAAGCGCTTGCACATTCCTCAATGATGTCCTAACATAATTTTGCAGTGTCTGGGTTTTTGAAGTATGATTTGATATGGAGATGACGTGTTGAGTGCCTAGTTGCCGGTGTCCGCAGTTTTCGAGTTATACAAGTCTTTATTTGGTACAAATAGGGACACGCAACATTGGACATCATTTTTTGACATTCATTCAAAAAATCATTGTAATCGATACTTTATTGTCAACTGATGCTGATAACGAAATGATGTCCAATGTGGAGTGTCCCCAAGAATATGTTGTGACACTGGACACAACACAGATGTCAGGGGGTAGGGGAGAAGCGAGGACACTAGACACTGGACGGAAACCACCACAGATGTCCGGGGAAGGACGGGGATGGACGGGTCAGGGACAGGTCTCTTTCTTCGGCTTGCGACTCTTCGTCCTCCAATTCTTGCTTGTTGCCAAGCTGGTAGAAGGTCGGGATCTAACTCTTCCAATGTTCGGTATAGTCTTTTATAGCGTGCTAGTGAGGGGCCATTAACGTCAGCACCATGCGCGCATCGAGACTAGTGAGTTGGGAACCCAAGGTCCTGGCGGTCGTAGACGCTGTGTTTCCAATCTCATGGGGCCTTGGAATAGCGCTAATTCACTGATCACTGGAATAAAAAAATAGTCCCGGTGTCTAGAACTAATTTATTTCGCCATCTCAACGTTACGATGCCAAGCGCGTGACCCGAGACGGAAAGGGCCGCGGCTTGTGGTGGTCGTAGCGACTCCGGACTAGTCTCATTCGAAGCGCTCTTATTTTGCGATAGCGGAAGTGAAAACATTATTCCACTGTGACACTGGAAAAGTTAAATGTTAGTTTGTGCGAGCTGGGGCACGGCCTTGATTAAATAGTGAGCTGGCGGGCAGGGCGCACCGCCGTGAGAATGTCGCTTCGCTGACGGTATTTAAAACTCCGAAAATTTCGGTAACTTTGTTACAGTGTCTACAGATATTACGTAATAACATTATATAATCGTTGATCACTTTGCTTACCTGTCTAAACGCTAATAGATGGCGTTGGTAGAACACATATCGATGCACATACCCATGAATTACGTCGATTTACCTTGTCTCCAATTTCAGGTTTTCTCAACGCAAACCCCGCACCCCACCTGAAAGCCCGTGTGGCCAACTACGGCCTGATGGACCAGATCGCGGCCTTGCATTGGATTCAGCAGAACATTGCTCTCTTCGGCGGCGACCCAGACAACGTAACATTGGCAGGTCACGGTTCGGGCGCCGCTTGTATCAACTTCCTCATGATTTCCCCTACCGTAATGCCCGGACTTTTCCATCGAGCCCTCCTCCTCTCAGGCTCGGCTTTATCTTCATGGGCACTCGTCGAAGACCCGGTAAACTACGCCGTCAAGCTCGCCCGTGAAGTCAACTGCACCATCCCCGAAGATGTCGGCAAGGACCACGAGGCGATCGTCGATTGCCTCCGCGACACTGCACTCGCTGATCTCCTGCAAGCCGACGTCACGCCTCCCGCGTATCTTAGTGCTTTCGGTCCTAGTGTCGACGGTGTTGTCATCAAAGCGGACTTCGCTAAAGAGCTCGTCACGTACTTTAAACCCTCCGATTTGCAGAGCTTCGTAGGTCCGGTAAACGCAAACATGAAGCGCAGCGAGGCAACCTTGACGCCTCGGGGCAGCAATCCTTACGATTTGCTCTTCGGGGTGGTCACGAGCGAGGCGTTATGGAGGTTCTCGGCAACGGACATCCAGGCGGGTTTCGAAGGTGAGAGAAGAGACAAAATAATAAGGACTTATGTGCGGAACGCGTACACGTATCATTTGAGTGAGATTTTCTTCACCGTAGTGAATGAGTATACGGATTGGGAGAGGACGGTACAACATCCCATTAACACAAGAGACGCGGCAGTGGCGGCGTTGAGTGATGCGCAATTTGTGGCGCCGTTAGTTCAGACGGGAGATTTGCTAAGTGCCAAGGCTCCGCAGACGGGGCAGGAACCCTCGGGGTCCAAAACGTTCTTCTATGTGTTTGATTACCAGACCAAGGACGGCGATTATCCCCAGGTAAGATGTCTAGATAGCAATGTGTTTTTATTGTGATGAAAAAACTTGCGTTATAGAAGCGTAGATCGACCAGAAAATTGGAATTTTCATTGGGGATCTCCACAAACATCGTTAAGCAATACTTTCTTATATTGTATATTTGTATTTTGACAGGGGAGAAATTTTTAGATCACATAAAACCGAAAGATCGAAAAGAGCCTTCTGTGATATCCAGTGAGTGTTGAGTTTTGAAATTAATGATACTTAATTTAAATTGCGAAATATTTCTGTACTGACCAAGGAAAAGAAACGTATCAGATTTGTGTCTGACTTTCAGAAAAAAATGATCTACTGACTCCCTGACTAATTTAGTTTTTGTATTCAATTCGTGAAACACATAATACACACAATGAAACACATAACTACATACATAAATATTATAGCATTATTTATTTAATTCGATAACTGTCAATCTAACCTCAAAATTTGATGTAAATTTTAAAGATGTTTGTAAAGATGTTTTTTCTCATTTTGCGTGAACGAATACAAAAAACGCTGTTCAATAATCATCGTGCGCTATCATTTGTCAGGGGCTCGGGCTCATTTACAACCCTCGGCTGCGCCTCGTGCTGCAAAAAATTTTCCTCTCCCGAAGTGTCACGCCAGCACACTCGTATCGAAATATACTATTTCCACCAACTCAATCGTTAACACATGACAAATATTCAGTCAGTAATATGTCAGTAATAAATTTTTACGAGTGCACGAGGGTTATAAGAAGGACTATTTCCAGAAGAAAAATTCACAATAAAATAAGGAAAGACGGAATATTATATTTCACAAGTGCTGAAAAACGGATATTTCAAACGAGTTTTGTCAGGCGTGTTTGAAATATTCTTCTGCACTTGTTCAGCACTGTGCTTTTCCTTGGACCACCACTCAAAAGAAGAAAAAAAGTACATGTAAGGTAACTGTATTTTTCAATCATAACACATGTTAATCTTTAAAAAATCACCTTTGTTGAATTATTTGATTAAAAATACTCAATAATTACAATGTTAAAGTGCTCGCTACAATTAATTTTAATTTTTCTACTCCGCAAGTGAGTCGGTAAAATACGCAGCTAATCCCACAATATTTTTCAATAATAACTATAACTGTTGTTAATACTAATTATAACTTAAATCAATATACGCATTTTTATAATGAATTGCGGATTGTTTTTAAAATGTGAAAAAATATTTAGTCTATCCACATCTGCAAATACCCGGGTATTTTCATGGTGTACGGAATACTCGGTGATATATATTCCGCTGCTAGGTGATTTCTCTCAAATGCGTTAATATGAGTGGTTGAAATTTTCTCAGGGAAATAATCAAATTTAGGTATTCTCTTTTCAAAGACAATTTTTTTAACAAAATTAGTTTTTACTAATCCTTGGTGACTTGTTCACTTATAATGTTTATTTTAACTTCCAAAAGAATAAATATTTCTAAAAGACTTGTTCCTTTTTGGTCCTCATGTGCCTGATCGCTCGAGCAGTTACTACATAATAGGAAGTGTGGAATTGTACAGAATCTGTAAATTATAAACGAGAAATGAATTTTAAACGAATCCCGTCTCCCCTTTTTCTTTATCCAGGAAGACAAAAATAAATAATTGAAATCCTCGGGGTATTTTTTAGCAGCGAGACTTCCATTTTTAGGTACGTGGTGTGCATCAAGCTTTACTCTTAGAACGTCGACAAAGCCGATTACTTTCACGAGCTCGTCGATCCGTGTTTGTCTTTTCGGAGGAAGAAATTAAAATGCTGTATACTCGCGCAAACCTCAATTCATCAGCTTTATTTAACTTTGCTGCATTGTTGGGTGCGAGTACTTGCATAATATTGAAACACAAGATTTTCTAAGGAATCTGGACATATTAACCTGGTTTTGTTGTGACTTGAAAGGAAGTGTTACAGATATCCAGATGCTTCCTGAACACGGGAGTTTTCTTTGTTTGAACAAATTACGATTTTCCGTACGTTTCCTTTTCCCGGTATTTCCTATTAATTAAAACTCTTCTTTTATTTGCCTTAAGCAACCAACCGAAACTTAAATTAGTTTTCCGATCACCTCCAGAAATTTCCACCAGTCCATTGTTTCTGTTGTGAAATTCGTAGAATATTATATTATGTCTGTTGAAATATCAGAATGTAATTTTCCATTATCCAGAGTGAAGTGTTCCAATTTAATTAGGTTCTCTGTTTTATTGTTAATATTTTTTTAACTGTTAAATAAAATCAGGAATAAATAATAGACGTCACCTGGTAATGATAGTTGGTGAAGTGGTAAAATGTTCCATCTACTGCTTTATGCAATAAATCCAATAAATCAGTTTTCAGTCTACTTGTTTTCGTATCCCTTCTCAAAAACGTAAATGTTGTAAGCACGCTTAAATTTTTTAGTACCGAATTTTGCACCATATATGTATTGTAATACACGTCCAGTATATTGTCATCCTTTACAGCTTTAGCAGCCATTTTAACTGTCCGATATACTCTATTGTTGTAAGAGCTTACAAAGCCTTATATGCGTCTACATAGCGAAATGTGTTTCTGTATGTAAAGTATTTAAACATTTTCATCTTCAATGTTCTGTTAAAACGCTCAATTACAGCTGCTTTTACGTCTTTATTCTTTGCAGTGTAATAATTTATACCACATCGTCGAAATGATGTTTACACTTCTGAGCCCACAAATTCTCTTCTTATGTCTCTGGTAAATAGGACTCCTTTCATACATTTGGTGTCTTAAGAACAATATTCGCACCAAGAAATTACCCTTGGTCAAATTTATTCTTTATGCACTTTCTGTTTAATTTTATCAGACTTTTGTTATCTACACCTTAATCTATCTTACAGAATCGCCGAGTTTTCTCTGGGGAGTGAGTCCTGGGCACCCTGCATGTATTGCAAATATATACAATTCTGACTAATTAATTATATCTTTGGGCTTTGGGAAGCGTTTGTGAGGAATAGTTTTCGAACGGTTTTCAGAACAAAAGTTAATTAATGTTCATCTATCGTTTCACTAAATCAGCACATGAACCCTACAATTATTACTCAAAGCCAGCCTTTCGTTCCAATTAATTCAAATAATCCTTAATGTGATCTTCTATAGCTTCATCAGTTAACTATCATGTGTGATAGAATTTATTTATATGCTACATCACAGACAGTTCAGTCCAAAATTACAGTATTATCTACACCACAACTCGATAATCATTAGAAGCTAGAATCCCAATGTCTATTAGGCATCATGAATCGATGAAACATAAACCGGCAATGCTGAAAGGATGTTTGCGAACTGAAAGCTCTCTTGTCCAAAGTTTGAGGTAAAGGATCGTTCTCTGCAATTAGAGTTTCGCTAATTACGTCTACGCAGTACGAGTTTTTCAAGTTAAAATTTTGTTTAGCAATTTGCGAGGCTAATAAATAGTGGACAAAACTCAATTAAACTAATCAAGTCCCACATAATTGGACGCGGTTTGAATTTTGTAATTTTATTCGGGATCGCTGGAAATCCGCAGAGATTGATTAACAATTTCCAACTAATAATGTCATTAAAGCTTCCAGCAGTTTGAACGATGAGTAAAGCACTGAGTAAAAAGTGCAAAAAAACTAGATCGTAGCGTCGCTGTCGTTGGAATAGATTGAATTTGCACTTAATATAATCAATAACTGGAGAGAAATAAAATCTTTAGTTACTTTAAAAGTCACTTAGTACCTATTTTAGTACGAAAACTGGGCACTGCATGAAAATATAGCTAGCCATCATATTAGAACATAAAGGAGGCCCTTCAGTGTGCCCAGATTGTAATATTTGCAACACTAAGTAGTGAATTGATTTCACTGAATTTCCTTTATTCTTTTGATTTACTGTCAAGTATTTCTATTTTGCCTTCTCCTTCGTTACCCCTTACGCCTATAATTTTCAATTTTGTTATTAAGTATCCGGCGCGCGTTGCTACTCACCAAAAATAAAGTGAAACACACCTCATCCGATTTGACCGGTGCAACGAACAGTTAAACCGCGATGAGTAATGATGCCCTATTTCGCTTTTCCTTTCTTCTTTTTGTTTCTGCTGCTTGACATCTCCATACATAGTCTCTCGTCATTCTCTCTTATATTTTTTTTACATTCCTTTTTATCTACCCAGGTTCGTACCATTGCAATAGTGTCGAATCCACTTACATGTTTTTCCTCGCTTCACTTTTTTGTTGTTGTTATTGTCGTTATCGTTTCTTTCTCCTTATCTTTCTGCACTCCTCAACCACTTTATTTATTCATACCTTTCTTCTATGCTTCTTTTTCCTTCTTCACTGCTTTCTTCCTTTTTCTACGTCTTCTTTATTTTATTTTTGTCAATTTTCTACTAGTCACTTCACTCCACGGGTTCTCTTGTCGATCGGTCTCAATTCTTTTAATATTTTTGCTCTATTTGTTTAATTCCTCTTACATTTAATACCTAGTTCTACTATTTTACCATTCTTTATTTATTGCGTTTTATGGTTTATTTTCTCATTTTTATCCATCAATTATTCCTTTCATTCTCCTATTCAGTGCTTTTTTGTTCTTTAATTTTCTGCTCTATCCTATTTAATATTTAAGATGGTAGATCATTTTATACTTTTTCTGTAAGTATTTCCTCTTGAGAGATCTATTTTATGTTTCTGAATTTTTTGTTCTGCCCCGAGTCTTTGTAATCTTTAAGCAAATCAAATGTATTACTCCTTTTACATTTATTTTGAGGTATTTGAATTTACAATCAGATATTCCATTGTACACATATGCCTGCGCATAAAATTTATTTTCCGATTTTACGTCATCCTGTATAATATCGACTATTTACTATTGGTTCCATGCCGCAGAGTACAAAATATCGCCGCCCGCAATGAAAATTAAAATATAAATATGAAAGGTGATACGATGAAACTATGAATCACGGAATCAACACAATATTAATATAGAGGTTACGAGAAATAAAAACAAAGTAATAAATTAGACAAATTTTAATACTTGACTGGACTACTTTTTAACAAAGAAAATAAACAAATTAGAAATTCAAGAATCAAAAAAGCAACGAAAAAATAAGCTATTAAGGGAAAGAGTAAGAAAGACAAAAGTGCATAAATAAAAAACAAACAGCACTAAGAAATTAAGAATTTGAGGAAACAAAAGACGAAAATTTGGAAAAACTGGAAATACCATAGAAGACCAAAATTCAGCAAACCAAAATCAGCGAAGGTACACAATAAGATAACTGAGAAACTTAAGAATCTGCAAGCATTTGTCAAACCAGAGAAGAGAACGATTGGGCAAAGATTAATCTGAGAAATTTAAAAAATTAAAAATTGAGAATCTCAACAGTCCCTTTGAGGAAGCTGTGAACCCAAAGATCCTGTAAAATTTGAAAAGGAGGGAGTTCAAAAAAAAAAACAATGTCACCGTTGTGTTAAGATTTCCTTAACAGCACACTAAAATCTACGGAACGAAATAAAATGTTGCAATCTGAAATTGGATAACATAATACTAAGGCCATCCCTTGAATGAATTTCTAGTCGAAGTTTTTCTAAATAAGTAAATATAATTTTTGCTCCCTCCCATATCTCAAGAAATGAAAGCAACGCGGTTGTTATGCTTAGACAAATTATTTTTCTTTCCCCAGGACATGTATATTATGTAGCTTGTCAAAATTCTGTTCGGCACCCGTTATTGCGTTAAAATTATTTTTTCTTCCGTCATAGGAAGACAATCCCATTTTAATTCATTTTCCCAGCCCAACGGCAGAGACATTTGCATGCAAAATATTCCTCCACCCATTAAAAAAACAGAAAAAACCCTAACGACGTCGTTCGGATCGATTCAATTTGCACGTGCCATAACCAGCCGCAATGTGACGACCGCACTTTTCGCAATTTCACGTGGAAAATTACGCATAATTTGACGCAGATGCTGTGGTAATGGACACGCTCTAGTCACGTCGTGTAGCATGTGCTCCATGTAATGCTAGCCTTAATGGGCGTCGTGCACGAGGAGGATTAATGGTGAATTCCGAAACGGGAAGAGCCCAATGTAAGGAAAATATTGGACAAAGTGGCTGCAACACGATCAAAACTACTAACACCGCGGAGGACGGAAGCTCCTGAGGTGTGAGGCTATAACACTTTGGCGTGACACATTTACTCGTATTACACGAAATGAATTTCGGAGCTTCTGGAGCTCCGGTTGCATCTTCAGCGTCCAGATTTCAGCTCCTCTTTTCCAATTCCGAATTTGTTCCCACGTATTATTATCCTCAAGTACGTGTTATGCAGTGACGTGATCTGGAAATCCTCGAACTCCCGAAATCTGTCGGCGTTATATTACTATTCAGCTTGGAGCTAAACAACGGATCCGCAGATACTCACATTGAAAAACTGCTTCCGTATTATCATCTTCGGGATTATGGAGCGAAGAAGAGGCACTGTTCCTATCAGCGTCGGCTCACACTATAAACACGGCAGCTTTTGTGGTTGAAATTCGCGGTTTTTGGAATTTCTCCCTCGTGGAAAGTTTACCAACTTTTTTTACGATAGCTTAATTAGAAAATTCTTTACTGTTGATGAGTTCATGTGGTGCTTTTGTCTTGTAGGAAATTAATACGTCAGTCTTGCATTATTATGCCACGACTCTTACTGACAAATTACTTTACTGAGACAAAAGTGTCATAAGTTTCCATGTACTTTTTTTAAGACAATCTAAAAATAAAAAGTTTGGGGGAGGCGGAAATGTTATCGAACTACAAAATATCGAAAACAATTTGTCGAAAAACTTAAAATTGTCGAAAAACAAATCATCGAAACGAAAAAATGTCGCAGGTAAAAAGATGATAAACAACCCACAAAATTACAAGATTTTCTATAAAAACTATCATACCAAAATATTGCACACATTCTTACGAAGAGATTGAGGTATGGTTGAACACGATCCGTTTGTTCTAAATATTTTAAAACTTAACACAAAACTTTGACCTTTTGAGGTTGAGTTGAGGTTGTGAAGTTGCCGTCTGTGAAAATTTGTTTTCCCGTGAATCATTGAAACTGGTGCCTCGCGCTTCGCGGTCGACCCCTTAAAGAAACATACTCCAAGGAGGTCATATTTCCCTGTACGTGAAATTCGAAATGTGGACAGGGCAGATTGAATACAATTTAGTTTTTTCGTGGATCATTGAAATTGGTGCCTCGCGCTTCGCGCTCGATCTCATAAAGAAACATTCTCCAAAACGGTCATATTTCCCTGTACGTGAATCTTGAAATGTGGACAGAACAAACTGAGTGAAAATTTGTTTTTCCGTGGATCAGTGAATTGTGTATTTTCATATTTTATTGTTCAGTATTTTGTAGTTTTGATATTTTTTTGTTCGACAAATTGTGTCCGATATTTTGTATTTGATTATATTTCCGCCTCCTTAAGTTAACAACACTGTTGTCTGGACTTCATTCTCTGTTTTGCAATAAAGTACGACCACACAAAATTTTTTGTCACAATTTTTAGATCAGAGAGCTATGCATTACGATCAAAATCAAAATTTAGCAATCCATTTTGCCGGCATCGAGAGCTTATAGTCGAGATATTATGTGCAGTAAACCTTCTTGTTAATATCTAGACCTTCTGGTCGAGATCAAAGTGTAGTAATATAATTTAAAAAAATGTGGGACCGATCAGTAACTGGCGAGACCTCATGAACTCAAAACACATTCGAAAACTGCATAAATCGACAAAAATTCACACAATTTACATGGTTATCGCAACAATTAATTCATATTTTTAAACATAGAGTGGCATGGAAATATTTAAACAAACTCTAGTATATAATCAAAGTCTCTGGTCCAAATAAACAAGCAAGTTTTTTAGAGGCAGGGTCATAAAAGTAAAAATATGGCGATATGACGCCACTAAAACACATGGTCGAAACAAACGGTAAAATTTGAATGATTTAGCTAAAAATTTCATGTACCAACAGAAAAACAATTGTCTGCCATTTTACATTTACGTGTACATACGATAAATTTGTTTGAAGTTTGTTTGAAGCGGTTCTCGACCACTCATAGTTTGGCAAAATTAATTATTGATAAATTGAACACTTTCAGGTATAAACAAAATGAAAACTCCTGTGCGAATAAAATCAGATTTTACAAATTTTAAGAGTTTGCTGCGGTGAGCGATCTTGTCCTTCCTTGGTGGTCATTAAAAGTTGTTAAGATTACACTTTTGGCGTAACAATCAATTTTTTGTAACCAGCAATTTTTGTGCAGTGGTAACGTGAATAAGCATTTTTTTGAAAAGCAAAGAACAAAATTCGAATAAGTAATAATTTGAACCAAAATTCTACAGTAAAACAGCAACAAAACTGCCGTAAATGTTCAAAGTTATGTTTCTTTATTCGAATTCGATTCTTGAAATCATCCAAATAGTTCAGTGGTTTAGTCTATTAATGTAGACCCGAGATTTTAAATGCCCCCACAACAAAATCAAGGGGCGTTAAATCTGGCGAACGAGCCAGCCTTTCAAACGGTTCAAGTCGTCCTTTCCATCTTCCAAGATAAAATGCGGAGATGCTCCATCTTGTTGAGACCAAATTCGTTCCTCAGACACATCTCACTATCTTCTTGGTTTGGAAACATACCTGCAGGAGTGGGAACACATTTCAAACGTACAAACTCTAAATAGCGTGCCGTTTTCATACAAATAAAATCTTATCAGATGAGCAAAGTGCCTAGCATTCCTGCCTGTTGGGTCCAGTATCTGTGCGTTTTTTGCTTTTGTAAATCTATTTTTTTCTACTGTCGTGTTTCGTGGTAGATGGAACATCCGTCAAACGAGCTACCACTTTTTTTTCTATATTTGTCACAATACTAATTTATCTTAAACACCATTAACAAACTATGAATAAGCAATCAACATAACCTGACTAGTGCTCAAGGCATTCTGTCTCGATCTGCCTGGGAGATTTCTCTGCGCTCTGCCCTCATCCCCACTCTTGACCACCTCAGGCAGGCGCGATATATCAACCGCGCTAACACGGCAAGATTGACGAGTATCTCGCTCTCGAGATAGCGATCCACTCATCACATTCTCAACGCAAAACTTTTTCATTCTCAACTTTCATATCAATTTTCAACAACCAGGGCTCAACCCTAACAAACTACTGAACACCAAGTGGATCTTGTGCAGTCTTTACATTACTTTACAATTCGTTCAACATCACTTTCCAATAAATTCAAATGGACCAACAAAACTCTATTCTAACAATAAACACAAACAAGCCAACAACACTCTTTTCAGTGCTAACAACAATACTCAGACTACATTCAAGCAGCCAACACACACCGACAGCATTTTTGTCCTGTTTTTTCAGAGCACCCGTAGGTATGAATCGCTCCCAAGCTCCCCTACTTTAGACTTGTTACCGAACTGCTGACTACAACCGCTTCAAAATATCAATCAACACATTTCTTCAACTGTAAGCGTTTGTCAACCCTCCCAAAAATATCTCGAAGCATTTTACGATTCCTCGAAAAGACCAACATCTTTCTTTCCCACATTGTTTATTGAACTTTTCGAGCCGATACTATAAAACAACTTCACATGAAATCATTCTGTCACGTACGATCTTCAAAATCTGTACGTTCCGGAATTTATTACCGATCAAATTACTGTACTGGAATAAGACACTTACCAATTCGCCAAACCCTTGAATTCAACCGTTTCCTTTCTCACACCTCAATTCAACCTGCATCATTACGTCCGTCCTTCGAACCTCGTCTCAGCTTTCCTGACAGTCCACACTCTACTTATCGCTTCCACAATTTTGTTTAGATTTCAAGTCCCGTGGGTACACCTAAACCTTTGGGTTCACAATCACACTTCTGATAACAGATTCAAAGACTTCACAATACTAATTTATTCTGAACATCAGTAACAAACTATGACTAAGCAATCAATATAACCCGACTAGTGCTCAAGGCATCCTGTGTCGGTCTGCCTGAGGGATTTCCCTGCACTCTGCCCTAATAAGCACTATTGACAGATTGTTTCTTCAAATACTTTCTTGTCTTCCTTGTTCATAAATTCACTCAATAAATAACTCCAGTCCAGGGCGGAACATTTTTGAAGTAAAAACTTCTTTAGTCGCATCTTGCATTTCTTCTGAACAGTAAACGAATCTGAACCGTCACAGTGATGATGGCTCCAATCGTCATCAGCCACTTTTATCGCGAACGGAATATGAAGCGTTCGACCGCGGAGCGTGCGAGCTTCGACGGGAACTGAGGCGTTTGTGACAAAAAACACGCCATTTTTATTTCCACACTTTTTTTCTCAATTGGTAAAAAAAGTGTATGTGGTTACGACCATACGATAGAAGTAACAATTTATATAATTTTCTAATTTTAAATTAAATATAAATTTACACGTTATCTCAACGATAATTATCTACTTGAATTTATTCAAGTTATAAAAATATTTGCTTTAATTATTTTCCCTCGACTAAAAAGCTATGTGTGAAAAAAATTATTAATGGCATCATCGGAACGTTTTTATCCGGCAGATTTGAGCAAAATTATGTTCCGAATATCTTCAAGAAGAAATATTTTTTATTCCGCACGAAGAAAAAAATACCATTGCATAAAGAATGAAAAGAAAAAATATATATTTGGGAAAATTTTCTAGTTTTTTTTTAAACTACCTAAAGTGCTGACATTTGTCTAGGCTAACTATATAACTATATATTGACCGAAAGTTTATTAAAATAGCTATTTGGTGGTATAATGGAATACAGGGTGATCCATTTAAAATAAAAGTTATAATACATTTTGCGAACTACACCAGATGTATTTCTCCAAACTACTCATTAATAGAGTTCACTGTATCACAGTTCAATACAGGTGTTTCATAAGTAAGCGGCAATCTCCGAGATTCTGAATATCAACGATAAGAAAAATGTATTGGGAAGTTTTTTTTATTTTCTAAAACGTCTGGTTTAAAAATGCCGATGGTTTTAAATGGACCAACAGAAAGACAGAAAATGAATTTGCACTAAAAAATATATGAAGTTATGGATGTTAGACCATGGCGAGACATTTGTCAAATCTGACGTTCACTCAATGGCGTTCTATTATTATTACAAATTTGTCTTGTCGTGTTTTACGAAAAAAATGCAAAAAAAAATAAACTTTAAATTTTTCAGAAAAATCTGCAGAATAACGTTTTTTTAATTTTTTTTGTCAAAATCTATTTTTTCGGGATCGAGAACTTATAATCCAGATATTATGTGCAGTAAACCTTTTTGTTATTATCTAGACCTTCTGAGATCAAAGTGTAGTAATCTTTTTGTCCGTACCTAGACCTTGTGGTTGTTTTATGATATTAAATAATATAATTTAAAAAAATGTGGGATCCATCAGTAACTGGCGAGACATCATGAACTCAAAACACATTCGAAAACTGCATAAATCGACAAACATACACATAATTTACATGGTTATCGCAACAATTATTATTTTATATACAATATATTAATATTGATATCATATTTTCACACATAGTGTGGCATGGAAATATTTAAACAAACTCTAGTAAATAATTAAAGTCTTTGGTCCAAATAAACAAGCAAGTTTTATAGAGGCAAGGTCATAAAAGTAAAAACATGGCGTCTCCTTTTCCGATATGACGCCACTAGAACACATGGTCGAAACAAACGGTAAAATTTGAATGATTTAGCTAAAAATTTCATGTACCAACAGAAAAACAATTATCTGCCATTTTAAATTTACATGTACATACGATAGATTTGGCAGAAATATAATTACAAACAGTTTAATTGTATTTCCAGTGAAACACGTGGTTTGTTTGAAGCGGTTTTCAACCACTCATAGTCTGGAAAATAAATTATTGATAAATTAAACACTCTCAACTTTAAACAAAATGAAAATTCGTGTGCGGATAGAATCAGATTTTACAAATTTTAAGAGTTTGCTGCGGTGAGTTGTTGAAGAGCCGATCTTGTCCTTCCTTGGTGGTCAATAAAAGCTGTTCAATTTACACTTTTGGCGTAAGAATAATTTGTTTGTGACCAACCATTTTTGTGCAGTGGTAACGTGAATAAGCATTTTTTTTTTGGAAAGCAAAGAAAAAGAATTCGAATAAGTAATAATTTGAACCAAAATTTTACAGTAAAATATCTGCCGTGAATATTCAATATGCCATCCACCCAGCATTTGGGACTTACCGGCACATAATTATGTTTATCTATTCGAATTCGAGTCTTGAAATCATACAAATAGTTTAGTCTATTAACTTTAAAGACAAAATGCGGAGATGTTCCATCTTGTTGGGACTAAATTCGTTCGTCAGACAGATCTCACCATCTTCGTGGTTTGGAAACATAGTGTTCACACTCCACATTCCAAACGTACAAACTCTAAATAGCGTGCCGTTTTTCATAAAAATAAGATCTTATCAGATGAGCAGAGTGCCTAGCATTCCTGCCAGTTGGGTCCAGCATCTATGCGTTTCTTACTTTTGTAAATCTCTTTTTTTACGGTCGTGTTTCGTGATATAATCTGTCAAACGAGCTACCAATTTGATTGCAATCAATTCGCCACTTCAATGCCCATTTTTTCTGTATTTTTATACATATTATAACCGATTCTAAGACTTCGAAATACTAATTTATCTTAAACACCATTAACATACTATGAATAAGCAATCAACATAACCTGACTAGTGCTCAAGGCATCCTGTCTCGGTTTGCCTGCCTGTCACTCTCGAGATAGCGATCTACTCATCAGATTCTAAACGCAAAACTTTCTCATTCTCAACTTTCATATCAATAAAACAATGTAACTCAATTTTCAACAACAAGGGCTCAACCCTAACAAACTACTCAACATTATTTGTTCAACATTCGGATCTCCACAATATCCGTGCAACATTTTCAAAACAATTGTCAGCTCACCACCTGCCATCGCGTGGTTACAGAACTTAACACCAAGTGAATCTAGGGTAGTCTTTCAACATCTTTTTACTTTACAATACAATCATTCAACATCACTTTACTACAGTAAATCCAAATGGACCAACAAAACTCTAGTTCTAACAATAAACACAAACAAGCCAACCACACTCTTTTCAGTGCTAACAACAATACTCAGACTACATTCAAGCAGCCAACACACACTGACAGCATTTTTGTCCTGGTTTTTTAGAGCACCCGTAATTACGAATCGCTCCCAAGCTCCCCTACTTTAGATTTCTTACCGAACTGCTGACTACAACCGCTTCAAAATATTAATCAACACATTTCTTCAACTGTAAGCATTTGTCAACCTTCCCAAAAATATCTCGAAGCATTTTACGAACATCTTTCTTTCCCACATTGTTTATTAAACTTTTCGAGCCGATACTATAAAACAACTTCACATGACAACTTCCGGAATTTATTACCGATCAAATTACTGTACTGGAATAAGACACTACCAATTCGCCAAATCCTTGAATTCAACCGTTTCCTTTCTCACACCTCAATTCAACCTGCATCATTACGTCCGTCCTTGGAACCTCGTATCGGCTTTCCTGATAGTCCACACTCTACTTATCGCTTCCACAATTTTATTTAGATTTCAAGTCCCGTGGGTACACCTAAACCTCTTTGGGTTCACAATCACACTTCTGATAACAGATTCAAACACTTCACAATACTAATTTATTCTGAACACCATTAACAAACTATGACTAAGCAATCAATATAACCCGACTAGTGCTCAAGGCATCCTGTGTCGGTCTGCCTGAGGGATTTCCCTGCACTCTGCCCTAATAAGCACTATTGACAGATTGTTCCTTCAAATACTTTCTTGTCTTCCTTGTCATTGTTCGTAAATTCACTCAATAAATAACTCCAGTCCAGGGCGGAACATTTTTGAAGTGAAAGCTTCTTTGGTCGCATCTTGCATTTCTTCTGAACAGTAAACGAATCTGAACCGTCACAGTGATGATGGCTCCAATCGTCTTCAGCCACTTTTATCGCGAACGGAATATGAAGCGTTCGACCGCGGAGCGTGCGAGCTTCGACGGGAACTGAGGCGTTTGTGACAAAAAACACGCCATTTTTATTTCCACACTTTTTTTCTCAATTGGTAAAAAAAGTGTATGTGGTTACGACCATACGATAGAAGTAACAATTTATATAATTTTCTAATTTTAAATTAAATATAAATTTACACGTTATCTCAACGATAATTATCTACTTGAATTTATTCAAGTTATAAAAATATTTGCTTTAATTATTTTCCCTCGACTAAAAAGCTATGTGTGAAAAAAATTATTAATGGCATCATCGGAACGTTTTTATCCGGCAGATTTGAGCAAAATTATGTTCCGAATATCTTCAAGAAGAAATATTTTTTATTCCGCACGAAGAAAAAAATACCATTGCATAGAGAATGTAAAGAAAAAATATATATTTGGGAAAATTTGCTAAGTTTTTTTTTAAACTACCTAAAGTGCTGACATTTGTCTAGGCTAACTATATAACTATATATTGACCGAAAGTTTATTAAAATAGCTATTTGGTGGTATAATGGAATACAGGGTGATCCATTTAAAATAAAAGTTATAATACATTTTGCGAACTACACCAGATGCATTTCTCCAAACTACTCATTAATAGACTTCACTGGATCACAGTTCAATACAGGTGTTTCATAAGTAAGCGGCAATCTCCGAGATTCTGAATATCAACGATAAGAAAAATGTATTGGGAAGTTTTTTTTATTTTCTAAAACGTCTGGTTTAAAAATGCCGATGGTTTTAAATGGACCAACAGAAAGACAGAAAATGAATTTGCACTAAAAAATATATGAAGTTATGGATGTTAGACCATGGCGAGACATTTGTCAAATCTGACGTTCACTCAATGGCGTTCTATTATTATTACAAATTTGTCTTGTCGTGTTTTACGAAAAAAATGCAAAAAATTAAACTTGAAATTTTTCAGAAAAATCTGCAGAATAACGTTTTTTTAAATTTTTTTGTCAAAATCTATTTTGTCGGGATCGAGAACTTATAATCCAGATATTATGTGCAGTAAACCTTTTTGTTATTATCTAGACCTTCTGAGATCAAAGTGTAGTAATCTTTTTGTCCGTACCTAGACCTTGTGGTTGTTTTATGATATTAAATAATATTATTTAAAAAAATGTGGGATCCATCAGTAACTGGCGAGACATCATGAACTCAAAACACATTCGAAAACTGCATAAATCGACAAACATACACATAATTTACATGGTTATCGCAACAATTATTATTTTATATATAATATATTAATATTGATATCAAATTTTCACACATAGTGTGGCATGGAAATATTTAAACAAACTCTAGTAAATAATTAAAGTCTTTGGTCCAAATAAACAAGCAAGTTTTATAGAGGCAAGGTCATAAAAGTAAAAACATGGCGTCTGCTTTTCCGATATGACGCCACTAGAACACATGGTCGAAACAAACGGTAAAATTTGAATGATTTAGCTAAAAATTTCATGTACCAACAGAAAAACAATTATCTGCCATTTTAAATTTACATGTACATACGATAGATTTGGCAGAAATATAATTACAAACAGTTTAATTGTATTTCCAGTGAAACACGTGGTTTGTTTGAAGCGGTTTTCAACCACTCATAGTCTGGAGAAATAAATTATTGATAAATTAAACACTCTCAACTTTAAACAAAATGAAAATTCGTGTGCGAATAAAATCAGATTTTACAAATTTTAAGAGTTTACTGCGGTGAGTTGTTGAAGAGCCGATCTTGTCCTTCCTTGGTGGTCATTAAAAGTTGTTCAATTTACACTTTTGGCGTAAGAATAATTTGTTTGTGACCAACCATTTTTGTGCAGTGGTAACGTGAATAAGCATTTTTTTGAAAGCAAAGAAAAAGAATTCGAATAAGTAATAATTTGAACCAAAATTTTACAGTAAAATATCTGCCGTAAATATTCAATATGCCATCCACCTAGCATTTGGAACTTACCAGCACATAATTATGTTTCTCTATTCGAATTCGAGTCTTGAAATCTTACAAATAGTTTAGTCTATTAACTTTAAAGACAAAATGCGGAGATGCTCCATCTTGTTGGGACTAAATTCGTTCGTCAGACAGATCTCACTATCTTTGTGGTTTGGAAACATAGTGATCACACTCCACATTCCAAACGTACAAACTCTAAATAGCGTGCCGTTTTTCATAAAAATAAGATCTTATCAGATGAGCAGAGTGCCTAGCATTCCTGCCAGTCGGGTCCAGCATCTATGCGTTTCTTGCTTTTGTAAATCTCTTTTTTTTACGGTCGTGTTTCGTGGTATATGGAACATCTGGCAAACGAGCTACCAATTTGATTGCAATCAATTCGCCTACTTCAATGCCCATTTTTTCTGTATTTTTATGCATATTATAACAGATTCTAAGACTTGGAAATACTAATTTATCTTAAACACCATTAACATACTATGCATAAGCAATCAACATAACCTGACTAGTGCTCAAGGTATCCTATCTCGGTTTTCCTGCCTGTCACTTTCGAGATAGCGATCTACTCATCAGATTCTAAACGCAAAACTTTCTCATTCTCAACTTTCATATCAATAAAACAATGTAACTCAAATTTCAACACCAAGGGCTCAACCCTAACAAACTACTCAACATTATTTGTTCAACATTCGGATCTCCACAATATCCGTGCAACATTTTCAAAACAATTGTCAGCTCACCACCTGCCATCGCGGGGTTACAGAACTTAACACCAAGTGAATCTAGGGTAGTCTTTCAACATCTTTTTACTTTACAATACAATCATTCAACATCACTTTACTACAGTAAATTCAAATGGACCAACAAAACTCTAGTTCTAACAATAAACACAAACAAGCCAACCACACTCTTTTCAGTGCTTACAACAATACTCAGACTACATTCAAGCAGCCAACACACACTGACAACATTTTTGTCCTGGTTTTTTAGAGCACCCGTAATTACGAATCCCTCCCAAGCTCCCCTACTTTAGATTTCTTACCGAACTGCTGACTACAACCGCTTCAAAATATCAATCAACACATTTCTTCAACTGTAAGCGTTTGTCAACCTTCCCAAAAATATCTCGAAGCATTTTACGAACATCTTTCTTTCTCACATTGTTTATTAAACTTTTCGAGCCGATACTATAAAACAACTTCACATGACATCATTCTGTCACGTACGATCTTCAAAATCTGTACGTTCCGGAATTTATTACCGATCAAATTACTGTACTGGAATAAGACACTTACCAATTCGCAAAACCCTTGAATTCAACCGTTTCCTTTCTCACACCTCAATTCACCCTGCATCATTACGTCCGTCCTTCGAACGTCGTCTCAGCTTTCCTGATAGTCCACACTCTACTTATCGCTTCCACAATTTTGTTTAGATTTCAAGTCCCGTGGTGTACCTCTTTGGGTTCACAATCGCACTTCTGATAACAGATTCAAAGACTTCACAATACTAATTTATTCTGAACACCATTAACAAACTATGACTAAGCAATCAATATAACCCGACTAGTGCTCAAGGCTTCCTGTGTCGGTCTGCCTGAGGGATTTCCCTGCACTCTGCCCTAATAAGCACTATTGACAGATTGTTCCTTCAAATACTTTTTTGTCTTCCTTGTCATTGTTCACAAATTCACTCAATAAATAACTCCAGTCCAGGGCGGAACATTTTTGAAGTGAAAACTTCTTTAGTCGCATATTGCATTTTTTCTGAACAGTAAACGAATCTGAACCGTCACAGTGATGATGGCTCCAATCGTCTTCAGCCACTTTTATCGCAAACGGAATATGAAGTGAGGCGTTTGTGACAAAAAATACGCCATTTTTATTTCCACACTTTTTTTCTCAATTGGTAAAAAAAGTGTATGTGATTACGACCATACGATAGAAGTAAAAATTTATATAATTTTCTAATTTTAAATTATATATAAATTTACACGTTATCTCAACGATAATTATCTACTTGAATTTATTCAAGTTATAAAAATATTTGCCTTAATTATTTTCCCTCGACTGAAAAGCTGTGTGAAAAAATTTATTAATGGCATCATCGGAACGTTTTTATCCGGCAGATTTGAGCAAAATTATGTTCCGAATATCTTCAAGAAGAAATATTTTTTATTCCGCACGAAGAAAAAAATACCATTGCATAGAGAATGAAAAGAAAAAATATATATTTGGGGAAATTGTCTACGTTTTTTTTTTAACTACCTAAAGTCTGGCATTTGTCTAGGCCTACTAGATAACTATATATTGACCGAAAGCTTACAGGGTGTTTCATTAGTAAGCGGCAATCTCCCAGATTATGAATATCAACGATAAGAAAAATGTATTGGGAAGTTTTCCTTAAAATGCCCATGGTTTTAAATGGACCAACAGAAAGACAGAAAATGAATTTGCACTAAAAATATATATGAAGTTATGGATGTTAGACCATGGCGAGACATTTGTCAAATGTGACGTTCACTCAGTGGCGTTCTATTATTTTGTCAAATGTGACGTTCACTCATTGTCGTGTTTTACGAAAAAAATGCAAAAAAATTTAAATTTGAAATTTTTCAGAAAAAACTGCAGAATAACGTTTCTTTAGCTTCTACGAGTTAGCGTATTAAGTATTGCCGTTTACTTACGAAACACCCTGTATATTGCGCTTCCTCATAACACACACTTACGTACCAAACTGCACCTTCTTGAGCTACACCGAACTATTAATTATAATAAAGCAACAAAACAAATACGGACCTGGCAGAACTGCGCCTCCGCCTCCTCACCTCTCGTACGATAGAAGTGTTGAATTAAGAAACAGGTTGACCTATGGTTCGGCGCTTTCTCAATCTAAACAATGATACCAAAATAAATTGCACACTCCTGGAATTAATGTCATTACAACTTGGATTCAATTTTTAATCAAAACGTAAAATAAACTTTAAATTCATTGCCAGATCAGCGTTCCCAAAGCGACCAAAACAATCCCCCAGAAACCCATAGATCTTGAAAAGCCACCAAAGTTTTTAATTGAGCCCTGGCGCAAGATGTCGCCACCTCCTGTGCATCAAAATCTCATAAACTCATCTCGCACGAAAGTTACAGCTGCCGTAGATTTACGCCCGAATGTGGTCGTTGGGAACTCAGGGCACGAGTTCGTAAAGAATACATTTTTTAGATCAACAGATTTCTGCCGGACGTCAAATTTGATCATTTCTTAACGGTGGGATGTCGACGCAGACAAACGCGGTAGAGGAAATTTACAAAGGTGAAACTCGGTTGGCAGAGATTACCGTGGTGGATTCGATTTATTTTTGAGATTTCAGCTGAGCATGTAAAAAACTGTCGCCGGGAGTAGGCGGGTGTGTAATCGGTTTTATGCAACAGCGAATAATATTGGTTGAAATTTCACAAAGGAAAACTACACATCAGTGCTGATATAATGATATACAATTAACGAACGCCATAAATTACAACAGGTTTTCAACAACATTTTATAACTACATAGGTGACAACTGTAAAATGATGATGTGCCACTACCAAATGATTATATGATGGCAGATGTGCTTTTAGCGCCAAGCGTTACACAACATTTTGCATTTCACACTTTTGAACAAATAGTGATGTCATTAAACATTAACAAATTTTAAAATAATTAATGCATCACACTATATTATACTTTTTTGCAAAAGTGACCAAATGTTGCACTTACATATGCAGATTGCATGTCAAAACGGTTTTGAGTTGCGATGGGTAGTTTTTTTTTTTTTATTTCAAAGTTCACCGGTGATCTCATCGACTCGAACGATTCGGCAGCCCCGCTTCGATGAAGGTGATGAACACACTCAACTCTGCGGTCGAACGCATCACATTGCGGCGCTCTGTATTGACCGTGACTACACAATTTTGAAACACCTAATTTGGCGGCGTCTTAGAGAAATTTTTCCAACTAACATTGCATAACTTAGATATAATGTAGTATTTTAACGTAGCCTGAGCCGGGCGGGTTCGAGGATTTAAAGAAATATTCTGGTGCACACCGTAGTTACAAACTTTTATTAAAAAAAAGACTAACTTTTCACTATGTACAAACTTTCGGAAAAACACGCGCTGACCACTTGTTCACGATGCTACCAATCAACTGCTTACTCCGTCGTTTGATCCTTTCTTATACCGCTCCGGGCGTTCTCGATTCCTTCTATTCCCGTATTCATGAGATCATGTTTTCGGCGCAATGGAAAATTCCAGAAGAATGAGATCATTCTTTTGTACGAGCGTGGTATAGTATGAAATCACAGCCACAGAGTCTTCTGGACTCATGAGAGCATCCTATGTGAACAATTTTTCCCAGACGTTCTCATCTGGACTGTTCCAGATTAATTACGTTACCATACGTGGTGACATCATTCACTTCCGGTACCGTCGCGTCGTCGTCCTAGTATTATACCCCATTAATAAAATTTACAAAGTTGTAAAATTATCACCGATTCGGACACTTACTTACATCATAACCCTTTTCAATGTCTTCTCTTTTTGTTTCAGCGAATGGGAACTGTCCACGGTGAAGAGCTGCCCTACTTCTTCGGCGCCCCCCTAGTGGACGGCTTTAACCACTTCCCGAAGAACTACACGAGATCGGAATTAGCACTAGCAGAGGCCGTCATCATTTATATAGCAAACTTTGCTCGAACAGGGTGAGTTTAGAGAAATAGTAACCTTCATTTAAATCACAGCATTTAGCCGTTTCCGGAATCGAATCGATTAAGCGAGTTCTTTGTTGCAAATAATGGAAAAACTAGAAATGCAGGATGCAGGACATTTATCATGCGCCTATCGGTTATAATATCGTTTGATTTATTAGCAGAGGTTTACGGGAGGTATGAGTTGTGCCCGGTTTGAAATATTTTTTTGCTTTTATGGGGGAATTATGGAGGTAATTGGAAGTCGGTTTGTTTTACGTCCTCCAGCGTGGTCAGGACATGGTAAACAGAGAAAAGAGCTGCAATATTTATTACGAACTTGTCTATCTATCCGCAAGTACAAATATTGACTAATGTAGAGTATGGGTTTAGCTGGAAATGCGGCTTCTAGTTGAGAAGTACATCATGTAGATTAGAACGTAAATTTTTAATTCCATTCCCCAATTCAAGCTTTTCTTTGACCATTTTTGTTCTTCTAAATGTGATAGTTTATAGTTTCTTTAGAAAATTTTTGTTCCCCTCGCTCCTATAAACGTGAGCCCCAGGAAACGCTAAATTAATTTTGAACGCTCGAATTTAAATTCTCTAGCTCTTTCCTAATTATAAAATAACCTGTGGAGTTGTAGATCCCGGACGCCTTTTCGCTTAAAATCCGAATTGGGAGATGTATACGTGCGATTTGCATACGAGGGCGACCTTTTAATCCGTTCAGCTTATAAAATATGGATTTAATTTATATTTACGCATCTGGGAGGTTTAAAATGCTAATTTTAGGTTTTCTCAGGTAAAGCCGCCGAGAAGGAATAACGCCCGCGCGTATGATCATACGGGAAACCTCTATAAACCTGCCAGGAATTATCTCATGCCACTAGTTAATTAATTGAGACCAACTTTATGATCTCGGTTCATCTGTAATTTGATATTAATTAAACTTCCTAGCATCGACGATATGGATTCGCACATAACGACGGCTCTGAGATCCCTTTCCAAGTTGATGTGGTATTCTGAGCGATGTGTCGGAAGGTCGGAGTCGACGGTGCTATTGCGGGACTTAAAGGATCACCTTCGTTATTTATAAGTAAATAAATTTTAATAATGCATCTGAAACAACTCGCTGCTACCCTTTTTCTGAGGAGAGTTATGTCGTGTACAATTACAAATGGCCTATCCCGTTTCAACATTAATATCTTCCGAAACTTTTCACTGATTTCATTACTGCAACGTTATAAAAATGTACGAAACGATTTATCAAATACATATATGGTTAAAACTCTTGGACCGCCCTTGTAAAATAAAAGCAAGAAGTTTTAACAGGATCAGTTTTTTATAGTTAACGGTTTCTCCGGTCGGGTTGCCTCAAGCGCCAGTTTTATTACGTGGTATGCTCCACGGGAGCACGGGTAGCTAAATCGGAGCACTGTTTACCAGGGGTCAACCGTTTAGTCTGACGATAGGGTACAAACGACACAGTGTCAAGAGCGTGGTTCGAGGTGACTGAAGGTGGTCGTAGCGATTCCGGGATAGTCTGATTCGCGGCGCGCTAATTTTCTGATTACGGAACTAAAAAATGATTCCGATGCGGAAGAAATTCGGTGATTTTGTTACAATAAGAATATTTCACAATAATCAATTCGGAGAAATCTGGACTGGGGAGTTTTAAATGGGACAGCCTGTATCTAAATGTGCGCATTTTATGTTTAGTAAATGTAGCTATTTACCCCCGTTTTTGCGCTTTTCTTTAAATTTGTTTGGTTTTTGTTTATCATTAAATAAGATTATAAATATACCTTTTACCATTACCAGTGAATGTGGATTCACAAATCGACCCATAACAGCCTTTAATATAGATTCAAAACCCTTTCTATAAGAATAAATTACTCACCAGTACATGGAACATAACATATCAAAAATATATTTTAATAAATTTATTGTTGACGTTTGGGAAGCAGTTAACATTTAAGACAAACGACAGTATTTTTCTAGACGAGAGAATGAGATGAATACGCTCACGTTTCCATCTCAAATAATACGCTCCCATATTGGTAAAACAAGATGCCAATACGCCTTGGCTTACGTACAGTTTACATATTAGATTTATCACATGTCGTATTAGGAACTTGATGCATTCAAATAAGAATGTTAAGCACATATGCACGAGCAACTGCAATCTTGTTGTTCGTTCTTTTATACAAAGACAATTTTCTTAAAAGTTGCGGGACTGCACGCCTCAGTTACCTCGGTTCGAGACACGTTCTACAACTCACTTAGAGGAGTATCTGCATCTCTTGACACATTTTTAACGAAATCTGCATACCTGCGAGAATTGTAACATATTAAGTTAGATTGGCATGTCCTCAATGCAGAACGATGAGAAAATGTTGTGGAATTGAACGAGGAAATATGACTGTGGTTTATTAATGAAACAAAGCAGAGAGTAATTAACAGCTTGACCGCCGGGAGTATACTAGACTTCCCTACCTCCGAAAGTTTTTTATTTCGCTCCGATAAAAACCTATAAAATATAGAAACCAGAATACGTGTTCTCTCAAAAAAAGAGTAAATATTTCCAGTGATTTGCATTTGTAATGTAATAATGCAAAAATATTGGAATTAAAATTATCAGTTATACAATTTAATGACTTTTTTTCTAATTTACGTTCGTAAAACGGTGTTCTAATAATTCTACTAACAATAGTATAATTAATTTTTTTAATATTGGCGATCCTAACCTATAATACTTCGCAGTCAAGCTGTCAACTCCAAGTGTCTGGCAGAGAGAACAGCAGCAACAGCTGTTGATGGGAATAGGTATGACTATTTTGTTGGCATTTGTTTGGGGGGTGCCTTCACGTGCTTTTGGGGCACGCAATTTTGCTGCCTGGTGGTTAAGCTGGTAACACAAACCAGTGCACTGATGGCGCTTGCCAAAGACTGATGCCACTATAATTGTGATGACTGATAGTGTTTGTGTCTCCGATCAGTGATGACGCGGATAAAGGGGTCCACTTGTTTGTGCGGCGGGATTTGATTCTAAACATTTTGTGGATGGGGAGATTTTATAACTTTAAAACGTCAAACTTTTGTGCAGATTTTGTGTTGTTTTAAAATATTTAGAACAAATGGATCCTATGCACTCTCATCGTAAAAATGTGTAGAATATTTGGGTATGATCATTTTTATAGAAAATCTTGTAGTTTTTGGGTCGTTTATCCGACAGTCACTGAACTGATTTTGACGTTTCAAATTAATTTCATAGCCGCCGTTAATGCACCTCGCAAACGTGGCCAACCGCCGCGAAATTCCCTGGATTGTGAAATTTGACTATTTTTTATAAAAAGTGGCAAACTGGAAGAAATACTGCATCATAACTCGTGTATAAGACATTTTGACGCACTTACTCTTTTGGGCACTCCTCGCTCCGCTCGTCGTGCCCTAAATACGTGCGTGCGACAAAATGCTTCTTATGAAACTCGTATCATAATATACTATTATCTACAACTGCTCTATAACGATCTCATTATACCATTCATATGACGTAATTTGAGGTGACTATTGAACCCTATTACTCCACTAGTGAAATAATGAACAATCCCCATAACAATTTTGAGCGGTTTCCATAACAATGTACCTGACTCCTGATTTGAAACAAGAAATAAATTTAATAAATTTGATTTTTCGGTTTTTGGGAGTTCTAGATAAAATTTTGAATCCCATATCCTTGAAGTATACATAATGCTCAACTCGACTTCATGTTCAATTGAATTGTTGACTTAAGACAGTGCAATGCGGTAAATTCTAATTGCAACAGTATCTAAAATACAATTTTTGAGATGAGTGTGCAAAAACTTTTTCGGTACGTGCAACAAACAATGTTTATTTGTTATTGCCCCCAGATTTTTAAACAAAGAATATTTTATTGTGATTCTTGAAGTCGACTTTTTTTTCGACTTTTCGCGTATCCCCCAAAGCGGGGCTGCTTTTTCAAGCCCACACGTGGTGTCAGGATTGGGCCTTCCGTCCTTTTCTGCAATGAGTTTAAGTTTGACATTGAGTCAAACTGACGTAAAAAAAAATTTCTCTAGTATACCGGTGCGCTCATTACCATCCAAGCTACTATGTTAAAAACTTTATCATGGTAAAAAAAAAAACATTTCTCAAATGGATCGGTAAATAGCTATTTAAAAGTATTTAATATACAACTTCTAAGACTTCATAATACTAATTTATGTTAAACACCATTAACAAACTATGAATACGCAGCAACATAACCTGACTAGCGCTCAAGACATCCTGTCTCGATCTGTCCGGGGAATTTACCTCTCTCTGCCCTAATCCCCACTCTTGACCACCTCAGGCGTGCGCGATTTATCAACCGCGCTAACACGGGCAGACTGACGAGTATCTCGCTTTCGAGCAGATAGCGATCCACTCATCACATTCTCAACGCAAAACTTTCTCATTCTCAACTTTTATATCAATAAGACAATCTAACTCAATTTTCAACAACCAGGGCTGAAGCCTACGAAACTACTCAACATTACTTGTTCCACGTTCGGATCTCCACAATATCCGTGCAACATTTTCAAAAGAATTGTCATAATAATGAGCATTTTCAAATCAACTGTCTCAATTGTCATAAGCTCACCACCTGTCATCACGTGGTTCCAGAGCAAATTACCAAAAGGAATATCGGGCAGTAAACAACATCATAGCAAACTAATCAACACACCTGTCGCAATAAGCTCACCACCTGCCATCGCGTGGTTACAGAACTTAACAACCAAGTGGATCTCGGGCAGTCTTTCAACATTACTTTACAATTGTTTTAACATCACTTTAAAATTCGTTCAACATCACTTTACAATAAATTCAAATGGACCAACAAAACTCTACTTCTAACAATAAACACAGAATAATAACAATACAGAAGCGACGCAAGAGAAGAACCATCTAGGGTACGCGCATACGCGATCATTTCCTTTAGGCTACAAGCACACGGACAACTGTTCTTTTCTCGATGACACACGGACCCAACCATCTCTAACGCTTGTGCGGTGGACCCGTCCTATCTTTAAACCTCTGCGGAATTGAGGGACAACAAAGTTAATCGCTTTACAACCCATTCAAGGTTACTCGGTCTTGGCGGTGCAACTTCAAAGGAACTTAAAAGAAAACACCGCTAGTGCCGTTTCTGTATACTTTCTGTTCTTCATTCAAGCAGGCAACACAAACTGACAGCATTATTGTCCTGGTTTTTCAGAGCACCCGTAGGTATGATTCGCTCCAAGCTCCCCTACATTAGATTTGTTACCGAACTGCTGACTACAACCGCTTCAAAATTCAATCAACACATCTCTTTAACTGTAAGCGTTTGTCAACCTTCCAAAAAACATCTCGAAGTATTTTACGATTCTTTTTTTCCCACATTGTTTATTGAACTTTTCGAGCCAATACTATTAAAACAACTTCACATGACATCTGCAACTGAGCCTCTTTGGGTTCACAATCGCACTTCTGATAACAGCTTCTAGGACTTCATAATACTAATTTATCTTAAACACCATTACATAACTGCTCAAGGCATCCTGTCTCGGTCTTCCCGGAATAGAAAGAGGAAAAGGAGTAGAAGAAGAAAGATGAGGAAATAACACAACATTTATTAATTCTGAGGCGGTACAAAGTTCGCCGGGTCAGCTATTTTCCTATTTTCCTTGGTCACGCCATCACTTGAGAATGCCTGGACCAATTTAGCAATATTTTTTTATATTGCTTTAAGTTCGAGGAAGGTTCTTATAAAGTAAAACATGGACAGACGGGCTCAAGGGGGGCCATTGGGTTTATAACTTAAGAACGGCTGGACTGATTTTTCTGATCATTGATTTGATGGATTTGTCTCCGCCTCGAACAGCAAGATAACTATTAACACATGAACATGCCGGTCGTTCTTGGATTTATACCTCAAGAACGGCTGGCGCGATTTTTATGATCTTCGATTTGTTGGATTTGTCTCCGCCCCGAATAGCAGAGTAACTATTAAAACATCAGAAAAATTACATTCGGTGGGGAGCTTGGTACAGGACAACGACAATAACAAAGCCCCCCCTGGTACAGGGCAACAATAACAAATAACGCCGGCCACCAAAATTTGTACCGGGCTTTAAAAATGAAAATCGATTTTTAAGGAGTAAACTCCAAAGTTTCACTTCTGTTGCGCGTGGCCTACACACACAAATTTTTTGATGATATCTCGAGAACGGATTGACTGACTTTTTTCGGGGGCGAATAGGTATTAAAACATCAGAAAAATTTACGAAAAAATTTTTTCCATACATTTTGTATGAAATCCGGATATAGCGCCATCTTTGATACATGACAGAAGCAAAAATGAACATGACATTGTATGCTGGTTTTGATAATGTCAGTAGATGGCGTTGTGTGCATTATGCTTTGATAAAAAACTGAATTTGATTAAGCTAATAAGTTAACACAACATTTATTGATTCTGAGGCGGTACAAAGTTCCCCGGGTCAGCTAGTATGTATATAAAAACCATAACCCAAAAGATCAAAGTTTCAAATAGTATAACCCTCCGTTAGGGGCAACCTTAGTACTAGCACGGTCATTCGACCCTCGTCTGTGAGATGACCAATTCAATCGTCTGTATATAAGTAATATTATCTATTTTATATGATATAGTACGCCCCAAAAATAAAGTAAAACACATATTGTCCGAGTTGACCGGTGCCACGAACAGGTAAATCTGTCACATTTTTATCTCACAGAGTATTCAATTTCGCCCGGTTTGAACTTTAAATAATTTTTTTACGAAAAAGGGGTTCGTCAAAATTTCATAACGATGTTGACTGGTGTATTAGCTTTTGTAGAACGTGGAAGCAGACAGACGGACAGACAGACAAACATTGACTTTTTTATATTACACAGGGTGCTATGGAAGACCTAGCAGAAAATTTAACCACAAGTAGAACTTGTCAAAATAAACATTTTTTCTATTTACCAATTTGCAGAGATCCGCAATTTTTTTGAACATTTTTCTGACCCCTATTTCACCCTCCGCCTATGACTAAATTGAACTTGAATGCATGAGAGAGTTTTTGCCGAACGAGGTGAACACTTTCTAACTTTTTTGGGGCAAAAAATTTGTCGATAGTAAATTTTTGTTATCAGTAGTTGTGTTGCGCCGGCCGCTAAGAAATGATCTGTGATTGATTCTTAAGCAAATACTAAGAATTTATTCATTGTAAATTCCACGAAAATGTTTTTTTCTATGGTGTCAATGTTAAGTAATGCAAATGAAGGTATCCGCTTGTTGTGTCTCGGACGTCCCAGATGAAATCGCGTTTTGAAAATTGAACCTAAAATTATAAATTAGAGTAGGCGGCTCTTTTATTATGCACTGGCCCAGCCTGCCAACTGACTGACTGCTTAGACTGACAGTAAAATTTGAAGTTATCGTAAACATTGTGACGTTTATGTTCTCATGAAAATAAAAGACTAACAAATAATGTAGAATAATTGAGAATTACAGCATATGTTCAAAGTATTCTCCCGCATCTTCAATTCAACTGTTAACTCCACTCGCCATTCTGTTGCCGTTTTTTTGAAAAGTCACTTTGACATTCGAATTTTAAATAAAATTGTCAAAAATTAGTAGTGCCAACCTAATTTAAATTTCACACCATACTCTAATGTATAATTTAAATGATCGTACGGTACGAACCTAACCCCTTCAATATTATGCATATTATGATAGGTTAGTACATGTTTCCCTTTAAACAGTTTTTATTTCGATTCGTTTATAGGGTAGCGTTTTTGTGGATTCCTCACAATGAATGAAATTGGGACCATAGGCCAGTATTGGTTTTAAGCGTTAAACTATTCTTAATTTTAACTCCGTAAGGGAGCGTTTGCGAAAAAAATTATACATAAAAAAATGTTTATTTTGACGAGTTCTACTTGTGGTAAAATTTTCTGCTAGGACTTCCATAACACCCTCTATAACGAATTTTATTCCATGTTTTGTGAATATGTGAAGAGAAACCTTTGTGCCCATTTTTAATCACAACCGCGCACGGAGGAGTGAGATTTAGCATAGGTAGAGTTTATATGGTGAAGGAGAGCAGGAAGCTAAAATCTATATAATGTAATATGTGTTACAAATACATCATATAATAATTAGTCTGTGGTCAAATAGTCGCAATGAGTTTCGAGCTGTGAATTTTGTGATTTTAAATGTTCCTTTATAGTCCAGGAAATGGGTACATAAAAGGGGGTTTTGATCGCAAAAGGTCGGACAGAAATGAAATTTGGTGGGATGCTAGACATAGGTCTCGTGATAGTACACCTGAGTTTGCGACCTCGGGGGCTTGCCGCTCGAGGGATGGGGGGGTAAAAACTCTGCATTCTGGAAATTCCAACAAAATCAAATTTTCTGCGCGGATTACAACGAAGATCGACTTCAAATAACTCTGCAATATTTTTTTTCTGAAAGAGCAATGCTTTCCGAGTCTGCGGATGTTTACCATCTCACCAAATTTCATTTCTGTCCAACCTTTTGCGACTAAAACCCCCTTTTTTGTACCCATTGCCGGACTATAAACTTTTTAGAAGAAGTAATTTATAAAGTTTTGAAATTTTGGTTGTGAACTCCCAGCAGGCACCCAAACAAAAATCCGAAAAGTTCTCACTCTCCCGGGGGGAGCTTCATCACCTTTTGTCCAAAAAACCGATTCCGAACGTGACATCATGAAGCCTTTCTGCTTTTTTCTCGTAAACGGTAACTCCGATGAGAAAATGTTTTAGGACCTATGTTTTCCATTAAATTCTGCATAAAAATGCTCTTATGAAGTTTTTGCCTATCTCCCACCCAACGCTCATCGGAAAATGAGTATTGTTTTTAGAGCAAATGCAAAAATTAGTCCACCCCCGTATTTTGACCAATAACAATTTATTGCAAATGTTTTATTCAATATGGACCTTGTACAGAAAAAAACTGGTTTACAATTCTGTATCTATACATTTTTTGCTCCTATAGTGGCTCTCGAGATAATCGCCGCAAAACACGGGGATTGCCTTCACGCTGAAAACTAAACTCATTTTCTGACGTCATTGATGAGCGGTGGGTGGGAGATAGGCAAAAACTTCATAACAGCATTTTTATGCAGAATTTGATGGAGAACATAGGTCCTAAAACATTTTCTCATCGGAGTTACCGTTTACGAGAAAAAGGCAGAAAGGCTTCATGACGTCACTTTCGGGAGCGGCTTTTTGGGCAGAAGGGGATGAAGCTTCCCCCGGGGAAGTGGGAACTCTTCGTATTTTTATTTGGGTGCGTGCTGGGAGTAGATAACCAAAATTTCTAAACTTTATAAATTATTTATTCTAAAAAGTCTAATTTGCTTGGACTAGATTTTCATCGGCACATATCTCGATAACGATTCAATGTAGTACCGCTTTAGAGAGTTATTTTGGTAGTAAATTTGATAACCTTTAATTTTTGTACTAATGATTGTTTACGTAGGACACATAGTTTTCGAGTTATAAGCGAAAAACATAAGAATTTTTCAACTTTGAACATATTTTGGAGTAGGGAGAGGCACATTTCAAAAAATCATGTCTTTCGTAATATACAACCCAATCCATCAAATGGGACATCCACAAACTGGGAAAACATTGCTCTTTCAGAAAAAAAATATTGCAGAATTATTTGAAGTCGATCTTCGTTGTAATGCGCGCTGAAAACTTGATTTTGTTGGAATTTGCAAATCAACCCCCAAATTTGGCGCCCCGTAAAACGGAAACTGTTGGTCGCAAACAAAACATGAATAGAACCAAAATTATGCACAATTTTGTTCTCTACTTATTTTATTTCAACTTTTTTTCGATAGCACAACAACGGCGCTATTTTCCGAAGAGCGTCGCGGTGCAGAGTCTTCACCCCCCCACCCCTCGAGCGGCCAGCCCCCGAGGTCGCAAACTCAGGTGTACTATCAGGAGACCTATGTCTACCATCCCACCAAATTTCATTTGTGTCCGACCTTTTGCGATCAAAAACCCCCCATTGCCTGGACTATTAAACAAAATTTAAAAAAATATGTGTAATATTTGAAAAAAAGTCCTTAATAACGTTCGAGCTTAGAAATTCATTTTATTACGGTTGAATTTCGACCACTAGTCAAAAATAATCCGCAAAAGGTTTCAACTCAAATGAATACCTAAAATTGTCATTTTGGGAAGCGTGTACAAAAAATTCTATTTAATACAGATAAAGATTAACTGACCAATGAGCGTTCAAATTCATCAAGGTAAATAAGGAGTGGTAAGGAGACATCCTGTATAGTTGTACGATCAGGGTAAACCCATAGACACAATAAAGTCTCACTTACCTTGGGAAAGTAAGTTAGTTAAAAATGGCCACATACAGTAAATTCAGAATTTGAAGCTGTGTAATGGATGACATTTTTTTAAATGGTGCAGTAAAAACAAGGAATTTGATAAAAAAAAAAGGGATTGACGTATTTACAGTAGCTTTTGTGAACATCGTACACAAACAGAAAATGGCATTCCATTTAAATCAAAGTCACTCTGTTGTAATTTACCGTTATTTTTGTCCAACCCCTTGGACATTCCATGGTAGTCGATTACGAATATCGCACTTAGAATTTTATGGGTATTTCCATAGACACTGAACTTAAGTTTGAGCTCTGATCCGCAATCTCATGCTAATAACATCGCCAAATATTGCCGGTTAATGGCCGTCTGAATGCCAATCCTTTTTTTATGCAAAAGACGTAACCCGAGGAAAATTTCATCTTCGTTGTCCCGATATAGATAGGAAATCCTTGGGAACGTACACCGTCTGAAAGTAAACTTCATACCAAGGACAAACATAAACAGACGTCGAGTGTTTACAGACATGGAAGGTGCGTCAACGAATCCAAACATTGGAGCACGTGTAGCGTTATGCCCTCTTTAAGCTCTGCACGACTTATCTTAAATCAAACGTTTTAGGAATTCCACATGATCGAACAATAAATCAAGAGCAGAGTACGCTGGGGGTGTTTTTTTTTTTAGAGATGACGAAAAGTGCGAGTAGAGGTTTGATACACCAAGAAGATATATTTGTACAGGAAAGTTTTCCGACAGCAAACACCACTAATATCTTTCCTCGACGGAAAAAAGAATGACCGTTCCATTGTCGTTTCAAGTGTTAACACTAAATTAACGTTTCAGTTTAAGACTATATTGACAGGTTACTCTTCTCTCATGCTTGTTTAGTTGTGAAGCCTTTGAAAGATCAATCCGGATAAGGGTTGTAATACCACCGCCGATAGCAGTGTAACAGACGCAAATTAAACGCCACGGATTACAGGATCAAAGTCGCTATTTCGACGTGTTCTTACCGATTTACAATGATATAGCGGGTAATGGCATAGTTAATACGGGAACTTTGCTATAATGTGTTCATATGGCAGGATATTACACTGAATCGATACATAAACTTTCAAATTACGCGAAGGAATTTTACTTGTAAAGATGACAAAGGCAAATGAAAACTTAGTTCACTTTGCTGCCGCCATCGCACTGTATTGGTTCAGCATCCACTATTGTTATGTGTCTCGAGAACAACCTCACTTGCACATATTGGGAGACACCAAGTGAGTAAATCCTCATAAAAGCGCTATTTTTTAATTTTTACCAGTACAAAAAATCTCCATTTTAGTGGCAAGCACCTCTTTGACCTCCAGTTGAGAGTTCAAGAGTGTTTTATTACGATGTAGTTTCATTAAAGTTGTCTCGAACGAGATACGACGCTATTTCTTTTTGGTTCGAATGACGACTAGCAATAAAGGAAAATAACAACGATTTGCATAAAGAGGTAGATTGCATTGCTTTGTTCTGAGACGAGAAACAGTTTAAATAGTGTGAATAATAATTTATGGCTTTCTTGGCAATTGAGAAAACTGTAAATATACAGAATCGCCAGCTCAAAGGAAAGAAACGGGTTTTCCAGCGTCTGCATGATTTTTGAGAACAAGCTTTGAACCGGTTTATTACATTTATTGCAATTTTGTTTTGTATTTTTTATCAGTGGTGCTTTTGCTAACGTTACGACTGAAAGCTAGATTTCTGTTTTCCAACGATCTCGGAAGCGCAAACAATACCATGCAAAGTCTAGAGATTTGTCTTTCACCTTTTACACCGATTTTAGTCTCGAAAATCCACGTTGGCAAGTATTAATTAATAAAGTGGTCAAACCAGTATCATTTGATTGATTTATTAATACGCCGAAAGCTACACATGTCGCAACGAAACCAATTTCAAAACAGAAAACAATTCCCTCTAAATCGAACAAGTTGGAAAATTTAATTAAATGACGCACACCAAACGCCGGAGTCGGTTTATTACAAAACTACTATTTCTCCCTGTCGAACCTGATTAATTACAAGCGTGCAAAAGCTCACTTTTGTTCCACAGCTCTCAATTAAAACTTACGGAAACCGCATCACATGGTGGCAGCTGCGGATCTTGATGTTATGAAGCAGCTAGCAGAATTTTTTTTTGAAGTTATCGATACAATGCTATAAATGACCGAAAGCAATAATTTAATAGCGGGAAAAGAGATTGCCCACAATTAATTAGGATTTTTTAATGTACTATTTATGTTAGAACCGCCAGTCCCCACGTTAACGTTAAATAAAGCTCACTGAAACGAGAGATCCTCATTTCTTCTGCACTGACAACGGGGCGGTTATAAATACGATGTGTGATTATTGTTTTCGGGGCTCTATTCAGTGAAACATTGGCGAATTGTGTTTTTTAGTTGAAACGTATAAATCTTATTGGTCTTTTCATTGCAGTAACCCGAACGAGCAGCATAAACAAGAACCGGTGCTCGCCGCCTCCAGGGAACGCAATAGATTCCGATCCATTGTGTGGGATGAATACGACTCTGTCCATCAGAAATACCTCGAAATTGGTAAGAGTTAGTAGTTGGCTTTTGGTAGGTATTAGAAGGATTATTCCACTGGATAATTTTCCCATTAATATCTAGAGTGAACTTAAAGTTATTTGAACAAGAGTTTTTTTTAAATAATTAATGTAAAATAATGTTATAACGACTGTTTGAAAAATTGTGACAAAATCAATTTATTCTAGTGTTACTAGCGACTAAGATAGGTATTGTGACAAAAAAAGTACCCTTTTTTTTCATACGAATAGTTTCTGAGACGCAGGAGATTTAATCCATAAAATACAGGAAAGGTGTTCGATTTAGAAACAAGACAAATATTTGCTATTCCTTAGCTGAGTTCTTGGCGCACTCACGGATGTAAAACTAATATATCTTTCGCTAATGTTTTCCAATGATGCAGGATTGGGAAGAGAGTGTCTTTTCCTACAGCTTACATTACCCTCAAATTAATTTGAATTAAATTATTATGTAGCTTGACAATCAAAAGAATTTAATTGCATTACCATCACATTAACTTGTAAGCATTTTGGCAATCAAATTTTTTTATTTGTTTAGGTACATAATAGTAATTATACACCAAGGTTGGGAATACATTTTTCTTAGCCGAGGTATTTTATTGCCCAAGATGCGAAGCATCGTAGGCTATAATAATGCGAGGCTAAGAAAAGGCTTCTCAGCCGTGGTCTATGTACAATTTTTTTTTACTAGTAGCACATTTGATTAACTTTTCTTCAAACGAAAAGGTCGGAACGAATTTAACTAAGATATCCATGAAAACCAAGTAGCATATGAAATTAAATCATTATATTATATTAGGTTCTTATTATATTTCTCATATTTATAAATTGCCAGGCTATTACATTTTTAATAGCCCAGGTTTTCAAGTTTCGTATGTATTCATTATTTTTAAAGCTGTCATTCCATGGTCTTAGGCTTTCAGAAGATTCTCAATAAAAATTTAAAATCTGAATTTTTCAGTTTTTGGGTTTTAGGTTTTCAGGTTCCTATATTTTCCAATTCTCGAGTTCTTGAATCGTCTGGCAGTTACGTTTTCGGTTTTTTACCGTTTCAGTTTCTCATTTTCGGATTCTCTTTCAGGTTTCAGGCTCTAAATTTTATTGTTTTCAGGATTTCTTTACTCAGTTTTTAAAGGTTTCAAATTTGTCGGTTGTCAGATTCTCTTAGAATTCCCTCAGCTTTTTGGGTTTTTATATATTCTGTGACGCTTTCTACGGTCGGGTTGCCTCGAGCGCCAGTTTTTAATTGTGGTATGCTCCACACTTGTCCACGGGTAGCTTAGTGGATTACGGTGTACCAGGCTTGGCGGAAGGTCAATAAACAGTGACTAAACAATCAGTTATGTGGGATATTAAGTGCCTTTTTTAAACCTTTCATTGACAAAAACGTAACAATTTGAGCAAAAAAACAATAAATTCTAAACACTAAACACTACTCGAGATAGGAAGTTAAACGAAATGACGGCCACATTCGGTTACGAACAACCTGGAAATCCCAAAAGAAACGCGAAGTGGATCTCTCAGATCCAACACAACAAACGGAGTGTTAATGGCGGTGAATCCGGGCGGCGTAAGAATTCCGGAATAGCGGTACCCGGAGCGTGGTCTCATTCTGATTACCGCAGTGAAAGAATCATCCCGATACGTCAGCACTAAGCATTTTATTTTTACATATCAACGGTACTGTAGTGAACGTTAGTGGAACACTATTGAATATTCGGTTCAAGCACGAACTATTGGGGACTCTGCAGTCACCGCACATCCTCTGAGTTTCATCTGGTTTTGGTTTTGGGGACATGTGAATGAGGGAAGACCGTGGTCTCTGCAAAAAAAATTGTGTAGCATTTATTTTCTGATATTTTGAAGCAATCGCAGGACTACTACTACTACTGTATTGTGTTGGACAGGACCATATACAACAAAATCACGCGTTAAACTAGGAAATTGTTTTAATCACTGTTGATAAGGTTTACTAAAAGTATTACTTTTTAAAGAAGTCGTTTCTGATCGTAATGAGGGAACAGTTTCCTTTTAGGTATGGAAGAATTTGTTTTGCGTTGTAAAGAAGACTTGAGGAAAATGCAGTGATTATTCCCAATCGGTGTGAATATGGTCTTGAATAAAGCGTTTGATCACGAATTTTACTTTCCGTAATGTTTGGTTGCGAATTATGTTTGTTTTTTATTAATTGATTTTGATTTTGTAACGTTTGGCTGTGAATCATGTGATCGATTATAACCTTTCGTTCTTGTAAAATTTGATTCACGGTTATAATTCAAAGAGGATTGTTGATAAAGCAACTGTTCAGTGCAGTCAACAATAATATTATAATATGACAAAAAATCTAACCCTAATATCGGGACGTGGATATTTGCAGCCAAGAAATTTCAAACAGAATTATCATAAGAAAAAATAAAATTAAGTTCTAGTTTATGTTTACCCAACACCGGTATGATGCTGTTGTCCGCAGCCATCAACGGTTGAAAATGAACATAAGATTTTGGAGGAAAATATAGATTAGGCAAGACACTATAAGCAGCACCGGTATCTACTACAAATGAAATGTTGTTATTTTTATCGAGAATACTAATCAAATTCCCACGGTAAAATTTAGTTTGTTGTACCGTGGAAAACTTATTATACAACAAACTCGGATTTGTGTTTTTTTAACACACAAGGAAAAGTACATTTAGAGGCGGTAGCGCCAAATTTCGTGTGATAATAGCACGGCTGTGCTTGAGAAATTTGACCTGGTGGCTAGTTATTGAAACAATTTTTATGTTGGAAGGAAGGCGCAACCGAATGTTGTGTTTGAAGCTCGTAATTATGAAGAAATTTACCGTAGGATCTCACATTGTGATCACCCGAAGCAAATGAGTTCATAGCTTGTGTTAATTTATAAACTTTGTCTTCAAAAGAACGGATACTGGGGGTGGCCGTAGCGGTTCCCGGAAAGTAATAATCGCTGCGTGCTGTTTTTCTGATTACCTGACTGAAAGAAATATCCCGGTCCGATGTTTATATTCTGTGTTGTTTAGGTAGTGGAGAGGCGAGTGGCTGGGCGGCACTCGAACCTCGCGAACTTCGGTAACTTCGTTGCACTTCATCAGACCTGCTTTTTTTTCTTAGGTCATTCTAATCTTCATCTTTTCAGGTTCAGTAGCTTTTTGATGTTAAGTTCCCAAGTTTTCAGGTGTCACATTTCAGTTCAAATTTTGGAATTCTCAGGTTTGGAGACTCAGGCTTCAATATTTTTTCAGTATTTATTTTTATTTTTGAAATGAAGGTACGAATCTATAAAAAAATTAATTTTGAAATCAAGCAATGAAAAGGAAAGAGAAGGCAAATATGGAAAAATTGAATGTTAGATTGAGAATATGGAATGTTAGAGAAATAATTGGAAAGGAAGATAGAAAAAAAGAAGAAAGGAAAAGGTTGTAAAAGATTATATTTGATGTACGGATCTGGAGTGAAACTGGAGGAAAATGCGAGAACGGGGGCAGCACTACTAGTAATGGAGGAAAATTTGCAAGAGGAGCTGGACAGAACAAATACATAATAAGATAGTGATAGTAATGGGGACTTAAACGGAAGAGTGGGAAGAGAGAATGAAGATATGGAATGTTAAGGGAAACAAGGGGAGGCAGGGAGAATGTGTAATAATGGAGAACCAATAATAGAGATAAGATTTGAAGATTAGCAACACACATTTAAAGAATAAAGAGATCCACAAAATAACTCGACAAGTGATCTCAAGAAATGAAAAATCTATGGCAATACATAAGGAAAAAAACTTAGGTGAACGACGTGAGAGGGGCAGTGAGTATAGTATAGTATAGTAGAAAAGTTGGAGGGAAATATCCAAGAAGTCAACATAGGAAACTGAACTCTACAGACACATTACATCCAGGAAAGAAAGGGGTAGGAAAGGAGAACGATTAAATAAGTTACATATAGGGTTTTCGTGTCTCTAAAATTTTTAAGTTTTTAAATAACTAGAAGTAAAACCAATAAATCGATGATCTATCATGCATCATCTATCTACATTATCCAACTGAAACCATACACCGGTTTCGGTCTTATGAGACCTCATCAGTATTTTAGGTTTTTGATGCGACTAAAGAGGGCGCTACGATGCGTCTCTCGGTCCGACAACATTGCAAGCTTACTCTAAGCTTAAAAGTGACTAGTATCTATCGACAGTCATCCTCGTCTATGCTGACGATATCTTAGAAAACCGAAACCGTTTTCATCAGATGATTTACATAATATTTGTCTTCTTTATCGCTATTATTACATGAATAACTATAACACAGAATAAAGCAAAAACTATTAATTTAAAAAAAGTCGAACAACAAAAAAACGATTGAATCACCGCTCTTGACAGTGTTTTGTTGGATGCGTTACAAAGACTCGTCGCTAATCAAACAATAGTTTCTGTAGTTCAACTAGCTTGACATAAACTAGTTCTAGTCTCGAGTTACCCTTGCCGTGTGAGGATGTGCATTATCTTGCTGGAAGAGAGGATTTTGCAGTTGCTGTAGGTAAGGCAGAAGAACTGCCTGTAGTACGTTAGCGATATATCCAAGGATATTCACTGCCAGGGATAAAGGCTAGGGGGATCTTACTTCTATAAGTAATGCCACACCAAACCATAACCCTGATGTAAGTCCAGTGTGAGGTTCATCAGCAAATGCTAAATTATGTCTTTCACCGCGGCGATGTCTGACTCTCCTCCGTCTATCTTGGATCCAAAAGAAGAAGGGCGCTTCATCCGAGATTGCCACTCTTGTCCTCAGTTTACCCTCTCATTAGACCATTCTACTCTACGAGCACGATGCCTGATGTGACTGTGAAGTCCAAAACTACGAATGCAGCTAGGTATATACCGTTGCTATTAGTCCAATCAAATAAGTCAGCAAATCAAAATTTTGAGGAAGTACACAAAATTTTGATACAAGTATCTGTGAAGTATTTGAAGAAGATGAGTGAAAGAATTTTTTTCCCCAACCCCCGAGAAATGGTGAAAAAAATATAATAAAGTTATTTTCTTTAATTATTCAAAATGGGTAAAAGGTAGTAAAAAAAGTTTCAAATAAAGATTATAAAGCATGAAATTCTACACAAAAATGATCTTTTGACTTTTTTGCTATTATTAAAATTAACAAAGTTACGGCGGTTACAAGTTAAGGGATGTTGTGTATAACTTTAAAAAATCAGAGCGTTCTGAAAAGTTAATGGAACTTAGTTTTTTTAATTTACTCACAAAAATATATAATTTATTATCAGAGAAATTGTTTTATATTTTAATTGTTCATTTTTAATTTAATTGTTAGACTAGACCAGGTGAAACCAATTGCTTAAATATTTTTTCTACCTTTCCTTTTCAGGCAGGTATAAATGTATTTACCTGTTTAAATTTTTCCTATACCTACGACACTGTTCTTCTGACGTCACGATCACTAAAAAGAAATCGATAATGTGATCGACAGAGATGAAAATTTGTCGGCTACACAAAGATGAAATTTTGTCGGCTATTCCTAGACTGCTTAAAAGACGCGCATGCGTCGCATCTATATCTCATGAGTGTTTGCTTTAGGGAACGAATGCTCCTGAAAATTGTTTGCAAAATTTGGACAAATATAATGTTATCCATAATTTGCGAACTACACACGCTCTGTTTTATGTACATTTCAGTTTTATTAAAAATATGGAATTTTGCTTACATGATCTAAATACTTTCAAAATCTATTTTTCATTTGTAATAAACGAAATTTTTATTACTACTAATACTCACAGATTTATACTAAATTTTGTTTTGCTTTCTCGACTTTATTAATATAAATTCAAATCAAGATACTTTTTTTTTGTTAGAAATTTTTGAATACGAATTAATCTATTGAGAATATAATAATTGGTTGAAACATCGTTTCATCTGATGAAATAATGGAAGTTGACTATCATATCTTTTAAACATTTTTAGAGAAACTTTAAAATTAAAAAAAAATAATAAAATGTATATTTCTAAAATACATATACAGTGTGGAAATTAAGTAAGGAATAAATTCAGTAACTCTCTTAGTATTTGCACTAGAAATAGAATTTAAAAAGCATGTGATAGGGCTAATTATAGCGCATCCGAGGAAAGTATACAAATTTTTTTCAGCAGTTTTTTTGTGACAGTTATAACGTCATCAATTTATTTTTTTAATGGCAACCTATGTTTTTTATTTTACATTTGAATAGAGTTTTTTATTCTGTTTTCAACGTTGTCAAATACTTAATAGGCTAGAAAAGGAAAAAATGCATTAAAACGGCGCCAAAGTTCAACTTAGTAAAATTTCAAAAAATTAACAGAACTGTCAAATATTATCGGAATTTAAGAAAAAACCATAGTGATACCTATACAATATTGACAAGTTCTGAATTGGTACAAAATAATTGTTTTTTCTATTCTCAACTGTTTTTCTCTATTAAATAATAAATTAACTTCTAAATAATAATATCTAGTTGCAACAGGATGGTGCTCCAACACACTAAGCCCGGTGCGGTGTTATTTAGACAAAGTGTTTTCAAGAAGATGGAAGAAGAGGTCCAATAGAATGGCAGGTCCCCAGATCGATCCCCATTAGATTTTTGTCTCTGGGAGCACTTAAAAAGCAAGGTGTATCAAAACCGACCCAACAAATTGGATGATCTTGAAGGAATAATTCGACATGAGTGCAGTGTAATAACTCCCTAAACCATTCAAAACGTATTGACTGCTTCTAATCTTTCTTTAATTTATAATTCTCAGATCAATAGCTTTATTGTTAATTTTGTTAATTTGTCAGCCCTACTTTGAAATATAGGGTTGTTTTCTTATTTTTTTCTCATTGATTGCGTTTGGGAGCTTTGTTTTGTTTGGATTTCTATGGTTTTTCTTTGAATTCTGATAAAATTGGACAGCTCTGTTAAGTTTTTTAAAAGTTACTAATTTGAAATTTAGTGCCGTTTTTATTTGTTTTTTCCTTATGTAAGCTATTGAGTATTTGATAACGTTGAAATCAGAGTAAAAAACTCTATGCGAATATAAAATCAAAAACATAGGTTGCTATTAAAAAAATATATTGATGACGTCATAACTGTCAAAAAAAGTAATGCAAATTTTTTTTTATACGTTTGTCGGATGCGCTATAATTAGCCCCACTACATGCTTTTTAAGTTTTATTTCTAGTGCATATACTAACAGAGTTACTGAATTTATTCCTTACTTATTTTCCACACTGTATATTAAAATTATTCTTACTAGCTGACCCGAACAGACGTTGTCCTGTCCAAATTTCAATAAATTTGTTTTTGGACAAATCGCGAAACGACAAATAATGTAAAAAAACAACATCCATTACAGGATCATAACGAACAAAACAAAAAAAGAATTACGCATATCCATCATTTGAATGGCGAGTTATGGTCTCGAGTTCATACAAATATCCCAGAAAAAGCACTCAGATTTTCCCGAAGTTTTCAATTTTCCGGTCAATTTTTCCAATTTTTCTGGCGGACGTGACTGGAAAAATAACTGTCAACGATTTTTTTTCTACCAATTCCGACTTTTTTCTGGCAATTCTGACTTTTTTCTACCAATTCCGAGGTTTTTCTGACAATCCCGACTTTTTTCTGGCAATTCTGACGTTTTTCTGGCAATTCCGACTTTTTTAAGGCAATTCCGACTTTTTCTGGCAATTCAGACTTTTTTCTGGGAATTGCGACAGGGGTAGGACAATGGTGCTGTTTTGTTGCCCAAACTTAAAAGATGAAATACTGTCTACATTTTGAGTATCACGTACAGGGAAATATGACCTTCTTGGAGTATGTTTCGCGATGCATCAATTTCAGTGATCCACTGAAGTTGCCGTCTGTGAAAATTTGTTTTTCCGTTTATCATTCATAAAATCATAAAATAACAGATACTCCCCACATTTCGAGTTTCACGTAAAGGGAAATATGACCTTCTTGGAGTATGTTTCTTTAAGTGGTCGAGCGCGTGGCGCGAGGCACCAATTTCAGTGATCCACGGCAATTATCGTCTGTGAAAATTTGTGTTTCCGTGGTCATGTTCACCGATATCTCCGTTAATTGTTGACCGATTTTGAAAATTCTTCTTTTATTTGAAAGGGTATACTCCAGAGGGAGTCCCATTGTCACCAAGTCCGGATCTGATAAAGGGCTCCCATGGAAATCGAGAAAAATTGTCAAATTTTTCCTTTTATGTATGTTCACCGATATCTCCGTTAATTGTTGACCGATTTTGAAAATTCTTCTTTTATTTGAAAGGGTATACTCCGGAGGTAGTCCCATTGTCACCAAGTCCGGATCTGATAAAGGGCTCCCATGGAAATCGAGAAAAATTGACAAATTTTTCTTTTTAAGTATGTTCACCGATTTCTTCGTCAATTGTGGATCGATTTTGAAAATTCTTCTTTTATTTGAAAGGGTATACTCCGGAGGTTGTTCCATTGACAGCAAGTCCGGATCTGATGAGGGGATCCCATGGAAATCGAGGGAAATTCTCAAATTTTTCCATTTATGTATGTTCACCGATTTCTTCGTCAATTGTGGATCGATTTCAAAAATTCTTCTTTTATTTGAAAGGGTATACTCCGGAGGTAGTCCCATTGTCACCAAGTCCGGATCTGATAAAGGGCTCCCATGGAAATCGAGAAAAATTGACAAATTTTTCTTTTTATGTATGTTCACCGATTTCTTCGTCAATTGTGGATCGATTTTGAAAATTCTTCTTTTATTTGAAAGGGTATACTCCGGAGGTAGTCCCATTGTCAGCAAGGCCGGATCTGATGATGGAAACCCATGGAAATCGAGGGAAATTCTCAAATTTTTCCTTTTATGTATGTTCACCGATTTATTCGTCAATTGTGGATCGATTTCAAAAATTCTTCTTTTATTTGAAAGGGTATACTCCGGAGGTAGTCCCATTGTCACCAAGTCCGAATCTGATGAGAGGATCCCATAGAAAACGAGGGAAATTCTCAATTTTTTTCCTTTTATGTATGTTCACCGATTGCTTCGTCAATTGTGGATCGATTTCAAAAATTCTTCTTTTATTTGAAAGGGTATACTCCGGAGGTAGTCCCATTGTCAGCAAGTCCGGATCTGATGAGGGGATCCCATGGAAATCGAGGGAAATTCTCAAATTTTTCCTTTTATGTATGTTCACCGATTGCTTCGTCAATTGTGGATCGATTTTGAAAATTCTTCTTTTATTTGAAAGGGTATACTCCGGAGGTAGTCCCATTGTCAGCAAGTCCGGACCTGATGAGGTGATCGCATGGGAATCGGGCGAAATCCTCACATTTTATAATTATTATGAACTCTCTCGAATGTAGTCGTTCAATAATTATGCAGGTCTTTGCGTCTGGGAGTCATCATTGCCTTAGATTTTTCAGGTAGTAATTTTATTCATCATTGTTTCAGTATTTCTGGTTTTAATTTTTTATAGTTTGCGTCTTTCATCTTCATTTTCAACCAGCCGTCGTTTCCTCATTCGAGCAGCGTCCTTACTAGGTCTACCCATCACTTAAAATTGTAAAATAATTCGCTTTTTAAAAAAAAGAAACCGACTTCAAAAAGCGAGAAATAACTCAGTACATGTATTATTACATGTGCTACCTACTGATCTGGTTGAAGTCGGTGCCAAGCAAAAAAAAATAGGTAGTAGATAGATAGGCTGTCCGCTTCCGTCACATCGCAAGTCCCACCGCGCGCGCGCCGGAATGCGTGAGCGTGGGTGGGGGGCTCGCTCTGAGCAAAACATCCCAAACGGGCAGACACGTGCGGGACAGACGTCGTTGACGGCTTGATATTGAATTTTTGATGCGCTATAACGTTGTTGATATATTTGTATAATGACAATAGGTTACAAATTTGTTAACCTCTTTGGCTTGGCACCGATTTCAAACAGATCAGTAGGTAGCACATGTAATAATACATGTACTGAGTCATTTCTCGCTTTTTCAAGTCGGTTTCTTTTTTTTTTAAAGCTAATTATTACATTCATGTCCGTTGAGCGCCTTCGTAGTAAAAACCGATTTAGACTATATTCTAAATATTCTAAAAAAAAAAAATAACCTAGTCGGTAGAGCCGTTCTCAAGTGATGCGCTTACAAAGGAACGGCATTACATTTACCTACGTACAGTGCACTTTCAGTTTTTTCCCGATTTTCCGGGCAACTTTTCAGTGTTTCTTTCCGTTAAAACCTTATCTGTGCTATAATATTAAAAAAAAAAACGCCAAATCTGTCAACCTGTTTAGGATGAGAAGAATTACGAACACACGCACTCCGGAATTTTATTTATATAAAGATGAGTATTAATCATTCTATGCTCGAGTGAAATATAAATGTGACGCATGCGCGTCTTTTAAGCAGCGAAGAAGTAGCCGACAAAATTTCATCTTTGTGTAGCCGACAAAATTGAGTGATCGTGACGTCAGAAGAGCAGTGTCGTAGGTATAGGAAAAATTTAAACAGGTAAATTTAAAATGGAATTAAAGAAAATGGTTCCATCGTCTAACGTCCTTTAAATTGAAAATTCGAAAATTTTAATTGTTATAACTTATTTATTATAAATAAAAAATAAAACATTTGTCCGATAATAAATTTTATATTTTTCTGAGTACATTAAAAAAAAATCCATTAACTTTTCAGAACGCTATGATTTTTTGAAGTTATACACAACATCCCTTAACTTGTAACCTCCGTAACTTTGTTAATTTTAATAATAGCAAAAAAGTCAAAAGATCATTTTTGTGTAGAATTTCATGCTTTATAATCTTTATTTGAAACTTTTTTTACTACCTTTTACCCATTTTGAATAATTAAAGAAAATAACTTTATTATATTTTTTTCCACCATTTCTCGGGGGTTGGGAAAAAAAATTCTTTCACTCATCTTCTTCAAATACTTCACAGATACTTATATCAAAATTTTGTGTACTTCCTCAAAATTTTGATTTGCTGACTTATTTGATTGGACTATATTGATCGCCTGTGACCTAAAGCTTATATGAAGGCGGTAGCGGTTTTTTACCAAGGATGGCATTTTTCGACCTAATTCTACACCCATGTTTTAAAGTTTAACTTATAATGGAAATTTTCTTCTTCAAAAGTTTTTAATGGTGTATAAATTTGTTGACAACGTAGTTTAGTTCTGGAGTTTCCATTTACTAGTAACGTAGCGGCAGCAACTAATGTACCGCTATTCATAACTATATCAACTCTTTAGGAGAGGTTAGTAAGTTATCACTTTTGTACTCTGAGTAGGTATTAAAAATTTAATTATTAATTGCAGTCGAGTTAGTGCTCAAAAATTAGTTGCTCATACTATCCATTCATTTATATTATTAATAAATAATAATTTATTTTGGAAAAACCCAGGGTCGACTGCAGGTTGTCAGAGCTGTTCCGTTTGCAATTAAAATACCATAATCAAATAAAACACAAAACGTCACACGCTCCCTATCAAAATTAAGTGCTCTATTATTCTACAAAACTAAAACTACGTATTTGCGCGGAGTGGGACCATACTTTCAAAAACCGTGGAAACCATTTATAAATGTTGCTTCATATATTTAAAAATGTTCTAGAACTTTGTGATCCGTGAAAATCAAAAACTCCCCAAGCATGTTAATATTGTTTTTTCATTGTTTTCTGTTTCTGTGTAGCTTTATCAAAGCAACAGAATCTTAAATGCTCCTTTGAAGCCGTTATTTTCTTTGTTCTCAGACTTGTTATTGGTTTGCGTCAAGCTCTCTTTCAATACCTCACGTTTCACGTATACTAATAGGCGTCTCACTCCACACCTTTTTCCATTACCTGATAACGGCCTATCTTATCTCCGTAATTTTAAAATTCTTCTCAGCCTCCGTCGTGAATAATTACCGGTGTGGGCGGCGCGCCAGGGGAGTTAACAAATCAGAAAATCGAGATGGGATTTCGGTAGGCGAGCTGTATAATTCTTCGGGCCGTTTAAATTGGCTGCAGTTAAGGGAGAAGACGGCGCTGCGAGACATATAATAAATGATCTCGTCCAGGACAAACTTTGAATATTGATGTCCGAACGTTCGAGACACTTCACTCCATACATATGAAGTACGGCCTTTTCGAAATAGATTTTTGAAATTACCATGAAATGTGGCGGAAGAGGGTTTGTTTTATAATCCTCGCTCGTATGATGGATGCATGAGCCGTTTTACACACTTTATGCATTGAGTTTGAGCTGCATCGGAAATTTATGAAGAAAATTTCCAACGGAGACGCGTTATTAAGGACGATCCGGAAGCGCGAGAACTTTGTATGTTTTCAACGGTGATGTAATGGATATCTTGACGCCCGGGGCGAGTATCTGATTTTGCGCTCCGCGCAGTTCCTCTGCTTCTTAAAATATTTGCCAACATATGAAACAGTTTGGTGTAAAAAACGAATATGGAAATCCGGTTTCGTATTAAAGGAGCTAGAACGTATGCTTGAACAGTATTGATTTTATATTACATTTAAATTTCTATTGCACCAACCTTTTAACTATGGATGGAAGCACTTTTGAGTAAATAGGAATCTAGCTAGGAAAAAAACAAATATATTTTCTCAATGAAGGATCTTTTCAAAAATGCTCTTAAACGCTAAAACTGTGTGGGTTATCAAGAAAGAAAACCGGCAGGTGTTGCAGTAAATCGCTCTCTGGACCGGTTCGGAAAAGACATGAGAGTGCATGTTAAAAATACATTAGGCGCACTCACCACTGCTAAAAGCTTTCGGACGCGCGGAATTTCATAGCTTCGACCTCCTAGACAATTATTTACGGCGGAAGTTCGACAGTGTTTATTCCGCCGATGGAGGAGAACATTCCTGAGCCGCAATTCCAGTTAATTGTTTCGAGAAAAGGGTCGCAAACATCTCAGGTGCAGCACCAGACAAGGCATTCCGCTGCACTTAACGACGAGCAGCAGGAATTCCTCACTTTCTTGCACATCCACGGAGCTCACTTATCCCATATTGTTGGCATTCGATCGACGTACTTTTATGGAAGGAATATTTCAGCCGACTTGCTGCGACATGTTTGGTGCATACTTACGGATACATGTTGAGAATTTCTTTTCTTAACTGATTTACGGTGTTTTCAAGTGATTCAGAGCGTTTTGGACACGTTATAATTTTTTTTGACAACCATGAAGCCCATACTGATATTGTTTTTTTTACCACAAAATAAGAAAATTTACCTGAATTTCCTTTGTTGCAAAGTTTCCAGCAGAATTAGGTCAACTTGACCTAGATTACTGAAAACTTTGTTTACGTTTATGCATGCTAAACTATTTGAGAGTTCTTTCATGCTGATGTAAATGATAAAGAAGTTTCCAGCCAAAAACAAAATGTTTAGACAGTTTGCCAAGAATGTACTCCCCCTATATTACCGGGAAGTATATAGACGGCTCTACTCTTAGGGTCTTTAAGAAACAACCATACTACTACTATGTGTTTATCCAGAGTGTTGATAAGGGGTCCTATAAGATGAGTGTCTAGCACACATTTATTTTTCTGCGATTCTGACAATGCGATTCTTGTGTCCAAAGAGGGTTATGACAACTATGAGGATTTCCTGTTCCGTTGAAAGCAAAGGTAGCTTCATCGGTAAAGAGAATATTATTTAGATAATCAAATTTGGTGTAAATTCTCTCTATTACTTACCCGCCGCTGGACAAAAGGCTCTCGGGTCTTGTCTGGCGTGTTTGCGCAATTTTCCCTATATTCGTAAGTAGAATTTGTTTTTAAAAATATTAAGATTTTTTTTCTTTTCAATTTTAATATTTTTCTACTTTTGCAGTGGTATATGGGAGATTCTATTCTACCAGTGATTATTAATGTCCTATACTGGTTACTCTCACTGGTCATACATTACATTGTATTCATAACATTTTTCTAATAATACGATCCTCACCTATTTCCTCACTTTTTCTTTGTAAAATAACTTCCAGTTCAAACAAAACATACAGTAGGTGTATCACTTAAATGTCAGTACCGTGTTATGTACATTTCTACAATTTACCTATAAATTCATTATTTTCTCTTTCGCAATAAATGATTAAAACCAATTAACACATAAATCTTAAAGTGTATAATCAAAATTGATAAATGTTTTTTCAATAAATTGATTCCACATTAAATTCTGGCTTAATAACTATTGTCCTTAGATTTAAGCAAATTTTTGAATTTGAATTTGTATGCGCGTGCGCCATATACCTCGAGATTACTGAAACAACTAGTTAGCCATAATGAAAGTATAGGCTGTCGCATTTAAAACTCCCCAGTCCAGATTTCTCCGAATTGATTATTGTGATTGAAAAATCCTCGGACAGGTCGATTTTCTTTGCCAGGGGCACATCTTTTCAGGTTCCTTTCAACTCCCGGCATTTCGCCCTCTTCGCGAGGGGGCTGTTAGCCCCAAAATCTTAAATGGCACTATGAGTCGAGTGATGCCTCATTTGAAAGGTACTGATGGTCTCTCTACAACTAACCACTTTTTTCAATATCTTGCAGTTTGCAGTTTATTGAAAAGTAAGTGGTTAGTTGTAAAGAGGTCCCCAATACCTTTCAAATGAGGGATCACTCGACCCATAGTGCCATTTAAGATTTTGGGGCTAACAGCCCCCTCGGGAAGAGGGCGAAATGCCGGAACTTGAAAGGAACCTGAGAAGATGTGCCCCTGGCAAACAAAATCGACCTGTTCGAGGAATTTTCAATCATAACAATTCGGAGAAATCTGGACTGGGGAGTTTTAAATGGGACGGCCTGTATATATAAAATCAAAATACCACTCACTGACTCATCACGAAATCTCCGGATCCATCGAAGGGATTGCAATGAAACTTTGCACGCTTACTTATTTTACCACGTAGGCGTTCATTAAGGAACGGTTTTTCAAAATTCCATTCCAAAGGGGGGTAATGGGGCGGGGGAGTTAATCCCTAGATCTACTAAACCAATTGGATTGAAGTTTTAAGAAACATGGAAACGGTTTTTCAAAATTCCATTATAAAGGGGGGTAACGGGGCCGGGGAGTTAATCTCTAGAACCACTGAACCGATTAGAATAAAATTTTGCACACTTACTTATTTTAGCACGTAAGCGCTCACTAAGAAACGGTGAAAAATGGTCGATGCGTCGCTTAAAAAAATTGTAAAAAAATCAGCCTGCCGTTTGCGTGTATTCTATGAAATTTGGGCATTTTCTTCATCATTACAATCTCGTAATTGAAGAGAAAAAAACACCCGGAAGTCTATAGGAGAATATTTCAGAAAGGGTGAAAATGGTGGATGCGTCGCTTAAAAAAAATTGTAAAAAGTTCAGCCTGCCTTTGAGGGTGTATTCTGTGAAATTTAGGCATTTTTTTCAACATTACAATCTCACAATTGAAGAGAAAAACACACTCGGAAGTCTATAGGGGAAAATTTAAGAACGGGTGAAAAATGGTGGATGCGTCACTGAAAAAAAAATGTAAAAAATTTAGCCTACCTTTGAGGGTGTATTCAGTTATAATATAATAAGAGTTGAGATTTCGACGGAAAAATTTACCGATTGTTACGAAAGTTCGCCTAGCAATTTTTCGAATGACATTGTCATAAAAATCACGAAACGCAGTTGAGTGATTTTTGATCAATGTCATGAGCAAAATTGTAGAACTCGAGTCCACAATTGGTAAATTTTTCCAACGAAATCTCAACTCGAATTATATTCCTCAGACTATTTCACGAAAACGCCCAAATTATTGTTAATGTGGTGGAAGGTGACTGTTCATTGGTCCGTAACCCCCGATAAAATTTTGACAAGTTGATTTTTTCAATTTAATTTTTGTTTCCATTGTTGAATGATCACATATGATTGGTCAAAATATATATGAGTGAAATAGTCTGTGAAATTTGGGCATTTTTTCACACAATCGAAGAGAAAAAGACACTCGGAGGTCTATAGAGGAAGATCGAAGAAAGGGTGAAAAATGGTAGATGCGCCACTTGAAAAAAAAAATTGTAAAAATTCAGCCTTTTTTTGAGGGCTGAAATTTGTCGAATTTGGGCATCGTTTTCGTCATTAAAATGTTATATTTGAACAGATATACACACCCGGAAGGCAAATAGGAGAATTTTCGGAAAGTGTGAAAAATGGTGGATGCGTTACTTAAAAAAAATTGTAAAAAGTTTAGCTTGCCTTTGAGGGTGTATTCTGTGAAATTTAGGCATTTTTTTTTTCATCATTACAATCTCACAATTGAAGAGAAAAAGGCACCCGGATGTCTATATTAGAATATTTCAGAAAGGGTGAAAAATGGTGGATGCCTCGCTTAAAAAAAATTGTCAAATGTTTAGCCTGCCTTTGAGGGTGTATTCTGTAAAATTTATGCATTTTTTGCATGATTACAATTTCACAATTGAAGAGAAAAAGACACTCGGAAGTCTATAGGAGAATATTTCAGAAAGGGTGAAAAATGGTGGATGCGTCGCTTAAAAAAAATAGTAAAAAATTCAGCCTGCTTTTGAGGGTGTATTCTGTGAAATTTGGAAATTTTTTTCAGCATTAAAATCTCACAATCGAAGAGAAAAGGACACTCGGAAATCTATAGGGAAATGTTTAAGAACGGGTGAAAAATGGTGGATGCGTGGGTTAAAAAAAATTGTAAAAAGTTCAGCCTGCCTTTGAGGGTGTATTCTGTGAAATTTAGGCATTTTTTTTCATCATTACAATCTTACAATTGAAAAGTGAAAGACACCCGGATGTATATATTAGAATATTTCAGAAAGGGTGAAAAATGGTGGATGCCTCGTTTAAAAAAAATGTCAAAAGTTCAGCCTGCCTTTGAGGGTGTATTCTATAAAATTTTGGTCATTTTTTGCATCATTACAATTTCACAATTGAAGAGAAAAAGACACTCGGAAGTCTATAGGAGAATATTTCAGCAAGGGTTTAAATTTTGGATGCGTCGTTTAAAAAAAATTATTATTATTTAAATTTATTAAAAATGGTAGATGCGCCACTTTAAAATAAAAATTGTAAAAATTGAGCCTTTTTTTGAGGGCTGAAATTTGTCGAATTTGGGCATCGTTTTCGTCATTAAAATGTTACATTTGAACAGATATAGACACCCGGAAGGCTATAGGAGAATTTTCGGAAAGGGTAAAAAATGGTGAATGCGTCGCTTAAAAAAAAATGTAAAAAATTCAGCCTGCCTTTGAGGGTGTATTCTGTAAAATTTTGGCATTTGTTTATAATTAAAATCTCAACAATCGAAGAGAAAAAGACACTCTTAAATGTATAGGGGAATATTTAAGAATGGGTGAAAAATGGTAGATGCGTTGCTTAAAAAAAAATGTAGAAACATCAGCCTGCTTTTGAGGGTGTATTCTGTGAAATTTGGACATTTTTTTCATCATTACAATCTCACAATTAAAGAGAAAAAGACACTCGGAAGTCTATACAGGAAGATTGCAGAAAGGTTAAAAAATGGTGGATGCGTCGCTTTAAAAAAATTGTAAAAAATTCAGCCTACTTTGGGGGTGTATTCTGTAAAATTTGAACATTTTTTTCATCATAACAATATCACAATTGAAGAGAAAAAGACACTCGGAAGTCTATAGAGGAAGATGGAAGATGGAAGAAAGGGTGAAAAATGGTAGATGCGCCACTTGAAAAAAAAAATTGTAAAAATTCAGCCTTTTTTTGAGGGCTGAAATTTGTCGAATTTGGGCATCGTTTTCGTCATTAAAATGTTACATTTGAACAGATATAGACACCCGGAAGGCTATAGGAGAATTTTCGGAAAGGGTAAAAATGGTGGATGCGTCGCTTAAAAAAAATGTAAAAAATTCAGCCTGCCTTTGAGGGTGTATTCTGTGAAATTTGGGCATTTGTTTATCATTAAAATCTCAACAATCGAAGAGAAAAAGACACTCTTAAATGTATAGGGGAATATTTAAGAACGGGTGAAAAATGGTAGATGCGTTGCTTAAAAAAAATTGTAGAAAGTTCAGCCTGCTTTTGAGGGTGTATTCTGTGAAATTTGGACATTTTTTTCATCATTACAATCTCACAATTGAAGAGAAAAAGACACTCGGAAGTCTATACAGGAAGATTGCAGAAAGGTTAAAAAATGGTGGATGCGTCGCTTTAGAAAATATTGTAAAAATTCAGCCTTTCTTTGAGGGCTGAAATTTGTGGAATTTGGTCATCGTGTTCGTCATAACAATGTCACATTTGAACAGATATAGACACCCGGATTTCTATAGGAAAATATTTCAGAAAGCGTGAAAAATGGTGGAATGCGTCGGTTAAAAAAAATTGTAAAAAATGTAGCCTCCCTTTGAGGGTGTATTCTGTAAAATTTTGGGCCTTTTTTGCATCATTACAATTTCACAATTGAAGAGAAAAAGACACTCGGAAGTTTATAGAAGAATATTTCAGAAAGGGTTAAAAATTTTGGATGCGTCGTTTAAAAAAAATTGTAAAAAATTCAGCCTGCTTTTGAGGGAGTATTCTGTGAAATTTGGGCATTTTTTTTTCAACATTAGAATCTCACGATCGAAGAGAAAAAGACACTCAGAAGTCTATAGGGGAATATTTAAGAACGGGTGAAAAATGGTCGATGCGTCACTTAAAAAAAAATGAAGTTTAGCCTGCCATGGGGGCGTATTCTGTAACTGCTCCTTTAAATTTTAAAGGCCGTTAAATTAAGTTGTCATAGCAATGACCAATCAGGGCTTGAAACTTTAAATTTTAAAGGACGCTAAAATTTTAACGCCCCTCTAAAAATTACAGAATAGGCCCCTTTGAGGGTGTATTCTGTGAAATTTAGACTTTTTTTTTATCATTACAATCTCAACATTGAAGAGAAAAAGACACCTGGACGTCTATATTAGAATATTTCAGAAAGGGTGAAAAATGGTGGATGCGTTGCTTAAAAAAATTGTCAAAAGTTCAGCCTGCCTTTGAGGGTGTATTCTGTAAAATTTGGGCATTTTTGTCATCATTAAAATCTCACAATCGAAGAGAAAAAGGCACTCGGAAGTCAATAGGGGAATACTTAAGGGTGAAAGATGGTGGATGCGTCGTTTTAAAAAAAATTGTCAAAAATTCTGCCTCTACACAGTCAAATCTTGTATTTAAATGTTGACTGAAAGCTCTTTTCATCGGTAAAAATTATTTCATTCCAATTTTCACGGAACAAATTATTTAAAGCAAATATTATCCTTGCTTGTTCATGTTTTTTTGCTGCGACATGATTCTTCAAATGTGAGTGCTTAATCCGTCGACATGCGGTACTAATCCAGAGTTCCGTCAATTTCTCATCGTTTTTTGACTTTTAAAACGGTGTTTTTACTTGCATGCAACTTTTTGATGTATAATTCATCATTTAAATATGCAATAATATGTGCTCTTTCAATTAAATTCATTTCCGGCATTTCGAAATTACTTCATGCGATAATCAGTGTCAATTTGATATTTTTTTAACTATGGTGATGTTTAATTTTTTTTTAATCCAATGCACATACATTTAAACTAGCTGTTCAACATATTAATGAACATAACTGTACGTCATCTGAGTTATGTTTACAAATTATTGCAACAAATTTGTGTAATTTTAAAGTCCGTTTTTAAATAGTTATGTCATAAATTTACTTGTCAGTACCGTGGTATTGGATAACTCCCTATTTAATAATGTACATGCGGGAAGTAGTGGATTAGTTTCTGTTTCTGGTTTTATAAGTCTGTTCATGGAATATCTTCGTCATTGAAATAAAACGTCCAGTCAACTGAATATAATCCAATGTTAATATTAGACAACCACAGCAGTCATCTTTCTTTAGCTGTTGTCAATTATCGTCGTCATAATGCCATTAATTTGCTTACCCTTTCACCGCCCAGTAGCCACAAACTTCAACCTTTGGATCCACTGAAAAAAAATTTGCTTATGGGTGTGACAAATGCCAAAGTCATAATCCATATGACGTGTCATTAGACAAACAAGAGTTGCCGATTTGGGCATTAGCCAAATTTCAGAAGGTTGCGACGGTTAATAATGCTGCTGCCCGTTTTAACATTTAACGATAGAAATATTTTTTCACCAGAACACTATGTATATTTTTGTATCCACTCCCTTTTCTAACAAAGCCACGATGTTTGTCCCCCGTCGGGTATCTAATTCGGTGATGCTGTTCAAACAATCTAAACAAATTCTCAAATCCCGGTCTTCTTCCTGACCCTGGAAGGCATATTTCTCAAAAACAACCGAATATGCCTACCGAATCAATATTTGACTTCTCGTAAATCGAATGAATTACCATTCATGCGGTTGCGACCGCTCCGAAACAGATAAGAACACATTGGTCGTGTCTGTTTTATAATTAACTTCCTGCGGCATTTTCCTTATCTTCACACAGTTACATATTGCTGGTCCACGCGACTTCCGCAACTATTTAGAAGCTTTTAACAGCGATCCCGCGAGACTGGCTCTCAGACTTTCTGGACTCTGTTTAAAATTAAATAATTCACTCAAGACTTCCACGAAACTTAATTCGTTTAATGCTGTTACGTTCAGCGAAAGCTGAAAATACTAGCCTTCCAAACTGGGAAGTTAGCTTATGTGAAAACTTTTCGGAGATGTGTTCTTAAGGATGCTTGTGTAGTCGTGATTCATTTTTAAGTATAAGTTTAGCTGGAGCAAGTTGAGAGCGCAAGGAACTTATGAAGTGGCATCGGCTCAGGCCCGGGGATTCCCACAAAAGCTCGAGAGCGAAGTTGTTGCATCTAATTGGAAGTTGACGTGATAAACGTTGAAGTCGGTGGTGAGTTTCAATTTCTTGATTTTTCGTAACGAGGAAAGTTGAAATATTCATGAGGAATACGTTACACGCCCGAGAGGCTTTGGATAAGAGGTAGGCGAAGAGGACGACGTCATTTCACGCTTGATTTGTTAGCCATTAGCTTCTCTTTGAAGTCATAGTGGAAGAAGATGGCCGTTATCGCCCTATCTATCTCTGGATTGCTTACCTATACCCGGAGATAATCGCATTATTGACTTGATCTGCGGCGAAGGAATTAAGCCTTGGAGGCAAACACCGAATGGAACATAAAATGCCAAGAATTAAGGCAACAGGATTAAATCTAATAATAATATATGCCTGAAAACCTCTGATTACATAGTCACCAACAAGCTGCCCCCTTTTCCGTTGTTTTATCTACTTCTGAGAACACCGTCACTGCTGAATCCCAAGCAGGTCAATTGAATTTCCAACAGTCTCCTCTGAAAAAAATTGCGTTAAAATTTTTCATCATCAACAAAGCTCGGTCGAGAGTTGCTCTCTGATTAGATTATTTCGGTTTAAGTCGTCTGAAAACTTGACCAATCTCAAGCTGAAAAGCTTTTTTTTCATTTTTTCCTTGCATTGTCCCGGATTTCGTTCGTGATGAGGAAACCAAGACAAAGAGGAACGTGAGACTGCAACATTCCGACCTGTCACGGCAACGCAGATGGCGGCAGATGCGGCTATTCCTTAAATTGAAATTAGATAGACGCAAACTTTCCAAGTTGATCGACAGTTGGTGCTTCTGAACCTGATTCGAAATTAAATCACGTCGAGTACACATGCAAGCGAAATTAACCCTCGGGGCGAAGACACTCGTTGTTTGCTCATGATTACCCCCAGTCATTAATCGAACGGGAAGTCGTCAACAACTACAAGTAGTTTGGACGTCCTAGGTTTTATTGCTGTAACTTGAGTAATTAAGATTAGGTATACCTACTTAGTATACAAACAAAAATGTTTTATGAGAATTTGCCAATTTGTAGGACCAAAGACTTATTTTATCTCGATTTTGCTTAGCATATTTCGAACAAATTGTATACATATACAGGGTGCTTCAAGAAAAACAGACATTACAGAAGAAAAATACAACTCTGTCTGTTTTTTCTTGAACCACTCTGCATATGCATAAAATTAGTTCTCAACCATTCCTCACTTTTAGTACAAGAGCTAGTGACGTCGCAAAAAAGTTAATTTTAGGTCGGCTGCTTTTTTGATATTTCCTTTCTTATCAACGTGTGATAGTCGATCGGTACCACAGTACGTTGTCAATTATACTAGATTAGGATCTGACATGTTGTTTGCATTCTTTTGTTCTCTAAATCGCAAAGTAACAATCACATGACCTCAATCGATTGGTTAAAATACCCACAAATGTCATGCATCACTTAATACTAGGACGTATTTTTATTAGATTAGATGGCGCTTAAATCTCTCTCTTCAACTCTCGTCTTCAATCCAATTTCAAAATTTTTAAGTCAAAAAATGGTTGTCATTCCAATACCATTAGTCAATCGGTCAGTTGTAGATGCGGCGAACAACTGTGAAATACAAGAAACGGAATGTGGATACAATAGAAAAATGGTTGTCATTCCGAACCAGTTTGTCAACCATTCAGTCAAAAATGTAAATTTGAGTATATATTTTTGTGTAAATCTCAATTTGGATTGATTCTCATTAGTGGTGCAAGGTTTCTTTGTGACTAAAAAGCGTATAGTTCGGGCATCGTTTGTGAGTGCGGTGGGCGGGTGATCCGCCCTGTCCACTGTACTCATCGACTGACCAAATGGATGAGAAATAACAACCATTTATTGTTTTTTTTCCTGTGGTAGGGATATGGTACGTCTGGGATCATGCGTTTATCTGTGCGCATTTGAGGGTCTCATTTTTGTTTCAAAGGCTTTCAAGTTACTGGGTGTAATAGAAATAATGTGAGAATGGAAGAGGAGCAGATGTCCCCCTCCCTCCCGATAGTGACAGTGCCTGAAAGACCACCGGCGTGAGAGCACGTAGCTCGTTTTGTACTGTTTTAAAATCCATCGCTTTGCTCTGTATTTTAATTTTATTATTCATTAAACTGTTTTACGTTTTTAACTCTTTGAACTCATCAAAATCCCATAAACTGGGGGCTCAACCACGGATTTTGAAGACCAGCGACTGTGGAACTGTGAATAGCAATAGTGTTTATCATCATTATTTGAAGTGTTGTGAAACCAAGCAGCGGTGAGATTGAGTCCAGGGTCTTGGTGAAGCCCACAAGAAGGTAAAAACTAGAATAAGACGGTTAGCACGTGCATTCGAAAAGACGTACATCGGTCGCCGGAAAACGACGTGGCAAACAAAGAAGCCGACACATTTCACAGCGTCGCGTAGACGAAACTTCCAGGAAAAAGTCCAGTGACGGCGAAATTCCAGTGGCGTGGTGTTTTTCCCTTTCAAGATGAAACTTAGAGAAATCTCGAATATTCAGAAAAGACTTGCAGCAGCAGATGTACAGGCCATCAGGGTCTTACACACAAACCAGTAATAACCGCAAGAGGTTAAGAAAATTTTCGGGTGTTGACTTCGAGGAATCTTCAGAAGAGTTTAACCTCAAGAAAATGTTTATTAAAATCAGTTTGACAGGGAGAGAGGTTTTTCGATGCTGCAATATATTAGATATCGACTATGACGAAGAGACGAAAGACGAACTGATCCAGAAGTTGGTGAAAAGTTTATTAGAGGTTAGTTTGCTGAACAAGGATGAAGTGGAAGACCTTAACGACAAAAAGCAAGGTTCCAAAGACGATCAATAGGGCAATCAGACCGAAGATGAACAACCCCATGAAGACGACGAAAATAAAGATGATGAAGATGCCGATAAAGACGTTACAGAAGACTCCAGTGAAGACGAAGAAAGAAGAAAGAAGGCCGGAAGAAAGTAGAAAAGAAGAAAGAAGGACGCCTTCAAAGACGATACGAAGAAGATGAGTGCAGAGTACCGTGCGCTATGAATTTTAGAGACGTAGACGAATCCGTTTGATCGAAGCCAAAGCTACCCCATTGAAAAATGGATTGAAGATTTAGAGGATATGGCCGAACTTTTTGGATGGAATGACTTACACTTGTTTATCTTTGCTAGAAGATCTCTGACTGGTCTAGCCAATATGTTCATACAGAGTGAAAATGGTATCAATTCATGGAGACACCTGAAAAGAGCGTTAAAAGAAGAATACTCCTCGAGAGTGAACAGTACACAGCTCCATGCTGCACTAGCAACACGACGATTAAGAAAAAATGTTCAAGAGTACTAATTAGTCATGAAAGAAATGGCCAACAGAAGTAACCTTGAAGATGACGCGCTTATGCAGTACACCATAGACGGAATACCCGATGAAAGTGCCAACAAGATGTTACTTTACGGAGCAAGAGCTCTCAAAGATTTCAAGGAAAAATTAGGAATCTATCAAAATATGATTAAGACTCTCAAACAACTCAAAAGACTGCAGCTACCAACGAGACAAAGAATAATTCTGACACAAATACCAACAAGTCTACAATCGTGCGATGCTACAACTGTGGTGGCAAGAGTCACAGATCAAACAATTGCAAGTCAAAGAATCTTGGAACCAAGTGTTTCAAATGCAATGAGTTTGGACACAAGGCAAAAACCTGCTCCAATCGCCAGAAGAAAGGCGAAGAAAAAGGAAAAACCACGATTGCGACGAACCCTCAAGTAAACAACATCCAAAAGTCGAATCCAAAAAAGATGTACAAAACCATAAAGATTGCCGAAACTGAAGTTGAAGCTTTGATTGATACAGGAAGTCAAGTCAACATTATCAAAGAGAGAGTGCACCAAAGACTAGGTTCGCCCGAATTAACAAAGACACAAATAACCCTGAATGGTTTTGGAAAGTCGACGCTAATACCACTTGGACAATTCAGCTGTGATGTTCTTGTGGATGGTGAATCATTCGGCACCAGAATATTTGTGGTAAGCGATAGAATTATGAATAACAACGATGCTATCGTTGGAAGCGAACTTCTGGACAAAACCGAAGTAACAATTAACCAAGAAGGTGTCAAGATTAAAAAGATCGTAACTGAGGAAAGACACGAAGACGACGATATGACAATCTTGAAAATAGAAACCACTGATTAATCAGAACTCGACATTGGCAACGTAGATGCAACCACCAGGACACAAATCAAGAAGTTGATCCAAAACTACGAACCAGGAAAGACCAGAACAATCAACGTTCAGTTGAAGATTATAACTGAAGATGAAGAACCAGTTTACGACACCCCACGAAGACTGCCATTTGCTGAAACGAAGATTGTAGACGACCAAGTAAAACAATAGTTCGAGGAAGGCGTTATCGAAGAGAGCAACGCAGAATACGGAAGTCAAGTAGTCGTAGCAAGAAAGAAGAATGGTTCTCCAAGAGTCTGTATAGACTACAGAAAAATCAACAAGAAGATAGTTAGGGATAGATATCCGATACCACTAATAGAAGATTTGCTAGACCGGCTACAAAACGCACGTGTGTTTAGCACACTAGATTTGAGAAATGGATTTTTCCATGTAGACGTAGAGAAGGAGAGTAAAAAGTACAAATCATTCGTAACACATCAGGGCCAATACCAATTTCTAAAAGTTCCTTTTGGGCCATGTACCTCACCTGCCGTGTTCCAAAGGTACATTAACACCGCATTCAAAGACCTCATCAGTCAAGGTATAGTACTACGTTATATGGTCGATCTAATTATTCCTGCCGCAGATAACAAGGAAGCAATTGTTCGACTCGGAAATGTATTAGGAAACGTCGCAAGAGATCACGGGTTACAAATAAACTTTAAGAAATGACAATTCATCAAAAGAACGGTCGAATTTTTGGGAAACAAGATAGAAAATGAACGTGTATCCCCCTCAGAGTTTAAGACGAGAGCAGTTCTGAAGTTCCCTGAACCTTCTACAATGAAGCAATTGCAATCATTTTTAGGACTTACAGGTTATTTTAGGAGGTTCATACCATTCTACTCCTTGATAGCCAAACCATTAAGCAATCTGCTAAAGAAGAAACAGACCTTCCGATTTGAAGAACCACAAAGAGAAGCCTTCAGTAGGTTAAAGACCATCATGGCAGAAAAGCCGGTATAGAATATATACCGTGAAGGCGGAGACCTCGAGCTGCATCCCGATGCGTCGATAGAAGGCTACGGAAGCATCTTGATGCAGAGATCCTATGAAGACAACCTATTGTATCCCATATATTACTCAAGCCGTAAGACGACGGATGCCGAGAAGAAATATTCTAGCTACGAATTAGAAGCCTTAACGATTATTCAGTCCTTGAAGAAATTTAGAGTATATCTGTTGCGTACGAAATTTAAGATAATTACTGACTGCGCGGCTTTTCAAAAAACCATGGATAAAAAGGACCTGTGTACAAGAGTAGCCAGATGGGCGTTGTATTTAGAAGAATTCGACTACATCATAGAACATCGGCCTGGAGCCCGAATGAAACACGTTGACGCGCTTAGCCGTTATCCAGTTATGTCAATAAATATGGTTGTATCCAATAAGATCCGAGAAGCTCAAGAGAAGGACTCCAAGATTCGAGCAATAAAGGAAATTTTAAAGACCGCCTCTTATGAAGATTACATCTCCAGGGATAATATCCTCTACAAGACTCGAAGCGATAAAGAATTGATAGTGGTCCCTGATGCCATGCAGCACGAAATCATCAAGAGAGCTCATGAGCACGGCCACTTTGCCACCAGAAAAACAATCAAACTGTTGGAAGAGGATTATTACATTCCTAAAATAAGCGAAAAGGTTGAGACGCTGTTTTTAAACTGCGTGCCGTGCATACTAGTCAACAGGCAAAGGGGAAGGAAGGTTACCTACATCCATTACATAAAGACAGTACCCCTCTGAAAACATATCACGCACGCTAATCACTTGGGACTCTTAGTGTCTACCAACAAGAATTTTAATCACATACTGCCTGTGATTGATGCGTTTACAAAGTTCGTTTGGCTCTTGGCCGAGAAGTCTACATCAGCTAAAGAAACGATAACGAAGCTGGAAATATTGAGGAAGTATTTTGGCAATCCAGAAAACATAATAACCGATCGAGGAACGGCGTTCACATCACAAGAATTCAGCGAGTACTGTAACAGCAATCAAATTAAGCACTTCAAGATAACTACCGGTCTACCGCGCGCAAACGGTCAGATAGAAAGAATAAACTCCGTAATAACAACAGTTCTAGCTAAGTTTTTGGCAGAAGAGCCAACCAAATGGTTCCAACATGTGGACAAGGTTCAACACGTAATCAACTCAGCTTACCAGAGAAGCATCGATACTACTCCGTTTGAACTGCTACTTGGTGTGAAAATGCGAAATGAAGCAGACCTCAACATAAAGGAAATGATTGAAGCAGAGATGAGAGAAGACTTTAACAAGGAACGAGAGAGGTCGCGAGAGGCAGCTAAGAAGCAATTACTCGAAGTCCAGGACGAGCACCGGAAGATCTATAACGCCAAGAGGAAGAAACCCAGAGAATATCAAACAGGAGACCTAGTCGCGATAAAGAGAACGCAGGCGGGACCAGGTCTAAACCTCAGAGCGAAATACTACGGGCCCTACCGAGTCACTAGAGTCAAAGGTGGTGACACCTACGACATCGAGAAGCATGATTTTCACGAAGATCCTGCGAAAACCTCCTCATGCGCAGAATACATGAAGCCATGGGCGAATGAAGCGTAGATGAAAGCTTTTGAGTCGTCATCCGGGACTGATGACGAGCAGGACGGCCGAGTTTTGGGAATGGAAGAGGAGCAGATGTCCCCCTCCCTCCCGATAGTGGCAGTGCCTGAAAAACCACCGGCGTGAGAGCACGTAGCTCGTTTTGTTCTGTTTTAAAATCCATCGCTTTGCTCTGTATTTTAATTTTATTATTCATTAAACTGTTTTACGTTTTCAACTCTTTGAACTCATCAAAATCCCATAATAATATGTACATAGAAAATTTAATAGATAAAAGAAATATTAAAAACAAGTATTTTAATCATCCTCCTGACTGGATTCGTCTTCGCAGTTGATTTCCACTTGTTCCACTTCCTCGTCATCTCGTGTTGTACAAAAATTAGATTTATTGTAATTATTTATATTTAAGCCCAAATTCAGTGAAAATCGATCAAAGTAAGGAAATTAAGTGCAACAAATATTTGAGACCAATTTTTAGGCCTCTGGATCTGATCAAGTATAAACACAACAATGACTGTTTTTCATACAATGGCGTTCTATATTACATATTTCATAGAATGTCAGTAGTTTCATATGCATATTATTCATTGATTTACGAGGTGCCGTCGCCTGACTCCATAATCTGCGATATTGTTACTTGAAATGTATTTTGGACCTCATGAGAGTGCAGCAAGCATGTTAGACAATTCTACTTAACCTTTTTGATGATATTATTTTTTCAATACCAAATTAAACAAGAGCTTGATGTCAATGTGAAAGGGCGTGAACTTGTTCGAACTGGCGCGGGGTGGGAAACATACAGTTATCGGCATCTGTACGCTTCATCCTATATTGACGGTTTTAGCTATATCGCCCCATCAAAATGGTCAGATTATAGGTTTTTCGTAATCTTAATAGGATTTCTTTCAAAATAAAAAAATTAATCGCGCTCGAGTATTTCGAGGTGACGTTTGTTTTACAACTTTGTGACTCGCCCATTTCCTTATGCCACGCTCAAATTGTCAGATTATTGAAATATACACTTTTCTACGTGTAGGGTAGAGCGGGGCTAGTTGAGCAACGGGGTAAGTTGGGCAATCGAAATATCTCGAAAACTACAGACCACAGGCTAATTCATCAAATGACGGAAAGAAGCGTACGCGGGAGGGGAACACACTCCACGACGACCAGAAGCGACTTGTCGATCAAGTGAGGTATCAGGACGCTTTTTTTTGCGACGAAAAAGTTAAAAACCAGTTTCGGTTTATATTTCTTCTGTACACGTTAAAAAGCAACCGTTTTCGGTCATGTAGGTGTTAAGCTTTCATAAATCTATTATATTTATGATATCTAGAAAGAATTCGGTTCTTCTTTAAACCGTTTTTTCATAAAGTCACTTTTGTTTGAAATATTTGGTACGGGGCTAGTTGGGCAATGCTGGTCTTAGGTATGTTAATGATGATTAATTTTATATATCACTTTAATATTCTTTTGTTGTATTTAATGTCTATTGATTGTCACATAACTGATGTTACCTAAGTATTATTTTAAGTAGAAATATTGAGACTATTCCAAAAATTAAGAGTAAGAAATGTTTTATTTAATATTTGAAGAAATAATAGTTTCTGTTTCACTATTATATCACTAAGGGACTATAAATAAAAGGATGATTATAAAAACCTATTTTAGTACATGTCTGGCAAACATTCACGTCATCACATGACTTAATTTTCTAATTGCTCAATGTGCCCCATACCCTTGCTCAACTTACTCCACTTATGGGGTAGGTTGAGCATGTCTGATCTCGTTCACTTAAAGGACCGTAGCTCTTAAACACGATTTCTGAGAGACAAGTGACTTAGGACATTTTTAGAAAGGAATACATTACCTATCTACGAGACTACATATCAAGGAATTTGGACTTATCGTTTAGGAGCTATAGCCGATGAAGTGAAAAATTGCTCAACTATCCCCGCCCTACCCTACTTAACTTACCTTGTCTGATGCGCTAGAGATTTTCTGAGGATCGATTTTTTTTTCTGTTCTGACGGGCTGCCCACAACGAACCCTTCTATATTAAGGGTTCATATTTGGTAGGGGTACATTATACACCCTGTAAGGTTTCTCTTCATATGACTTTCTGACGCCGCTCAGTAACGCGCAAAATCCCCGCTTGGGCTCCCCTACTATAGTTTTAAGCCCTCAACGAACCCTTCTATATTAAGGGTTCATATTTGGTAGAGGTACATTATACACCCTGTAAGGTTTCTCTTCATATGACTTTCTGACGCCGCTCAGTAACGCGCAAAATCCCCGCTTGGGCTCCCCTACTATAGTTTTAAAAAAGGGTTTTATAGTTCGACACTGTCAGAATTTTCAAATTTTCGCTTGTGTGAACACTCTTCTGTCATGTAAAAAGAAAATGTCAGATAAACGTCACACTATTTTTATGAATTTTAAGCAATTTAAAGACTTGCCAAGGTGGTGTCGAACTATAAAACATTGTATTACACTCGTTCCTGTGTAAATTAGAGGCTTTCGGGCACTCGGGGCTTAAAACAGCACTCGTTTCACTCGTTAGTGATTTTTTGTAAATCTTAGTGTTAGTGCTATTACAGGAATGCAGGTTTTAGTGAGGAATGTAATTCAAAAGAATAGTATTGCAGATGGAGACAAACGTCACTGCAATTCTTGAGTTACAGTTCTGCACAAACTGGAGGAATAAACCAAACTTTCCACATAGATGTTAAAGTTTGACAGTCACCGGTTGCCAAGTTTGCCTCCTTGTAATTAGAATGTAAGCCAGAAAGTGCAGATTAAGTTTTCAGTGTCATCTGGCTTCAAAAACAAACGTTTACACTTTCAAGAAAGATGTCTTCCTTCCACTACCCCGATAACGATTTCATAATGGTGCCGCGACCGTTTCAATAACACAATGACCATTGCGACACGGTCTCACCTTCCTCTTCGCGATGATGTACGATCGCAAGAAACGCCGCCATCTTGCGCCGTAATTACTGCTCTTCTTGACGTGACTCGTGCAAATGTCTGAGGATATCCGAGATGTATGCCAGTGAAATGATCGCGCTCTGGTTATAAATCTGCCCGTCCCCGAGGATCAGCCACGTGCCATCTCTCTTCATCACTGTCTTTTCTCTTCGTTACGCCTCGACGCTGGAGATATCGCATTTATCTGCTATTTAAAATGCGCCCGACGACACTCACACGCCGCCACAAGAGCCACCGCTATCTTCCAAGTTGAATTAATTAATGCAGAGGCAAATGCATCACCGAACGCGAGTTGTCTGGAACAGTAAACAACAACTATCGAACCGGTTGGCGTAAAATTGAGTGGTTTTTGCTTCAATATGAAAGGAATGGCCTTGTTTCTTGTAGTAAGAGATGCGAATAAAGTGCTTTTAAGAAAAGTGTATGAAGACACAGTAAATATCGACTGGCACCTTTAGTAAAAATGAGCTCCACTTTATGTCATAATTTTATTAAAAATAACAATGCGGTGGGGAACTGATATCTTGTAAGTACTTCGGGAGCGTCCATTAATTACGTGAGTCGATTTTGGCGACTTTTCGACCCACCCTCCTCTTTTGGTGAGATCTACTATTATCGCGGTTAAGCGAACGCGAATACTTTACGTCGCTTCACGACATTTCAAGTCGTTTCAAATCGCTTTAAATTTCTTTAAGTTGCTTCAAGTCCTTTCAAAATATTTCAAGTCCCTTCAAAAAATTTGAAGTATAAGTTCTTTCCAGTCGTTTTAAGTTTTTTCAAGCCACTTCATCCCTCTTCAAGTCGTTAAAGGACGTTTCAAGTCTTTTCAAGTAGCTTCCCGTCCCTTCAATATATTTGAAGTATTTCCAGGTCGCTTCAAGACATTTCAAAACATTTCTAAGTCGCTTCAACTTCTTTCAAAACATTTCAAGTCACCTCAAGTCCCTTCAAAACATCTCAAGTATTTTCAATTTGCTTCAAATCTTTGAAGTCGTTTCAAGACATTTCAAATTCATTTAAGTCGTTTCAAGGTATGTCAAGTCTTTCCAAGTGGCTTCCAGTCCCTTCAAGATATTATTTGAAGTCGCTCCAAGACTCTTCAAGTATTTCTTCAAACATTTCACGTCACCTCAAGTCCCTTCGAAGCATTTCATGGCGTTTTAAGTCTTTCAAGTGATTTCAAAATATTCCAAATTCCTTCAAGTCGTTTCAAGTTGCTTCATTACATTTTATGTTTTTTCAAGTCGCTTCCAGTTCCTTCAAGATATTTTCAGTCTTCCCAGGTTGTTTCAAGACTCTTCCAGTCTCTTTAAGACATTTCAAGTCTTTTCAAGTTGCTTCAAATGCGTCCAATCCCTTCAAGATATTTCAAATCTTCCCAGCTCGCCTCAAGACTCTGCAAGATCCTTTCAAGTCGTTTTCAGTCCCTTCAAAATATTTTCAAGTCATTTCCACTCTTTTCAAATCGCTTCAATTGCTTTCAAAACATTTCAAGTCGCCTCAAGTCTCTTCAAAAGATTTCATGTCGTTTCAACTCGCCTCAAGTCTTTGAAGTCGTTTCAAGACATTCCAAGTCTTTTCAAAGCCGATTGAAGTTTCTTTAATTCTCTTTAACTTTCTTCAATTCGCTTCAATACATTTCAAGTCTTTTCGAATTTACTTTTACTTACATAATTTGACCGTTTTCTCGCAATTTTACACTGTTACAAGATTCCGCTTTATTTTTCTATCGTCGTTAATATCTTGGACACAAAAGCAGTAAGAAAACTATTTGCAGTACACCGACCACAAATTCTAGTTCCAACACCGTTTTCATTTTCGTTTGCAAAAACATCCGTCTCCGGAAGATTCAATTGTGGTCGCATTAATTGTGGAGCAACTAAAAGCGAGTAACGCAGAGTCTATCTTGTTGTAGCTACAACTGCAGCGGTTAAATAATCACGGCAAATTAGAGAATCCCATCTCCAAAACATTTATATTCATTACTCCAATTCTAGCTGCACAATTTCGCTCAAACAAGAGATCTTTTAACGCACGACTTTATACAAATTTGAAACATTGCCTTGGATCCGACGTTGCAAAATTCGATTATGTGACAGGAATTGCGTCACGGTTGGCATACAAATTGGATAAGCGTTAATACGACTTGTGTTACATATTTCGTCGTGAATATTTAAATTCCGCTTGCATTTGATTTATAATGTTATTTTGGGGAAGAAGTGGCGGAACTCTCTACGTGTGGGCGGACTGATGTGCTGCTAATGGCATATTATTAGAAATAAAAGTCGAAGGGACGCAAAAGTATTGCTCAGATTCAAGTACTCGTTGTTGAGTTATGAGTTTTGTACAAGAAATATTATTGAGATTGAGCCTTGACATCAAGTTAATTAATCATTAATTATTCTGCCGACACTTCAATGTGCATCTTTTTGACAACCAGGGTGCTACTAGGGGATTAGGTGATTGCTCGCGCCTGATAGCAATTCGGAGTTAAATTCACTGCACAGAAAGTACTGTCAGACGTCAACTGGTAATAAAATGTGATTGGCGTCATGGTGGTCAAAAAATCATATGATTACTCACTCAGACACGTTTGCAAAACAAAAACGGACACCATAACTAGTCCCTAGTAGCCACAAATATTTAAAATATTTAATTAAAAATTAAAAATATATTGAATAAATATTTTTACTCACAGGTTTTTGAATATATGGTTTATATTTTATTCAAAAGTAGATAAAATAATTATGCATTTGAAATATTTATTCAATATTAATAATAATCTATGTTGGTTTTATATATATTTTTTAAATATATTTGATAAATATTTTTCGAGATTTTTGAATAATATTGTATAATATGTCCGGGTTTCATAAATCAGCATTTTAGATATTATTCTAATTTTATATCAATCATCACATCTTAAAAAATGGTAGTCGCTGTTTAAAAAATAAAAGATATAATACAGTGTAAACTATATATAGCGAAATTAAAGGAACCGGGTAGTTTTTTACGTTCTAAAGAGTTTTCGTTAGACAGAGAGCAAAAGAAAACAATAAATTAACAATATGAACCAAACAGACCTTAGCAATTTCTACGTTTTAAGGAGTTTTCGTTATATAGGAGTTCGCTATATAGAGTTTACACTGTACTTATAATTATGTACCTGATATTATATCCAGCTTATTTTATGCAATAAAGTCTCGGGAAATTATTTTTTTCGTTTTAACCATTTACAACACCAAATTTATGAAAAAAAGTTTTTTGTTATCTCAAATAAATATCTACAATCTACAGAGAATATAATATATAAAAATATACAAAGCAAAATATTCTTTAAAGCATAGAAAAAAAATTAAGCAAATGTGTCCAATAAAATATATGTAATGCTAAATAATATCCATTTTTTTATAAACAACTGTCAATGTCAAAATTCAATTAAAGAGCAGGCTGTATCATCTAAAAATATGTCCTTTCAGACCGAGCTGTATAACAGACACTACTGAGGTTATGTTCATAGATGTCAGAGTTGACGGTTTATCATGGTTGCATCGTGCATGTGACCCTAACGTCATCATGTTAAACGACGGAAAAAATGTCATAATGTGACATTCAATGTGAGCAACCAAAAATTACTGTTGCTTATACCAATATGACCACATTTTGACAATTGTTTATAAAAAAAATACATCATATTACTAAAATATATACTTCAAATATTTTCCACCACATATTTCATTCACATTCTTTTAATACAACTAATATTAAAAAAAGATTCAATATTTTATACATATTTATAATATATCAAATAAATAAAATTGGCTACTGGAGGTGGGTCTGCTCCAGAGCACGGAAATAAAAATACGCCAGCATTGCTACTTAGCTTTGTAATTATGCATAATTGTGCGCATAAAAAATTGTTTTCCGACTTTGCTTTCGTACTGATGCTATTCCGATACGCTTTGGCAATCTTGGCACTCCCAGGGCGATCCTAACCTATACTTCCCTGTCAAGTCGAAGTGGCTGGTCAACAGCTGATAATGTGAATTTGCATTACTATAATTGCCACTTGTTTGGGGAGGGGCTTCATGTGCATTTGGGACACACGATTTAGTTGGGACATTCTGTCTGGGGGTGGCCAAGCTCTATAATAATAATAATATTTATTTATTTCCAACAGGTTTACACCCAATTACAGGAAATATAATAAACACAAAAACATGAAAATGCAAATAAACCAAGTAAATTACATAAATGAATATAAATCAGGCAATAACTGTTACTATAACATATAAGTTAATACTAAAAAATCATACATTCCATACTATCCCTAACTTAAATAAATAAATAAATAATTTATTCCAACAAGTAATACCCAATAATATGAACAAAAATATTACAAAGAAAAATAATGCTTACAATTGATTAATTAATTATAGTACAGCAAAGCAACAAAACAAAATAAACTATCCACCAAACTCCCGAATTATATGTTCCAAACAAGTGCACTGGTGGCGCTTGCCAAAGAATGCGATGCCATGGGTCAGGAGATAGTTGAGGGTGTTTGTGTCTGCGGTGATGATGAGGAGATTGATATTTTCCAGGGCCAGAGCGTTCGTCGGTGTCAAGGTCCCAGTAAACACAACCACGTGAGAAAAACGTAAAAAAAAGACGAGTACCAACGGTTGTATAGACGTTACGATGTCGCTGACTTCAACGTTACTTTCGACGTGTAAATATGACGTGTTTATAACGTCTAGTAAAACACGTTTTTTTTACGTGATTTTACCACGTTGTTAAGACGTACTGATTTTCCGTAAACAAAACAACGTGAAACAAACGAGTACCTACCAACCGTTGAATAGACGTTACGATGTCGCCGAAATCAACGTTACTTTTGACGTGTAAAAATGACGTGTTGCAAACGTCTGATAAAATACGTCTCTTTCAGCTGTTTTTACCAGGTTGAAAAGACGTGTTGATTTTCAGAATTAAACGTCATTTTCAATGCCTCAACGAAAAGTTCAGTAAACGTATTTTAAAGATATTATAAAATACGTCTTTTTTAGGTGATTTTAGGAAATAAATATATTAAAAAAGTGTTGATTTTCATGACATATATTTATTATAAAACAAACAAAAAAAATTGTTTTACAAAAGTTCAAATCTATTATAATGTATAAAGGTGAATAGAAAATATCAAAATAATTACTAAAAACTATAATATCAACTATGTACTACTAATATTATAAACTATATAACTATAACTATATTTAAAATTTAAATATATCTAAGTCGAACTCCACAAACTTTAATAACTGTAAAATTACTAATGGAACATGTTTCGGCAGAACACTTCTGCCATCATCAGCCCTAATTTAACAAGATATTAATGCTACAATTGATGAATTACAAGAGGGGTTCTTACCTTAAAGAATATAAAAAAAATATAAAAAATTATGACATTGACGTAATCTTGAATTAAATTTGACGTTTTCAAACGGTAACGAATCTGGTAAGTTTGTTTGAGTGGTGAAAAATTAAAATAGTGAATTAATAATGGCATTATTAAAGTTATTCTGTTCATTTAAACAAGATCTTTTTTCCAGTTTCAAGGCTTTCCTTATTTCCAAAGTCTCAAGAAAATCTAATTCCCGGCCTTTATTGCATTTATGAATCAATTTGGAATTTGATGGTGAAAAACTATGTTTCGTTATTAATATATAATTGGCGAAAGAAGAAGGTGTTGATGGTGGAGGATCAAGATCTGTGTTGTTATAGATGTGCCTGAAATGTTCTTTAATACGGTCTGATATTTTGCGACCTGTCTGACCTATCAAGAATGACTCACAAGAAGAGCAGTTTAATTTGTATACACCTGATGATGATTTGTAACCTAATGGATCTTTATTTTTAATAAAAAAATCTGGATAAGTTGTTATCTGTTTTAAATGAAACTTTAAAACCGTTTTTCTTAAGTATTTTAGAACATTTCTCTGAGACGACGCCAAAGTATGTTAATGATTTTTTTTTATATTCTTTAATGTAAGAACCCCTCTTGTAATTCATCAATTGTATCATTAATATCTTGTTAAATTAGGGCTGATGATGGCAGAAGTGTTCTGCCGAAACATGTTCCATTAGTAATTTTACAGTTATTAAAGTTTGTGGTGTTCGACTTAGATATATTTAAATTTTAATTTAAATTTACTCCACTTGGATTTAAGAACATTCTTCTGGTTTATAACTATAATTATTATTATAAAAAAAAACTAAAATAATTATTATGCGCCAATTCTCCTAATTAAATTAAACCATTTTTTCCATGACTCGGATTGTGTGTTGCTCGATGTGCTGGGTCAGTTTTGCCAATGTTTGCAGTACAGTTGCCTCAAAATCTATAAGAAATAGCTATAACTAACTATTGCAAAAATAAAAAAATCCTTACTAGGTATATGATTGTCGTAGATGATATAAAATGACACAATTTATGAGGATATGTTGAATCTGGAGAAAATGCTGACATTGGCGATGCATAAGACGTCTTCGGGCTACAGCAAAAATCCTCTCCAAGGTTTACAGTTCGACGCCGCTTACTATCAAAAGAGACTCATCACCAAAAACTTGCTTTGGTGAGAGACTTTCCCCTGATCAGTTGTTTCCTCTGCAGTCTTTGCAGTTGGCCTTTTTATCGTCTGTGTCATAATCCTCCGCAAAGAAGCTCAAAAGTTAAAAAATATATTTAATTAGAAAGATCATAAATATAATATCATATATGTATATACCTGTTTTAAAATGAAAGTCTTACATGGAGTACCACTTTTGACGAAAGTCATAAAATCGGTACACTTACGCAATAAATTTAAATTCTGGTTAGTAATATGCATAAAAAATGTATATTTTGTTACTACTTTTAAATAAAATACTGTACTACTTACCTTTATGGCTTTTGGAAGCTACACAAATCTCAAAACTTGGTAAGGCAAACGAAACGAACTGCACGATCTCAGACGAAAAATAAAAATGCAATGGCAAAAAGCAATGGCCAAGCACAGATGACACATCTGGAAAGAGTTTCTTGGTTTCGTTTCGTTCGGGGTGCAAGGCGCAATAAAAAATCTGTAAATCACGTATATTTTTGTATCTTAGAAGCAGCATGTTTGTTTGTCGCCAAAACAAATTCGATAAGGCAGAAATTTTCTTTGATAGTACCATTGAATATCAATACTCTAACTAATCTAACTAAAGTATTGATATTCAATGATAGTACTGATCTATACATTTGGTTATTATTTATTTTCGACAATAAAATTACGCTCGCGTCTTCGGTTCCTTAACCTTCAGCCCCCATCATAAACCAATATCCGTTCATCTCAAAATTCCAGGCCCTAAACGGTAAAACTTCTCAACGTATGTTTCAAATTGTTCCTTAATTATACCTGCTTTCAATTTCGTTTTTAAAAACTATTCATTCACTGACCAACACTAAACTCTTCTCCGGTCAAAGACACTCTCAAACTTCGCGACACGACTCTCAAAAGAGATTCGTTGTTTTATTTTTGATCCTTTCGCTGGTCTTTTGACACCTTCACTTACTTCACAGCGTTTCAATATTTATTAATTTCGTTGATTAACCGTAATAATTAAAGATCTTAATTTTTGTTTTCAACTTTAACAAACACATTTAAATTAATATTTGTAAGTACCTATCTACGTAAGTAAATATAGCTACCTACATTGAATTATTTCTTTGCCGTTGGGTTAAAGAGCTTTTGTAATTTTTTATAACATTATATGAATCAGTTTTCCCTAAAACACCAAAAACAATTTTTATTATAAATACCGACGCACGTTTCGCCAACAATGTTGGCATCATCAGGGTGATGAGTGAATCTGAAAACTGATTAAAAGTAGTTATCTACTACCAAAAGTGATCCAAACAATTGTTTTGTTTTTGAATAATTAGATGAATTCTCAAAGAGCGATTGTTCATCTCTATTGCGAACTAGGCGGGCAAGATGATCCTAAAACAGTTCAACCACGAGAAAACGTCACACTTTCAAGGTTGTTTGGGTAAAATTCGGGGTGCCAAATGTTTACAAGAGCTAACTTAGTTGTTTCGTAAAAATTATGAAAGAAATGCTAGCCTTACTAAATATTTCTATTGTTTCCACTTTTAATAAATTCTATAACCATTATATTTCATTTAAAATGTGATTCAAATAAAAATATACCTACATCTGTTTTATAACCCGCAACAAACAATTTACAGTTGCGAAAAAACCGTCCATATGGAATCTGTAAAAGACGCCAATGGAATGCGTTCCCTTGTAGTACATAAATGTACTATATAATTATATGACTATACATATAAACACGTGAATTTATTGTAAAAATTTCACGAGAAATTAATGTCAGAACTAAACGTCAAAAATTACTTATATTTTACCGACATTGCTTCTATATTTGATTTTAATCGTAATTCAAATAAACAATATAAATTAAGAAGGATTATTAAACATTACGTATTTTAAAATCATCATTTTTATCTTTGAAACCCCTTAGTGACTAATAAACTTCACCACAAAACACGCCTAATAATATGATATGGAATACGTTCTTTCTAGTGTTTATTTGCCTAGAAAAACACGTATACTTAACGTGAAAATTTCACGAAAAGTAAACGGCGCCAAAACACGCCTCGAATGCGCTTTTATTTGTAGTATAGATGACTAGAAAAACACGTGTATTTAATGTTAAAATTTTACGAGAAATAATAGTCAAAAATAATAATTTAGACTTCACCGCCATTCGTTTTTTTTTTATTTTATATAATTTGATTTAAGTAATGATTTAAATAATAAATATATATTTTTTAAAATGATTTTTTTTATAAAAAAAGTAAACTAAGGTAAAGTAAAATACAATAATAAAAAAAATAAGGGAAGTAAATTGAAAAACCGCCTTTTAAACCCATAAACCTATATAGTAGAGTGCTCATGGGCATTTATTTTCACTCCCGTGTGACTCGCGAGGTTAAAAGCAACGAATTAGCCAGAAACCAAGCTTGTGCCCTTGTGACTTAAAATCCGAAAGCCGTCAAAAATCGTCCTGTGCAGAAGGGCACTAGAAACGAATTGCGAGTTACGCATATGGGTGGAAACTAGATTTTGAATGTGATTTTTTGGTAGTAGTTTCATAAAAAAGTCTGTCCGGGTTATATTTTTTTTTAATTCTTTGAAATTTCCAAAACCCCTAAGAGTCTTAGGCGAGCCATAACTTCGGAGACGAATAACTCGAAATGATACCCGCTAAAAATTCGTTAAATTTGCCGCTTTTTTTCGTTTCCACCGGATTATCTCAAAAACAAAAGCCTAACTTAAAAAATTCGTCTCTTGAAAAAAGTTTGCCCCGAGTATGTGGATGCACACCGTCTTTGATTCATAATTTTTGAGAGTGTGGTAACTGTTTGGCAATTAATAGTGTACTTCGATGTCTTATTCCGCCCGCTCCGGCGGCGCGACACCTTCGTGTCCCCACTCCGTTAAATAGCCGCTCCTGCACCGCACTCCTCCCGCATTTCGCCCATGGCTGGGCAGAATTTTATTTAATTACTGATTAAATTAATAATAATATGAAATACAATTTAATCTTATAGATATTAAACATGGATACAATTATGATAATGTATAACAAGAATTATAAATTATTGTACTGAATAAACAAAATATTGTGTACCTTATAGGTATATTTTTACAAACAATAATTTGATAAAAGTTGTGCATTTATCTGTAAATTTTGCTCAATCTTCATCGTCAGAGTCACTATCGATAATCTTGATGGTGGTGGTGGTGGTGGTGTTGAAGACAGAGGCAAGAATATTTTTGCAAAACTTTTGCCCCATACATGTACGAGAACCTATGCAGCACAACCAATTTTTTTACAACTGTCTTCCACATATTCGACGGAATGTAAGTTGTTCAAGTTCTGGGAAAAGCAGTTAAATGTAGATCCTCGATGTTGTTTTGGATAACTACAAAGAAGACTATAAAAAGCACTACTAGATCTAAACGGGGATGTAAAAGTACTATTAACCGGATTATAAACAATATCGAAGCCCCACTTCCACAACAGTGACAGTTAACCAATTTTTTATCCGTGTACCTTGTTAACTACTATTCCAATATTCCGGTTCAGTTTGCTACAAGTGGTGGTTTCACAAATATACTACAACACAAAACAAATTTTATAATAAAAGAAAACGATGAAGAAATATTGACAGCCAATCACGAAGAAGCGGATACAATAATTATTCTTCACATATTATTGTCAGCCAAAAAGGCAGGCTACATTAGGTGCATTATCAATTGCAATGACACTGATGTGATAGTTTTAGCCCATTTTAAAGCGCATTTGACACCTGAACTATGGATGAAAATTGGACGAGATGAAACAACACGATTTATTCCTGTACATGAAATAGAGTTAAACAATCTTCTCAAAAATTTACCTTCTTTCCATTATGCGCTGACTGGGTGTAACACTACGAGTCATTGGCAAGAAAAACTGCTGGAAAGTGTACCTAAACTATTTTAATTTATTAGATGGCATGGGAAGTGATGAATTTAATGAGGACTTATTTAAAAAAAAATCATAAATTTGTAATTAAACTATACACTAATAATCCTGACGTGACTTGTATATAAATACCTTGAAAGGAATAATGACAGTGTCTAGGACAGTGATTTTAAATAACCACCAACTAAAGATTCGTTAAAGCGGCATTGTTTAAGAGCATATTTCCAAACCAAAGTGCGGTTAAACAGTTTAACACCCTGTCCGCAATTACCGAACGTGACTGACTTTGGTTGGAACATTGACGAAAAAAAAAATCCTGTCTTAAATATTCTTCCAGCGATCTCAGAAAACCTTCCTGCGTTAGCACCATGTAGGTGCAAAAAAGTTACATATTTTTTTAAATTCTTTTAAAGTACATAATTTTTTTATAAGTACAAAGTGTGCAGTTGCAAAAAAAAATAAGTTGTGCTTCATAGGTTCTTGTACATGTATGGGGCAAAAATCTTCTTGCTTCTGTCTCCACCACCACCACCACCGGCAAGATTATCGATAGTGACTCTGTTTGTAAAAATATACCTATAAGGTACACAATATTTTGTTTATTCAGTACAATAATTTATAATTTTTGTTATACGTTTTTATAATCATAATTGTATCCATGTTTAATATCCATAGGATTAAATTGTATTTCATATTATTATTAATTTAATCAGTAATTAAATAAAATTCTGCCCAGCCATGGGCGAAATGCGGGAGGAGTGCAGTGCAGGAGCGACTATATAACGGAGTGGGGACACGAAGGTGTCGCGCCGCCGGAGCGGGCGGAATAAGACATCGAAGTACATTATTAATTGCCAAACAGTTACCATACTCTCAAAAATTATGAATCAAAGACGGTTGGCATCCACATACACGGGGCAAACTTTTTTCAAGAGACGATTTTTTTAAGTTAGGCTTTTGTTTTTGAGATAATCCGGTGGAAACGAAAAAAAGCGGCAAATTTAACGAATTTTTAGCGGGTATCATTTCGAGTTATTCGTCTCCGAACTTATCGCTCGCCTAAGACTCTTAGGGGTTTTGGAAATTTCAAAGAATTAAAAAAAATATAACCCGGACAGACTTTTTTATGAAACTACTACCAAAAAATCACATTCAAAATCTAGTTTCCACCCATATGCGTAACTCGTAATTCGTTTCTAGTGCCCTTCTGCACAGGACGATTTTTGACGGCTTTCGGATTTTGAGTCACAAGGGCACAAGCTTGCATTCTGGCTAATTCGTTGCTTTTAACCTCGCGGGTCACACGAAACTGATTTCTAGAAGACTTTTCAAGCGTTGAGAACTCTACTAATAGGGCTACACCAAGATGATGATTTTTTATACTGTGCTGGAACTCTTTCACTCCTTAGGTATTTTTATTTTTTATTTGATTAGAAAAACACGTGTACTTAATGTAAAAAATTCACGAAAAATAAACGACGACAAACACGCCTATATGACACTAGAAAAACACGTGTATTTAATGTAAAAATTTCACGAGAAACAAACGTCAGAACTGCACGTGGAAAATAACATATATTTTATCAACATTATGTACCTTTCGTTGATTAACAATATTGATTAAACGTCTTTATTGCGTCATATTTTAACGTTGAATTGTCGTAATTTGTAGATACGTAGTCAATATTTTATTGTAAATCAACCACATACACGGCTTTTCCACGTTAAAACAACGTGTATGTATTTACTGGGGTCCATACCACGAATTACAACGGAAAGGAACGGGCCTGTGCGAGTTGCTTGTAGTTTGTTGTTGAGGTTATTGTGAGGTTTGGGATTAAGTCGTAGCTGAGAGACGTTTCTGGAGGTCGTTCGGGATGAGTTACTGCGCAATTCCCTAGATTGTGAAATTTGATTATTTTGTATAAAAAGTGGCAAAGTAGAAAAAATACTGTCTGATAACTCCTTTATAAGGCATTTTGTCGCCCTTAGTCATTCAGGCCCGTGCGTGCGACAAAATGCTTCTTATAAAACTATATCAGAATATACTATTAGAGGATGTATGCTGGATTGTACATCACATATTGGTTTTTACATTCGAGATAATTCTATGATGTCATTATGAGATCGGGGTCATTCTGATAAAGGAATTAAACATTCAAGATGAGTCTGGAAGGTTGTGGAAGTACGGAATTAAATGGGCCACAATTAATTCATATTATTTGTACTAATACAAAATATAGCATGGCGACGAAGAGTAACACCTCCATTGGGCACACCTACAGAATCTTCGTATCGTTACACGACCACGGTAAAGTCCTTAGCCAAAAACCATTGATCCATAATCGAGTTGGTTCAGTAATTGACACATTTAATAAAAGATATGCTTTAATATTTATTATCATCAAATGATAATTAATAACGAACTCAAAGGTATTGATGATAATCTGTTGACAGACTCAGAAAGGTGAATCTAATAAGGCTTACTTACTCGGAAATCATTTTGTATACACAGTTGCAACATGGCCTTTCGATACTCAATAACGCAATTTGGTAAAACAGGTAAAACCCTTGTACTAAATTTGAATGTGTCCACACGATGTAATTAAAAATTTCCGCAAATTTAATTATACTCAGTATAATTTCAAATAAAGAACCGCCAGCTGCAGCATTTTGTATTACTTGTTAACTCTATAAAATTAGTTTCTGTAAGTAAGAAAAACGCCACTTATAGTAGTTATACCTTTACGATTAGCAGAAACTATTCCAATCTAATGAAAGGAAAAAAAAAGGGAATGTACCACAAAAATGTGTCTCAATAAAATACAAAATATTCAGTTAAATCAGTAAAACAAGAAAACAACCGTTCCCACTACCACTACCGCTGTTGGTAATTCTTGCACGACATAGTAGGCAAATTACATGTACTACTCCTTTGAAACGTTTTCCCGTATCGTGGAAAATTGTTCCTCGAGCGAATAATACGCCCTGGTGAGAACATTTCATCACATACTCTTGCCCTATTCTTTTCCTTGTGAAAAAAGGATGAAATTTGCATATCAACCCACGCGGGTGCTCGTAGGCAGCGACTGTTGCCGTATTTGTATACAAGTTTTTCCAAGCACCGAATAGCCAAAAGGTCTGAAAACTTCATTGGAGTGCTCTCAGAAAACATAAACATAACTGGAAAAACGGAAAACGGTCAATATTTTTCATCGGTTGAAAAGTAAATATCGCCCTCGCTGGCCTAAGCATGTTTACCGTATCAGCTCATGAGATAATTTAGAGGCGGTGCAGGCGGATGCTGTGGTCGTTGGTTGATGACCTGCTGTAACAAGTGCGGTAGCTATATGAAGTGCTCGAAGATGGCACCCATTTGTTTCAAAGGAAACTGTCCTGGGTTGGGCGAAGCGTGGAAAACCGAGATGCTTAACGTAATGGTAAACTGCCGCAGAAATTGGGTTTTGTGTGTTTGACGATTGAGTTTTTGTCGGTGTTAGAAATGTGGTGGCGGTATTTGCCGCACTTGGAACGTTGTATTTCAATTATTATTTTCCCATAACTGCACTTTAGGTCATTAGGTGCACTGAAGAATATTATGAAATTTAATGATTTTTTTAGTTAGTGCAATCATACAGTGCACCTAAGGGCCTAAAGTGCATTATTGTCACAAGACTAAACGATAAATATAAATAGTGAATAGACACTCTCTTTGTAGATAATTCTTTGGCTCAAAACACACTATCTGCATCTAAGCTCCCGCACATTTTCTCCCCCATAATTATCATCCCGCTTCCATCTCTTGATCTCCACGAGCATTCCGGATTAACAAAGCAATTTTTCCAGGGATGAAGCCTCGCATGAAGAATCATTTTCGCGCCCATCAATTAAGCGTATGGCTGCGGCTAATCCCGGAACTCCACCGCGCCGGAATGGAAGATGTCGTGGCCAGACACAATCTCTTTAGGAATCACAATAACGCGGACTTATACGACGGAGCCGTGCGCCCGGATCCCCTATCTAGGGTCAGCTATTACGACCCCACGATGGAGTTGTTCCGGCGACGACCCAACTCGAGTTTGACGAGCTTCGACGCTCCGACGACGATGGATACCATCGTGACGACGTGCGTAAACGTCGTTTCTTCCGGCAACTACAACCATCAGACTTTCGCCAATCAGAACACTTCCACGGACACGTTGGCGAGCTTGGAGGCGGCGGGATATGCGGCGTACAGCACAGCGCTTAGCGTTACGATAGCTATAGGATGTTCGCTACTGATCCTCAACGTGCTCATCTTCGCGGGGGTGTACTACCAGAGAGATAAGACTCGGATGGAGGTAAGGATACCTAATATGTCTTGAGCATTGTAGATGAATGGATTTTGTTGGCGCTGTAAGTAATAAAATACTTTTGGTTTTTACAATCCAGGTGAAGTCGCTGCAACAGCAACAAAACCGCAATCAAGCCACCTTCGAAACGATCTCCAAACACGGCCACTACCACATGGGCCACTCCCAGAGCGCCAACGTGATCGTCGACGTGGAACAAGACACCTCTGCGATGATACTCGCCGCCAATGCTCAACACGAATCCAACAAGCAGCACTTGTGTCCCAGCAACATGGTGTCCAACACTCTCAAGGCGCCACCTCCGAGCCCCAGCGTAATGCTCCAGAACTGCATGACCCTCCCAAAGAATTCCTCCATGCATTCGCAGAACTACACCTCCAGCTGCATGACACTCCCGAAAAACGCCACCCTTATGAACAACACCGCCTGTCTCATCGCCGAAATGCAGCAGCAGGGGTTGGTGCAGCCGCCCAACGGCAACGCCACCATGCCCATGGCCGTCCCCCGGCCGCCGCCTCCACCGCGGACCAAGAGCCCTCCGGAAAGTCAGCCCCTGCTGGCGCACAACACCGCCCCCAAGACCGGCATGCGGGTGCCCCAGGCGGCGATGAGTGAAATGCGCGTGTGATAACAATAAGTGCTGCGGACGCGACCGTTACATAAGGCCTATTTTATGGCCTAATTCCTAAGAAATTGTACATAATGATAACGAAATTTATTATGAATGTTTACGTGTATAAGTGTACAATACTATTTTTCGATTGGTTCCAGAGTCTGTTGCGTTCGGAAAGCGAGTTAAAGTTTTCTTCTTGTTTGGGAGCGCTTTATTTTTTCATTTCTGCAAGATGGTCGCGCCGTGCGGAATGAACAAATAAATCGAATGTTGGAAATTCGACGGCGTAACTCAATTTGTATAAGTTTGTAAGAGGGCTAAATTTAAAGTTGAAATCAGTTGCGAGAGAAGTGGGTCTTGACGGGTTTGGGCCCCTAAAGGCCCGAGTCCACGACATGTGCGTAACAAATCAAAGCACACATTTATCGGATCAACATGTCAAAGCTGCTGGAGCGCACACAGTGAAATTGATTTCAAAAGCAATTTTCACGAGGTGTTTGCACGCGAAGAGTATTATTTACGTAGTCGTTATTTATTGAAAACAAATAGGTAAATGACAATCAACAAATAACACGTTTTAAAATTCGGAAAACCTCTCAAAATTTTAGATGCGGCATTGATTTCACTGTTTATGTATGATTTTTCTTTACCTTGATTTCACTCAACGTAGAACTGCTAATTTTTCTAATTTTAAGTTTTAAGTGTTTTTTGTAAGGTTACTCTTATGTTGTTTAATATTCTCTTCCAAAGTTCTTCTGATTTTTGGTTTTTAACTAAAGATCCTTGTACGGTTAGGGTTTAAATATGACTTAAAACTCATAATCAAAGACTGATCACTTAAGCCTGAACTAGAATATTAAGTGTTGTTACAGAATGAACTTAGCTATTGAACTAAGAATTGGTTAATCTTGTAGATACTGTAAATTCTCGTTTTTGGGGTACATGATCGAATGGACAGATTTTTTGCTTGAATGCTCATCATATTAGGATTCATGAGTGATTTATTCACCTGACTTTATATGAGAAATTGTGCTAAGCAAATATACAAAAAAGCGTTAGTCTAATAAACACTGTGCTTTGAAAGGAATTCACACATGTCCTGGACCCTATTTTCAAAACTCCCCCTCCCTAAACGTAAAATTTCAACTCATGTCCCTGCCGAACTCGTATAAACTCCTTTCATGTTACCTTGTTACCTTTCTGAAATCTATATCATGTTGATGATGAACGACACCTATCGTAGTTAATTTTGCTTGGTCTGAAAATTTTTAAATAATTCAGGTTTTGTGCCGCCGTCAGTATTGTATCACCTTCCATTTCCGAAACCCCGATGAGCTTGAATATTTAAAAATTTCCTGATAATTTAACGAATTACTGCCAACTAGTAATTTTATACTCCCTATAAATGACTTGTGCCAAAAACTCTGATTATGTGCGCCGAAGTTGTTTTCTCTGCAGACTGGAAGAGTGTTAAAACCAGTGGACAATCTTCGTAAACATGTATATAAAAAATGTAGCCGTTTCAAATTTCAACGAAAAATTATTCTTAGTCAAATTAGGTTAATTAACAATCAGCGATTTTTAGACATTGTATATACAACAAACATGCAACCATGTAACCACTTTTTCGGTGAATTTTGGAACCAACTGTCCGAGAATCGTGTCAGAGTGTTACCTCTTCACGTTTCAACGACTCGTTAACAGATGTTTTAAATAATGTGACACATTAATTATTAATAAAGATTAATTACTAAAAATTGCCTCGTTTCCATTTATGAATATTTTACTTCCCGTGTCTTCGATTCTATCTGGAAATTAGCAAAGCAAATTTGCCATCCTCCAATTTAAGTCTATGTTAATATTGGATTTACGTTCGTCTCGGTTCGAAGCACGTTGCGCTAGTCTGAAATTCCATATTTTCCCCCCCGTCAATTAACAACTCTTTTAACAAAATACTTTATCGTCTTGGCCGGCTCGAAATTCAGCGACCGATAAGCCAGAACATGTCCCTTGACGATTCCAAGGTAAGTGCAAAGCTTCCCCCCTTCGCAACTTGGACACAAAAGCAAAAACCGAAACGACGTTTTATCGACAGGGTTTCTACGAGAATCGTTACTTCCACAAACTAAAATGAAAAAGAAACTTTCTTAGAAAGTGAGTTCGCCAAAATCACAATTATTAAATTTTTACTTCCTTGGAAATTTTACGACCGTTCGTTCCAAGTGGCTTTGTGGCCCCACACAATTGACCTGTTGATACAATAAAATACTACTTTTTCCTAATGAAAGTTGCCGTAAATTCGAAAAAGGGTGAGATTACATGTCGAAGTCCCCGTGGACGGATTGACCGTTCAAAGCGTCGTCTGGGTTTGCGCCAAATTTACAATCTGATGCCCTATCGTTCTTATATTAACTATTTAGAGCATCTACACGGCTTATTGTGAATTAACGGATAGGAATAATGGTATATGAATCATTTTTGACGATCCGATATGCAACGGGTCCCAGAAATAAGTACATTAATTTGGAGAGGTGGTAGAACTCATCGAGTACAACAACTTTTTCCTTTACCATTTTTTCAAAATCACAGTTTGAAATTACAATTTTACAACCCCCAAAAATAACGATACGCTTATGGATTTCTGACACAATGGTAATGACCGTGAATTCTGTTGTTTTTCTGGGAGGAAGGAAATATTCACACTTTATTATCTTTACTTTTTGTGAACTTTTTTGTCGCTGCGTAACGCCGGGTAAAAATGATAAGCGTAACCTGTTACTAATTTTATTAGTTCAATATCGGACTTTACAACAGGTTGTTGTTAACCGTCCCGTGATTTTTGTGGTGGACAAAGTTTGTGATATGTTTTTAAAAATTCTAAATCTTATAAACAACGAGTACTCCAGTACCTGGAAGATTTGCCTTTATAAATCCGGACAACCATGTGGTTCCTGAACGACGGACGGTGTCCTTTGTCACTACGCTATAATATTTACGAAATTGGTTGAATACGAATTTTCCCGTGTACAACCTGCAGATGAAATGGAGGATTCTCTTATCGTAAGTACCTACTTCTGCATTTTGAGTGATAATTTTGTTAATAACGTAATTAAGCAATGAAAATTAATAATGGGGTAAACGTTTAGTTTAGGGACTTATTAATGCGCATGTCCCAGCTCCGACTCCTGCAAGTAAAATGCACTTAACCGCTGATGCCAAATTGTTAGAGATTACTAGACGCGCGATAAATTTGTTGTCAACATGGGTGGCCGAGGTGTACCAGCGAATACTTTTATTGTTAATATTTGTTAGTTTTACGTCAGAGTTTTGAGTCCGGAAAATGGGATTTTACAGTACAAGTCCCGTAAAAAAAAATACAACCAACAAATCAAACAGTTGTCATAGATACTCAAGTCATAGATGTTTAAATTCTGAATTCCAATAATTTCATTTTTTAAAATGAAAACAATAATTTAGTATCTGTAGTATGAAATAAAACGCATTACGACATACGTCCGGAAACTCTTACAGTAACTTGTCTGTAAATATTTCGACTCGTTACTGTAAAAATGAGTTTTCCGGACTTATAACGTAAATTACTATTTTAAATTGGGCCTAGGGCTGTGGATCCACGACAACATCAAAAGTCAACAAATATTATGCAACCAACAATTCACAAGTACATTAAAAAACCTAGTTTTGACATTCTACTATAGTTCATATGTAAACATAAATAAAATTTTATTCTTGCAATGATAAAATATCTAGCTAGATAATCCGAATGGGAGTACACTGTGAAACTTCTCTATCACATGAGAAAGCAACGTGCTCAATCTGACATCACCGCTGTAAAACATTCAACTTTTCTGCGCATGCGCATTAATAAGTCCCTAAACTAAACGTTTACCTAATAATGTGTAATTTTTATTATGGTAACATGTTTTATTACATAAGAGTCTCTTCAGTTCATTTTCAATATCCCACAAAGAAACAAAAACAAAATGAAAGTAAATGAATTTTTTGTATGCTTCGTTTATCAGTGGGGATTTATAGAAAAACAAAGCGGGTAACGAAATTCATACCAAATCTTTACACAATTTTAACTCGAGAGGGTTTAGAGAAAAAAAGTATTGATATACTATTTTTTGTGTACCATACCTATACCTAAGTAAAAAAGTGCAGAAGACTAAGTATATAAATAGGTACTGCTTTTGCGAATTTATTTCGATGGTGTACCGGACCTATATTTATTTTGCTTTTTTTTATCACTTTTAAAATGTCATCTAATTATTGAGGGTTTAACAGGTCACAAAATACGTTTTCTGCATCCCATCGCCAAAAGTCGGTCTCCCCGGCCGCGCATCGCTCCGGGAACAGCCGCTTTTGTGGCTTGCACATAGCCGCTCGCCCTAATCAGTAAAAACCTCGGATTTCGCCTGGGTCTTTGGGGCGAAACGCGATCGGCAAGACCGTTTTTCGGCTAGGGGATGAAGAAAAATGGTATACGACATGCGGCCAGAAAGTAGGATGCCCTGGAAATCCAACTTTCTGGCCTTGGGTCGTAATATCCTATTTCTGAACATTATACAATAAAGTTATCTAACAATATGCAATTCAATTTATTTTTATGTAGTGTGATCAAACTACTCTTTATGTCGTTGTTGGATGTGCACCACACTATTTATTATTATTCTATACTTCTATATTATTCTATATTTATTATTCAACACTTCGAAAATAAATAATAATTAGTTAAAATTCCGATTGCGGTAGCGTTGTGTGCGAGCGTTTGTTTATGGTTTTCCTCCTTCTATTGATTTTTACTCGTTAAAATTTGCGATAAAACTTTCCAATTTGGATTAAGTAACTGTGCCCTGGCATAAGTTCAATGGGTGTAATTATTTAGTAATTGTTTGTGGCAAGTACATAGCTTTCTTTGATATTGAATCAATAATAGTCTGATTTTTGGTTCATTAACGCCCAATGAACAAAGGAAATAGGAACCGATCATTTAGCCAGCCAAATTTAGCTGCATTCCTGGAAAAACAGAAAGAAAGTAAACAAACAGGGGAGGAAGAAGAGAAGATATTGAAAATAAATAAAATATCGGCAAGATGGACAGAAGCAGACAAGAAAATTGACAGTGAAGTTATAGTGAAAATTATAGATAAGTTGGAAGAAATAAAAAGGAACTATCGACAGAAATGAAGGAGAGACGAAGAGAGTGTGACGCTTTCTACAGTCGGGTTGAATCGAGCGCCAGTTTTTTATTGTGGTATGCTCCACACGGGTACGGTGAACCAGGGGTCAGCTGTCGAGTTTGGCGGGGGGTAAATAAATAGTCACGGGTTTTTTACAGGGAATATTGACAACGGTAATATATACAGGGGTCGATATATACAGTGACTCGCGGTTTTACATCATCACAGAACTGATAATGGGACCAAACAGTCCTACACAACCCGCCGCGTCGCTCGGGGTCGGAGGTGGGGTAGAACAGGGTGGGCGGATTGAAGCGCCGCTAAAAAGAATCGGTCCGGATATCTCGGTTTTTGATCAGCAGGTGCACCGTAAACCAGACACCTAGACAGACCTAAGAAGTAGCCACCACAAGTGCCCTGCCTCCGTTGCACCAGGTCGGCAGGTCCCCTACCTTACTTTGTCCTGCGGTGGTCGGTCCGGTCCTTCTGGTTTGGTGCTGGTGGACGGGAGCGCATGAACTCACTCACTAGTCACTAGAATTCACCACTTGAAGGGTTGTTGCCACCAAATGGAGCGGTCGGAATCACCAACTGTCTTGTGTGCTCGTGACGAAACAGGGACTTTCTTTCCCTGCGTGAACTCATCCAAGGTCTTCATCGCTATACGATTCGGCGTTCTATTCTCCCGGAACGGCGGTGAATCCGGGCAGCGCACAAACTCTCGAACAACGGGACCCGGAGCGCGGTCTCAATCCAATCACCGTAGTGAAAGAATCATCCCGCTACGTCAAGATTAAGCATTTATTTTTACGTCTGAACAGTGCGATGAGAAGGGCGTGGTCCGGGGTTACAAGAGCAAAAACTGGGAGTGTTCGTAGCGACTCCGGGATGGTCTCGTTTGCAGCAGGAAAATTTTATGACGACCGGACCGAAAGAACTATCCCGGTCTGATGTCTAGAAGTACTTTTCAGCAAGTTGAAAGACGCGATTTTACGGCGTGGTGCGATCGGTTTTATTCACGCGGGAAAGAGACAATCGGGTGGGACTAACGAGCGGCGCCCGTTGCTGGCGGAATTCGATGCACTCGAATCTTGCGGAAATTAATAACTTCGTTACAAGAGAGGCGATAAATGACGGGAGAGTTTGAAAATCAAAGAGAAGAATTTAGGGAGAAACAGAAGAGGGGCAAAAGGAAAAAGTGATGAAGCAAAAAGAAAAATTAAGGGGAAAAAAGAAACAATAGGATATTTATAATAGGATAAATAAATAAGGTAATAGGATAATAAAAAATACGATATAACAAAGCAAAAAAGAGGTACAGAACAAAATTAAGGGACATAGCGGAGTGGAATACAGGAAATTAAGGGTAAACAGGAGATCAAGTGTGCGAGAAAGACAACCGTATCGGAAAAGTATTTACGCATTTATTTGGAAATGGTTGAATAAATTGTTTAAACAAAAACGTACTTAGAATCCATTTCTAAGTAGAATTTGCGCCACCATTCCAGTTTTTTACAAAAAAAATATGTTTCAAAAATTTTTTTACAAAAAAATATGTAAACAAAAAAAAATTAAAAATCTGCCAGCCAGAGACGCTTGGACATGATCCACAGATTACAAAACCGTTTGAATTTTTAAAATTGGTATGATAGATTCGTCCGAAACAAGACTTTTGACTTTCCTTTGACAATTTTTGCCGCCGCGGGACACGTACACGGACACGTGAAAATATAATTTCGATTTTGTAGTATCTAAGTATTCTTGGCGGTTAACCACAACGAGGAATCCTAAAAAAGTTAATTGTCGTAAACTGTACGTAAAAGGTACAAATAATGTTACCAATAATAGATTATAGATTATACATATTACAAGTGACAGAAATGCTAGTTAGATTATTCAATCATGAGTGATACACATCTCCCGGGTTACAATAGCATTTCGGTCACGTGTGATATACAACAATTGTATTTCTTCAACAACAAAGAATCTTGAAAAGATATTTGTCCAACATTTGCAATTTAGGTGTTTTTTTACGTTGGTTTTGAATGACTAAAATATGCAACTTTTGCACAAAAAAACAACGGGAAAGATTAAAAAGTTCATTGTAGTAAATTACACGGAACAGGTACAAAATAGTGATACCAAAATATTTATCTTCCGATAACACACGAAAATGCACCAGATAATATAAAATATAAATATTATAAAAAACGGGGAATCCTGAAAATACGAGTTCATTTTAGTAAATTATACGTAAAAGGTACAAAATAGTGTTACCAAAACATTTTTATCCGCAAACGTCACAAAAGTGACAACTTATGTGCCTCCATTGACAAGGCAAAAGTGTTATTTTATCTGATTAGGCTCATAAAGTAGGCAACAGGTGTTACTTTATGTGCTTAATCACATAAAATAAGTGACACTTCCACCTTGTCAATGAATTCTTTCAAATTCTTACTAAATTGTTCTAATTTATTGAAAGTGAACTAGCGAGGGAGTGAATAGGACGCGTGTAAATGAAACGACTAGCGTAGTAGGTCCCTCCCCCTTGGGGCCTCCTTGTTTTATTTACAGGGGCCTCTAACCAAGGGGGCTCCTGACCAAGGAGGCTCTCGACCAAGAGGTCTCACAACCAAAGGGGCTCCCGACCAATGGAGCCCCTTGTCCGCGAGCACCCTATCCGGGAGCCCCCTTGGTCATGAGCACGCGTGTTCGGCCCCCCTTAGTGAGGAGCCCCCTTGTCAGGGGCGCCTGTAAATAAAACAAGGAGGAGCTAGTCGTTTCATTTACACGCGTCCCCATCCACTACCTCGCTAGTTCACTTTCAATAAATTAGAAAACAACAATTTAGTAAGAATTTCAAAGAATTCATTGACAAGGTACAAGTGTCACTTATTTTATGTGATTAAGCACATAAAATAACACCTGTTGGCTACTTTATGAGCCTAATCACATAAAATGACACTTTTACCTTGTCAATGGAGGCACATAAGTTGTCACTTTTTTGACGTTTGCGGATAAAAACATTTAAGTGTTCTTATCGTATCGTCAATAGTTTATAAGCTATTTTAAGAACAATGATGAAAAAAGGGCACAAAAATCAAAAAAAAAAAAAATAAAAATAGAAAACAATCTTTTTTCATAACAAACGATGTACGGTTGTCTTCAGTATTTTTGAAAGAATTAAGAAAGATATATCCGAAAAATTCATTTGTTTATAACTATTTAAAAAAAACAAATAAAAAGTAAAAAAATAATTCTTCCATAATATAGAAGAGCAAGATAAATAATGAATAAAAAAACGGTTCTTAATTTTAATATTTGGCAACAAAAAAAATATATTTACAAAGTATATAGTTTTTCATAAATATTTTCTTTTTTAAGAAACGATTTTTTTTAAATCATTATTTCCATTACGGATTACATTAAAAAAAATTGAAGATCATAAACAATGCATTTGTTTATAACATTTTTTTAAATAATAGGAGTTAAAAATATTAAAAAAAAATTTATATATTATATATTGCTTTCAGCAATAACAAAACATAATTATCAGTAGAGATAATTGAAAAAAAAATCTTTTACTGTTTTATTTATGTTTTTAAGTTTGTTAATAAAAAAGTAAAAAATCATTTTATTTTAATTTTTCCAACGGATATCTTTTCTAAAGCCTTCAAGAAACAGCTCCAAGAAGGGAACAAAATTCAGTATTTTATTTAAACAATTATTAGGGTTTGTATGTTAACTTTTAACAAGAACAATTATTGCCGTAATTAACAAATATTATTATTATTATTATTAATAGAAAAACTGAGGTAAAATTTTTTTACCGACGGATTATTGTTTATTGATATGTCCAGATAATACATAAATTATTTTATTCCTTCATTTTAATATTTACTGAGTTAATAGTAGTAAATTGGACGCTTTATGCCACAAGGGGTTTATAAAAGCACAAGTAAAACGAGTGCTTCTGTGAGCCCCGAGTGGCGTAAAGCGTTCAATCTACACAGGGACGCGTGTAATACAACAGTTATCGTTCTACACAACCCCAGAAAGCCTTTAAATTGCTTAAAATTCATAAAAATAGTTTGACGTTTATCTGTCATTTTCATTATTTCATGACAGTGTTTACACAAGCGAAAATTTGAAAATTCTGACAATGTCCAACAATAAAATTTTTTTTTTTTTGTTCATTTCTCAGATTCGGTCTACGCGGACGGGAGATGAGCCACGCGTTTTTACCTTTTTTCGCCGCTAAATTTAAATTATAAATATTGACAATTCCGGGAGGTAGGACATTTTTTGGGAAATTTCCTGCTCTTTAAGGATCTCTTTTCAAATTTCATAATCTCGAATAGTTTTTGAAATATTTGCAAAAAACGTAACCACTTTTTTTTGTTTACTTAATTGTTTATAAATTTTGTAATTTTTATTTGCGGATATTGATTTTCAACTAAAAACTTCTTGGTGCCTCGAATTTCGTAAAAAGGGACTTGTGAACCAGACTACATGGTTTAATTTCCACGTCGGGTTGGTTCTTGTAAACTTCTTTCACTCTTGATTCATTGAGTTTGCCGTATTTTGTGGCTGCATTCTCGAATGAATCTTTATAAAGAAGTGATCGAACCACAGGTCCCGAATTTTTGCGACGTTTACAAATGAATCCAAAATTCTACGCTGTCACTCGATATTTTTTAGTACTGAACCAAAAATCGGTGCCGCTTTGTTCCTTCGAGTTTTCTTCTATTTTGTCCCGCTCTAAAGACGTCACTTGGAGGCACTAAATCAAACCGCAAAAAGTCTAAGTAACGTGCTGCTGTAACGTTTCCATAAAAAAAGTAAGCGTTCCGATTATTCCAATTGAAACATTTAATTTCAAGTCCAATTTACGAGTTAATTTGCAAAAATAAGTTTAAATTTTTAAGTGTTATTTTCTCAAAAAATAGTTAACTAAGGTACAAATTTTTTTACACCAACATTTAAGTAGTTTAAGTAATAAAAATTGAGGTTGTCATTGAGAAAAACAAATGATGACGTGTTTGTGCAAAAATGAATGACATCATAAGTAAAATCTGTATGTCGTAAAGAGGCTAATTAAAAAATAAAATTGACCTGTCCGAGAATTTTGCTTAAAAACATTAAATAACGCAATTATAAATTTTGTTCGTTACTTTATCACCACACTGTATTTATTTTAGAGTATCAAAAACTGGGGTGTCAGGAAGAATAATTTACCTGCAGAATGATCATTTTAATGTTCTTTAAACCAAGGTGGTCAAAATAAAAGTGCTTGCAAAAATTCAGTTTTCTCTAATTGTAAATCCTATATCGCCTACAGGAAACAGTCGGGCGCGGGGAAAGGGATCAGCGCGCGGCGGCTGGATCAAAGGCAAACTGAAAAATCCTGTTTCGATAGGGTTGCAACTGTTAGATTTAAAAATAAATAACGTGTAAATTCATAAAAAAAATCGCTCCTTCGTCGCTGTGTGCCACTTTTTTGAATTTTTTATTGTAAGTATAAGTATTCATTTTTTTTTCTTAAATATACATTTAATATAAAAACTTACTTGGACGATCAAATTGTACGAAAAATGTAAGTACAAATCAATGTTCAAATAAAAAAAATTGTGTACCGTTTTCTCAAAAAAGCGTTAGAACTTTTGGACTTTTTGCAACGACATCTTACGGATCAGAAATACATTAAACCACCGTCCGGTTTAGCCGTAACAATAGACGGGGTTCAATAGAGATGGAATGAAATGAATGAGAGACTAGGGGTTTTCCAATAAGAAAAAGAAGGGGGAAGGAAAAAAAGGAAACGACGTAAAAGGAAAAGAGACAAAGAAACGGGAAAAGAAGAATAAGAAGAATAAGTAAGAAAGAGGGCAAGAGTGGCGGGAAAATTAAAAAGGCATCCAAAAAGCAAGGACGAGGACAATGTTTTGGAATGTAGCGGGACTAAGAAAAAAAAGGAGATTTCTGGGACTATATGAGGCAAAACTACAAACAAAAAAATTCAACTAGGAATGCCAGGGGGCAAGGAAATGTGGACCTACACAGGAGGCAGAAGATAGATAGAAACTGTGATGGACTAAGCAATAGAAAACGAAGAGGCATGGTATGAAGTGAACTGAAGAAGAATTCAGAGTAGGAAAAAGAATAGTCAGACCATCTGCCTATAGAAAGTATAGGAAGAGGGAGACAAGGGAAAAGATGAGAAGAAAGAACGGTGGACACGCAGAAAAAGGTGGTGATAAAAATTGGACCAACAAAGATTCATAGAGTGAAAGAAAATACGAGAAATGCAGGATTCGAAAAACAAGAAGTAGGGAAGATAGATAAAGAATTGACATTAGAAGAAACAGCGATAAAAAAGAAATAACAATAAGAGGTAGAGGAACAAGAAACAAAAATGGACGGTAGACAAAACTTGAGAACTGAGCTGGGCGAATGGAAAAAGACGAAAGCATTTAAAACAAAAGGAGCTCTATAAAGGCGAAAAGAAGTTATAAAGAGACATGTAAAGAAAAAAGACTCAAATCGTCTTTGCTTTCAAAATCGACATTCAATATATATGGGGTATTTATAGAAACTGTCAAAATTTTACCAACACTTTTCCTTTTTTATCAGCACTGCAGTAGACATCCATTGACACATTTCTCGCAAAAATCCTGTCCGCCTTTATTTCGGAGAGCTTTATGCAAATGCGTACGGACAATGGTTTTAGTAATTAGGTTTCCTTTTGTCCATTAGTGTCGTGATCAAAAGGCTCAAGTACGACGCGTGTTCATCAGAGTCGATTTTCCGTGAAACAGTAAACACGAATGATAAAAAGGGCGTAAATTGGAAGCAGCCAACAGAGGGACGTTTATTTTATTTGCTACTTTCCCCTTTTACTCAATGTTAGAGACGTCCTATATCAGAAACCAATATGTATGGAAATCAACCGATCGAATCTCGTGAAAACTTACGTACATGGCGTTTACGCGACTGTTGAAAATGTTATTTTCAAGATATCGGGAGCTTTGTCCTTTTGAGAATGCCACCGCCCGGTTTAGAATTCCGGGCGAATGTGCAGTTTCTTGCAGGATAGTAAGGCAAAGGTAAAATAGCACGTCCGACTTTGGCGCTGTCATTATTTCAATATTGTAGTGTGAAGGCACATTTTAGCGCAAGAGGTGATGCAACTGACTTGAAATATGTTACTTACCTCTCAGAATAATAAAAGTATATTCCTAATATAATTTATACTTTACCTCAATACCTGTTTTGTGTTAAAATGGGTTTTAATAAGGTATGTGTGTAGATTCAAAAATCTGAGGAAGCTAAAAAAATCCAAAATTTAAAAACCTAAAAACCATCTCTTTAGCAGAAACAATGAAAAAGGAAGGTCTTTAGAAAGATGGTCTAAACAGGTGAAACAGTGGTGATCTCTTGAAGCACTTTATAAATTAAAATATGAAAAAAATAAATAGAAAGCCGAGTATCCAGGAAAAAAATTAAGAGACTGAAAGACAAAAAATTTGATAAACTATACACATTACAAACCATTGAAAGAAATTCTAAGAAGTTGAAAAACTTAGCGATCTGGGACACTTCATTGAAAAGAAATTCAAAGAAGTTCAAAAACTTAAGCGATCTGAAACACTGACAAATAGCAAAAGATTAGAAGCAGAGTAACTTGATGAACTTCAGAAAGAAAAATGTTACAAGAAATACCAAAGATTTCATTACAGTCGACTGCCTGTAAGTCGCCAGTGTCACTGACACTGGAAACAGTTCGACTTATAGAAAGTTCTAATTAAGTTTTTTAATAACAATAATGGATAAATTAATCACAAATTAAAAAAAAAAATCTGGAATTAGAGTTTAGACACTGCTGCTGACAAGATTTATTTTTAATACATTTTAGGTCGGCTGGTTTTTTCGTATTTCCTTTCTTATCGATGTTAGGTAGGCATGCAGTACGTCTGGCACCTAGGAGCTGGTAAAAATTGTGAATTGTCAAACCACTTGGCATCTCCCTATCGACACAATATTATATCAAATCAATGAAACCATTATTGCATTTTTTAATTTCACCTTCTAGTAGAGTTTCTTACAGTTCCAGAAGTATAATAAAAATCAGATTACAACAGTACGTAAATTTTTCTACCATGTTTAATGATGCACATACAAAATTTGCGAACACAATAAATACTGTATTACAAAATACTGCTTAACTTAGTGTGAGCTCTACGTAAAAATAAGTCACATTCGCTTCACCACCGTTCCAGTGTCCGATTCCTCCGAGGGCGCCGACTCAGAACTGGACGACTCCTTTGTTTTCAAAGGAATCTGAGACGGCTTTAGCACCTTTTGCACGCTATCCTCGGCTAAATTAACTCGGGGTATATTCTTCTTTGGATCACTCACGTTCCGCGTCATCGTCGGCTTGATAATCACCTTGGGCTCTTTCTTAATTGGCTGATGCGGATCCGTCGTGATAATAGTCTTAGCCGCGCCTTTCAGCTTATCATAAATTGGTTGCGTGTTCAATTTGGAACTCTCAGACGAACTTAATTCGGTTTTGGCGAGTCTGGGGATCAAAGGACCCACGTAGAGATTGTTGCAGGCGACTTCTGGTTCGGGAGACGAAGGAGGTTCTTCTGCGAGCATCGGGGCCGACTGACACACTGGGGATTGAGGATGGGGCTGTCTGGATAAGGTGGACGATGTTCTGAGTGGGGGAGCTGGCGGAAGTTTTCCGAACGTTTTGTAAAGAGGTGTGTGACGACCTGGAATTTCAGGAATTGGCGAAAACATGTTGGGGACCGGCATGGATCGACGATTCTTCGCCAACGCCTCTCTCGTTGGGTAGTCTGGAAGAACTTTGGGGAAATTTCGCCTTTTTATTGTCATTAGCGACTCCTCGGGAGTCAATGGGACTTTCGGAACTTCGTCGTCACGACAAGTAACGCTAACGTCCGAATTGGGATCGAAAGTTCTTAATTTTTTCGGGGTGAAGTCATGGACCGGATCCGACTTGGAGTGGCCGTGCGCTATCCTTATAACTTGCGGCGGTTCTTGACTGGGAAATTTCAAATTGATGCTGGTTGTACTTTTGCGAAGCTCCTGTTTCAGCACCGGCTGAACTAGAGTGAAGTCTTCCAAAGTCACGGACCGGCGTAAAGAATTGTCGAAATTTGGACGATCTAAGCTCTTAGTCAGTTCAATGGGGTGTTGGGCAAGTACGCTTGGTCCCCTCCCAGAGGGAGTTGCATCTATTGCAACAGAAACCTTCTGCACCCGCTTTTTATGTTGTACGGGAATACTGGAAGACTTGACTAGGGGTGGACGACTTTTTGAAGCCTCGTTGGGACTAACAGGTCTGGTAGGACTTCGTCCCAAAGTCGAATTGTTGTCGTTCAATTTAACTTCTTGTGATTTGTTGTCACTGCTATGTCGGGGTCGTCGGAAGAACCGTGGACTGTACTTATAAACGATCTCATTGGTAATCCAGTCTCTGACTTTGGTATGTGCGTCAATCGTGCTGTTGGACATCTGCCTGGGAACTTTGAACCGTCCGCTTCTGCTCGACTTCACCGCTTCGTACGTCTCATCGCTCCGCTCTGACTTACTTACTATTTTCATAATGTTACATCCACTGTCTACCAATTTAGCTTCGGTGTCGTCTGCAGTAGTAAGTCCTTCTTCATTCTTTGCCACCGGCGATCTCTTCTTCTTCCGGTAGCAGGTCAGATACAATACCACAAATAGACAGAGGTTCGACAGGAGGAAAATGGAACACATGGCGATCGTCACCGTCGTGGAAATTCCTCGGCCTTCCGACTCTATCGACGGCGATGGATCTGCAGGTCCTTTGACCACCGTGCCGTAGACCACGTTTCCCACCATGTTATCCGGGGCAGATGTCCCACTAATTTTAATGGTACCTTGCACAGGGTTGTACGGTTTGTAGAAATTCTCAAACTTGTCGAAATTCGACGTTGTTTTCCTCGGTGGATGAGTGAGCACCCAAGGGGGTAGACTCTTCGGCGGGCTCTGCAGCGGCTTTACCTCCGTCTTATTTGATGTTATGTCTGGAATAACTTCATTCCAGAATTTCATCTGGTCGTATCTGTAGTATCTCATGCGATAAGGAGGGATACCTGGAAAGAATCACCAGTGAACAATTTGTCATACTTTCCAATCTATTTACCTAATTGTAAATACCACTGTTCCGTGGAATCGAACGGACGCCAATCGACGTCGTATTTAATCCACTCGCTGATGTTCAGCGTAAAATATTCGTTCTTGCGTGGCATTTTCGGGTCTCTGAAAAATGTCAATGTTGTGTCAAACAATTTTCAATTTAAGTTGGAACTTACCCCGTGTTAGCAAAATTGGCGAAATACGTCATCACTACCTCCGAAAAGAGTCTCTCCTTCTCCGTGTAGTGGTCGTTAAAGTGGAAGCTCGACCCAACCAACGGAACTCCGAAAACGTATGGCAACTCGTCCCCGGTGCAAGTTTTGTCTCTCTGGAAGGACAGAAATAGGAGGCTATTTATAACGAGACCCAATTATTGCAGTCGGAAGCGCAGTAAGACGTGCATTAACGTCTCCGGAGTGGTTCTTGTTTGTAAATACGTTTAAAATGTCACTGCTTTAGGCGGGATGAGATTCTTATTGGTCGGTCTTAAAATACAAGGTTTAAATGGGTTACGGTACTAAATAATAGTATTATCAATTCCTTTTCTTATTAGTTCACGCTTTAATTTTACAACAAATTTATGTATCCTCATATAAAATTGTCAGCGGAATTTTACTGAATAAAATATGGTTTGCTGTACCAGCATAATTTCCTTAATTTATGGATATGAAAAGAACAAATCAATTCATTTAAAAACAACTACTTTCTGGGTCTGCAGCATCAGTCGTACAAAAGCACTTCTGTGATATACGAGATTACAGTGATTTTATTTTGTTCAAGGGACTGAAATTTGATTGGATTTTGTAACGACCCATCCAAAATGAAATTTCACCGTAATTAAATTTACTTAATTTCAGTGACAAATTAAAGAAGTGTGAGGTTAAATCTCCTTCAAATTTCAAGTAAATTACTTGATTAAATAAATTCATCCAATTTGAGACATCTTTCTAGGGCAGTATTACTTGAATAAAATATTTGAAGAAAAATCCCATCTCTCTTATAAACAACGGAATCCGATCCGGAAAATAAAAATGCACTTTTCGATCGATCCCCTTGACAGTACTGTCTCTTTTACTTAAACAAACCGTTTCTCACTTTACAATATTATCCATCCCTTGCAAATTGTAATCAATCGGTAAGACTGCAACCCCGTCAGCAAAAGAGTTCTTGAAAGTGGAGACTGCAATTTCCAGAACTTCTCGATTACTGCAGAGACAATTAGAAAACAAAGAACGGAATGTCCGGTTTGTTTGTTGGCTCGGCTTATTCACTTACACTCAAATCATGTTAGCAAACACAACATCGTAAAACGTCGAGTTGGCAACTTCAAAATTGCGAAAGCACACTAAAAGTTTCTTTCACATAATTTTATTTTAATTAATCTTTGGAATGATCCGACGCCGCAGCGCGCCTCTTAATCAGGCCGTGTTTTCTTAATTTTTGATGAAATCTCTTCGTAAATATTCTGGTCTTAACCTTTTATGTGTCGAGGCATGAGTGGAAATTCTAACAAGATCCTGTACTCCTCACATATTTTCTCATTAGGAGCATTCATTAAATTCTTGAATTGCTTGGGGGTGTACGTTGTTTACACGGTTATAGCAGTGTGATAATTGGAATCTTTTGTGTCATAATAATAACAACCTTTAGTTATTCTAAGAAAAAGTGTTTACCTGTTATACTGATGATTAAAAGAATAATTACAGCATGATTTTCATCTGGCTGTGTAAAAATAAAAAAAAATCATATCTTCGTAATGTGCATCAAAAGAACACTTATTAATTCCAATTATTCAATAGAAAGAACACTATTTCGAATTATAATTGGTTCGTGTAGTATTAAACACACAATGTCACAAGGTTTTTTTTAACGTGTAATGATTTGTTCGAAATTATATTAATGAAGAATTTTGTTGAAGTAATTTCCACCGTTACGATACGCTTCAATAGGCTGCGCAAACAACTGAATGCATGATCACCGCGACATCAGATGTGATACTTAGTAAGTATAATTTGTGAACAAAAATTAAAATATATATATATATATACTTATAGTTGTATCGTTGTTTAGCCCGGGATACTTATGGGGCGATCATGAGCCCGGCAGTTCCAGGGCACTTAGGAGAGTATACTCAAGACCTATGTATTAATCAAATAATTTTTACCAAGCGCAACCGGAGAGGGGAAAACTTTTCCTATAATTTAAAATTTTAGATACTTTCGTATCTTGTTGAGCCCTCGATGATACAATTGGACATTATTTAGCCCCTTGATATACAAATTTATATTTTGCGGTCGCTATTCAGCCTAGCGATGTTTGCGTCATTTACGACTTAGTCAAAACATACGAAATTCTGGGAAGCTGAGATCATTAATTTCACAATGAAATTCGAGTTGGAGTACAAGTTTTATATCGAGCTGTTTCGAATCCTTTTCGATGTAACGTTCTAGTGCAATATGTGGTAGTATAAAATGCTATTTTGTCAGAATATTTTCAAATTTGAAATTGGTTTTTACTTGAAATAACAGAAAATGTTTGGGTCACTCGAATGATTTTAATCTATCACATTACCGTGTCGAGGATAAACATACACAAAAATACTACGCATATTTCTTATATATCGCATATTTTTTAGAAAAAAGAAGACCGGAAACACTTTCTGGTCAGTGGGCAAGCTGCTACAGCATTAATTTCTAGCCTTTTGTTTTCTCTTGTTTTTAAGGGAGTTTATAATAACTAGCTGACCCGGCAGACATTGTCGTGTCCAAATTTCAATAAATTTGTTTTTGGACATATCGCGAAACAACATGTAATTTTATTTTAATTTAGCCTGGAATGGGTTTTCCAGATTTTCCTCCATATCTTCCGATTGTTATTTTCAATTGAAAACATTCAATTGAGTTATTTCTATTCCGGGAACACAATGAACAAAACAAAAAAAGAATCAACCAAATATGTCGTTTCTATCGTCAGGTATAATCGAGAGTGCATACAAAAATTATGTTTTTGCAGTTTTTCCGAATTTTTCTTTCCGTAAAAATATCTAGATTATTACAAAAATAAAAAAAAATTGCGATATCGCGGTCCTGCCGTTCTCAAGTGGTGCGCTCACCAACGAAAAGCATTTCATTTTTAAGATCCGTACTCAAACGGTTTCGACGGGATCCTATTACTAAGGCTACGTTGTCCGTCTGTCTGTCCGTCTGTTACAGGGCTGTATCTTTTGAATCGTAATAGGTGGACACTTAAAATTTTCATAGAGTGTGTACTACTACGGCTGCTATAACAACAAATAATAAAAATAAATTAAAGGTTCCCCATACAAGAAGCCTGTTTTTTCGGCGTTTTTTTTTTTGACCAAAGTATTTAAAAAAATATATGTTGTGTTAAATATACGGAACCCTTCGGATGCGAGTTCGACTCGCACTTGGCCGATTTTTATTATATCGATTCGTCACTTCAGAACGGCTGGACCGATTTGGCAATTTTTTAGAATATTCGCAGTGGCCCGGGTAAGGTTTTTACGGAAAGAAATAATTGGAAAGGTTTCCGGATGACTTTACCAATTTTTCTTTCTTTAAAATCCCCACTCAGACTATTACAAATATGTAAAAAAAATGCCAAATCGGTCCAGCCGTTCTCAAGTGATGCGGTTACCAACAAGCATTTTATTTATAAACTAGCGGAAAAGCTCGGCGCTGTCGCTGTCGGCGTGAAACATTAGTCTCCGTAAAAATGAGGGACATACGCGTCAAGTTTTCGACGCTGTCGTAGCTCTCGCATGTATTTGGCCCTGGACATTTTTGGTTTCTTGCATTCCTTTTGACACGAGCTTTCTTTTCAATTTAATGTCGATCTTTACTTACATTCCGACGAATATTTTTATTACATACATATTTCACTTTGGCTCCTTGTAGTGCTCTTTGTTTGCTTGCTCTTTACAATAACACTTGAATAAGCGTCCTAGATGAAGGCTGATTTCTACCAATATTATGAAGTTTGGGGAACATTTGCTTGCCAACTCATATTATGACTCAAAAACCCTTACTGATATTTCAACATCTTGACAAAATTTCAATACAACAAGGCCAACGTTCGCACTCGTCGAGGGTTCGCCAAGTAGACGAACATGGACCAACGTTGGAACGAATTTACGTTGGCCTACATTTGCATGCCGTCTGGAGTCATAGTGTTTGATTTTTTTTAATTTTTCGATTTGTCAAAGTTAAAAGCTGGGAAAAGCTAGTCGACACAGTGGAGGATTTTTCTTCTGTAACATTCAGATATCAGAAGAGGAAGTAAAAAAAAAATCAAAGGAAGCGACAAAAATAGTAATTTATGTACTGAGGCCATAAACGTTATCTTTTTTGGACGCATCTGTTGTTTGTGACCGAGGCGTGAGTCAAATTCAAACAGATCAGTATCCAAAAAGTAGAGTTTGAAAGAAAAAGTATAAAAAAAAGTATAACTTTACGGCTCCAGAAGATGCCGTCGAATCATCTTTTTCGTAATCATTGCCTAAAAAAAAATTAAACAAAAAATGAACCCTTTTGGAATTACACTCTCAGAAAAGATCTAAAAATCAAAATTCTAGTGAACAGGTTAACTTTATTTATTTGGACGACACTTGGATATATCAATATGGGATATCAACATTATTTGAAGAGTTATCCAGCTAAATTAAAAAGTGAAGGTAAAAGATTTACCATGCTACATACGGGAACTACAACTGTGACTTACTACTAGTCGGTAAAAATAACGACCGCGACTATCACAAGACAATGACAGGAGATCTTTTTATAGAGTGGACTGAAAAACAGCTCATTCTTGTGTTGTCAGGCTTTGACGGAAAATGTGTGGTGGTTATGGATAACTCTCCGTATCATTCAATGCATGCGAATGGATAAACCACCAACATATTCTAAAACAAAGCAACAAATACGATACTTTTGATAAGTTTTACAAAAAAAAAAAAAACAACTTCAGACTATTGTCGCAAACGTTGTAATATTTTACAACCTTTGCGACAAGACACTGACAAATGTTACGTGATTGACGAACTACTTTAATTATCAGGACATGAAGTTCTTACACTACCTCTATACCTCTGCGAATACAACCCAATCCAAATGGCATAGGCGAGGTGTAAGTCTCATTACGATAAACACATAAATTCGCAGCCTACATCTAAAGATGAGGTTGCAAATTTATGGAAAGAATCTTTGACATTGTGTACAGTTATCTTTTGGACCAGCTGCATTAGAAACTGTGAGACACTTATTACACAAGATTTCGCAAAACTTATTGGTATTTGTGACGTTAACGATTAACCTCCTATTATGTATAATGATTACATTGGGGAATCAGAATAGGAAAGAAACTTTTCAGATTCTGAAACTGATTAATTTAGTGAGACTGCCAAAGAATTTTTTTTTCGCAATTGTGCTAACTTACAAATTCTTTTGGGGATATTCAATCCCTTTTGGCCCTTAAAAACTATTTATTTCAAAGGTAACTCCAAAAGAGATAGGTCTAACAATTTGCATAAAAAATTTGGTCCTTTGATATTTCACGTGCACCAAGATTTCAGTTCGACCTTACTTCAACATTTTCTCAAGACTTCCCCGGAATTTCGTAGATACTTCCTCAATACTCGGTCAAAAGTTTGTTCCCTAAAGAATAATTATCAGTACCTACTGAAAACCTTCCTGAAAACTGACAATGCTTCCTCAAGACTTTAACAAACATCCATTCCACGATTTTCAGTGTCGACCACCATACAAATTGTTCTTTGCTAGATTAGGTTGCCAATGCGGTGCGGTGCACAATGAGGATCGAATATTAGGTGCATTGCTATTGAGTATAATAATTATAAAAGAATCAATAATAAGTTATACAGAAACATTAACAAAATGGTTTCAATTAAGACTTTTCCATTACCTATTTATATTTTATTTTCAAGTTTGGGAAGAGATTTTTTTTATGTGAATTGATAAGTGTTCTTCTATAATCAGAATATACATACACTGACCTTCAAAAAATTTGGGACACATAAATATTTTCAAAAATAATGAATCTGGTTAGCTAAAAGATTTGTTTAAACGCTTTTATGTTAAGCTTAAACAATTCTCTAACGTATGCTTAGCATTTGGTCTTGATAATTTCTTTGTTGGTTGAGGTATTTCGCCTTAACAGTAAAAATAGCACATTCCGATTAATAGCGGTTATAAAATTTCATCAAGATTGCTGTGGATTTGTAATGTTTGTTGTGGCTAGGGTACTGCTAAGTAATGAAAAAGAGTTCTCTTTCTTAAAAATGCCTTTAGCTGCAGTTCAAGTAAGCCAAATCGTTTTTTTAATTTAAGATGGTAGAAGTCGGCGATACGTCTCAAGAGCTCTCAACATACCCCGGTCCACAGTACAAAATGCTTAGAGTCGTTTTATAGAGACTGGAACATTTGTTAGGCGACCAGGTTCTGGACGAAAAAGAGCGACAACTGCTAGAGATGATCGGCTTTTATCGTTAAACACATTGCGAAACCGATGTTGTACGGTACCTTATTTACAACAACATCTCAGAAATATGCGTGGAGTGGTGATCAGTGAAAGCACGATTAGGAGAAGACTTAAGGAAGTTGGTTTGAGGTCTTACAGACCCGCCACTGGTCCAAAGATACTTTTACATCATAGATGAGCCCGATTGCTCTTTGCTCATGAAACTGTGAATCGGACTTTGGAACAGTGGAGTAGTGTACTTTTCACTGATGAGTCCAGGTTTTGCCTACATTCTTCCAATGGACGAGAAAGAGTATGGAGACGTAGAAGTGAGCGATATTTTGACTGTACCATGTCAGAGCGGGTCCCATATGGCGGAGGTTCAGTTATGGTGTGGGCTGGGATTTCAATGAATGCTCGAACGGAACTTATTTTTATTGGTAACGGCCGTCTGAACGCTGATAGATACGTGAGGGAGGTTCTAGAAGAAGCAGTGGTTCCTTATGCACACTTTATAGGAAATGCCTTTGAGCTAATGCAAGATAATGCTCGTCCACACGTAGCACAAGCAGTAGTCCAATACCTAAATGAAGTGGGTATTCCGCGAATGGAATGGCCCGCCCGTAGTCCGGACCTCAATCTGATTGCACATCTTTGGGACCAACTAATGTTACGAGTTAGAGGTCGTCAGAACAGTCCAGAGACTCTGCAAGATCTGAGAAATGCATTGGCAGAAGAATACGCAGCGACTCCTCAAGAAGATGTATCTGACCTAATTTCTTCCATGCCACGTCGTTTAGCAGAAGTAATTGAGGCCCGAGGAGGCCATACTCATTATTAAATGTTAACATTTTTTTCAATTTTTTCATTTTTTGTTAATTGTTTTTATGTTCGATTATTAAAAAAAACCTTATAGTATAATTTAAATTCATTTTTACCGACATTTATTAAATTGGAGCTGATAAAGTGAACTAGAATAAAGGCAATATGTATGATATGGTATATTATAATGTAAGTATGTTTAAAAATTAGGATTATAAAGTTTTATCACAAATTTTTGAGGTGTCCCAAATTTTTTGAAGGTCAGTGTATTATTCTTTGACGACGCACTTTTAATTATTGTAACTCAATTAGCGGAAATAATAAAATAAGGTTCTTTACATTTACTGTCAAATTAATGACAAACTGGATTTTTTTCCTTACAAAAAAAAAACTAACCTTAAAAAGTATATTCTACAAAAACAATGTAACCAAAAAGTTAGTCTCACTATTTATTGAAAAGTTACTGATGTCACGTGAATTAGTTGCATAATATAATAAAAATAATTCAAGTTATAAGAAACTTGTGAAACTGTTTGCGGTCGGTAAATAAAATTTTGCAAAATCGTCAAATACGGGTATAATTATTATTTTTAAGAAGGAGTTTGGATACCACTTTTTACGTCTCTAACATTTCTGGTCTTCGAGTTTTCTAAAAAATAATTTATCCCCCTGTTTTATCCTTTTAGCGACTTTAAAAATCCTTTTTTATTGCTTCTTTAGCCTATATAAACGGGACCTAGTTTCCAAGTTTGGTGTTTAACTTAATTAGTTTTGACACAAATTTTTTTTTTATATAAGCTTTAGGGAGGTAATTTGAAAAATCCTTCCTTCTGCACCCCTAAGATACTCAAGGAATATTTACTCCAAATTAAAAATTTCTAGGTCTACCTGTTTAAGCTGTGGTTTGTCTATCAGTCAGTCAGTCATGGTACTGTTTTATAAATAATAGATTTTATCGTTCGACACTGTCAGAATTTTCAAATTTTCGCTTGTGTAAACACTCTCTGTCATAAACGTCACACTATTGTTATGGATTTTAAGCAATTTAAAGGCTTTCCGGGGTGATTTCGAACGATAAAATGTTGTATTACACTCGTTCCTGTGTAGATTGAACGCTTTACGCCACTCGGGGCTCACAAAAGCACTCGTTTCAATCGTGATTTTATAAACCCCTTGTGGCATAAAGCGTCCAATTTACAGAGGAACTCCTATAATAATCTACTATAATTTAATCAAAAGCGCCCTACTTTTTAGTTATATTGATATTATTGGACACTCAATGAAACTAATGTATTATTTTGTCGTTTAAGATTTTTCTTATGCAAATTTTCAAAGCAGACACATACTTATCAAAGATAATTAATTATAAATATTTCAATATAATGAGAATATCAGTCAAAATTCTATTCTGACAGTGTCAAAAACTGCCCAAAAATTTCAATTCAGGAGTTGAGTTAGAAAAACTGCAAGAAATTTCCCGCCCGCAGCATTATTTGTGCAGTGTGTTTTACGATTTCTACGAATTGGGTCAATTATCTGTCGCCAGACGTTAGGCTCCATAACATGCAAAAGATATATATTTTGCTTCGTGTATATGTACCTAAGGTGGCGCCCCCAACAGACCACTTTTTCGAACTAATCCGTATCTTTAAAGGTATATATAGGTCGTTGTTGAGCCCTCGTAAAAATAGCAGAAATGGCATTGACGTGCCATCTAGAATCTCTGTGAATATACACACAAATTTTTGTTGAGCCCAGACCTGGGCTCCATAACGTAATTTCGGGCTAAACAGCATCCGCATAATATAATATATTGGCTTCACAATGTATATATATATATATATGCAAACAAAGCCGCGGATTTGATTGAGATGCTTCACGGTCCTATACTGGGTCCCACAGTGTGGGTCAAGCTACGTGTGGCCTCTTCGCGGGATCATTTATTGACCCATTTGCGCTAAATTGACGAGGATCCTTGTCTCCACGGAAACCTTGTGTGCAGCCCCAATATTGATGACTATTTTGATTTTTCTTTTACAAAAAAAATTGGCGCCCGAGTGTAAGGAGTGAGTGCAATAATTGGATTTTTTACCGTGAGTGTCGCATTTGCTACTTTCGACTGCGACAAATCGCTGTGAGGTGAATAAATGTTTTCTTAAAAGAATGCTGCAAAACAAAGAATGGGTCACATTGTGCTTGCTAATAAGTAAAAACAGCAGTGTGACAATGTGGGAAACAGATCGCAAATTCGAGTATCGATTGATAATGGTTCCAAAAACGTTTAATGGTCAATCTGGAAAGGCTTAAAAACCACCACTCTCCATGTGCTATTAGTCACAGCAACTCAATCTTCGAAAGCAAATGAACCGTAACAACACTCAAAATAAACACTTTGATTTGTTTGCAACTCGCATTTTCCGCTCTCCGTAGTCGTGTGCACGCGCAAATCCGCTGCAATCTATTAGATTCCCTTTCTTGCGGCGAATTACTTGATTCACTTTTCAATCTGCGATAAATTTCCGGAGCCCCGGCCTCGGATAAAATTCCGTTCTATCCCCAGTGTGCACTATGTATCGACCAAGGACGTTAGCTATCCCAGGTGTCGCATTATCTATCCGAGTGTTCATTGCAAACGCTGATGCCCATTCTTAAAGGACTCCACCGTAATCCATACTCTTTACGATTCTAATAAAGCCGGCGAGTTTAATGGTGCGTAAATTCATTCTAAAACTCGACTTACTAAATTAAAATTATTTTGATCGGTCGTAGGGCATCCTTTACGGGCCATCAAATTAACAAATCATACCCTTTCGTTCTCGGCTGACCTGTTCTGAGCTCGGCGTTTAATGGCTCATCAGGGAGAAGAATTAAAAAGGAAAGAGGGTAGTAATTGTGGAGCTGACGGGGCTTCATCAAAAAATTAAGGATAGGAGTGTAGCGATTGGTGTGTTAAGGTGGTGATTATAATAAAGTAATAAAAATTAAATTCTACGATGTTTGCTAATTTTTTTAAGTTGAAAAATACACCACTATATTTTTGATGTGTAACATCTTTCCTCTCGCTGTCTTTCAATCTGTGGGAGTGATTTCGTGAAAAGGGACGGTACTGTGTAACAGGAAGCCGACATGTTATTATTGCATGACAAAGAGTGTTTACGCTAGCGAAAATTTAAAAATTCGTCCTACGTCAGTCTTTCGTAAAAAAGCACTTATGAATACTACATAACAAACTAGTACTTACAATATACTCTTTGGATAGCGTTTTATGCGTAAAGACGTAAAAGAACGACCCTCTGTTCAACGCCGAATGGTACTTCCCCATCTGCACCATGGGCGCCACAGTCCGGGCGTCCGACAGGATGTCCAAGAGCGCATCTCGCGCCAAAGAAGCGCGGTCCGGCTCGTGTCCGGAGTATCTCTCGTATCCCTCGTCGTCCATGCTGAACTCCGATCTTGTATATTCAGCTAGGGTTCTGGTGAGACATAATTCCGGCTTCATCTCGCAGAGCGACCTCAGATACCTCCTCAATTCTTGGTCGCGATCCTTTTCTAACATCCCTAGCTTGAGTGCATCGGCGGACAACAGATGGATGCTTTCTAGCTCGGTTACGCCGTACATCACTTCAAACCTGGGGAATTAGACACGAATTGATCGAATATTTTATAATGTCACAGTGAATTTATTGCGTGTTACGTGTGTTAGGAAAATCATCTACTCGTGTAACTCATGTCACGGGTGTAGTCGGCAATAAAATATGCAGAAGCCGGTTATATGTTAGTTTCATTCGGCAGGTGCAGTGTGATCGGTGGTAATGTGATACTTCCAAATTAATATTAGCGAAATATATCGGATGTTACATAGGATTCCGTAGCACTCATCAGTAGAACTTATATTTACTGCAGATAACGATAACAATAATTGCTTTATTACTGCGATAACAACACCCCAGTTGCTTTCTTGTTAAACATTTATATAAAAAAAACACAAACCTTACGTTTCGAGGCCCTAATTTTAAAGAAGCCCGAAAACACTGAGATTCTTATAGGGACAAGTAACATGAGTTACTATGTTGAGAAGTCCTGATTTGAATTAATTTTCAAAACAAATGTCGGTAAAACGGAGGTTAGATAGCGACTGCTATGGCGTGGGTTAATGTTTTTTTTTTTGTTTGAGGAAAGCGTTGCTACTTTTCCCTTATTTTGGAAGTAGCGAGCCGAAACCGCTTTTGCATTTGGATTCAGTTTTAAACAATCTGACCACATTGTTTGAGTTTCGTTAGTAGCAGTTCAAGAAGAAAACTGAGCTGGGCACTGCACTAAGCACTAATTCACGTCGTTGCTCTTCACTAAAGTCTTAATACGAGCTGAACATAAGAAATCGTACGGGGAAAAAAATTCAGGGTCAGAGCAGAAATCGACTAGCTACATAAATTTCTAAAGTCTAATTTAAAGGAATTTTAGTATCCAAAGAATTGCATGGTTTCATTCATACCTCCCAGAGCACCAGATTTTGGCAGTCCTCCGAAAAGTGGCGGATTCTACAAGGAAGTCATTTGACCTTTTAAACCATGAGTACCGTCTTATATCAGATAGAGGCTTGCCTAAATTTGAGACCTTTCACCCAAATATCTGATGATCCGAATGACTTTCTTCCTCTAGATCCAGCCCATTTTTTAATAAGAAAACCGTTAAATAGTTTACACGATTCTGAATATCCAATGCAAGGTTATCCGGCTTATTCAGTATTCATGAAAAGATTAATTTTTGAGTACGTGTCAGAAATGCAAACACGTCCAAAATAGAAACGATCTTCAACGAATATACCACAGGTCATTTGGAAATTTGGCCAATTGGTCCTTGTCAAGGAGGACAATCAACCTCCATTTTGTGGTCTCTCGCTCGTGTCTTGCAAAATAATCCTTACTCTGATAGAGATACGACCTTGTGTGAAATTGTACCCTCTACGAATTTAACAATTGTTGAAGCTGTGTTCCAACCGCAGGAGCTTGTGCATATTCCAATTTTTTGCTCGCAACGCATTGGGAAAAACAACAAATTGGGGGGAAAGGCGCCAAATCCGCAACACAAAGACAAAGAAGAAAAAATATATAGAGAATTATAGTTTTTTTTTTTCTTTTTTGTTCATGTTGTGAACTTTGCGACTTTATCCACAACGCTTCAGACAGTGACTGAAAACTCTCACTAAAATTTGTAGATAACGGTGTTAGACAAAAATAAAATCACTGATCGAATTAGCTCAGCGGGTCCAAATTGGAGCAATATATTTTCTATATAGAAATCTTACATGTGTCCATTATACACTGATTTTCTAAATTATTTCACCACTTGCAAGGAGATAAGCAAGAGGTTTGAAATTTTAGTACAAGATAGGTCTGACAGAGGTGCAATTGATGAAGTTTTGAATTTCAAAGAAAAACATTACATAATAAAAAAATATATAATTTGTCATGTAGATGGATCATCAATCTGTTGCTGTAGGATCTCATTCCATATTACTTTTAACTGCTGTTCAAGCTCTCGCAGAGTGTCAGAAGACCGAGGTAGAGACTTTAAACGTAGCACGATTGAATCCCACACATGTTCAATGGGAGACAAATCGGGAGATTGTGCTGGCCAGGGTAAGATTTCCACATGAACCTCTTCCAGGAATCGTAAAGTCATATTGGCTATATGCGCTCGAGCATTATCTTGCTGGAATCTGGTACCAGGAGACTCTCTAAGAAATCTAAAAAGTGCGCTCAAGAAACTCATCAATGTACCCAGCAGCATTTAATGCTTAACCGGCGTACCCAAACTCTACCATCGTGGACTCATGGCTGACCACACTTTCCGATTCCTCAGCCCAATTTGCTCGTTCTTCTCACCAGAGAAGTCTAGCGGTTCGTTGAGGGACAATCCAACAGATCGAATCCTTCGATAGACTGTGCTCATTGATATTATTCTGTGAAGAGCTTTTCCTCCAATCCATCCCTATGGCATCCGTGGGTTGAAATCTGTCTCTGGTTGCCATATGGCAGTTTGGTAATGTAAATAATCCCTTAAACAGCTGGCTGTAAACAACAAAGCCACTTTAATGTGAGTGAAATCGGACCAAAACCATTGTGTGGTAAAGCCCATCGGGTATCTGACATCCCACCCTGGGTAACACAGCAGACAATATCATACTGGGAGAGTGTTCTAGAACAGAACCAATCGAAAAAGTTCATAATTTATTTTCCTTAATGCTTCCCGAACATTCAAAGAACGACTTAAAACAAATAACTGGTCATTGCCCAGTAAGTCATATTCTTTCCAAAAAGGGTAAAGCTCAATATGTAGACTAAGTGAATCTGCGGAGCACATTACGTGCTGAGTTTTCTAAGATACACCTAGATGAAGAGTCATTCACATAAGATCAAATTAACCGAGGTGATAAAAGGCTAACTTACTGTGCTAATGGACATGATGTATATGTTGAACCCCCGTACTGTGCTAATGGACATAATGTATATTTTGAGCCCCCGTTACATCCTTTCGGGGTTGAAATTTAGACAAAAAAACTGAAATACATATAATTATGTATTCTCAGAACAAAACATTGCTTTATTACATTAGCTGCAAATGTCGAAAGAGATGTTAATCCTACATAGGAAATTAAAAAGAACATCCATATTGTAGATTCTAAAAATAATTATTTAAATGTGCGTTAATTTTATTCAGGAGTTTAGCCAGGGAAATTAAGCTGCATTCCTGGAAGAAAAGAAAAAATAGAAACAAACAGGGGAGGGCGGAACAAGAAAACAAGAAGAGGAAGAAGAGAAGATATTTAAAATAAGTACAATAAAAGCAAGATTGCCAGAAGCAGATAAGAAAATTGACAGTGAAATGGAGAGAATGATGGATAAGTTGGAAGAAATAAATTGGGAACCAAAATACGACATCAAGGAGATACGAAAAGAGAACCAAGAAATTAACAGAGAGAGAGTGAAAGGCAAAAAATTCTTCCTTGCAAAAAATGTAGGTGAGGTCAAAAACAAGGACTCTTAAAGTATGAATTAATAGAGATCAAGTACTAGTAGAAATGGACGATTGGGAGGAAACGGAAAAAGTTACGAAGCAAGAAGGAAAATAGAGATGATATTTATAGATAATGACTCCACAACGCAAGAAAGACAGCTATAGAAAAAATTAAGAGGCATCGCGAAGGAAGAATGGGGAAACGGGAAAGAAATAAGAGTAGGATACAGCAAATTAACAATATACGGGTTGCAATAAAGATGGAGTGAAATGAGAGACGAGAGAAGGGGTGAGGGAGAAAATTGTGTTATTGAAATCTATATTTTTCTATCTTTACCTACTACTAACTTCCAGCTGTTATTATACACGGTGTTATGGAAGTCCTAGCAGAAAATTTAACCACAAGTAGAACTTAAAATAAAAATGTTTTTTATCTATCATTTTTTTCGCAAACGCTTCCTTACGGAGTTATGGACTATGGCCTATGGACCCACGTTCATTGACTGTTAGGAATGGACAAAAACTTTACCCGATAAACGAATCGAAATAAAAACTGTTTAAATGGAAACAAGTACTCACCTACCACAATATGCATGATATTGAAGTAGGTTAGCATGTAATAATAAACTTTCTAACTTACATCAAGGATGAATGTTGACAAACCGACACTTCGAATACACTTCGAGGCACATCTTCGAATAATTAAAAATTTCAGGTTCAATTTCCAAAACACGATTACATCTGGGAGGTCCGAAATCTGAAGTTGTAGAGTTCAACAAGCACAAGAATCCAGCACTATAACAATACATAGCGACGCGACCCTCAACTGATAACTAAAATTTACGAAAAATTTTTGTCTCAAAAAAGTTAGAAGGTGTTTATCTCGTTCGACAAAAACGATCTGATGCGTTCAAGTTCATGTAGGCACAGGCGGAGGGTAAAGTAAGAGATCGGAAAAATTGCGGATTTAAGCAAAGTGGCAAATAGTTTGACGAGTTCTACTTGTGGTTAAATTTTCTGCTAGGACTTCCATAACACCCTGGAGGTCTATGAAATCAGAAGTCAAGGAATTCAATAGTTAAATTTTATATTCAAAAATACGTGAAATTTTAAGGAAAATAAATCTATTTTATTCAACTGTTATAAAAAATGCTGAAAATGTTCTCCATTTTGGTCTAATTGGAAGCACAAATGAGCCCTTTGTCTAACACCTTGAATAACATTTCGTAACATATCTGGATTATTATTTATTTCATTAATCTTTTCCGTGATTCTGAGCCTTAATTCTTGTAAATTATGAAAGAGCGTTCGGTAACTGGAATTTTTTAAATAAGGCCACAAAAAAGTCCGCAAATTTAAGGTCACAAGATCTCGGAGGATAAATATTTTCTGTGTTCCGACTAATAAACATAGCCATTGTGGTCCTTGCTCAATGTGCTGTAGCCCCATTTTGTTGAAAATAGCCAAGTGCCAATTCGTCGTCATGAAGTTCGTTAATAAAAGTTGAAATCACTTGTTGATATGTAAGTGCAGTTAGGGTTACCTGAAGGAGGATTAAAAAAAATTTGGTTTAAATAACTAATAATGGATGATTTACCAAACACCAATTTTTTATGGATGTAATGGGGTCCCTACATAAACATGAGGCTTTTCACTGCTCCAAATTCTCATATTTTTTCTCCAACAAATCATCATCAAACGTGTTCAAGAACCATTGACAATGTGCAGCCCTTAATGAAAAATTATCTTAATGCAGTTCTTGTACACATGTTAATCGATATGGATATATGTAAAACTAAATCTTTTTTAAGTATTGCTTGACATATGCCATAGTCCACTTGCTGTGCCCAATTTCCGAAATGGATGTTCTAGGGGCTTCTTCCATTACGTGTTGGACAATCTCAACGTTTTCTGGTGCTCTTTTATCCTCTGATCGACCACTTTCAGGTTTTTATTCTAAAGTGGATGTTTCTCAAAACTGGGTAACCCAAAGCTCTAACGTATTGGAGAAATGAGCATAATCGAAGATATTTAATTATCAGGAAACTGCTCACAAAATTCTATCCATGCATCTTGAACAGAATATTGCCACACGCCGTCTACTTTCTGCCCATTCCGAAAATACGACTCAACCATAAACGCTTTGTGTTCTAATGAAAATGCCAAACCAACCAACCAACATCAACAACGCAAGCGGCAAGATACTGAGATTTGAGGTTACGTTAATTCTTCAAATTCATTTGACATTTGATGGCAGTGGTTCAGGTTACACCGAACTGGGATTTCATTTATACACAAGATCTGATTGAAGTTAACAATAAAAAAATGGGTTATGGAGGCTACATTTTTTTCGCATCTGTTTAAAAATTTATTTCCAAAATTTTTTGAATGCTCAAAATTATTTTTTAAACTTCTTGAATGACGTAACTTTAGATGCCACAATTAAGTATATCAATGGCGAAAGACACACGGATTCGAATTCATGGATGACTCGATTACAAATTATCTTGATCGCTCGATATATCTGTGATATCATTTTCTGCACGCAAGGACAAACAATAGAAACAAGTTGAGTATTAGTGTTGTATTTTAAACTCATCTCAAAAATAATACGTATAATGTCCGATATGACAAACTAAACTAAGTATTTTTCAATACTCATACCCCTTACGTAACTTTTCCGCCTGATGGATAAGACGTAACGTGATTATGTATATTGATCTGTTAAAACGCCATGGTTTCAGAGTGCTTTCAGAGCTTTTGATTTAATTTTGAAACTAACGTCGTATCGATCGAACTATTTCTTTCAATATAGTATTAATGTCAGAACAAAGTTTCTAATCGAATCAGAAAACTTCTAAGTACATATTTGACAAATATCGATTCCTCTAGCCATTTAGAAATTAGAGCTGCATTAATTTGAAAGATGATTTTTGGCACATTCTGGTTTTGGCTTCTCGTATTAATTATGCATGTTATGTGCAAACTTGTACAGGAATATTATGGAGAAATGGATCGTAAACATAAAATATATTTGTGAGGTCTTTATTTGTTAGTCATTAATTAATTAAGTTTTAAATGACTGACCAAATGTCACTGATTTAGTAAAAGTAAAATAAATACTCACAAGAACGCTATCGTCTCTTTGCATAATTTGATTATAATTGATAAGGTATAGATCAATTCAAAAATATTGAGAAACTAAATGGTGGTCAGTTTTAACACCGGTAACTCATAAATTTATTATTTGAACCCGGAGTTCGCCGAAGATAAAATAAAATATTTAGTACTATATTTTAATCAACATCGTGAGCTTTTAAATATTTATTACATATTTTTCTTGTGGGAAACAATAACCTGCACTCTTTTGCTTTTATTATAAATAAAATATACGTTTAACCAATAAGGAAAAAACAAAGCATATTACACACCGATGTAAACTACGACAAATTGCCTTCGCTCAAGGTCAACATCACTTATGCAAAGCAATTTTGAAAAGTCAAGACATAACTGGAACGATTAATAAACCTTTTAAGAATAATTTCGCTTCATTATGCTATAGTTATAGTCTTTTAAAATTTACGAAAGAAACAGTACAATTATTGTTGGTATAAGAGATTAAATGAATTAGTCAAATATTGGTCATCACAACCCCGAATAATTCTTCACTTTCCAAATAAACTAACACTTTAAAAAAGTAGCAACTTTTTCTCTTTTATCCTGAAATATTTGCTTTCTCGTCATGATAAACCAGCACAAATCCCATAAACGAGCGGATGAGATATACCCCAGGTTATTACGTCATTATCTCGGACAATTTTACTGCAGATGTTACAGAAGGTATATTTTGTACTTAATCTCATACATAGGAAGACATTAATGTAGAGTTACGTACGACTTGATGCAACTGTTTATCATTTATTGATTGATAAAAATTAATGTAAGCTTTGGGATTTTGTGAACACAAAATTATACAACGGAAGCTGCATGAAATTAGTAATTTCAGTAGGCTTCATCATGAAACAGCTGATCCGAGTTTAAATATTATTCAATCAATTATTTATCAATTAAATTATTCATTTGTTGATGCCGCCTGTTACTTTAGGAATTATTAATTTGTTGAGTCTAAGATTTGCCGTGGCATTGGGTGTCAGTTTTTGTAATGTAATGATTAATTTATAATTTTAAAAGCAAAAACCTCAATAAATAAAAAAAAATCGGGAAAGCGGATCTACGTTATGACGAAAAAATACCTAACTTAATTTATGTTAGTGGTAGTTTTGGAGTAAACCTGACAGCATTAAGTACATTATTTTTTGTATGTGAGAGATCGTCAAAATATACAGTGTGTGACCAATTAAAATTGTAAGGTAAAGCAATGCATTTTGACAATTCCGTAAATTAATAGGACATAAATCTCAGCCCACTTTGGTGCATGTTAGAGCAGAACTAATTGCCTGAAGCAGAACATTATTAGGCAAGAGTGTTACATTAAGACATGTAAATTTCACCTTCTAAACATATCGTTGTACGTAGTCATCAACTTCTTCGGATCATTCGGCACCACCAAAGAGTCGATAACGGGTCCAAACCTCGTCTTGTAGGACGCCGTGAACGCAGGAGCACTTAGGATGTCGTCCAAACGCTTCTTCCTCAAACAAGCAGCGAAGTCGTCTTGGATCTGACAGTTGAGGGCCTGGGCTACCTGATACGTCACATGTAGCGGATTACTGGCGAGGGCCCAATCCGACAGGGCCGAACCACCCATAAGAATCGCCCTCTGGAAAAGAGCTGCCCAAGGATACATTAAAACTCCGGAAATTGGGACATTTTTCACGATCCGGCTATCACTACATATTTCTGCTAAAATTCTATTACGCCGCATGTAATATATCACCCTTGATCATTTAATGCCCATTTATTTTTGCTTTTTATATTTGCAACACCGGAAGCGTGCAGCCGATATTTCAACAAAACGTGTATTACGCGATCTGAGCCATTCGTTTAAATCAAAGCTCTGTGTACGTTTACCGCCATTATTTTGATGAGAAAATTGTTGGTTCCGAGTACAAAAATATTGAGTAGATAGATAATTTTCGGTTGTTGGATGAGGATTTATTAATGGCGTGAAATGCGTTTACCGAAAGCTAAACGGGTTTTTGTGTTAAAACCAGCGGTTAGGTTAATTACGTCATCAGGTCTATATGGAGACCATATATGACCGGTTTACAACAACGATTCTCGTAAATCTAACGGTGCGGCCATGAATTTCGCTTTAACATTTATTTTCTTTTTGCGCTGATGCGATTTTTATTGTTGCATAGGCTGCACGTCACGAAAACGTATAGCTATCAATAAGTTTTTATGGATTTTTTAATTCAATTTCTCTCGCTTCATTTGCAGTAATCCAATAATGTACAGCAATTATGAAGCATCAACACAACATTAGAATTCGTTTCGCGTTTCATTTGTTTGTATAATATAAGTAAAAGAATTAGTAAAGTAAAATAAAATCTTAAATTTTTGATTGAAATACCAGCAAATAAAACATTCAGCTAAAATTGAAGCTGCTGTGCAATTTTTTTAAATTTCTCTGATATAGTGCTTATATTAAAAAAAAACAAGTTTCATAAAGCACGAATTCAAGTTTACAAAATGAGTGTCGTGGCCACGAGTTATTGTAAAGAATGAGGGCTTCAAAGTCTTATGAAACGATTTTTTATAATTTGCCCTTTTTAAGCCGTTTTTAAACAAAAGCGTTTACTTTAGTCAATTTAGGGATTTTTGTGGATTTTGTAATTTAAACTGACATAGTGACAAGATAATGAGGCTTTGCCAACCTAAAAATTTTCGAAAAATGGTCCGTGCATTAATGGTTATTAGGACATCGCAAAATGAAAACAAATAAAAAAAACTGTATTATTCAAAATTGATTAAGCGTCTGATATTTTACTTGTACTAGGTGACAAATCTAATAGACCACAACAACAAAAACATTGCTCGTTTACTTCACTTGCCAAAGAGTTGCCCCTGATGCAGGCTACAGTCTGGCAGCTAAAAGGATTTCCTTTTTCGCTCCTAATGAAACCGTGGCTCGTCCTGCCAGTCGAAAAAATATTAGATCCAAAGATATTTCACTAATGGTGCGAATTGGCGCCTTTCCTTCCTAAATCCTTCTTACTTTTGTTGTGCTCCTGCAGGACCATCGGACTAAGCATGAGTAAGCTGGCGCAGACCGCGCCCGTTCCATGTCCAAACAACGTAACAGTGTCGGGATCGCCGCCAAAAGCCGCTATATTATCCTTGACCCAAAGCAGCGCGGCAATCTGGTCCACTAATCCGAAGTTGCTCTTGGAATATTCTTCCGTGCCGGCTTTGAGAAATCCTGAAAAAAAAAACAACAATGGAGGGGTGATTTATGTGCTGAACACAAATTAGATCGGGAAGTTACGAGCTCTTCTGTAACGAGTATACTAAATACGTAATTAACTTTTAAGATGTTAAGATTTTTGACGTTCCTTTTCATAAAACGACTCGTTTTGTAAATAGGATCCAAGAAATCTCGAAATTACTTTAGGCGACAGTAGCAAAGCAATTCATAAAGAATTCGACAATGAAAATATGTCAGCGCTGCTAAAATCAAATCTACAAATTAAAAACAAAAATTCTCGTCGTCTCTGCATAAAACAAAATTAATTAATATATTTGGTGTTCCTTAAACTTTAGGAATTATTTTTGTGAAGCAACAACGCCTCGCTTATCATTCACTGCTCGCCCCTACCACGCAACAATAGTTCAGTTCAAGCTTCACCCTCCTTCTTTATAAGATTAATTACTATTCTACCTTTTTTGCCTTACTTTGGAACAGACCCTCCTGGTATTTCGGTGCTCTTTTTGTAAGCAGACTCTTAACTTTTGCGTCAAATGTCAGAAGTTGGTTACTGACAGGTCGGAAAATTTACGGGAAAGTAACTTAACCAAATAAAGACATGCATTGAACTTAGGTTTTTATTAACAGTAGGTGATATGAAAATACATACATGAGGTAGAACAGAATGCTTAAATGTTGTCCATAAGGGTGTATAGTATAATTGAAAGTGCCAGTATACCCATTTTAATTAAATAATTTCATAAAGATGTAAATTAATTTTTATGCCATACCAACGTCTACATGACTATAAAATTAAAGATAAAATGCAATACACTCAACTCTCGGTAATCCGGTTCTCAGCAATCCGGCCTCTCAGTAATCCGGAGCCATTTAAATTCAAGGTTACCCGACAAAATTTATGTATGTACGTATTACATACAATAAACTTTATATAGGTCTGTATATACAAATTCCTTAAAATATTAAATTGGATATTCATTTTTGTTGAAATTTTATTATGTTTGATAGATTTCTCGTGGTCTCTCTACACTCCGGCACTCTCTTATGCAAAGAATAGTCGGATTAGCGAGAGTCGAGTGTATAGTAGTAGTATGTATATTTATTACCTTTACAGGTTTATAAAGTATCCGATTAATACATTTCCCATAACTCAAATAAAATGAAATATAATATAATAAATAAAACTAAATAAATCAATAATTCAACAAAATAACTAGAAGCTTTTTATGCCTTTTCATTTATTGTCCCTTTTCTCCATTCATCCATTCGATCCCTCTTCCGTCCTCATTCAAAATTTCTTCTCTACTCTCATCTCTCCCTCTAAATTCTACGCATTCCTTCAACAAATGCTCTAGCGTCTCCTTTTTTTCTCCACACATCCTGCATACTCTTTTATTATCCTCACTCCAATATTTATTCTCTCTCTTTTCATTTCCACATCTAAATCTTGCTATTATCACTCTCTCTTTTCTACTCTCTCTTCCTAGATACTTTGACATTTCTTCAGTTATTATTTTTTCATACTTCCCATTGTACCTAGACTCCCTAATTATCGTTCTTCTTTCCTGCACTTGCACATCTCTATCTCTCTGCAATAATTCATCTGTCATTACTCTGCGTCTCTCTCGCATTCTTTCTATCTCCGCGCCTGCATATCCGTTTCTTTCAAAATATGCCTCCCTCTCTTCCCATATACCCTTTCCTATTTCTTTCCTTTTTTCTTTCAAACACACTTGCAAAATTTTGCACTCTCCTCTCTCTATGACTCTCTCCTCAAATCTTATTGATCTTTTTCCTGCTTCTATTCTTATTCCATCTCTCTTTGTTTCCTCCATCACTATATACCCCGGTGTTGCTCTCTCTCTCTACCCCTAGCACCCATTTCATATATTTTCCTTGCACCCCTTCCAATCCTTCTTGCTTTCTCCATCCCCATATTTCCGCTCCATACATCATCACGCTTTTCACCAAACTATCAAAGATCATAACTCTCCTTCTAAAATCATGTCCAAATTTTCTCTCTCCTATTCCCCATACAGCTCCTATTATCTTATTTGCTTTTTTCACTAACTCTCTCACATGTGCTGTTGCTGTGTTTCTTTCATTCATCACATAACCTAAAAACTTAAATTCTTTCACTTCTTCAATTTTCTCTTTCTCCCATCTCCACTCATTTACTTTTCTCCTACCACCCCCTTTTCTAAACACCATCATCTTGGATTTCTCTACATTCACCGTGAACTTTTTCCTCCTCACATATTTCTCCATGCTTCCTATTATTTGTTTCATACCTTTCTCCTCTCAGGCTAGCACCACCAAATCATCCGCATATGCTAAAGACCACACTTTTTCTTTGCCCACCACAATCCCCCGTGCCTGCCCCTTCCTGAACATCTCCTCTATATCTACAATAAAAGCTGCAAACAGGCTGGGGCTTAGTGGGCAACCTTGTCTTACTCCCTTATAAGTTTTGAAACATTCCCTCACCCTTCCATCCGCTCTCACTCTACTTATCGTCTCTTCATATATCTCTTCTATTTTTGTTACCAGATGCTCATTTATCCCTCTCTTTCTCAAGCATTCCCACAGTAAATCTCTCCACATTATCAAAAGCCGCCTTCAGGTCCACAAAGAATGCATATATCTTGCCACCCCTCTTTTTTATCTCATTTCCTGCTATGTGATTCAAGATATATACATTATCCATGGTCCCTCTACCTTTCCTAAATCCCGCCGGTCGGTCTGGTAACACCCCCCTCTCATTCATTTCCTTCATCGGCCTCTCTTCCACAATCATCGCGTATACCTTATATGCTGTATTTAGGAAAGTGATCCCCCTATAATTAATTACTGACTGTATCCTTTTCTCCTTTCTTATATATGGGCCATATTATTCCCTCCTTCCACTCCTGGGGGAATCCCTCTCCCTTCCACAGTTCATTCATTATCTCTAACAACCTGTCAACTTCCCTTTCCGTTCCATATCCACGCTTCATTCTGTATACCATCCCTCCAAAGTGTCTTTTTTCTTTTCAGTTTCCTTAGTTGTTACTCTAGTTCTTCTCTTGTTATCTCTTCTATTTCTTCCACTCTTTGTTGTCTCTTTTCCTTTTCTTGTCTGTTTTCATCACCCCCAGCAGCTCACTTAAGTACTCTCTCCATTCCTCCATAGTAATTCCATCACTCACTCTCTCTCTTTTTTCCTTTCTTTCCTTATTTATCTATCTAAATACCTCTTCTTCCGTCTTTATACCCTTCATCTTTAGCTCTTCTTCCATCCATTTCTTTTGCCTCTTCTCTTTGCATACTAAATTGTACCTCTTGCGGGCTCTCTTGTACTCTTCCTTAGTTGCTTTTTCTTTTTTCCAATTTCTTAGTTTCCTTCCTGATTCCTGCTTCCTTTCCCTGCATTATTTATCCCACCATTCGTTCTTTTCTCTTATCTCTATTTTTTTTTTCGGTTGCGTTTCTTATGTTATCGCTCAGTTCCCTCACCTTTTCGTTTATCTCTGTTTCTTCGTATTTTGCCTCCCTAAGTCTTGCTCTATAATTTTCTTTTCCTTCTTCCGTCCGAATATTCTTCACAATTTTTCTTCTTAACTCATTCACACTTCCTCTATCTTTCTCTCTTCCTTTCGTCTTCACTTCTAAAGGCATATGGTCCGACTCCATTCTTTCTCCCACCTTGAATTTCTCTATGTCATCCCATGCTTCTTCATTTACCATAACATAGTCAATAACTGTCTCCCCTCTTGATCCAATATACGTGTGCTCCCCTTTCTCATCTCCTGTGCAGTTCCCATTAAGTATGTCCCACCCTCTTTCTTCTACTAAGCTAATCAGTACTCTCCCTTCTGCGTTTTCTGTTCCATCTTTTGTTGATCTTCCTTCTATTGTTTCTTGTTCCTTTTCTATCCGTCTTCCTTTTCCCCCAATTCTTGTATTAAAATCCCCCCCAATCACCAAAGTTCCTTCTTCTTGTTCTTCGTTTCCTTCATACTTCTGCTGTACACTGTTATATTTCTCCATTTTCTCTGTTTACTTTTCACCGTTCTTTCCATAATCCCTCTTTCTTCTTTTGCTTCAGTTGCATTTTCTCCCTCCACTCCCTCTTTCACCCCATTATTATCCCACCTTTAGTTCTCCCTTGCTTGCTTTCCCTCTCTGCATATTGACACCTCCACTTAAACTCTTTCGGCATTCTCTTTTCCAATTTTTCCCACCCCTTTTCTTCCACCCAAGTTTCTACCATTCTCACTACGTCAAATTCTCTCAAATACTCCCAAAATTCATTCTCTTTGTTTTTTATTCCCGCTACGTTCCAGAATACTATTCTTATTTGCTACTTTTCTCCTTTATTCGTCTCCGTATTCGTTTTCCTTTTTCTGCCCTGTCATTTTTTTCTTGTGCTTTTATTCAAAAATTGTCTGTATCTAACTCCCCCTTTTCTTCGTCCCACCTAAGCCCTTTTCCCTCTATCCATATCTTCTTATAACCCACTTTCACCCGCTGTCCTTTTTGTCGCTCTTCTTTGGCTATCACTCTTAATTCCTTCTGTATATTTCTTTCCTTCTTTGTCAGATCATCTTCTATGTATACTCTCTTTCCTTTTTTTTCTCTTAGTTTTCTTTTATTTTCCATAACTTTCCTCTTTTCCCCCCAACTCCCAAGTCAAGTTCCGCCGCAATCATTTTTCCTACATTTATTTTATACATCTCTCTCACAGTCACTTCTACCTCTAATTCAATCTTCATCCATTTTTCCAGTTTCTTCTCGCGTTCTTTTTCGCCCAATCCCGTTATTACAATATTCTTTTTTCTCACTCTTTTCTCCTGCTCTTCCATTTTCTTCTCAAATTTATTCATTTTTTCTTGTAGTTCCATCTTTTCTCTTTCCCATTTTTCTTCCTTTTCACGCATCATTTTCACTGTTCCAGTTCCCGGCTCATCTTCTGATTCTCTTCCTTTATCTCCCCTACATCCTCCATAATTTTTTTCAGCATCTCTTTCATTTCCTCATCCATTGCCTTTTTAACCGGTGATCTGTCCTATTTTTACTTTTCCTCTAACGCAAGCAAACGAAAAAGACTAAGTTTGAAATTGGAAAACACAAAGTAAGGAGATGCCTACGACACCCCAGAAAGGAAAGGCAAATACAGACAAGATAGACAAGATAGATCTTACGGCTTTGATCGAAGGACTAGTGAAAGTGGTAAAAAAACGAACACAAGAACTGTATCAAGATAAACTGAAGGAGTTGAGACAAGAAAAAGCAAAGCTAAGAGAGGAGCATAGAAACCTTAAAGAACACCTGAAAGATATGGAAGCAAGTATAGGGTACATAAAGCGCAATCAGATAACAAGCAACATTGTAATGTCGAGGGTATTAAAAGAGACACTGAAAATAAGTTGGATTTAAAAATTGGAATGAAAAACTTCATGGAGAGAACTTTGGGCACGAAAATCAAAATACGGGCTATTTTTTGTAAAATAAAGGTAAATTACAACAGACACAAAGCAAGACTTATAAATTAAAGCAAATAATAAAAATAAAAAAAAAACTGTTATAAAGACATTAATGAAATTAACTGGAATCAAAATTATGACGACATAGAAACAAGACGGAATAACTGCAAAGCAAAAATGAAGAAATAGCAGAATGGAAGAATTAGGATTGGATATAGGAGACCGAAAGGAACAGCATGGTGGAACGAAACAATACAAAGAGAAGCTAAGAAGAAGAAATAACAAACAACATAACAAAGGGTGGATGGAAGGAGCCAGGCTGAGGTTGACACCAAGGATCTTACAAATTTACCAAGAAAGGAATAACCGAGAAAAACAATAGAAAGAGTTGACAGAAGCAACACAAAATGCACTGTAAATTTTAAGCAGCTGTTTTCGTCGTAAAATATTTGTACTGTATACGTAATTGTTGACGATATTACAGAATGATACTCTCAATGCCTATCTTCCTTTTTCTCCTCATTCTTAGTCCTGCCGGTATTATCTTCTTTGGTTTGTCGTTTCGAAAGGAATTAGAATGAAATTTCAACTGGAAAGTAACTGCATTTTCAATTTCGTTTACGCTCATCAATCTTAAAGAAATCCTTTTGTTTACTTCGTGCATAACCTGACACCTGTCATTACTGTCATGCCAACGGTGAACGTAGATCAATCGTGATAGCGGGAGCAGCTCCATTAGACCAACGCTGGCGCAGTACTCTCTCGGCGTGGTTTTGAATTTCAAACTTTTTTTCTAAATACTTCTATCTGTTTTGAAAGATTCATTTAGAGTTTGCGCTTGATTTCAATTTTGATAAGGCCTTTTCCGGTATGAGTTCCCGTCGAGAAGAGATTTTTGTTCGATTGGTGGCTAAATAGGGTGGTGTGTGGATTTGAAGTCATTCTCCTGCGGGGATGGGTAACCTCCGAATAGTGTGGCCCGTTTTGGTCTTAGACCAAGTTTTTCTTTCTTCTCGTCTAAGTAATCAACGTCCCTCATTTGAGGTAAGGGTCTTCTGCAACTTTGAGTCCTGGTTTGAGGGTAAGGAATAAATTGAACACCGAAAGTTGACTTCGATTGTACGGTGCTTGAGTCTTTTGGAGAATTCCTTGCGATCTTTCGAAGACATTTGGACGAGGACCAGGAGCTGTAGAACCCTTCGTGGTCTCTTTCTGGAAGACATCACATCACATCATCACATTCAACACCAGGTTTAGCCACGTTCAACGAGTCAGTGGAAAAACACAGCAACGGGGAAAAGCGACGGCACCATCTCCCAAAAGATGATATACACAGATCCCACCTTTCTCACTCGTATGAAGTATTCTTTCCGCCACGGGATCAGTGTATGGAACAGACAGGGGCTTTGAACCTAATGGACTAGATCACCTGTTACGCATATGTGTGGAATAGACTTCTCGATCTCGTCTTCACTAATGAGTGGCCTGTTAGCAAGAATGGGCTCTGAAGAGGTATTTATTGGAACAGAACCGGCTCTTACGATTCCCAAAAGCCTCCAGAAGGAAACACTCAAGGAAAGGTTGCTGAGGTTTTCCAGAAGGGACCTGAGAGTTGTGTAGAAATTTCTAATTACATTTTTTGCTCTTGTCTAGCTCTAAATGGACTAAGAGTGGAACGCTAAAATTATGCAGGCTCATGATATTCGGAGAGTATCAGCAGTCTGTTGAGCTTTGCCAAAAGCTCAGCTTTGTTATAGAACCTGAATTACTGGGAATTGCGCCATTAAGCCTTCGTACGCGGCTCTTTCTGAGGACTTCAACAATAAGAAAATAAAAATAGAACTCAACTTCACGAACCAACACCGAAAGCTATCTTATTGAAAGTGCGATTTGCAAAGGTTTAATAATTATGATCTCTTGTGGGAATGACAGGTTCGTTTCCTTTAACTTACTGTTCCGACAAAGGTTTATCAACTAGTCTATTTGTTTTATGTGTTTTCAGTGCTTGAAGTAGATACACTTGAATTACGTATCGGAATTTCATGTCTTGAACAAGAAACTTTTAGGTGACATTAGTGCTGATTTACAACTGTTCAGACATAAATACTAATATCAATTGGAGCTAAACTAAATAATGTTAAAAACCATAATATTAAAAATTCGTGTAGTTCTCAGCATCTCCATTTACTAATCAGACCTACCAATACTAAAAGTAACCCAAATTACGAACTTGGAACTTTGAACACGCTTCATCCGTCTCATCTCGTTCCTGTCACGAGCCGTCACTGCAGCTCGCAATCCCACGGGGTCAAATAATACGGATCGCGTGCGAATGGTGCTGTGGGAATATTCGGGCAAAAACCTGTCATTTTTATGGGTACAATATATACGAAGCGAGATTTCATCTTTTTACTGGCGACGGAATTTTCTTTGTTGTTGTAAATGTGTTCTCCCGGTAGCCGTCTTGATTTCCGCTGAGGGAAATTTATATTTCAAGGCCTTTATGTCGGAGTATGCAGTTTTGCGTCTTCATCTGCGGTTGCCTCCCCAATGACAAATATAATAAACACCCCGAAGTAATAAGTACTCGCTGGACCGAGATAATGTGTTTGATGTTCGGAGAAGGCCTTCGAAAAAAATGTCTCTCATATTTATGAAAGAAAAATTGCTTGCCGGGATTAAGGTCGGGATTCATTGTTTAATATGCAGACGCTTGTCTCTCTCTCTCGGTAATCCTTCGAGTTGAATTCGAGTCGTTAATATGCGTTAGAAAATGAACCGAGATTTATTGTCTCAAGCCACTACAGACATGGGAAGTCAACTAGAGAAATGGCATGACCAGATGGATTTCCCATTCTAGTTTTAATAGGGTTACTTGAAAAATCAATCCGCTCGCAAGGGTAGTTGAACTGCGCCATCTTGCCGCTTGATCAATTATCCATTACGTAGAGATGAACGTGCTTGACGATCATTTTTACGAAGTTTGAAAAGAGTAAAGTAATGTGACGGCTGCCGGGAAGAATCATACCCAATCGGAACTATAAATTAAGCACATTTCAACAAAATTCAATTACCATTGCAGAAGCCATCCAACGGAAACCATAGACAGGTTTCAGTCTTATTAGACCTCATCAGTACGGTTAAAGGAGAGAGAGACGCAATGATTTTTCCAACGAAAAACTTAGACTTATTATATCTTATTTTACACCATCAAATATACTAGACTGATGAGGTCTAATAAGACCGAAATCCGAGTAAAAATGAAAACGATAATAAATATTTAAAAATAAATAACAAGATAATGAGGGAATGCGATTGTGAAAGAGGGTGAGTAATGCAAATAAAAAATGTGAAGGTCCAAGAGTTTTCACCATAATGTGTAATTTGAAACATGAAAATCTGAAGACATTGGAGTCTGAAACCCCAAAAAAATAAACTTGAAACCCTGAAAATGTAAAGCCACGTAACGAAAAAATATGAGATGCTAACAAGCTAAAAATCCATAAACGTTAATTCGAAAATTTGATGAAAACAGGAGAATTTGAAAACCCGAAAAACGAAGAACTTTGAGTACCGAAGTCCAAAAATAAAAAACAGATATATAAATATGATAAAATAAAAGCCAGAAATATTAAAAGAAAAAATCGAATATCGGAAAAGAGGAATCTTGAACTCGTTGAAGCCCATGAATATCAAAATTTTTTTATTTTTTTTTTTTCTATAATCGTCGAATCAAATATGGCAAAAATCATTGAGCACTCCATTCAGTCGTCAATCAGGAATCAACCTTTATCAATCAGAAATTAAAAATCACAAATGATTTAATGAATTTGATAACTGTATGGGCTTTAGTGGTTGGATTTTCACAATCGTTTAAGAGAATTTGAGAATCTGAAACAGCAGAACGTGAAAGACTGAAAATCAACTTGAGAATCTGGAAACCTAAAAACTAAAACCTGAAAAAAACTGAAAATTTGAAAACATAAATGGGAGAATGTATAATTCAAAAAGCAGAAAACAAAAATCTGAAACCCTAAATGATAGAACTTGAAAACATGAAAATGTAAACCATGGTAACGAAAAAATCTAAATTTCTAACAATCCGAAAATCGGAAGCCTAATTCTAAAATCTGATGAAAACAGCAGAATTTAAACACCGGAAAGACGGCGCATTTGAAAAGATGAAAATTTAAACCCCAAAAATTAAAAACTCAAATTCAAATTTGATAAATTAAAAGCCAGATATAAGAAAAGAAAATAGTAATTGTGCGTGGCAGCTCCGACGCGCGACTGGAGTTTACTCTTTAAGTGAATATACAATAGGCAGAGGGAGTAAAGCGCATGTCTTATAAAACTGAAAGCGTGTATATTCTTTTAGTCATATTTATTTATATTGCATTTAGCTTACAATGGCATTTCGATTACGTGTGATGTATGACGTCTTGTCCATCACTTATATTTTTGCAACAACAAAGAATCTTGGAAAAGAAATTTGTCCAACAGTTGCAATTTAGGTGTTTTTTACGTTGGTCATGTTTAAATATGCAACTGTTTGACAAAATATATTACTTAAATTACATAAATACATTGTTAGAAAGATTGATTTCCTTCACTATTGATACCATTTTGAACCTTAATTTCATCAACACTATCATCATTATTAAAATACGATACGTGAACGTCGGAAAATGTATCTTTTTTCATCATCACTTGAACTGGTTGCTTCCATATCCTCCAATATTTTATACCTTTATTCACTTCACTGTATACAAAAATAAATATCAATATCAGTAGATGATATAAATAAAAGAAAGGGGTTAAGATGAGGAGTGGAGAAATATACGACAATAACACAGGACACCGACAACCAACAATACTTTTAACGATAGATTTTACTCCCCAACAATTTGTCGTACCGGGCTTTAATAATCGATTCTCAAGGAGTAAAAGCCAAAAATCTAATATCGGAAATCGGAAAAGAGGGATCTAGAACTCGTTGAAATTTATATAATAATTAATATATAAAAGTCTCGTGTCACGGTGTTTGTGCTCGAACTCCTCCGAAACGGCTCGACCGATTTTTATGAATTTTTTTGTATACTTGGCAGGTATGAGAATAGGTGGTAAACTATTTTTCACGTGGACATGGGGGCCCAGGGGGGCCCCATGTGATGGACCGATCTTTCGGCTGTACCGATTTTTCTGAATTTTTTGTTGAATATTTGGTAGATATGATAATAAGTGGTAAACCATTTTTCACATGGAAATGGGGCCCAAGGGGCCCCCCTTGGTATGGACCAATTTTTCGGCTCGACCAATTTTTATGATTTTTTTTTAGGGGGGTAAACTATTTTTGACATGGACATGGGGGCCCAGGGGGGCCCTTGGGCTGGACCAATTTTTATGATCTTTGATTTATTGGATTTGTTTCCGCCCCGAATAGCAGAATAACTATTAAAACATGGACATGGGGCCAGGGGACCGTCTTGGGTTTCAGGGGGGACCAGGGGGGGGGCTGGGCCCCTGTTCTATTGATTCTGAGGTGGTACAAAGTTCGACGGGTCAGCTAGTTATCCAATAAAATGTTACAAAAATCATTGAGCATTCGAAAATGAACACTGACCATTCATTATTAAATGTTAAAATTTAAATATATTTAAGTCGAACTCCACAAATTTTAATAAACGCAAAATTACAATTATTGGAACATGTTTCGGCAGAACACTACTGCCATCATCGCCCTAATCTAACAAGACATTAATTATACAATTAATGAATTAAAGAGGGGTACTTACCTTAAAGAATATTTAAAATTATGACGTTATTTTGAATTAAATTTGACGTTTTGAAAAGGTTGCATGATTATTAAAAGATTTTGTAAAAACAACATTTTATAAAATGTAAAAATTAAAAATGGATCAAGGAGAATCTGGTAAGTTTGTTTGAGTGGTAAAAAATTAAAATAGTGAATTAATATTGGAATTATTGAAGTTATTCTCTTCGTTTCAACAAGATCTGGTTTCCAGTTTCAAGACTTTCCTTATTAGGCCAGGCGACAGAGAGTTCAATAAGGAAATAATTAGTCTCTTTATTTGGACCCACTTATTACTGTCCTAAGTTTTCCTCCTCGAGCGAAGTCGGCGTTGGCCCTTATGGCCCTAAGAAGGTACAATTTTTCAGTTTTTTGCAAATATCTCTTAAAGCATCAACTTTATCGACAAAATACTTATTAGCAAAAATAATCTACAGTAAATTTGCAACCAAAAACTTCTTTACCGTTTGTTTCTAAACTTAACCGTTGCTACGGTTATTCAAGGTGGAGCCCTTTTTGGTCCTTGCGGAAAAATTATAAAAATCACATGCTATATCCAAGTTTCTACATGTTATAAATAATTTTGAACATCCCACCTATACAAGTTGTTTACTTGTTACAATTATAACTGTGATATAAGACAAACAGTTGGGGCTAACTATCGTAAAAGCAAATTAGACGAAAAAACGACGAATAGAAGAAATAATTTATAAAGTTTTGAAATTTTGGTTATTTGGTCCTAGTAGGGACCCAACTAAAGATCCGAAGACTTCCCACCTCCCAGGGAGAAGCTTCATCCCCTTTGGCACAAAAAACAGCCCACGAGCGTGACCTAATTAAGCTTTTCTGCATTTGTCTCGTAAACGGTAGCTCCGAAGAGAAAATGTTATCTGAGTTATGTTCTTCATTAAATTCTGCATAAAATTGGCCTCATGAATTTTTTGTCTATCTCCAACCCAACGCTGATAAATCACGTTCGAAAATGAGTATAGTTTTCAGCGCAGAGGCAAAAATTAATCAATCCCCGTTTTTTGACCAATATCAATTTATTGCAAGTCTTTTATTCAATATGGACTTTGTGCAGAAAAAACTGCTTTACAATTTAGTTTCTATAAATTTTTTGCTCCCGCTAATGGTTTTCGAGATAATTGTCGCAAAAAGCGGGAGTTGCCTTCGCGGTAAAAACTATACTCATTTTCCAACGACATTTGGGAGCATTGAGTGGGAGATAGACAAAAACTTCATAAGACTAATTTTATGCAGAATTTAATGAAGAACATAAGTCACATAACATTTTTACGTCGGAGTTACCGTTTACGAGAAAAATGCAGAAAAGCTTAATGAGGTCACGCTATGGGGCGTTTTTTTGCGCCATAGGGGATGAAGCTCCCCCCGGGGAGGTGGTAAGTCTTCGGATCATTATTTGGGTCCCTACTAGGACCAAATAACCAAAATTTCAAAACTTTATAAATTATTTCTTCTATTCGTCGTTTTTTCGTGTAATTTGCTTGGACTATAATCAGCCCCAACTGTTTGTCTTATATCGCAGTTGTAATTACAACAAGTTAACAGCTTATATACGTGCTACGTTCAAAATTATTTATAACTTTGTAGAAACTTTGATATACCACGTGATTTTCACAACTTTTCCGCAAGGACCAAAAAGGGCTCCAATTTGAATGGCCATAGCATCGTAACGGTTAACTTTAGAAACAAACGGTAAAAAACTTTTCTGTTGCAAATTTACTATAGATTATTTTTGCCAATAAGTATTTTGTTGATACACTTGATGCTTTAAGAGATATTTGCAAAAAAATGAAAAATAGTACCTTCTTCAAATAAAGAGATTAAGGCAATTTCCCGCTTTCCACAAATTATTTCCTTATTGAGGCTTTTTTTTCGCTGTGTCGCCTGGCCTATATTTCCAAAGTCCCAAGAAAATATAATTTCCGGCCTTTATTGCATTTATGAATCAATTTGGAATTTGATAGTGAAAAACTATGTTTCGTTATTAATATATGATTGGCGAAAAAAGAAGGTGTTGACGGAGGAGGATCAAGATCTGTGTTATTATAGATGTGCCAGAAATGTTCTTTAATACGGTCTGATATTTTGCGACCTGTCTGACCTATGTAGAATGACAAGGAACTAAGAAACTAAGTCATTTTATCAAGGTTTCAGAAAAACGGTAAAACTTTATTGTTATAAAATAATGAAAATTAATCGGAAATTTAAGTTACTATTTCATGGATAGAATTAGAGTTAGAATACATTCACCAAATGATCCGTCTTGGCCGTTTTAGTAGATACAGTGCAACCTTGATAATCCGGATCATTAAAAACCAGAGCGATCCGGAATACCAAACAAACCAGATTATTGAAGCAACATTTTTTTGAGATCCGAATTAACATACACAGTTGTGACGCAAATTGTGTCCAGATTACCAAAGAATCCGGAGTATTGCGATCCGGATTAACAAGGTTGCACTATATCACTATGTAACTCAAAACGTGGAAAAAGTGACTTAGTCCCTTTTAATAATAATAAGCGATTCAATTATATTGTATATCTATAATCGCTAACCAGCCTCTAATAAGTGTCTACGTATACAGAGTGATCATAAAGTTAAGCATGAAATTCATAATAAAAAAAAAATTGTTGATGACGTCATCTGTTTTTAAACTATGACACTGTTATCAATTTTTTAAATGGCAACCCCCAACTTTTTTTGGATTTTACAGATACACTTTTCGACTCTCTATTCAACTAGACTAAAGTGATAGCTTGCATAACTTGTTTTTTAAAAGGTTCTTTCGCGCGGTTTATCCTGTCATCTCAAAAAACATGTAAAATCATGTGCGTGAGCATCGCTGCACGCAATGATAGAAGCGGAAGGATTTTCAGACGTAATTTCCGCTGGAGTACGCGTACCGCGAAGACACACACAGTTTACAACCGTCTATGCGCCACGCCACGGTTTCTGTTAAAAAACTACTTGAAGGCGCAACGAACTAGCGAAATACATGCCCTCGAAACTGATCGCGAAATCACGTTCTAAATCATTTGGATACTTTACGAAGTGTATGGAACATGACGCTCTTTTTGCCAAGCCGTTCTTTCGCGATTTTTTAAACGTGTATGGGCAGCTATTGTTAAAGTAGCTTTTTATTTGTATTGTGCGTTCTTCTAAATAAATACCTAGTTCAACCTTCAACTAGAATAAGCACAACAAAGAGTGCCACAAACTAATTATTATTACTCCAAGTCTGCTACTTTGGATTTTTAGTAAAAGGTCTCATTCAAGGTTCTCGACAGCGTATTTCATTCCCTTTGGAATAAGCACAATAACCAAAAACGGTGTGATATTTTCTAAAAACAAACGATACCGAGATGGTGTTCAGTTAGTATTTATTACTGAGTATCATATAAACTACAAGACCACTTTTTCTTTCTACCGTACTTTGTTATCGGTAAGAGCTGCCCACTTTGCGCATATTAGAGCACCGACAAAAATCCCTTCGTAAAACCGAACCTAATTTTGAAGCTCACAACTGACTACTAAGCCGTGCAAAGCTGTTAAGGGGATAATTTACTTTGAAACTTGTTGCCAACACCGTCAGACCACCAGTTCACGCGTAATTTGATCTATAAATAACATTCGATCCGGGGTCAGTTTTTCTTCCAATATCCCACTCCGTTTCCATCCGAACGCTCGGATAACTCGCCAAACAGCTTGCATAAAGAGATCTTCAGAAAAAGATGCGTAAAAATCATTCGCCGTCTCGCATTTGTAAAGAGCAATGCTTTATGTTTAGAGCAACCGGAGTTGAGCCGATTCCTGAGAGCCCGGATAAATCTTTCGTTCCAGATTCAGTTTGTGCTGAAACATGGTGTACAGTTGAGAGCATAAACATTGGGACGCCACTATCGGTACTAAAAATGTTGTTTCAAGATCTAATACTGTCGGGGTAAAATATTAGTTTTGGCACAGTGGGAACAATTGTTATGGAGAGAACTGAGCAGAGAAGTTCAACAAGGTTATAATGTAACGTTGGAGTGTTTACGAATATCCCATTTCAGTAATCCGTGTTTATTAGTTGGAAATGAAATGATTTTAATTATTGTGTTGTTTGATTAATAGTGGAGTGACTGAGACGTAATAGGTAAAGTATTATAATAAAATGTTATCAATAGAAGGATAAAATTGCAATACAATTTCATATTATAACATACCCAATACACCCAATCTGTAGTTCAAAGTGACAACGATAACTTTTCCATACGCTGCCAAAACGCTCCCATCGTACGGATTACCGGAGTTCCATTCAAACGACTCTCCATGAAGGTACACCATAACCGGATAACTCCGTGGACTCCAAGTCTGTCCTGAAAAATCATGATCATATTAGAGACAAGTTCCCGAAATACAAATTCTTAAACAATTAATGGGCGTGGTCTACAGTTCCTTCCCACTCCGTTCCTGTAAATCTACAGAATCCCGTTGTGTCGGCGCCAACGGAAAGCGGAGTTCAGCTATAAGCCGCTAGGTAGCAGCTCTTTCTAGGGCGACTTGCGGCATCCACCCCAACTAACCGAATTTCCGGTCGATAAACGAAAAGCGCGGGGAAAAACATTCAAAACTTTGTTTTAATTAAGTTTTCGGCGCCAAGGAGACTTAATTTAACGTAAAATTGCCGGTAAGCAGAGTGCTTAATTAACATCTAGAACACAAAGAGACACTTCGAGGAAATTAGCAGTATTATGAAACGAATGATGAGAATTCTCTTCCTTATAGAGCGTATTAATTAAAATTTAATCGAATCAAAGTTGATATTACAATGGGAACAGTGAAGTTTGGAAGCTCAAGTCGAAATGTAATATGTCGTAAAGTTTAAGTTTGAATTAAAAATGTATGTAAAAAAGAAGTGTCATTTACACAGCCTAAGTATTTATGTAACAGTGCCTATAGATGGTGAAAGAAAAGAAACTGGTACAACTGCTGTGTCCCGCACCTAGCTGCAATGTCATTAACTCATTAGCGCCCACCGATACCATGTGGTATCACGACTTGCTGGTAGGATTTATATATTTTTTAAATTTTACTTATTGAGTTGACAATAATTGTTTAGATGGTCGTTTTAAGTAAAGTTAATTTTATAGGCTAGGGTTTGGGAGTTATTTGGCGTCAATTTGTGAAAGTAATATTTTTAACTTGAAAATTCAGTGGATATAAGTAAATAAATTTATTCTTTTTTAACTTTTTTGGGGCAGTACCAAATTAAAGTAAAATAAAAATATTATTATCATTATTATTATTCATTATGTGTTATCACAAGTTGGATCAACATAATAAATAAAATAATACTCTCACGTCAATAAATACTCGAATGTGGACACTTAACACGCAAAAAATACACTAAAACAATGTAAAAAATTTGGTGAAAAGAACGAGGGGTTGGCCACCCAGTAAATATGGTGTACAATGATCAGTAAATATAGTAAATATTCGAAAATATGCGTAAATATTACTAAATATCTGTAAATGTGCGTAAATTTTAATGAATATCTGAAAATATTAACGACGGGATAAGGGTTATACTTGACAAAGTGATGAAACAAATTATTAAACGTTATAAATAATTCTTTCTGAAAAAATATATTATTATTGAAGTAAAACTTCTTTTCGCCGGTGTAAGCGTTTCTAATTCGCGTCCGACACGAAAATGTGTGACGTTCAATAATATATTAAGTGAGATGATATTTTATATTGTACCTCATCTCTCCGTTGAGAGTGGTCAGTAAGGCCAGCGCGTTACTTACTTTCGTGTCGCTGGCAGCTGCGTTATATATCCCCACTACTAACTGCTGTTTGTTTTTGGCACGGTGTAAGCCTAATTCGCGTCCGACACGAAAATGCGTAACGTTCAATAATATAAGTGGGGGAACATATTTTATGTTGTATCTCTTGTCTCCGTTGAGAGTGGTGAGTAATTTTCATTTGAGATCATATCTACATCCTTACTATTCTCAATTATTTCTTGTTCAATAAAAAGTTTCACCTAAGTGTCGCTTATGGACTCCATGCAAAATTCGTTTTTTTTTCTTAAAAGAGCGTTCCAGTTCTTTGAATAACTAATCAATTTTATCACGATCTGTTCTCCTTACGGTCATCTATCGTTCCCACACCTTCTATGGAAATTGCCCCAAAGAAAATATCAGTAGCAATATCATTTTGTTTGGGCCCGCATATCCTGTATCTTCACAGAATTTTCTGTGAATTCGCCGTAAATTTTTAATTTAATTTTTTTCAGTAATTGATAATAATTTATAACTGTGCAACGCAGTACCCCTTGATCGAAATAATCTGTTTAGTGGACGTTTTGTGTATTTTTTTATTCGGTGTCGAAAAAAAAGATTTTTTTTGACCAGTATTTATTTGTTTTCTTTCTTTGGCAATTCTTCAAATTTAATGAAGTAAGACTATAATTCTTTTTAGGTAGACAGCAGGCAAATTCTGTTTCCTCGAAAATTCAGCTAGATCTTTAAACCGAAAACTATGTTCTTCTAGAATGACGGAATTGTATTTTGTAAATTCACATATAAAGTCTCGGTATAACAGTCTCCTTTCTACAATAAATAAGTAAACACAAAACTGCTTCAAGTCACCGTAGAAAGAATTAGCATCCTTTGATTTATTTTTAGCATTTTTCTTCGTAAACAATATTTGCAAAAAATTTTATAATTTTATTTTAGGTGGCATAATTCCTGAGATACTTTCGAATTAAGTTGAGCAATTGTGTTTGTTAAAAGTATAATTTTATATATCTATGGCCCTTCATATTACATTTTTGCAATACTTGATAAATGAAGTAAATAATTTGTAAATATGTACAGTAAATAATTGGCAAATATAATAAATAAAATATAGTAAATGTTTGGTAAACATATTAAATGTTTCCTAGATATAGCAAATATCTGGTAAATATGGTAAATAAATGGCAAATACAGTAAATTTGGTAAATAATTTGTAAATATGGTAAATAATTTGTAAATATGGTTAATAATTTGTTAATAGTAAATCTAGTGTACAAGATTTCGGGTTGTGGTCAACCCTCGGAAAAGAATAAAACTTTAAAAAACAATGTATCCACTTGTTCGGCTCGCTTACAAATTAATTTATTTCGTCCCTGTATTACATGCAGATGCACCTGCATCGATGAAGACAGACAGGTTTTTTGCGACTCAAAACCAGTTTCGTATTCAGATGTTTTTCAATTCAGAGTCCATCACAAATTAACTGGTCTACTTTGTTGAAAGCGTGCCACAAGCTCTTTGCGGTCTTTCAAAAAGAAAACATTATAGCCTCAGGCGCGCCTTAGAGATACTATAGTAATGGGCGATTCCGAATACAAAAGTTGTATTTTTCTAAAATCTTCAACACCAACAATTGATATTGAATATGCCTAGTTTTCCTTTGTTCCATGAAAAGCCTAACCGTTTCGGAACAACTGAAAGTATAAAGGTCTTAGTAATAATAATAGTAGTCCCACAGGGTAGACAACCTTGTAGTTTCTGCGAACGACCACGGTGAGCGGGGGTACCACAAGTTTCAGGTGAACCAAAATTATACCAAAAATATAGTGTTTGTTTATATGTCCATTGATTTGTTTTGTACCATTTTCGATGTGTGGCATGAACAACAACAGAATTTAAAAAAGAAGGTTATTTTAGATTAATTCAATGAAGGATTATTTAAAACTAGCTGAGCCGGCGAACTTTGTACCGCCTCAGAATCAATAAATGTTGTGTCAACTTATTAGCTGAATCAATTTCAGTTTTTTATCAAAGCATAACGCACACAACGCCATCTACTGGCTTTACCGGAACCAGCATACAACGCCATGTTCATTTTTGTTTCGGTCATGTATCAAAGATGACGTTATATACGGTTTCCATACAAAAAATTTATTTCGTTTATTTTTCCGATGTTTTAATAGTTATTCGCCCCCGAGAAAAGTCAGTCAATCCGTTCTCGATATATAATAAAAAAAATTTTGTCCAGTGAAACTTTGGAGTTTACTCCTCAAAAATCGATCATCACAATAATTTTTAAAGCCCGGTACGACAAATCTTGGTGACCGGCGTTATTTGTTATTGTTGTCCTGTACCAGGGGGGGTTTCGTTATTGTCGTTGCCCTGTACCATGCTCCCCGCCCCCAGTAATTGTTCCGATGTTTTAATAGTTATTCTGCTATTTGGAGCGGAGACAAATCCAACAAATCAAAGAGCATAAAAAACGGTCAAGCCGTTCTTGAGTAATCAATTCAAGGGGACACCTTGGCCCCCATGTCCATGTGAACAATACTTTACCACCTATTTTCATACCTACCAAATATACAAAAAACAAATCATAAAAATCGGTCCAGCTCAAGGGACCCCCTGGGCCCCCATTTCTATGTACTAAGTACTTTACGACCTATTCTCATACCTACAAAATATACCAAAAAAAATCAAAAATTAAAATCGGTGATGCCGTTCTCGAGTTATAAACTCCAGGCCGCCCCCTGGGCCCCCGTGTTCAAGTTTTAATAGTTATTCTTCTATTCGGGCTGAAAGAAATCCAACAAATCAAAACCATGAAAATTGGTCCAGCCTTTCTCGAGTAATACACCCATTTTATATACAGGGTGTCTCAACTAAAATTTGTCCCCCCCAACAATTACAATTTTAAAAGACTCGGAAGAAAACGCTCGAACAGGGCAATTTTGTTATCAAGGGGGACCAAATTGTACCAAACTTTCAAGTCTTAGATCTCACCCCTTTAGCCAGGGGAGCCACCCCCTTGAAAAATTTAAATGGCATGGGAGGTCATGTATTTGTTTCAACAAAAAAAAAGCATAAATTTGTTATTTTCCAAATCAAGAGTATTTTATTATACTCTTTTTTGTAGAAACCAATCGATAAAAGTAGGTCTGGATAGAAAATTGAATAAGCTTTAAAGTGATCACACGACCCCCCATGCCGTTTAATTTTTTTAAGGAGCTGGCTCTACTGGCTAAAGGGGTGAGATACAACACTTGAAAGTTTGGGACAATTTGGTCCCCCTTGATAACAAAATTGAACTGCTCGAGCTTTTTCTTCCGAGTTTTTGGAAATTCGAATTTTTGGGGGGTAGAAATTTTAGTTAAGTATTTTATGTAGATTTTATATAGATTTGGAAAATACCGAATTCATGCTTTCTTTTTGTAGAAAAGAATTGATAAATGTATGTCTGGATAGAGAATTGAATAAGCTTTAAAATGATGTATCACACGACCCCCCATGCCATTTAATTTTTTTAAGGGGGTGGCTCCCTTGGCTAAATGGATGAGATACAAGACTTGAAAGTTTGGTACAGTTTGGTCTCCCTTGATAACAAAATTGATCCGTTTGAGCGTTTTCTTGTGAGTCTTTCGAAATTGGAATTGTTGGGGGGTACAATTTTTTGTTTTATTAGTTAGTTTTATTTTTCTTTGGTTGTTGTATTAGTTCTATTCTGTAATAAGAGATAATAACGAAATAACTACATATTATTATTAGCATTTTGGATAAGCCCTTCGGATATTTTATACCAAACCGCGAAAATACAGAGGGTTGCAAAGGGGCTGCCAGCGCTCCCTGATGAGTTTAAGACACAATTTTTTTTGTGGGACATAAATGCGAAGGTTTGCACTATCCTACATTTAGATTGACCGTACTACTCGTACTTTATGATTAATTATCGTGGACATGAGAGCAAAAATATGTTTAGCGTTAATAAAATAATGCAAATTAAATTTAAATTTACATTGTCAAGCAATACGGCTACAAACAATTATTACATTAATTTTCTCTTGTATTACTTATTTAAAAATCGCTCTATACAGAGTGTTATGGAAGTGTTATTTCACACTTCGCTTATGAGTTCATGAACCTGAACGAATGAGAAACACTTTCTAATGTTTCGATTCCAATATTTGTTCATTGCAATTTTCACGAAAATGTTTTTTTCTAATGTCGAATTGCGAGAACAGTGCAACGTTTGCGTGATTGTGGCAAATTTTTTCTTCAACTCTGGATTTTAGGTAATCGCGTTTTGGAAATTGAACCTCAAATTTTGGATGCTATTGAGGACGAGCCAAACTTGAGTATTCGAAGATGTGCTCTAAGTGTCGGTGTGTCAACTTTTGTTGTTTACCGCAGGTTACACGAACAAGGATTGTATCCTTATGTAAGTTAGCGAGTTTATTATTACTAACCTACTTCAACATATGCATATTATGGTGGTTAGTATATGTTTCCAGTTAAACAGTTTATATTTCCATTCTTTTATCGGGTAACTATGTTGTGCATCCTCTTTATCAAAGTACATGGAGTCCATAGGCGGGTATTAGTTTTAGGGGTCAAACTATTTTTAATTTAAACTCTAACGAGGAGCGTTTGCGAAAAAAAAAATTCTTTTGTCAAGTTCTGCTTGTGCTTAAATTTGTTGCTAGGACTTCCGTTACCCCCTGTAAGCTGCGTATCAATTAAGGCCATTTTAGATATTTCGGTCGTAAAAGGTTGTCCCTTTCATCATCCCTTTCCAAATGGTTTGTGGCACGATGATTTGCGGTGGCAAATTAAGCTCTCAAGACTCTTTATTATTCCCAGGCCTTTTTTATTTAAGCTCCCGCACAAATTAAATCCACCCGAACTCGAATAAAAGAGTCGAAGCCAATCACCGAAGTTTGATTAAAACGCTGAAATATTTCGCACAGCAGAATTGACATTGTGTAGGTTGCCCTTCTTTTTAAAGAATGATCCAGCGTTGCTGACTGTGTTAGTATTTGTGAAGCTTGAGGTCCATTTGGATGACAAGCGGTTTTTTACAACGAATTTCACGGCACACAACACTTCATCTACAGAGAAACTTAATATAGCCGGTGAGCTTTTCTTCTCAACATACATTAAAGACTACGGCAGTTTGAATTCCCATAAACAAACTAGAAGAACTGAGGCACGATATTTCCAAGGACTTGCGAACTGAGGTCAAACATAAAGGGTTATTCTGTAGAATAATCACACAAAAAAAATATATTCTGCTCTAAATGTCTCCCTTCTACTTTAATACACAATATTAATATGTTTACGGGACAGGTTCAAATAATAAATAAAAGATTGCCCACACATGATTTATATCTTCATTAGAAATATGCTCTTGAAAGAAATCGGACTGTCAATAAAATTTTCCCATCAATTGACCCATCATCTGCATCCATAGGTCGCTGGTTTAAATCCGGCTCGAAGATCCATTAATAGATTTATTACCGGCGGAAGACACTGCAGCCTCACAGTACAGACTTGAGATCTGTTATTGGTCGGAGATTCCATGAATAAAATAATCAGTTTTATTATAACAAAAGCATAGAAAATAATCTATTGTACTTCCAAATATACTTTAACGATATACGTCGAATGAGGAAGTTACTATAATCGTTAATTTTCGTTTGCTCGAGTGGTATTCGCAAAGATGCGAAAATTTGACGGGTTTATTAACAAACATCAAAAAATTGTTACTATGACAAAGTTCATTGTTGGACCTAACCGAAAGACCGAAGTGATTATACCACGTCCTCAAGGGTATAATCGCTTATCTATACGCAGTAACTATGTAAAATCTGTAATTGCTATTGGCTCAATTTATTATGTGTGATGAAGTGACAATCCCCTTTGGTGGTCGGTGCACTTTTGTTTTCAATACCTCAAGACAAAGTTGCGTCCAAAGTTAACCATAGGGGATCACTGTTTATTAAGTTAACATCAATACAAAATTAGTGTTAGACGTTAGAGATTGTGATTCTTATAAATTAAAACAACCACTTTGTTTTCGTGCTGCAAATATGGCCAAAGACTGAAAGATCTCCGGAGACTTTACTACGAACAAATTTCTTTCATTCGACGGGCTCCGAATTAATTGAGATGCAGACTTTAGAAGGCACTTGTTAAAGTTATCGCAGCTTAAATTACATCAACTTATTTACTAAACTTTCCGAGACCATTTTGATGTTAATTTACGACACTCCACTCCAACTTGAATGATTGCCCGTCTAAATTTTTAACGTCTTTTTCACTGATTTGATTCTGCATTCGACATAGGCAAGTGGGCAGTTTATCGGTTATTCGTCACCACCCAATAACGCGGTCGATAAAACCGAAACGAACGGCTACAACGCGGTTAATTCTATCGGTTAATTTTATACCAAACTTTCCAATTTACGTGACGGACGCGTCACATTCGACTCTGCGTTCCACGTACGCCAAAAAGAGGAAACCGTATTCAAATGTAAAGTAAACACAGTAAAAACTTTGTGAAAATGGAGCTTTCGGCGAGAAAAAGCGAGGCGGATGTGACTTGGACTTACAATATCCTGCTTGGAGAAAATCGGAAATGCACTTCTACTGTTATGACACGCGATCGCTTCGTTACAACGACCATTTTTATCCTTCCATCTGAGAGGTTATTAGGCGTTTGTAAGGGGTAAAATGGGCAATCTGTAGCAATTGGAGGTGAAAAAGTATACATAAATGGCCGATAATATAGGGGGTTTACATTTCATCGGAGACAAAAGCAGAAAATATCTACAAACGCTGAATTTTGTTTTCAATACAGGGCTAAACTCTGATTTCGATATTTTTAAAATCATTTTACATTGAAAAAGCAAATATTGCTCTATGGAAAACACTACACATGTTTGTCGTGCTTACCGGAGGTAAATGGAGCTCTAATTAATTTTTAGTTTGAAGTTAAGCAAAAAAAGCTTCGGAACATTCATGGATAGTTGCATGTACGCGATTTACTTTTTTTTCTATAGGTTGCCTGGGGAAACCATGAACAGAGGGAATTACCTGGACCATGTAGGTAGCTGACATTCAAGAGTTTGCACACTAGTACAACTAGACCACTAGAACTAACTAGAAATATGTTATAGTAATTTGTTTATTTTTAATTTTGTGTTGAGAAGCCACGTTTAAATAACGTACTAGAAATATTTTCAACATTGTGATTTCACCAACGTAAAAATGGCTAAATTGGACCTAACAAAAAAAGCTAAAATTGTAATAAATATGCCAACAATATTACAACATCTGAAAAGATATACCTAATTCTAGCAACGACATGGAACTTGATCCCACAATATTCTCTAAATCAGCTAATGCTTTTCCAGAAATGTGACTTCATTTAAAAAGATGCCTCTTCAAATTATTCCAATAAAACCGAGCAATTCTTAGATCAGATTACTTCAACGTTGGCGCCACCATCTCGTGGGGGATGTCAAAGCGACAGAGGGTGCTGGAATTGTAAAAGCGTCGTTTGTCAATTTGACGTTGTAAATAGCTTTGAATTAGACGGCTCATAATTTCTAAAAATTCAAAATCGTATCTAACATCCAAGAAAATTGTAAATTTTAAACACCGTCAAGTTTGCTAAAATTAAACATTCCATTTAGGTGTAGATAGCAAATAAGGAATTAATTTTTACTAGACGTAGAAGTAAACAGTGTCATTTATAACTCTTGTGCGATATAGCGCGCTTATTTGATGTTATCATCCGCGGTACAGAAACGCTATATACGGGGTGTTTAAAAATTGCCGCACCAACATAATCGTACGTTATTTAGAACCATTTGGTAAGTCAGAGAGGTTCTATCCCAGTAAACACAACCACGTGAGAAAAACGTAAAAAAAAAACGAGTACCACCGGTTGTATAGACGTTACGATGTCGCTGACTTCAAAGTTACATTCGACGTGTAAATATGACGTGTTTATAACGTCTAGTAAAACACGTTTTTTTTACGTGATTTTACCACGTTGTTAAGACGTACTGATTTTCCGTAAACAAAACAACGTGAAAAAAACGTAAAACAAACGAGTACCTACCAACCGTTGAATATAATATGTTACGATGTCGCCGAAATCAACGTTACTTTTAACGTGTAAAAATTACGTGTTACAAACGTCTGATAAAACACGTCTCTTTCAGGTGTTTTTACCAGGTTGAGAAGACGTGTTGATTTTCTGAATTAAACGTCATTTTCAATGTCTCAACAAAACGTTCTGTAAACGTATTTTAAAGATATTATAAAATACGTATTTTTTAGGTGATTTTAGGAAATAAGTATATTAAAAAAGTGTTGATTTTCATGACATAGGTATATTTATTATAAAACAAACAAAGAAAATCGTTTTACAAAAGTTCAAATCTATTATAATGTATAAAGGTGAATAGAAAATTTGAAAATAATTACTAAAAACTATAATATCAACTATGTACTACTAATATTATAAACTATATAACTATAACTATAATAATTATTATAAAAAACTAAAATAATTATTATGGACTAATTGTCCTAATTAAATTAAATAATTTTTTTCATGACTCGGATTGTGTGTTGCTCGACGTGCTAGGTCAGTTTTGCAAATGTTTGCAGTACAGTTGTCTCAAAATCTATAAGAAATAACTATAAGTAACTATTGCAAAAATAAAAAAATCCTTACTAGGTATATGATTGTCGTAAATGATATACAATGACACAATTTACCAGGATATGTTGAAGCTGGAGAAAATGCTGACATTGGCGATATATAAGACGTCGTCGGAGTACAGCAAAAATCCTCTCCAAGGTTTACAGTTCGACGCCGCTTACTATCAAAAAGAGACTCATCACCAAAAACTTGCTTTCTTGAGAGACTTTCCACTGATGAGTTGTTTCCTCTGCAGTTTCCCCAATCTCCTTGATGAGGTTGTTGGCCTTTTTATCGTCTGTGTCATAATCCTCTGCAAAGAAGCTCTGCAAAAAGTTAATAAAATATTTAATTATAAAAGTCATAAATAAAATATATATTATGTATATACCTGTCTTAAAATGAATCTTAAAAACCTTGTAAGAAGGCCAGGTCTTACATGGAGTACCACTTTTGACGAAAGTCATAAAATCGGTACACTTGCGGAATAAATTTAAATTCTGGTTAGTAATATGCATAAAAAATGTATATTTTGTTACTACTTTTAAATAAAATACTGTACTACTTACCTTTAGGACTTTTGGAAGCTACAGAAATCTCAAAACTTGGTAAGGCAAACGAAAACGAAACGAACTGCACGATCTCAGACGAAAAATGAAAATGAACAAAATCGACCGAAGCAATGGCCAAGCACAGATGACACATCTGGAAAGAATTCCTTGGTTTCGTTTCGTTCGGGACGCAAGGCAATAAAAAAAAGCTGTAAATCACCAACATTTTTGTGTCTTGGAAGCAGCATGTTTATTTATCGCCAAAACAAATTCGATAAGGCAGAAATTTTCATTGATCGTACCATTGAATATCAATACTCTAACTACTCTAACTAGAGTATTGATATTCAATGATAGTACTGATCTATACGTTTGGTTATTATTTATTCTCGACAATAAAGTTACGCTCGCGTCGTCGGTTCCTCAACTTTCAGACCCCATCATAAACCAATATACGTTCTTTTCAAAATTCCAGCCCCTAAACGGTAAAACTTCTCAACGTATGTTTCAAATTGTCCCTTAATAATACCTGCTTTCAATTTCGTTTTTAAAAACTATTCATTCCCTGACCAACAGTCCGATTTCAGCGTGCAAGCGAAGTGGACGTGTTTCTTGCGACAGCAGGCGATAAGATAAGTTGGTTTTTTCGGGGACTCGAAAGATTCAGTCGGTTTATTAATAAATAATTGTAATTGCGGGGTTGTCAATAAACCCAAGAGCCCATTGATTATTAAAAAATTGACTGACTCTCCTAACCCTCGCCATGGGTGATGGCGGAGGGAAAGGTGGTGCAGGTGGAGGTTTAGTTTTAAAATTGGTTAGAGATAAAGATGAATTTAAAGTTATGGATACAGATGCGACGGATGACGGTGATGAAAATGGTGTAAATGGGAAGGGTGACAAAAATGAAAAGTTGCATGATGACACTAACGATAAACAAAAAAAGTACCGAACCGATATCAGATACAGGGTTAACGATAAGGGTCCGTTCGTATTGTATGTAGAACATTTGGAGTTGAACATCGGCAGGGTGCACCCAATGAAATTGGGAGGCATGCTTAAAAATTTACCTTCGTATCGGCAAGAGGTAGTGGAGATCGCGGCAGTGGGGAGGAATCGCATAAAGAGTGTCCTCAAATCGGCGGCGGTCGCTAACGCTCTAGTGGCGGACAAAGTTTTTGCGGAAAATGGTCTTATTGCATATATTCCTCAGCACTTGACAGAAAAAAAGGCTGTCATTCGTCATATTGATACTAAAATTAGCGAAGAGGAATTAATATCTATCATTGAATCGGGGGTACCGGTTTTGAAAGTCGAGCGCATCATGCGGATTATTGAAGTTGAAGGAAAAAAAGAGAAGATACCAAGACAATCCATTATAGTCACTTTTGCAGGGCTGGAAATACCAGACTATGTAGTAATTAATTTTATAAGATGTCCAACAGAATTATATGTACCACGAGTGATCCAATGCCTAAAATGCCTACGCTATGGGCACACCGCAAGGCAGTGTAAAGGCAAAGAGCGCTGTAAGGTTTGTGGGTCAGAACACGAAAGTGAACTGACTTGTGATTTTTCAAATAAATACTGCATTTATTGCAAAAGTAATGAGCACAATTCAACTGCTAAAGCTTGCCCCTATTACAAAAAACAGGCCTCAATTAAGAGGATCATGGTAGAACGTAACATTGGGTTCAATGAAGCCAAACAATTGACCGAGCAACCGTCTTTTGCAAATCTGCTCACTACTATGCAGAATCCAGCGCAGGCAGCGGGGCCTAGCCCATTCCAAGTAAGCAGGATTGCTTCGGGAGGAGGCTTTCCGTCATTGCAGACTACGCCTAAATCTAAGTTTACGGTATGCGAGGTGCAGAAATCGCGCCAAGTTCAGCATAATAATCCGTTGAATCCAAACAAGCGGAAAAAGATAGAAATAAGCAGAGAAACCTTAATTGTTGCCCCCAGTGAACAGAGGTTCGCAGGGCCGCCAATTACAGGGAATAACAATGCAAGCTCTGAATTAGAGCGATTGAAGGCGGCGCTTCAAAAAGGCGTCCTAGATTTTATGGGTAAATTTTTTGATACAAGCGACGGAGTACAGAATTTGGAAGGAAATATTAAGAAAGTAATAGGAGAATTGATTGATAAAAATTATGTTCAAGGAACTCAATCATTCAATTAACATTCTTCCGTGGAACGCTCGTTCCATAATTAGTAACAAGGGTAGTTTGATTAATTATTTAAAAGAGAACCGTACAGACGTAGTCCTTCTTTCGGAAACGTGGTTAAAACCACAGATACAGATCAAATTTCCCACTTATAACTTTGTTCGGGAAGATAGAGGTCATGATGGTAAGGGCGGAGTGGGCATTCTCATTTCGCACAAACTAGTATACAGAGAGCTGAGGTTTATTAACAGCCCAATAGAAGCAGTAGGAGTTAAAATATTGGCTTTAGATCTGACAGTGATTTCTGTGTACAAACCGCCAAGCGTGACAGTATCACGGCAAGACTGGGTGACATTTTTCCAAAAAATCAGTGGAAACGTGGTGATTGGCGGAGATTTTAACTTGCAACATTCGCTGTGGGGATACGAGAATGACAGCAGAGAAGGTGCGACATTTGTGGACGTTTTGACAGGAGAATCAGAGCTGGTGGTATTAAATACCGGACGCCCTACTAGAATTCCATACGCAGGTCAGCGGGAAACCGCACCGGATATAACGCTTGCGAGTGAACAACTGGCAACAAGAGTGAATTGGAATGTTTTGGTGGATTCCATGGGATCTGACCACTACCCAATATTGACTAAGATTAATGAGAGATACGACACAACGTTAAGAAAACCCTATTTGAGGTGGAGAGAATCCAAGGCCAACTGGGGCGAGTTTCAGAGACTGTCAGTAGATCTGTTTCAGCCAGAACTGCAGGAGACCCCTGACCAAAAAATTACTCATCTTGTAGAGTTGATAAGCGCGGCTGCGGATGGAGCGATTCCAAAAATCCAGCAAAGAAAGTCAAACATGAAAAATCCCATATGGTGGGATGAAGAGTGTACCAATGTGGTCAAGACGCGAAAAGAGGCACTAAGAGTATACAGAAGTGGAATGACTCCGGAAAATTTTGACAAATACAAGCGAACCGATGCAAGATGTAAAAGAATTTTCAAGAAGAAGGCAAGGCAGAAATGGAAAAATTACGTGAAGATATTGGACAAAAACGCACCAATAGGGGAAATTTGGAAATTTGCAAAGGGTTTTTCCAACAAAGGAGGGCAGACGCAGAAGACGCTAACTCCGGAGTTAATCGACCAAATAGTGGATAAGTTAGCTCCTCCGTCAGTACAGATGGACTGCATGTCAGCATCGAGAAGCCGTCAGCAAAATTCTATACCAGCATTTCAGAGAACCGAGCTAATGTATGCATTAAAGGTACACAAAACGACATCGCCTGGGTTTGACAGGATCACATACACTATGCTTAATGAATTGCCGGAGTCGATAAAGCTGTACATGTTAAAAATCTTTAACTCTTGGTGGGTGGATGGCCAGTATTCGCAAAAACTCAAAGAGGTAGTCATTTGTTTATTTTTAAAACCTGGAAAACCGCAAAATGATCCTGAATCATACAGACCAATTTCTCTGCTATCGTGCATTTTCAAAACATTCGAGCGATTAATAAAGAGACGTGTGGAACATGCCTTAGAACAAGGCGCCCACTTACCAAAGCGGCAAATCGGATTTCGACGAGGTAAAGGCACGAACGAAGCACTCGCGCATATAGTAGGGGATGCTCAGGTGGCTCTGACGGAGAAAAAAGTCATGGCCTGTCTGTTTCTTGATCTCAGGAACGCATATAATGCAGTCAAACTAAACCTGCTTAACACCAAAATGATACAGACAGGAATAGCGGTTCCAATGGCGAATGCCATAACGGCGTTGTATTTGAACCGGAAAGTCTTTATCAGAGATAGTGAAAATTTCCTGCATGGTCCTCAAGTAACGTCTGAAGGTGTTCCGCAAGGTTCAATTTTAAGTTCTTTATTATTTAACATATACACACGAGACGCTCATGAAATGTGGGAGGACTGTGTAAAGGTAGTGCAATATGCGGACGATTTTTGTTTTTATTGTACGCAACAGTCCTATCAGGAATGCGTTAAAACGTTGAGATACATGGTTTACTGCCTTAGGGAATGGTGTTGGCACAATGGTTTTGATTTTTGCCCGGAGAAGTCTGCAATCATGTTTTTTCAAAGAAGCAGAGATCCGATAGGTACAAAACTAAAATTTTCTGAACTCATTATACCGGTAGTGCGTGAGCACAGATACTTGGGTGTGTACATAGATCGTGGACTGCTGTGGCAGAAACAAATAGAGCACGTGCTCAAAAAATGTGGGCGTGGTCTAAACTTACTGAAGGCGGTTAGTAAACATCACTGGGGAGCGTCCCAATCTGTTTGTCTCCTTTTTTACAAGGCATACATACGATCAGTGTTAGATTATGGCTCGATCTTTTATGGTGCAGCAAGCAAAAGCCGGCTCAAAAAGCTCGATAGTATTCAGACGACCGCCCTTAGAACAGCTCTGGGACTTTCAAGATCGACACCAAATGCGATTGCATTGAAGGAAGCTGGAGAACTGCCATTAGCCCTACGCCGGAGGCGTGTGGCGGTAAGGTTAATAATACGTTGGAAAGCTTTCAGCAATCTAGAGTTGCTTGCTCAAATAGCAAATCTGGCAAGTCACATCCTGACGCATGAATATTGGTCCGTAAAACCGATTCCGCCTCTGATCCAAGCGTTCCTTGAGACAACCACTCAAAACAACAAAATGGCAACATTCCCGACTATTCCGGTGTTTACTAAGTCGTATGATGAGTTACTAGAGCCAATGAGTATACGGATACCACGGTACGGGGACAATCCATCCTTTAACCAAACGGTGTTACGATCCGCTCTACTGGCATGTGGAACGGAGATCACATCCATCTATACCGATGGGTCAAAATCAGAGAATGGGGTTGGGTGTGCAGTCTATGTAGCTCAAACGCCGGCAAGCCAAATATGTTATCGTTTAACACCGAATTCATCAATTTTCACGGCCGAAGCCTTAGCGATCTTGGAGGCATTAAGGTGGGTTTATAGAAACAAAATTAACAATGCGGTCATAATTTCTGACTCTCAGGCAGTATTACGGGCCCTCCAGGGGGATCCTTACTACCTGGAACACCACTTACTAATAGAGATAGTAGGGTTGAGCGCCTTAATAAATAAAGAGTTGCAGCCTGTAAGGTTGGTATGGGTAAAAGGACATTGTGGAATACATGGTAACGAGCAAGCTGACAAATTAGCAAAAGATGCGGCACAGGATGGGATGCCGCTGGAACTCGATACTTTCCAGGATACGATTAGGGTATTACAGGGTGAAATTGACGATAACGGGAAAAAAGAATGGGCAGGGTTTTGCGCCACGTCTACAAATCCATATTGCATGTCGGAGAGGAAGCCAATGGTACAGTTTTTGGCTGGACAAGCTAGACCATTCGTAGCGGCCATGTTGAGACTACTAACAAGTCACAGCTGTGCGCCCGCTCATTTGCATCGTATTGGAGTAGTAAACTCTCCCAGGTGTGCCTGTAATGAACTTGGAGACTTAAATCACCTTTTTTTTGGGTGTGAAAGGTTTAGACACAATATAGGGGTATTAATTACAAAACTTCAGACCTTGGGGATACAGTTTCCCCAAAAAATCGATACTCTCATGAACACATACGATTTGAAAGTGTACAAGGTTCTATATCAGTATGTTCAAAGTTGTCAAATTAGGGTGTAGGGAGAAGTCCAATTGTTCCTTATATGTTGGTCCCGTGGTCCTGTTGTGTGTTTTTAAAATGCCCAGATAGACCCCTGGGCGAGAAGAGTGTATTTCCCTGTGTCTATCCCGGCGTAGCGGAAATTCTTCTATAGGTTCCGAGGAAAGGTTAGGGTTAGTAGCATTGGTCGTGGCTGAATAAAGCTCTCGTTTGCAGCTTTAAGGCCAAAGGGAAAAAGAAAAAAAAAATTCCCTGACCAACACAAAATTCTTCTCCGGTCAAAGACACTCTCAAAAGATATTCGTTGTTTTATTTCTAATCTTTTCGCTGGACTTTTGACATCTTCACTTACTTAGCGTTTCACATTACCAGACATTACCAATATTTATTAATTTGGTTGATTAACCGTAATAATTAAAGATCTTAATTTTTGTTTTCAACTTTAACAAACACATTTAAATTAATATTTGTAAGTACCCATCGACGTAAGTAAATATAGCTACCTACATTGAATTATTACTTTGCCGTTGGGTTAAAGAGCTTTTGTAATTTTTTATAACATTAACACCATAATAGGATAGGGAATGTCAATCTTATTTTTAAATTTTAATTTAATAATAATTATATGACTACTTTTAATCAGTTTTCCCTAAAACACCAAAAACAATTTTTATTATAAATACCGACGCACGTTTTGCCAACAATGTTGGCATCATCAGGGTGATGAGTAAATCGGAAAACTGATTAAAAGTAGTTATCTACCACCAAAAGTGATCCAGACAATTGTTTTGTTTTCGAATTGTTATATGAATTCTCAAGGAGCGATTCTTCATCTCTATTGCGAACTAGGCAGGCGAGATGATCCTCAAACATTTAAACCACGAGAGAACTTCAAACTTTCAAGGTTGTCTGGGTAAAATTCGGAGTGCCAAATGTTTACAAGAGCTAACTTAGTTGTTACCATGTTTCGTAAAAATTATGAAAGAAATGCTAGCCTTACTAAATATTTCTATTGTTTCTACTTTTAAATTCTATAACCATTCTATTTTATTTAAAATGTGATTCAAATAAAAAATGTACATATGTTTTATAACCCGCAACAAACAATTTACAGTGGCTTCTAAACTTGGCGCAAAAACCGCCCATATGGAATCTGTAAAAGACGCCAATGGAGTGCGTCCCTTTGTAGTACATAAATTAAATATAATTATATGAGTATATAAGCACGTGAATTTATTGTAAAAATTTCACGAGAAATTAACGTCAGAACTGAACGTCAAAAATTACTTATATTTTACCCACATTAATTCCTTTCTAGGCTTCTATATTTGATTTTAATCGCAATTTAAATAAAAAATATAAATTAAGTAGGATTATTATACATTATGTATTTTAAAATCATCATTTTTATCTTTGAAACCCCTTAGTGACTTATAAACTTGACCACAAAACACGCATAATAATATGATACGGAATACGTTCTTTCTAGTGTTTATTTGCCTAGAAAAACACGTATAATTAACGTGAAAATTTCACGACAAGTAAACGGCGCCAGAACACGCCTCGAATGCGTTTTTATTTGTAGTATAGATGACTAGAAAAACACGTGTATTTTATGTTAAAATTTTACGAGAAATAGTAGTCAAAACTAATAATTTAGACTTCACCGCCATTCGTTCTTTTCTATTTTATATAATTTGATTTAAAAGTTATGATTTAAATAATAAATATATATATTTTTTAACATGATTTTTTATAAAAAAAGGAAATTGAGGTAAAGTAAAATACAATAATAAAAAAAATAAGGGAAGTAAATTGAAAAACCTCCTTTTAAACCCAAAAACCTATAGGGCTACACCACGATGATGATTTTTTAAACTCTGCTGGAACTCTTTCACTTCTTAGGTATTTTTATTTTTTATTTGATTAGAAAAACACCTGTACTTAATGTAAGAATTTCACGAAAAATAAACGACGACAAACACGCCTATATGACACTAGAAAAACACGTGTATTTAATGTAAAAATTTCACGAGAAACAAACGTCAGAACTGCACGTGGAAAACAACTTATATTTTATCAAGATTATGTACGTTTCGTTGATTAACAATTTTGATTAAACGTCTTTATTGCGTCATATATAATATTTAAAAATAACGTAATTTTTTAACGTTGAATTGTCGTAATTTGTAGATTGATAATTTGGGGATTTTTCTCGATTTCCATGGGATTCCCTGATCAGACAATGATTTTTTGACAATGGAACCACGTCAAGAGTATACCCTTTCAAATAAAAGAAGAATTTTGTAAATCGGTCCACAACTGACAAAGAAATCGGTGAACATACATGATAAGTCGGTTAAAAAGGGAGCGAGAATTTGAGGATTTTTCTCGATTTCCATGAGATTCCCTAATCAGATCCTGGACTTTTTAACAGTGTAACCACCTTTAGAGTATGCCCTTTCAAATAAAAGAAGAATTTTGTAAATCGGTCCACAATTGACGAAGAAATCGGTGAACATACATGATAAGTCTGTTAAAGAGGCAGCAAAAATTTGAGGATTTTTCTCGATTTCCATGGGATTCCCTGATCAGATCCTGATTTTTTAACAATGTAACCACCTTTAGAGTATACTGTTTCAAATAAAAGAAGAATTCTGTAAATTGGTAAACAATTGACGAAGAAATCGGTGTAGATACATGAAGTCGGTTAATAAAAGGGAGCGAAAATTTGACGATTTTTCTCGATTTCCATGAGATTCCCTGATCAGATCCTGATTTTTTAACAATGTAACCATCTTTAGAGTATACCCTTTCAAATAAAAGAAGAATTTTGTAAATCGGTCCCCAATTGACGAAGAAATCGGTGAACATACATGATAAGTCTGTTAAAGAGGGAGCGAAAATTTGAGGATTTTTCTCGATTTCCATGGGACCCCCTCATCAGATCCTGAAATGGTGACAATGGAACCAATCTGTAAGTATACTCTTTCATATAAAAGAAGAATTTTACAAATCGGTTTATAAATGACGTTGAACGAAATGTATAAATGAGTTCTGCGGTAACAAACATTAAAAAAAAAACAACATACAACCGAATTGATAACCACCTCCTTTTTTGAAGTCGGTTAAAAATAACGTAATTTTTTAACGTTGAATTGTCGTAATTTGTAGATACGTAGTCAATATTTTATTGTAAATCAACGTTGAATTTACGTTATGTAAAATACGTTGAAATAACGTTGAAGGTATCACCAAAATATAACGAAAGAACTTGCATTTCAGAATTTGTAAACGTTATTTTTAAAATTTTGTGTTTTTTTTTTAATTAAATTAATCGATTCAATTAATGTTTAACGTCATTTTACTTAGTGGTCGCCCAGTAGTCGAAATTCGACCGTAATTAATTAAATTTGTAAGATTGAACGTTATTGAAGATCTTTTTCAAATAGTACACAACTATAATCATTGCATATAATTTTTTCGAATTTTGATCTATTACGTCGGCTGGAGCATTTGGAAACACAAAATTCACAGATCGAAACTCATTCAGTGCTCTGTGCCACTGTTTGACCACAGACTATTTATTATTTAATGTACTCGTAACACATTATATAGATTTTAGCTTTCTGCTCTCGTCCAGATAAACTCTAAATCTCACTCCTCCGTGCGCGCAATATGGTTACACCTGGTTTGATATTCTAAGTACTTCTAAACGTGAACAAAAAAACTTGGTGCACTCTAAAACGTGAACAACTGAGTAATTTGACTAATGTTACGTTATTAAACAAACGAAACTATTGGAACAGTGATATCGGCACTGACAATGAAGAATTATTTGACAAAAACCTGGAGGATGATAGTGAATATGATGCTGTTCGCATTAGTAACGTTGAAGCAACTTAAAATTTTAATAAATAGAAGTAGAATGGACCGAAAAAAACAACTGTAAATTTCAAAAGCTTCAAACTCTTAAAAAATTGCGCGAAAAGGTCACCATTTTTTTATTAATAAAAATATTAGATTTTTTTACCAAAACTAACAGTACAAACATGAAATACATAATATCAACTATTAACTACATTTATACATTCTTTCGAACTATCCAATTACGTGAACTCCTCGAAAGCGTGAACTGCCCTAACCTTAATTAGTACACGTTATCGAGACTCTACTGTAATCTTATTATTGCGTTTCGTTAATGTTAATTAATAGTGTAACTGTAACTGTGTATCGGCATAATGTTCGCAGTCGTCGAAAAAATAGTGTTCTTAACTCGTTCGTCATACATCACACTGGCATGGTATGTCTCACTTTCGACACTAGTTAGGAAAACAATTATTATGAAGTACTTCAAAAAATCATTATATGTACAAAAAAGTAAAGCTTTACAGCTCCAAGAGAGGCCTTTTCGTAAACACGCCTAAAAAGTTTGTTTTTGTAATAGTGAAGGTTTTAGAGAAGATTATTTATAAACGAATTTACATCTTTCTTAGTGACGAAGATATACTTCCAGATGAGCAGTCGGCATTCAGGACTGGCCACAGTACAATAACGGCGTTGGCGGCTTTTTGTCTCTGGATAGAGGGGAAGCTATTACTGTAACATTTTTAGATTTCTCTAAGGCCTTCGACACATTGGATCATGAGTTGCTTTGCTCTAAATTAGTACTTTGGTTTCGATTATACCGCGGTTGTTTTTTTCCAATCTTATTTGTCTAATCGTCGCCAGCAAATAGTTCTTGGAAGCAAAGGAGTATCTGATGTAGGACTCGTCACTTCAGGAGTCCCTCAAGAGTCCATTTTGGGACCCATTCTATTCACAATTTACACCACGGAACTACTATCACTGACGTTAAGAAATTTGAAATTCTAAGTAGCTTTAAACCAATGTTTAGTGAAAGGGCATGTGAAAAATTAAACAGAGATCTAGAAGCTATATCAAAACACTCTAGTGAGATAAATCTAAAATTAAACTCTGAGAAATGTTGTGCTATATGTTTTGCTCCCAAGCATTGCAAAAATGAGATGGATGATAAGTTTGATATAAGAAATAAATAATAAGAGAATCCAAGTTAGCAGGACTGTGAGAAACTAAGGCTTGATAATAGATGATGATCTCGTTCTCACGTCTCTAGTAACATAAAAAAAAATGTTACGTGTCGCTTAAGCTGTACTCGAACCGCCAACTCTTAAATTTTAAGTCAAGAAAAAAATTATGTCAATTCCTTATCCTTCCTTTGATGTACTATTGTTTACTACAGTTTACTCATCGCCCTGATGATGCCAACATTGTTGGCGACAAGTGCGTTGGCAGTTGTATTAAAATTGTTTTTGGTTTTTTAGGGAAAAAACTGTATAAAGTAGTTACTATTGTTTTGTATATTATTATCCTTATCCCTATTATAATAGCTGTAGAGAGGCACGCCACCATATCTGCTACAAAAGTTTCAGATGGTCAGATCTGACCTTAGAAATGTCCAGCATCTCAGTATGCCGAGATTTAGATCCACCACTTTCCAAAGATCCTTTACATACAATGTTATTAAGCTCTAGAATAAATAAGTTCATTGATTTTTTTGCCTCCAATAAGACTATGAACAGTTTTCGGAAAAATATTAGGATGCATCTGCTGCCTAAGAAATAGGTGATTAGAATTTCTAATAGAAACCTGTCTATTTATTTTTTATTTTTTTCTCTTTTCTTTATTACTGAGTTTGTCTTTCCAGTTTAGATTGTGGCACTACTTGTGTGCTGTTGTAATTAATAATTATAAGGGGCAAGTTGAATAGCTGACTGTAGCTAGACTTCGCCCATGAAAGTAGAAACATTTGTTTGTAGTTTCTCAAATAAAGACCTAATGCTATACTATAATGTAAGCTTTAGAAACATTGATATATCTCCAAAATACACCTATAAAATGCACAGGAGAACTTCGACTTGCCTACCCGGCAAGACCCAGGTTGGGCAACGACTCTGAAGTTGCAACATCCTTCAGTGGTTGGCAACGCGCTGAAGCTGTTGTCACTAGAAAAACGGTTAGCATCCTTTCTAGAGGGTGGAAGGAGGACCGGCGGCCATTACATTCATTCAGACTAGAAGTAACCAGAAGTAACTAAAGATTTTTCTTTGTTTTTATCTGATTTTATTCCAATATGAGTTCTCCTGTTTTTAAAGTTGAGTGTGCTCTATGTTTAAATTGCATTGTCGAAATTTTACGCTACCAGAAGGGTCGGTTGAATTTAAATTAACAATCGCGTGTGTGGTACCGCCCGACGTATTTACAGGTAACCTTTTTATTCTATCTATTTTTTTTCTGTCATACTCAACGTAATGAGATGGCCCTGAAATTGACCGGCGTTTGTTCCACGTGCATTATAGAAACTCCTAGATAAAACCTTTTCAATTTTTACCGTTGTCCGGGCACCCTTTGTCAGCGTCACCCGCCAGGGTCTATTAGTCTAGCTATTAGTCACCCCTTTGTTGTTAGGTCTTGTTTAAATAATATCCACTACACTACGTGTCTTTCGGTATAAGGCTGACAGCAGCCTGCGGTCATTTAAAAGCTATTTTGTCTCTGTTGACTTGAATTAACCAACACTGACTAAGAACTGAATACAAAAGGGCAAATAGCGGCATAGCGTCAAGCCGAATGTTGGGGTTCTGAAAAGTGTCTTATCTTTCTATGTTGTGTTGTACCCCTTGCGATTTCCGATTCCGTCGCTCGCATGTAATCGACATCTAGATATTTTAGACACCAGGAAGCCAAATTTCGGTATCCAGTGTTTTTTACTTTGTGCATGTTTGCATGTAGTTTCGTTGCGCCTTGTTGAGTTTGCGCCCGCTAGATGTCCCGTCGCGATCGTTTCAAAATGACTTCCAACGAAAAGGTTGCGTTACTGTATATTTTATTATTGTTTATCCGTACATGTTTCGAGGCAACAGATAGACCAAATAGCATTCAGTTTGTGGTTCGCGTTACTCATTGGGTGAGTTATGTGGTCCTACTTCGGCTAACCTGTACCTGAGAGGTGGGAACAAAGTCGTTTCGACTTTGAGTTGTCTCTTGGACTGCAGTCAGTAGTACCTAGAAATGGGGGTTGCCACTAACTGCTGAGCCTACTAGGTTGAAGTTGCAGTATTGTCTTCGGGCTACTAATAAATTGCTTGCTTCACAAATATTTAAAATACTTGTCCATCACTTTCCGACTCAGATGTACCCCAACTTAAATAATTCCAAGCGTTTCAATATTCTTGCTTTTCTCTGTCAGTTGCGAATATGTACGCTTTGGGCGTAGATATTTTACTGTCTCTGTTGGTTGTAAGTTATTGTAAACTGCAAAAGCTCAAGGTGGAATAAAATTAGCTGACTTATCCTCACTCATCATGTACACCAGAATTGTTAAATTGTATTATTGTTTACTATTTTTCTGAAGAACTAAATTGTTAATTGTTGAAATGATTGGAAATTGTCAGTTGTAATTTATTACTCGAATCATTATTGTTAAAATCATCAAATTGCATTCTTACCAACTTAATACTAAGCCACTAAAACTTGTTAACCACAGTAGGAGATTACAAAACTCAAATGCACAAAATGACTAAAACTTAAACGTTTAAAACCATAATTTTTGCAGATAGTTGAGACAAGATCCGTGGTAGCAACTGGTAGGACCAACTCGTATTGCCTAAGCGACCTGGGGTGAGGTCGGCACCACTAATCCAGAGAAAAGGATATTGTGAGGGGAAATGCCCTTACTGTGTCACCGGAAATACCTGTAATGTAACCTCCTTATATTTATCTTTTTGTAAAAATAATAATAGTAACTACACGTCAATATAATGCGCAAACGATAATTTTTCTGGTCATAATTATATGAAATTATCAGTAATAATATCACAAAAGCATGGAAAATATCGATTAAACTTCCGAGTCATGAGACGCATTCCGAAGAAATACGTCGAATGACGAGGATAGTTTAATCAGATTATTTTCAATGCTCGAGTGGTATTCATTACGATTATATAACGAAAAAATGCAAAATTTTGACGGAACTTTTTTTCTGACGTTTATAAACAATCATAAAAAAAATCGTTCCTATGGCAAAGTTCATTGTTGGAGCCAGCCGAAACACCGAAATGAATAAACCCCGTCGTCAATGGTATACTCACTTATATATATCGTAACTACGAGAAATCTCTAATTGCTATTGGCTCAATTTATTTTGTGTTGTATAATCAGTTAAATCATTCACATTTTACCATTCGTTCCGATCATGTTTTCTGGTGGCGTCAGGTCATAAACGTAGCCCCTACCGCTTTATATTTTATAGCCTAGCTGCATAAAACTTGCTCGTTTATTCGTACCAGACACTTTACTATTTGATAGAGTTTGTTTATTGTCACGTGTTCCAATTTGATAAAACTTCAACCTCTTGTTATGACAACCAAATCAACTTGGAAAGAACCAAAATTTTTCTAAAATGTTACTTCCGGCATTATCAGTTCAAACGACGCAAATGACAAAATAACCGGTCTTATGCACTCGCCACTCAATTTAGATCTTTTCAAAAACTTTTTGTTTTTTCTTTCAGAAAATAATTATTGTTTAAATTCCATTTCGTCCTTTTAGGAAACTCTCTCCTCACTGACCTCAGTGTTTAACTATCTCCATATTCGCCACGCTTTTAATTTCGCTTGCTTCGACTTTGACGGTTTTCTCAGGTCATTGAGATTACATTTCAGTTCATGTTCAAAAAGTGGCGGGAACGTCATTTCGAATAATGTACTCCATGATAATATTGCCATTAATATAACATTAATATAAACTAAGGAGGGCAGAGGTTCAAATAACCATACTCCACAAGAATCTCCAAAATATGTAGTATGGTCTACTTAGTTGAAGGTCTTACTAAGGTCACAAAAAACAGCCAATGTAGTATTCAGGCTCCCAAGAATGAATTAAGTCACCAAAATTACAATTAAACAATTATACGATCGACATATCAATCTTTATGACTTCGGGAATATGTGGCTGTTATTAATGATCATTTTTCATCACAGAAATTCAATCAGCAAGTACCGGAAATTCATTCTTTTGTTCATTTCAGACGTAATTACTCCAACGGCTCCATTAACTTAAATTACAATGCCACATAAATACGTGTTTGTATATTTTACGATTTTATAAATGTTTTCAAGAACGCATTCCAGATTAAAATTGTATTGCCACTTTGTTTTCAAACTTGCCGAATTAAACTGCCATTAAAGAAGATGTTAAAGATAGTGAACTTTTATGAAACAAGTTTCGTATCTTTAATGTAATTCTTAATTCTTATCTATCCAATATTTTTAGCTATTTGCTGGGTCCACGATGAGAGGATAACCTAGTAATAAATTTTGACATTTGTGACAAAAAACAGATGTTTTTGTTTTTGGACTGGTTAGGGTAATAAAAGTAAGTTTTTATATATTTGGTGTTGTGCCTATTTTCAACAAGAACATCAGTTTTCAACACACCGTAGTTCACTTTTTGACCGCGTGGGGAAGACTGACACTTCTTAGTTTATACCGATCAAGTAGTATGGATATTATTTATGATAATCCAAACTACCCACACATTACTAATTGATACTATCTAGGAATAAATCACAGGTCTTCTAGGCGTATGCACCTGTTCTACTACATATGTCAGTTCTGCCAACACAAAATTAATCTACACAGTTTAGTGTTTTTATTAATATCTGTTCCAATTATCTGATACACAGATGAGGTTCATAAACTATTCAACGGTTTCATATGAAAATAATTATAAATGCTGATATTCTCATCGGTCCATAAATATGTGCAGCTAAAACTAATACAACGAATGTCACCATAAAAAGAACTAATTTATTAACATGTCAGTAATAACAATAACTGCCATAATTAATGTTTTGCCGGATACAGAACTCACGCAAATGGAGTATTCAGGTGCAAAAGTCTCCACAAAGGTAATTCTGGCAACATGTTAACAGAGAGTTCAAAATACTAAAAGAATTGATTGATATATAATATGTATTTGTCTTTGCAGTTTTGTAGTCTTTGTAGTTTACGGAATTGGTGCCTTTTTGGTTAATTGTTGGGAATTTTAATTTAGGAAAGTGTTCAGTTCACAAACTGAAAAAATATAAAACAGACCCAACCACTCCAACCTTTTTTCAATTAAACACCCGTTAATTAATTGCACCTAATAATGATTAATTATTATTATTTATTTGTACGTTGTCCTTTACTCCACGTAAACACCAAACCTGTAGTACAATATTACGGGCCCTCTGGAAATAATTATGTTGCTGCAATTGTTGCAATACAAATACAGCAGTACAGTAAGTGGGGACATCTAAAACCGTATGTTCCAACAACTGACAACAACTTAGATGGGATATAGCAAGTTTGCGTAGAATCATGAATTATGCTAACTCTTAACTCCCTCACTAAGTACGTATGACAAATAACACTCCAAACAATCGCAGTTTTCCAAAGTCTTACTCTCCACACGGAAAATTGCGCCTTGCGAGCGACAAATTGCATTTGCGACGTCGAGAAGGTGACTCCGGGGAGTCCGAATTAGGTCAAAATCTCAACACATTAATGCCCCAGAAAATTCCAAACAATTTCATGCACAAACAGGACGTGCCTCGCAGTTTTATCGCTCACTCAGTGCGGTACATGCAAACAGACCACGTCGAATCGATCGACATTATTGTTGTGTTTTTTTCATCGTCACATCAACCCTAATGGAAGATCATAATTTCGCTTGAAAAAATCGAAAACATGCTGAAGCACGCGCGTAATTAACGATAACAGACCGGTGTCATTAATTACGATCCTGAAAGTGAACACCGTGTCAAAAATTGTGGTTATTGACTTCCGGAGTTTAATTAAATACCTGCGATTTACATTATTTGGGTTTGGGGGAACAGACGAGGAGGGCTAAAGTTGCAAACCGCTGGAGACAGAATGAATATGACATGAACGTTAAACTTTGTTGTTGCACAGATTCGTCTTTGCGATTAACTTTAGTTCTATCAGTTGGTAAAACTCGCAGCTACCACAAACAAAATCGTAAAAATGGGGCGGCATGACTTCACATCGAAGTAATTATGAAGTTGCTACATGACCGGCTCAAAGCACTGCTCGGAAATACCACCATGAACTAGAATCCTAATCCCTCTATTTTGATGAATTTTATTTACTTATACAGGCTGGCTTTTTAAAGGGGTGATAAAATTTTACTGGTGATAGGTCCGCCCAAATAATAATACATAACTATAATATTCCTTCACGTTCGAGAAAAAAAATTAAATAGAAATTACATGTGGGATATTCTTCAACAGCCTCTAAAATATGCTCCTAAATATACGAAAATGATGTCAAGGTCTAATAGGTCTAATCTTTTAGCATGAAAATTTTGTCACCCTTTTATAAAGCCACCCTGTATAAGTAATACGTAAACTTCATATCTCAGATGGAAAGTTAAATATTTTACATTTAGTACAAACGTCATAAAGACCTCTGAATGAGTTGCCAAAAATATTGTACCTTTTGCTGTTGTTTTTGATAAAATTTTATGCTAATTACTGTTTTTGTTCGTTAATTTTGTTGAAATGAAAGTAAACGAACAACTGTTAATTAATTTTTTTCAGATTGATCCTAAGGCGACTTCACCGCATATGAGGCATCTCAGGCGTAAAATCAATTCAACATTAAATAGAGCATTAATTTTAGGTGTTCCAAAGTGGAAAATTTCATTTCGTGTAATGAAAATTAAATTCAATTAGGACCATCCAGATGTGCCAGATTACCACATATTAACTCATGTCAAAAAAAGTGTTTTTTCCTTTACCCCAGTCCACAAATACAAGTTCCACTAGAATAATAACAATGGGAGAATGGAATTTACTTCTCAACAATATTAACGATAAACGTCGAACAGGTTCAGACCAGAATCATTCCATTAATACTAAACTTATGGCTCTTATAAAGATTGATATTAACGTCGGTTAAAGTTATAGTGGTGATTCTGTTTGAAGACTTAATCTTAATATTGCCTATAACGATACGAAAACGTAAATACCAAACACTTTAAGTAGGCACTTCGCTTAACGTAAATACGTAAGTTACCTAGTTTAATAAAGCTGTAGAATATTGTCTCAAGAGACACAGAAGTTCGCTTGATTTAGTCTAAAACTTCTTGAGTGTTTAGAGCGCACGATGAAAATGTGTTTAGGTATGTACATTGTGTAATCTCTAATAGTTTCGTGGAGTAATGGTTTTGTCTAAACCAATCATTATTTACACAATAATTCTAATTAAGGCTTATGTCAATGTAATAAGTCCTAAAACTGACCAATCGAGGACGGATTTGTGGAGGGAATACGAGAAGCTGGAGGAGATACATACAAATCCGATTCAATAATTCAAAATTTCAATTCGAGATTTCAACGATTCAAAATTGTATTAGAATTTCGAAATTCAATAAGTATTTCAGAATCAAAATTTGAAAATTTGAAAAATTCACCTTTTCATCCAATCATAATTCACAATTTCAGTTTACAACTTTCAAACTGTACAATTATTCGAGACCTTACAGAAATTTAAAATATTCAAAATTTCCAAATTTTAGAATTGAACTCATTCAAAATTAGAAATTTTCCAAGTCGTTTTAAAATTCGAATATTCAAGATCACAATCATTAAATTTTAGAATTGAACATTTCAAATATAACATACTAAACTCGTACATGCAAACAAACAAATGTTATTAAAATTAATCTTAGAATGCTATAAACATTTTCAAAATAAACTTTGACGACCCAAAACCCCCAAACTCCTAAATTCAAGATGTCAGACTGAAAATTTTAAAATTTCAACAACTTCACATCCCATTCAAGAATTCGAAATTGCAATTTCAGATACTCCAGATTTCAACGTTCAACGATTCAAAATTGTACTAGAATTTGAAAAAACTCCACATTTCATCAAATCAAAATTCACAATTTTTGTTCACTTTGAATTATTGTTAAATGTACAAAACTTGCAAATTAGATAGTTCAAGACTTCACAGAAATCTTAAATATTCAAAATTTCGAAATTTTGGAATTGAACTGATTCAAAATTAGAAATTTTCCAAGTCGCTTTCAAATTCGAAAATTCAAGATCACAATCATTAAATTTTAGAATTGAAAATTTCAAATATAACATACTAAACTCGTACATGCAAACAAACAAATGTTATTAAAATTAATCTTAGAATGCTATATGTCAGACTGAAAATTTTTTAATTTCAACAACTTCACATCCCATTCAAGAATTCGAAATTGCAATTTCAGAGATTCCAGATTTCAACGATTCAAAATTGTACTAGAATTTGAAAAAACTCTACATTTCATCAAATCAAAATTCACAATTTTTGTTCACTTTGAATTACTGTTAAATGTACAAAACGTGCAAATTAGACAATTCAAGACTTCACAGAAATTTTAAATATTCAGAATTTCCAAATTTTAGAATTGAACTCATTCAAAATTAGAAATATTCTGTCGTTTTCAAATTCTAAAATTCAAGATCACATTCATTAAATTTTAGAATTGAAATATTCCAGATTTCAACTATTCAAAATTGGACTAGAATTTTAAAAAACTCAAAAAACATTTCATCAAATCAAAATTCACAATTTTCGTTAACCCTGAAGTATTGTTAAAGATTCTAAACTTGCGAATTAAACAATTTGGGACTTCATAGAAACTTCAGACATACAGAGTTTTCAAATTTTGAATGCAGAATTTAACTGACTCAAAATTACAAATTTTCCGAGTCAAATTCGAGAATTCAAAATTACTATAATTAAATTTTATATAAGATATTAAATTAGTACCTGAAAACAAACAAATTCAATTAAGATTATTATTAGAATGCTACAAAACTTTTAAATCAATTTCCACGACTCAAAACTCCCAAATTCTTAAATAATTCAAGATGTCAGATTTAAAATTTTAAGATTTCAATACTAAAAATGCCATTCAAGAATTCGAAATTGCAATTTAAAATACTCCAGATTTCAACCATTCAAAATTGTATTAGAATTTCGGAATTCAATAAGTATTTCAGAATCAAAATTTGAAGATTTGAAAAATTCACCTTTTCAACAAACTAAAATTCACAATTTCCGCCACCTTGTTAAAGATACAAAACTTGCAAATTGCGCAATTCGAGACTTCACAGGAATTTAAAATATTCAAAATTTTTTAATTTTGAATGCAGAATTTAACTGATTCAAGAATTCTAAATTGCAATTTCCGATATACCAGATTTCAACAATTCAAAATTGTACTAGAATTTGGGATATTTCTTACTCAAAATGTGAAAATTAAAATCTCAACATTTCATCAAATCAAAATGTACAATTTTCGTCCACATTGAAATATTGTTAAAGATACTAAACTTGCAGATTGGACAATTTGAGACTTCAGAGAAATTTAAAATATTCAAAATGTCCAAATTTTAAATGCAGAATTTAACTGATTCAAAATTTTATATAAAATATTAATTCGAAATAAAATTAAATTCTAAAACAAATAAATGCAATTAAAATTAATATTAGAATGCTACAAAAATTTTCAAAATCAACTTCTACGACCCAAAGCTATCAAATTCTTAAATTCCAAATGCCAGATTAAAGATTTTAAGATTTCAATACTTCAAATTCCATTCAAGAATTCTAGATTGCAATTTCAGATATTCCAGATTTAAATGATTCAAAATTTTATTAGAATTTGGGAATTGAATATTTCGTACTCAAAATTTGAAAATTAAAAACTCAACATTTCATCAAATCAAAATTCACAATTTTCGTTAACCCTGAAGTATTGTTGAAGATTCTAAACTTGCGACTTAAACAATTTGGGACTTCATAGAAACTTCAGACATTCAGAATTTTCAAATTTTGGATTCAGAATTTAACTGACTGAAAACTAGAAATTTTCCGAGTCAAATTCGAGAATTCAAGATTACTATAATTAAATTTTATATAAGATATTAAATTAGTACCTGAAAACAAACAAATTCAATTAAGATTATTATTAGAATGCTACAAAATTTTTAAATCAATTTCCACGACTCAAAACTCCCAAATTCTTAAATAATTCAAGATGTCAGATTTAAAATTTTAAGATTTCAATACTAAAAATGCCATTCAAGAATTCGAAATTGCAATTTAAAATACTCCAGATTTCAACCATTCAAAATTGTATTAGAATTTCGGAATTCAATAAGTATTTCAGAATCAAAATTTGAAGATTTGAAAAATTCACCTTTTCAACAAACTAAAATTCACAATTTCCGCCACCTTGTTAAAGATACAAAACTTGCAAATTGCGCAATTCGAGACTTCACAGGAATTTAAAATATTCAAAATTTTTTAATTTTGAATGCAGAATTTAACTGATTCAAGAATTCTAAATTGCAATTTCCGATATACCAGATTTCAACAATTCAAAATTGTACTAGAATTTGGGATATTTCTTACTCAAAATGTGAAAATTAAAATCTCAACATTTCATCAAATCAAAATGTACAATTTTCGTCCACATTGAAATATTGTTAAAGATACTAAACTTGCAGATTGGACAATTTGAGACTTCAGAGAAATTTAAAATATTCAAAATGTCCAAATTTTAAATGCAGAATTTAACTGATTCAAAATTTTATATAAAATATTAATTCGAAATAAAATTAAATTCTAAAACAAATAAATGCAATTAAAATTAATATTAGAATGCTACAAAAATTTTCAAAATCAACTTCTACGACCCAAAGCTATCAAATTCTTAAATTCCAGATGCCAGATTAAAGATTTTAAGATTTCAATACTTCAAATTCCATTCAAGAATTCTAGATTGCAATTTCAGATATTCCAGATTTAAATGATTCAAAATTTTATTAGAATTTGGGAATTGAATATTTCGTACTCAAAATTTGAAAATTAAAAACTCAACATTTCATCAAATCAAAATTCACAATTTTCGTTAACCCTGAAGTATTGTTGAAGATTCTAAACTTGCGACTTAAACAATTTGGGACTTCATAGAAACTTCAGACATTCAGAATTTTCAAATTTTGAATTCAGAATTTAACTGACTCAAAACTAGAAATTTTCCGAGTCAAATTCGAGAATTCAAGATTACTATAATTAAATTTTATATAAGATATTAAATTAGTACCTGAAAACAAACAAATTCAATTAAGATTATTATTAGAATGCTACAAAATTTTTAAATCAATTTCCACGACTCAAAACTCCCAAATTCTTAAATAATTCAAGATGTCAGATTTAAAATTTTAAGATTTCAATACTAAAAATGCCATTCAAGAATTCGAAATTGCAATTTAAAATACTCCAGATTTCAACCATTCAAAATTGTATTAGAATTTCGGAATTCAATAAGTATTTCAGAATCAAAATTTGAAGATTTGAAAAATTCACCTTTTCAACAAACTAAAATTCACAATTTCCGCCACCTTGTTAAAGATACAAAACTTGCAAATTGCGCAATTCGAGACTTCACAGGAATTTAAAATATTCTAAATTTTTAAATTTTGAATGCAGAATTTAACTGAATCAAGAATTCGAAATTGCAATTTCCGATATACCAGATTTCAACGATTCAAAATTGTATTAGAATTTGGGAATTCAATATTTCGTACTCAAAATGTGAAAATAAAAAACTCAACATTTTATCAAATCAAAATGTACAATTTTCGTCCACATTGAAATATTGTTAAACATACTAAACTTGCAGATTGGACAATTTGAGACTTCAGAGAAATTTAAAATATTCAAAATGTCCAAATTTTAAATGCAGAATTTAACTGATTCAAAATTAGAAATTTTCCAAGTCAAATTCGAGAATTTAAGATTACAATAATTAAATTTTATATAAAATATTACTTCAAAATAAAATAAAATTCTAAAACAAATAAATGTAATTAAAATTAATATTAGAATGCTACAAAAATTTTCAAAATCAACTTCCACGACCCAAAGCTATCAAATTCTTAAATTCAAGATGCCAGATAGAAGATTTTAAGATTTCACTACTTCAAATTCCATTCAAGAATTCGAACTTGCAGTTTCAGATATTCCAGATTTCAATAATTCAAAATTTTATTAGAATTTGGGAATTGAATATTTCGTACTCAAAATTTGAAAATTAAAAACTTAACATTTCATCAAATCAAAATTCACAATTTTCGTTCACCTTGCAGTATTGTTAAAGATTCTAAACTTGCAAATTGAACAATTTGGGACTTCAGAAATTTCAAAATGATTCAAAATTCAAGTCAAACTTTTCAAATTCGAGAGTTCAAGATTACAATCATTAAATTTTAGAATTGAAAATTTCTAATTTTGAAATTCGTACATGAAAACAAATAACCAACAATTATTAATATTAGAATGCGAATTTTTTTTTCTAAATCATGACTTTCAGGATTCAGGAAGAAATTGATAGAAAAGTAAATAACAAGCCTCCGACGAGACAACAGGAAGCGAAAATGCATAATGATTTAATTCTCTTAATTGTCGCATGTTCTTTGTGGCGATATTATTGGTCGTATAAATTAAAAGTGAAGTCATCAAATAATAAGCACTGTTACATTTTTAAAATCCGCGCGCCACAGGCTTCGGTTGTCAGACGATTTTAACCTCCGAGAGACAAGGTACAGATATCGCCGCCTATTTTAGGGTTTCCAACTGGTAGAGGGTTTAGAAACAAATCGTATAAGTACGGACTTAAGTGCTTGAAATGCGGAAGAGGTGAATTTTTATCTGTGCAGATTTAACTGTTCCCCAATCAATTTAGGCAGCACCACCGCCAGTTCATAATGGCTGCTTTTTTTGGTATTTGTCAGGCAAAGGATACATCACGTGTCATGTTGAAGGTAGAGTAAAGGGGGCCAAGGCGGTTTGATAGTTTGAAAAACACTTATCTCCAGACAGCGGGAAGGGTCGCAAACAGCATAAAAATGAGATAAGAAAAGTTCAGATTTTTTATCAACGTTCTTTTCTAGTTTTTGTTTCCTATCTATTGCACAAATTATCACATTAAATTTTATCATATTTTATATCTAATAATTTTGTGCAATTTTATTTAAATATTATATATTGAAATTAAAGTAATTATTGTCCAATTTCATTTTTCCATTTTTTAAATTTACGTTATAGGGCTTGTGGAATAAAAGTGTATTTTTATTGTAACCTTGATCCTACTCCAACACTGACACAGAACGTTATGCCAATTTTGGTCGTAACAGCACTTACTGCTATATGAGTGAGTATTGTATTACATATTATTATCTTACGCGTCACATACTACATTTTTCCTACGCCCACTGAACTACATAATTTGGCTTCTGTCATTATTCAGTGGGTGTAAAATTTAGATAAGTTTTAATTATTTCAACAAATATGTACGAATTACAATCGTATAAATTTTAGGAACGTCAGAATTCTCGAGAATGCCTCAGCCTAAATATATATTCGACTGTTCATATTCCTTCACTTTTCCCAGGCTAATAAAGACATTGTTATCAAGAATTCCGCTTTATAACTCCAAGATCGCCGTCACCAAATCCGAAGCAGCTTTTATTCCGGTTTAATTTGTGCGCGCAAAAATGCGGCGCCCAGTCGCCCATTAGCGAGAAGTGGCCTCTCAAACGCTAACTAATAGAGCTCGGATCGGTGGAAATCTCGACATTGACAAAACGGCAAAACTAAACGGGCGCAGTTCGCTCACGTATTCGCCGGCCTCTCTGCATCCGTAAATTGAGCGGCGTCCTCATAAAGCAGCTTTAGACACTATCGGTCGAACATCAGCGCTACGTGGCTTACATTGGAACTATGCATATAAGGATATCAGGCCCTCGAACCACCTGAACTGCTCCCCTATTATGCAGGACGCATGCAGGGTCTAATTTACGGAGTTCCACGTTTTGGACGTAAAGCTGTTTCACACTAGCAACTTTTTCATTAATTACGGTGTTATTTTTGTTGCATTTTTTACAAGTTTTTGAACAGCAAATGTAATCATGAAAAGCAATCTTTTCTTCTAATTTGACAGAAGAATAATTTTAATAATATAGGTTTGAGATACTTATGTATTATTTATGAAAATATAAATGCCACAAATTACAAAATCTACTCACTACTAGGGTCATTCATCGTTGTAGTATTTAGTGTTCCAGCTAAGAAAGCCGTCGCGTGCCCCTTTAGCCTCTTCAGTCGCCCTGTATGAAAACGGAATTAGAGTCGTAAAACTGGAGATTGTATAATATACAATGTCCAGTTTGCAGAGGAGTCTCGTAAGGTCTCACCCTCGAGAATCGGGGCAGCTGCTATCTACTAAGGGGGCCATTTCGGGCCTAGTCACGCTCGCAGAGGCCTCTAGTGACTGCGCTTCCACTCGTATTAGCTGCGCACAACCGTCCCTCTCCATGAATATTACAGGCACCGAGTCTATGCGTTATTACTCCATACAGCCGGTTGCTTAATAACTCAGTCTACATTTTAAATTAGATGCAAAAAAGCAGATTCGCTAAAACACGATTCGATGACCGCAAAGTCTCTACGAATCAAAGAGAAATATGCCATTCGACCGACACAAACAGACAAAAAATGCAATTCTAGTTAATATGAAATATGAAAAGCTAAAATTTAAAAAGGGTTGAATTTGAAATGTTGAAGTCTGTCGGGACCAGCGACCCTGGAAAGTTATTTGTGTAATATTAAGTTTGGTATAATTGGAGTCGCAAGCTTGCCATAAAATATGAAGTGAACGATGTTTATTAAACACTTGATTTTCGCAGGTACTCTTTATGAACAGTTTTATGTAATGTTAACATAATTATTATGCAGGATTGTTGGGCAGAGTGCAGGGAAACCCCATGCAGACCGAGACAGGATGCCTTGAGCACTAGTCAGGTTATGTTGATTGCTTATTCATAGTGTGTTAATGGTGTTTAAGCTAAATTTGTATTATGAAGCCTTAGAATCTGTTATAGATGTAGCGGATGCTACTCTACATGACGTCAAAATGCTCTGAACTATTTAACACTGTATAATTTATAACAGTAGTTATTTTGTCCACACAAATTTATGATATATTAAAAGCGAATATATTCCCGGCAGCCAAGTTTGAGTCTTTTTTGAATATTAGTAAGTTATATTAAAAGAATTTGAATGAAATATGTTGTGGAAAATATTTGAAGTCTATACTTTAGTAATATGTATACATTTGCTTAATTTTTTTTTATGCTGGAAAGAATATTCTCCTTTCTATATTGTATATATTTATTTGAGATAACAAAGAAAACTTTTTTTCACAAATTTGGTGCTGTAAACGGTTAAAACGAAAAAAATAGTTTTCCAAAACTTAATTGCATAAAATGAGCTGGGTATAACATCAGATACATAATTATAAGTACAGTGTAAACTCTATTAGGTCTGTTTGCCTTATATTGTTATTATACAGGGTGGTTTATTATACAAGTTTAACTGGAATGAGTTCAGTATCTTCACTGCTATTGATTTTGAGAAAAATTCTTGAAACACGTCGATTTTTGTTTTTAAATTTCCACTTTTTAGCCTAATCTGGTTTCTTTTATTTTTACTCAAGCGGCTGTAACGACCCTTAAGTTCTTTTTTCAAATGGGAAGATATGTCAACCGACACATCATTGGAAAGCTTATGAAAAAAGGAGTACAACGATATATTTTTTTTTTATTTTTCCAGCTAATAATGTAAGAAGAAATAAATAAAAACAACTTTAATCTATTTCTTTTTTGGTAGGTTCACTGTTTGAAAATTGGAGGACTTGGATTAAAAAAATCTCGTTTTAGGTAAGTTTAATGTTTTTTTTTTTAATGTAACAGATGTTCAATATGTTCACCAAGTCTTTCTTGACAAAATGCAAGACAATAATAAAACTCATTTCTTACATTTTACAACATTTCTGAAGTGATTTGCTGAATTTCATAGGTAATACGTTGTTGCAAATCTTCAAGATTATCGGGTTTTCTGGTGTAGACTTTACTTTTAAGATACTCCCACAAAAAAAAGTCAAGAGGAGTGAGGTCTAGTGGTCTTGCTGGCCATTCTATTGCCCCTCTTTCTACTATGAAAAATATCGTCCAAATAACGTCGAATGGATGAAGCATATTGCGATGGAGCTCCATCTTGTTGGTACCATATTCTCTCATGTGGAAGTTTTGGATCTAAGTCATCTCTAAATTGGTCCGCCAGAGCTGGGCGAAACGTTTCTTCAAGAAACGGTAGATATCTTTCTGCATTAAGATTATCAGGAAAGAACACTAGTCCTCAGATCCTAAAAACAGTTTTTAGGGTATTATTCTCAGATGAGATAGAGATACATGAAATAAAATACATCCTTGTATTCCTTTTTTTATGAGCTTTCCAATGATGTGTCGGTTGACATATCTTCCCATTTGAAAAAAAAAACTTAAGGGTGGTTACAGCCCCCTGAGTAAAAACAAAAGAAAGCTGATCAGGCTAAAAAGTGGCAATTCAAAAACAAAAATCGACGTGTTTCAGGAATTTTTCGCAAAATCAATTGCAGTAAAGATACTGAATTTATTCCAGTTAAACTTTCCATCCTGTATATTGTTTTCTTTTGCTCTCTCTATAAAGAAAACTTTTTATAACGTAAAAAAATACCCGGTCCGTTCAGTTTTGCTATATAATTTCGTTATATCGTAATGAATACCACGCGAGCATTGAAAATAATCTGATTAGACTATCCTCGTGATTCGACGTATTCCGCGAAATAGCACTCAAGCTGCGCTGTCCTGGTATTTCGGCGGAATACGTCTCATGACTCGGAAGTTTAATCGATTATTTTTGATGCTCTTGTGATATTATAACTGAATATTAAAAAATCTCCCACAAAAAATATTTATCGACTATATTTATTTACAAAATATAGAATTAACATAGATTATTATCAATATTGAGTAAATATTTTAAATGTATATTTTATCTACATTTGAATTAAATATACATAATATATTCAAAAACCTCGCTAAAAATATTTATCCAATATATTTTTTAAAATATTAAATTTGTGGCTACTAGGGATACTTTATCATTGTTGAAATACCAAAACAATGATCTCGGATAAGCTTTAATAGTTATGCTATATAGTAGCCATATTTTCTATTGCGGATCTTAGGTGGTGTATGAGTTGTTTAAACGCCGTCGATTATTATTTTCGTTCTTTCTCGGCACAGTTTCTACTACAACAAGTTGACAGACAGGTGGATTATTATAATTCAGTCTTTTTAGTTTCTTAATATTCTAATGGTTCCTTCAAATCTCGGTTTGGCATCTTGGACATTGGTAGACGAAGAAATTTGTTTTCAGTCCTAGTTCTCACATTTCGATTTCCGACATGTTTTCTCCATTTTGTTTTCTTATAAAACGTGGCTCTCAACTTTCAGTGTTATATCTGGTAGGGTTTCTTCATTATCTAATACGTCATGTTCAGTGTCTGTATCTTCTGCTCTGGTTTCTAACCGTCTTCTTCACCACTTTCGGCCTGTCAAAACTCTGCTTGCTCTTCATCTTCACTTCACTGAAATTAGGCATAAATAACTCAAAAATACCAAGAACATACCTTTTTTCTATTGTATTTTTAAAACAAATTTAAAAGTACTTCCGAGAATACTAATCGTACCGATCTCAGAGACCGAAATTTAGGTACTCTTGACAGAAATACTTGCACTGTAAACGAAATATAACTTAAAAGTGAAATGCAATATCTAAAATTAGAAAGCTATACGAAGGTAGGCAGATTTGCGAGTTCCGTATGGTTAATTCTAGGATTGGTACGCCTATAGTTGTACATCCATTTGGCATTGAATCCGGTTTAACATTAATTAGTCCTATCCCTTCAGCCGTGTGTTAGTTCTTCACTCCCTTTCTATTTCTTCTGGAACACCTGTTTTCACAATGAAGATTCTCAAGTTCGTTTATTTCCAATATATTGATTTTCTTTTTTACAGCCTTTACTATTCCCATGTCTTCTGTCCTTAAGGTAAACGTATTCTTTATGTTATTTAATTATTATTAATTTAAATTCTTCCTTTATTTGATTTAAATGCTGTTATCCTTCTCTTTTTATATATTTCATTGCAAGCTACTTTTTAAAACTACCGTACTCGATCTATTTTTGACCTAGAACAAGAATTTCGACTAACAGTAGTGGATGTCCTCTTCTAAATATTTTTTTATAAATTGGGAAAAAATCAAAGACTATTGACACTGTATTTAATAAGTAACGCGGACAGCGTCGTTAGAAATTATTGAAAAATGGTGAATGCGTTTTCTAAATAATTTTTTAAATAATTTTGCCTTTGCTAAAACATTACTGCTTGTGAAATTTAAAATTTTCGATGACTAGCATATCATCATTTTTATCCATTTCATTCTATTTTTGGGTCTAATTTCGGAATCGAGAAGACGCTTTAGGCCCGGTTTTTCAATTGTAGATTAATTTTTGATTAAGGTTTAATTTGTAATTAACACAATGTTACCGTTTTTCAACCTATGATTAACAAAAAAGTTCATGTTTATTCTCGATTAACTTAATCATAGGATGTTCTATGAATTAATCGGAATTTGATGATTAACGTCAACATTTATTGCCGATTTATTGAAAATTTGCATTAAAACAGTAAAACCATCAGAAAAGAATAATGATTGATGATATTTACGAGATCAATGCTTATAGTAGCGACGAAGAGCCACGGAGGCCAAAAACTATACGTTTCAGGCCCAATCACTTCGAAGAATGGGAACAAAAAGATTTTTTTAGTCGCTTTCGTTTGTATTCGCGAACAGTAGAAAGATTGTTGGAAGAAATAGAAGAAGTTATTTCTTATCCAACTAACCGGTGAGTGTTGTGGAGTAGTGGAGTATCAAATTCAGGTGTTACCAGCAAAATTTTTGTTTCAGAAATGACTGTCTATCGACTCAAAATCAGTTGCTTTTGAGTTTGCGATTTAATGCAACAGGATCATTCTTAAGCGTGGCTGGAGATTTTTGTGGTGTACACAAGTCCACAGCCAGTAAAACTGTTAAAAGAGTTAGTAGAGCTCTAGCGGCATTGCGTCCAAATTATATTAAAATGCCCCAAAATCGAAATGAAATTAACAGTAGGTGGAGAAAATGCGGAAATTTATAGGAATAGAAAACAGTTTTTTGCTTTAAATGTACAAACTGTATCTGATGCCGACCTAAAAATACAAGATATTGTAACACGATGGCCTGGATCTGCGCACGATGCTCACATCTTTCGAAATTCTGTGTTATGTGCGTCAATGTCGATGGGTAATTTTGGAAATGGAGTCCTTGTAGGTGACAGTGGTTATCCTATAAAACCGTATTTAATAACACCTTTATTGAATGTTCGGAATCAAGCAGAAAATTTATTTAACGAATCCCAGATAGGAACAAGAAATGTGGTGGAACGGTCTTACGGAGTCTGGACACGCAGATTTCCGGCACTGGGTTAAAACTAGACACAACGCAGGCTGTTGTAGTCGCTACAGCAGTTTTACATAATATAGCCTGCGATGAAAATGAACCTGAACCTCCTGTTAATGAGCATGAAGAGGCTGCCATAGAACTTGTTAACAATGTTGCCGATGATGATCAAAATGAAATAAGGGGGGAAACTAATAATAATACAAGATATAATTTAATAAATAACTATTTTGCAACACTTTAACAAAACGAAATATGTACTATAAACTACGATGAATATAAATTATTATCATTTTTTTCCAAATTTTTGTTAACCAGCTTTATTTTTTTTCTTAGGAGTTCCATCCGCAAAGCATGTTCTTCTAAAAATTTTTCTTTTTGTAACTTAACTAAATCCAATTTTTCTTCTATTAATTGGTAATGTGGTATTTAACTTTTTACTTATTATTGATCGACTTTCTGAAAATGATGTACATGAAATTTTAAATTCATTATAATAAATTATTTACTAGGTGGAAAGTTATTCTTCTTGGTTTTCGTAACTAATTTTTCCGATACAGATGATTTTAGATCACGGGGGGTATATGCAGCCCAGTTAATGCTATCGCCAATCTCCACTTCTGCAATATTATTAATAATAAATTATAGTTAATACATAGCATGAAATTAATAGTTTTCATCATTTAGCATTTCATATCTACCTTCACAAGAAATTTGTTCACTAGCCGGTGCGGCGATTTCATTATAATCTGAAACAACTTCGGCTCGAACCTCTACTAAATCATCTTCATTTACTTCGTCTATAATAAATATTGAAACTAATTTAAAAAAAATAAGAACGCATAAGAATCAAGTAAAATTCAGTTTCTTACTTTGGACACAGTCGCTGTCATAAATATTTTTCAAACCATCGACTTGTTCTCCTAATATGTCTTTCAACATCGTATCTATATCCGTAAAATTAATAGCTTCGCAAGATCCTCCACCCGTTTTTAAAATTTGTTGCCAATTTTTCGAAAATTTTTGCTTGGTAGTCCTTTTTAGGTTTGCATATTTCTCTTTGAGGCCTTTCATGTTGCGGTATGCGTGTTTTGACAATTAAATTCTGCCTCAATCCTTTTCCACGCTTCCTGCTTGTCTTTCCAGGATATAACGCCCGATTTTTTTTTCAATAATATGCTTGTTTTGTGCCACTAGGCTCACAAGCAATTGCTCTTCCTCTTTAGAGAAATTGCCAGATCGCTTATTTGAATTACTCGCACTCGCCATGCTAACTACAAAAAATAATCTTCCATTTTGATAAATCCTACATACCTAAGAAATGGTTTTTAACCAAAATTACGATCAATAGAAATTACAAATTCGAAATCGTCACAAATCACAAACCACCAAGTTGTCAAATTTGACAGAAAATACCAACGTAACAAATTTTCAATTAATTTTTAATTAGTTAATCATAATTAAATGTTGGTTTGAAAAACACTGTCCATGATTAATTTGAAATTAATCAAGAAGTGATGATTAGCTAATCAAAATGTTAATCATCGATTGAAAAACCGGCCCTTAGTCTGTTTGAGAGATCTTAGAACCTGAGAAGGCTATGAAATTGAGGAACTTGGAAACTTGAGATACTCGGAAAAAGTCAATAGTTATATTTCTTAAGAAGCCTAAGAACTCCTGGAATCCTGAAAAAAAAACTAGGAATCGTTGCAAAGTATCCTGAAACTTAGCTCTGAATAATCTCATGCGTTTTATTTGAATTTAAGTGTTGATTAGTTGTAATTTCACTTGGCCATGAAATCATGATTAATTTTAAAGTTAATACCCAACCCAAGAACTGCTTTTGCAGAATTTAAGTTTGACTAACTTTTAAAGATGATCAGAGCCTAAGAAGCTATCGTTAGTTTAAACGACAATAAGTTCTACGTTCCACTTTAAAGATACGTATACTACATTTAGTTTTGAATATTAAAGTTATTGAAGCTTAATATAGCGATACGACACATATCCGCTCAAATAAGGGAACCCTGTCCCAAGGGGGCTCCGCCCCCAAGGGCAACGATAATAACAGAGAACGCCGGCAACCAAAATTTGGCGTACCGGGCATTAAAAATGAAAATCGATTTTTAGAGCCGTTTGACACTATACTTATTTCAGTACTGAATTCAGTACTCAAAATTCTCGTACTGAAAATTGTAAGCGCGCGCCGTTTTAGTACGAGAGAAGTTTCGTCCCTGTGTGCGACTATTATGAATTTTCAATACAATTTTTAGTATATGCACATGTGCTCTAGCTCAGGTGCAGCTGTCAATTTTGTGGCTGTCAAACTACAATTGACGTACTCCTGCCGGTCTTACTGTTGTAAGATTCTTTATTATAATTATTTATCTACGGTGTATTGTGGGCGAATCATTAATACATCAGATCCAACTTTAAACGCTCGCATTGAATTTTTTCTAGAGTCCCGTTTCTGGCGTTGCGATTTTTACATAATAAATTATGTTTTGGGGCCTAAAGTCCGTTTTTTTAATTAAAAAACCATTGTGGTGCAAATAATTCACACTCTATTCTGGTTTCCATAACAACGTAATGCTTTTGATATGGGGAATTAAATTTAGGGTGTTACCATTTGCACCACAATGGTTTTTTAAATAAAAAACGGACTGTCTAAGCACTCGTTGTTTCTAAATAAAGAGATTAGCATGAAAACTTGCTTTTGAGATTGACATTGTTACGACAAGACACAACGACAAATCACCAAATACCGGATATCACCCGGATCACCCTACGCAGGTACAAAGGAGAGTAATAAAATTTGGGAATTTCCTAGACCAAAGTCCCATTTGAGAAAACAAATGGGCGAGATGGGTGACCATAGTGACTGCAGCAAATAATTTTGTGAGTGGTCGGGTGGTCGGTACATCAGCTGATTGGTGCAATGCGCATCTGATCTGCTCAATTTGAGTACGAGACGCAAACTTGTATACTAGAAAATAGAACATGTTCTAATTTCTCGTACTAAAACGGCGCGCGCATCAAATTTTCAGTGCGTAATTTTAAGTACGGAATTCAGTATTGAAATAAGCATAGTGTCAAACGGCTCTTAAGAAGTAAACTCCAAAAGTTTCATTTGTGTCGTGCGTGGACTCCACACACAATTTTTTTTATTGTAGTTTGTTAATACAAATTAAAAAAAAAAGTGCAATAAGTAGCACCGACGGGATTCGAACATAATCATATACACATGACTGACATTTTCCCCCTACCGGGACACCGCCAATGTGATTTTTGTAATGCATACATTTTTTTTCTACTTTGCGTTCGTACTGAGGTTATTACGATACGCTTTTGCGTGTCATAATAGACAAAAGCGGTGTTATTATAATTACACTAAAAACAGTATTTATTTTTTTAATATTGGAATCCTAACATGATCCTAACCTTACTTCGCTGTGCCAAGTCCAAGTCGATTTCAACGGCTGTCAATGTCAGGTCAATGTGAATTGGGATTTTAGCGGTTTGAGCCATTCAAACGAAAGCACTTATGGCGCCTGAAGAAGACTGTGGGTCAGAAAATGCTTGTGAGTGTCTCCGGTGATTACGCGGATAAGGGGGCTCCACTTGTTTGTGCGGCGGGATTTGATTCTAGACATTTTGTGGATGGGGAGATCGAGAGTTTCCAGGGCCAGGAAATTGCCTTCGTCCTTGTCAATGTCCACACCGCGGATCACAAAGAAAAACAACGGGCCTGTGCGAGTTGTTTGAGGTATGGGTACGGAGGTTATTGTGAGGTTAGGGGCTTCAGTTACAGCTGAGTTCGCCGTTTTTGGACGTTGTTCGGGATGGGTTAAAATTCACTACCAGGTTATTGATACATATGAAAAGGATAAACCAGAATACGAGTCACATACGAGAATTGATGTTTCAAATTAATTCTTTTTCATAGCCGCCGTTAATGCACCTAGCAAAGGTAGCTAACCGCCACGGAATTTCCTAGATTATAAAATTTGATTATTTTGTATATAAATTGGCAAAGTAGAAAAAATACTTTATGATAACCCGTTTATAAGGCATTTTGTCACACTTACTCATTTACCGTGCGTGCGACAAAATGCTTCTTATAAAACTCGTATCATAATATACTATTATAAACGTTATTGATGTAGAAAAGACAAAGGTGATGATGATAGGAAAAGAAAACAGAAATATATCAATACATAGAGACGGAAAGCAAGAGCAACAAGTAGATACATACAAATACCTGGGAATCAAGACACAGAAGGAGGGAAAAAACGAAGCAGAAATAAATGGAAGAAAAGTAGGTTCATTAAAACTTTATTATGCATTAGGCCATACCTTTTTATATAAAAACTTATGTAAAAATTGATTGTCTGATTTTCTATTATAATAATACTAATTTAAAAAAAAGTGCAATAAGCAGCACCGATGGGATTCGAACACCATACACACAGCGTTGAACTGCATGGATGACATTTTCCCCCCACCGGGCCACCGTCAATGTGTAATGTATTATACATACATCTATTATATAAAAGAAAGTCGTGTTAGTTACACTATTTATAACTCAAGAACGGCTGAACCGATTTGGCTGAAAATTGGTGGGGAGGTAGCTTAGAACCGGGAGAAGGACATAGGATACTTTTTATTGTTTATTGAACATGGGGGCCCAGGGGGGCCCCTTAGGTTTATTACTCGAGAACGGCTGAACCGATTTGGCTGAAAATTCGTGGGGAGGTAGCTCAAAACCAGGAAACGGACATATGATACTTTTTATTGGACATGGGGGCCCAGGGGGACCCTTTGGGTTTATAACTCGAGAACGGCTGAACCGATTTGGCTGAAAATTGGTGGGGAGGTAGCTTAGAACCAGGAGACGGACATAGGATACTTTTTATTGGACATGGGGGCCCAGGGGGGCTCCTTGAGTTTATAACTCGAGAACGGCTGAACCGATTTTCATGGTTTTTGATTTCTTAGATTTGTCTCCGCCCTGAAAAGCAGAATAACTATTAAAACATAGACATGGGAGCCCAGGGGAGCCCCTTGGGTTTATTACTCGATAACGGCTGGACCAATTTTTAATTTTTTTTTTGGTATATTTGGTAGGTATGAGAATAGGTCGTAAGGTACATTTTACATGGACATATGGGCCCAGGGGGCCCCTTGAGCTGGACCGTTTTTTATGATCTTTGATTTGTTGGATTTGTCTCCGCTCCGAATAGCAGAATAACTATTAAAACATTACGGGGAGCTTGGTACAGGGCAACGACAATAACAAAAGCCCCCTTGGTACAGGGCAACAATAACAAATAACGCCGGCCACCAAAATTTGTCGTACCGGGCTTTAAAAATGATAATCGATTTTTGAGAAGTAAACTCCAAAGTTTCCACACAAAAATCTTTTGATGATATCTCGAGAACGGATTAGCGTTGTATGCTGGTTCCGGTAATACCAGTAGATGACGTTGTGTGCATTATGCTTTGAAAACTGAATTTGATTCAGCTAATAAGTTAACACAACATTTATTGATTCTGAGGCGGTACAAAGTTCGCCGGGTCAGCTAGTATCTAATATATAAAAATCAATATTTGTTTGTTTGTTCGTATCTTATGGACGCCTAAACCGGTTAACAGATCCTCATGAAATATTGACCACAAATAATATTCGCAATGGGGAGTAAAATAGGGGGGGGGGTCACGACCCCAACGTGTCACTCCTTTTTGGTAAAAAAAAAATATTTAAAGTTCAAACCAGGCGAAATTGAAAACTGTCAGATAAAAATGTCACAGTGACAGTTTTAGATATAAAATGTCACTCATCAGTTTTCTTCAAAAGCAGGGAGGAACAGTGTGGTGAAATCAATGGAAAAGTGCCAAAATTGATTGTTGATGTGTCCAGGACTGCTTTCGAAGTGGAAGTTTAAGTCCTTCTTGAAAAGGACGTGCAATCGGCAGGTAACGCAAACCAAATTATTTTATAACACTAATTTGCTGTTCACTAAAAAAATAGTTTTACTTCATTTTTGGGGGCAGCCACTCGCGCCGGGTATTTTGGATGTATTACGTTTGCTTACTACTTCAGAAAATACTTTAAACTGCCAAACAAGGAAAACTATCTGTTGGAAAATTACCCAAAAAATCGAGGCAAATGAATGAAAGCCAATAGGGCAGGTGTGACACCCGACCAACGTGGAAGTCATCTGGAGGAACTGCGATTAAGAGATTTCAGATCAAAAGCTACTGAAACACTTCAACAACATAGTGTCCCTTGAAACGACCATCCAAATATAATGCTCATCCTATGCATACCAATGATTCGATTTGCCTTTCGGTTTCAAACGGCTTCAATTTCCAGTACGCCTTGCTTTCGAAATTACCATCAACAAAGCCCAAGGACAGTCACTGAGTGTTCCCGGGCTCAATTTGGGAAGTCCATGTTTCTCAGATGGTCAAAGAAGGAACACCGAAAAACTTATTTATGTATTCGCCAAATGGGAAAACCAAAAATATAGTTTACCCGACTGCTTTAGAATAAATAACAAGGAAAAAAAAATTCCAAAATACTGTTCGCTAAAAAATAATGTGTTTTATTATTTGTACGTTTGGTCGTTTCTATGTTCTGAATAGGCTCCTACATCGGTCAACGGTTCGATATGAAATTTTTACCACAAATCAAATAATATTCGGATCGGTTCAGTGTTTATCCATCGTGGTTTACCTGTTCGTTGCACCAGTCAAATCGACTGAGATGTGCTTTACTTGATTTTTTGGGCGTAGCAACGCGCGCCGGGTACCAACTAGTGCTTCATAAACGTTATTTTGTTTCCGTCTTATCTTCTACGTATTTGGATAAAATATTGAAAGCCACTGCTGCAAGGGCTCCCTCATCTTCATCGCACAACATCTTGCTTTGATTTGTGTCGCTTAACTGTTGGAGATGAAAAGTTTATTAGTTGATAGAGGTTTAAGTGCAAGATATAGGAATAGAAAGATCCTCAGTGTTCCTTTGGCGGATACGCACCTTAATAAGCACACATGGAACATTTGACCCCTAGGGTTAACATGTGTGACATTTGACCAAATCTAGCCTGCTTGCTTTTCTGTGCCCACCAGTGTATTTAGATGCAAAATATGCCTCCTCAACAGCACCCCTACTGCATCCTCCTTAACTAATATCGCTGCAACGGTTTTATCTCCTTTAAAACCGGTAAGCTCCGCAAGCCTCGCAGTTTTCTCCAGTCCATGAATACTTGAAACACGACTGCATTTATAAAGTATAATGTATCTGGCACGTGCATCGCGTGGCGATCCGTTCGCATAAATTTCTGCCAGAGTTCGCGTCTATGAAGTATTGTACAAACACATTAACACAAAGCTAATTTCCTACAAAATAAATAACACACTTGAAACCTCAAAGGAAGGCTGAGTCTTTGTGGAGCACAATATTCGTATCTAGAGGCAGCCGGTTGCGCATCCAGTGTAAATAATTCGCGATAGAACAAGCACTCATCTGATTTGCACCCCCCAATCTATTAGATTTAACAATTAGTCTGGCATAAAGCTGGCCCGAATTTACACGGGTCCTCTCACAATCCCATTATCACGTCCGAATATTTATCACATATAAATGATTTCCGCTATTGTCCGCATCGACGCCGATTTAATCCAGGTCGCAAGGCAGGATAATACCTTAGACTGGAATCTGCGGTGGCGCTTTACCGAGGGCTGCTGCGCAGCTGGGAGGTCTATAACAGTTTTGTCTTCAAGTAAATTTAAATCTGACATTAGGAACAATTTTTAAATTTGTGTATAAAATATATGTATTGTTATTAAGACTGGAAATATAGAAAATAATTGGACCTACTAAACACCAAGGTATAGTCTTGTTTAAGGATTATAAGGCGATTGGATTTGTTGACAAATATTGTCAAGTTCGTAGCCGGAGAACGTTTACTATTATACGGGGTAAAATTGAAATATATGTAAAAATTTTGACTCGTGCATCATAAGGTCCAGTACAACATAACTGTGAAAATTTGGGTCAAAATTTAGGCATAAACGTTTAAACTGTCTTAGTAAGGTTTAAATGAGCACTTGTCATTGAAGTTAATTTACCTGCCTCAATAATATTATCTCAAAAACGCGTCCCTCACTTTATTTCCAAAAATCACCCACGACGCGGCACTTCGCTTCGTCAATAAGACAATGTTTCAGCGCAAATTTCGGGAAAATATGCGTGATACGTCTTCGGTTTCGAGGCTCTTTCAGAACTGAGGTAATTTAACTGATCAACAAACTGATGACAGTTTTTGTCTATTATTTATGAACTAAAGATGTCGCAGAAAAGTCCTCGCACTGGTCGCAGTGGCGTGATTCGATTTTATACCCAAACCAAGGTGGCTGCACTCTACTCATCCCAAGGTGTTTTTTTAAATACATTTCGATTTCACCCTGTATATGGTGATCTCGAAGCACTTTGATGTAACAGACGAAGAACAAGTAATCTGTCAAATATCTGTAAACAAAGAAATACGATAATATGTAGGCTTTCAGAAAATCGTGTATTACAGACGAACCCTTTAACATATTTGAAAAAAAAACTTGATGACATTGGATAGAAGTCAAAATAGAGAAGAGTGGGAAGTTATATGAATCAACACTATTGTTGGATATAACTGAAAAGCAATTGTGTGTAAATAAAATAAAAAAAAACAATTAAAATGTCTTGATTAATATAGAAGTTATCTTAATTCTTCCGTAATATGTAGGTTTTTTATAAATTTTCATCAATGATTTTGTAATGAAATCGATTACCTTTAGCAAAGGGGTAGTATGTATCACTAAACTTATTTTAGTTGAATTTAGTTTTCAATCAAGTTTTGCGGAATCAATTAGACCAAGGGCCGCCACTGCCCCAGACACAGATTTATTTGATGGTAATTCCAACTACCTCCAACATTTTCAATTAGGCGGAGGAGGTCTAATTCCGAAAATCGACGTGAAGATGCTGCAATTGGACAATCAAGGAAATAGCTGCTGCAGCTACTCGACGCTGCGCCGGACGGATACTTAACCGACCGGGTTGAAACATTCTTCACGTTTTTTACTCGACTGAAGATAATCTCTTGTTACCCTCATTATTTCAGATTACCGCAATTTCAGGTCACGTCAATTTTAAATTGGATTAGCGCAATACTGCGGCCGAAGTCCGAAACCATCGGAAAACTAATAGAGTGTCGGACACTTCGGACCATTAACTGCGCAGTTAAAATTTCGTCAGAAGCAGAAACCCACCGAAAAAAGCGATAATTGGGGAGAAAAAACGAAATGATTGCTGTTTTAGGAAAACGAGTGGTTTTAGTTTCAAGAGGAGGGACTGATAAAATTGCATTCATTTATGCACCACTATACTATTTCTCAATATATTAATTAGTGCCTCATAACAATGGATGAGAATTGTGTTGCGGATTTACCGTACGCTCCGCAATTTCAACACAGACCTTCAATATGAAATTACACACGGGGCAAAGTTTTAATTACACTGGCATCAAAATTAAATATACTATGAAGCGGGTAATGTTAAGCCGTCCGTTTTCCACATAAGATCAGAAAAAAATATTTCAACGGATGTGGACTCTGAAATGACGCTGCAGCGACTTGAGATCATGACGTCATCAATTACTAGAACGGTCTGGATTTACTATTACAACGTACTCGAGACAGCATGACACCATCTTTTGGAATATCCGGTACACTGTGAGAGCACGATGATGTCATCAATGAAACTATCTAGGGGCGCCTAGAAGGATTTAGGCGCCGCTATATGTATTAAGGCTGCGTTTGTAGCTAAAATGGCGGGAGATTAATACCCAAATCACAGTTTTATACAAATTTAAACATTTTAGACGATATTTGATTTATGTATCAGGCACGTTGTAAATAATTTTTGTGAGACACCTTTTCAACCGTTATGTCCAAAATTGAGTCAAATCCCCCCAAAAAAAAATATAAAAGTTTTGCATTTTGCATCAGCTTTGGCGATAATTTTATACAAGTTCGATGGAGTGTGAAATTATAAAGTGAATCCTAAATTGTAAGGAGGATATAAGCTTTGGTTTTGACAAAATAGCCAAAATAAAACAGTACTTGACAGCTCCGACATCTTGCTTATTTTAGTTGAGCCTCATGGTCACCGTATTATGCGGTGGCGCTGTATAACAATTTGGCGGAAAATTTGTACAAATTCAAAGATTTACACACAGAATTTAAATGCGAAAGTTTGGATGGATGGATGTTTGTTGCTCAATCACGCCAGAACGGCTGAACGGATCTGGATGAAATTATGAGTATAATTTGGAATAGCACATAGGCTACTTTTGGCCCCGGAAAAATGTACGGTTCCCGTGGGATAGATTTGTTACAAGCTTTTATTGAACATGCCTTGTTAGTATGTTAGTATGTGTGGGTCAAATTTTGCAAGCTAATTTAGAACCACTCCTTGACATCCGATTGAGCTGAAATTTTTTTATACGCCTTTAGTTTCGCTGACAATGCAATAAACAGACTCAATATTGTAATACTCTCAAAATGGCCGTCGCCACAAGATGGCGGATGATGTATTTTTAGTCAACCCCATTAATATGGGCATCAAATGAAAGGGCTTGAAGAGTAGAAAACGAATTCAATATGGCCGCTGCTCCACAATGGCGGATTACATTTTCTTTTCAACCCCTTTAATATGGGTGTCAAATGAAAGGCGTTAAAGAGTAGAAAACGATACAGCTAGTGTCATCACACTAAGTTCAATATGGCCACGAAAAATTTAAAAAAATCGAAAAAAAAAATAGTAAAAAAATATTTTTAAAAACAAGCTTTTATTTAAATGCTCTGCAAAGAAGAAAAAAATAAACTTTGAAATAAATCAAACCAAAGCAAACCCATAATGTGTTACATCATGCAATTGCATATAATATAAAAGCTTGTCGCGAGATGGTAGTTACGCCCTCCTCCCAAGGGCGCTCCGATGGTAGCTAGACCCCCCTCTCCCAAGGGGCTAATTTAGGAAAAGTACTTAATTTGTTGCTGCAATAGTAGGCACACGGGGTGCAACCCCATATCTCTGAGAGGAGCAACCCCTATTTTTAAATAGGACTTGAGTAACATGTCGCTTGAAAGGTCTTTTTTTATTACATGGTTAGTAATAAAACAATATACGGATTTGTTTTGTATCTAGGCATACTTGCGAAACTCATTATCCAACGGTGTAAGATTTTTGTACGAGGTAAGCGCGTAACTCAACACGAACCAGACACGAACCCGAAAAATGCAATATATAAGTGGGGGGATATTTTAGACCGAGAGGGGATAGTCCAAGCAAATTAGACGAAAAAACGACGAATAGAAGAAATAATTTATAAAATTTTTAAAATTTTGGTTATGAGCTCCCAACGGAGACCGAAATAAAGATCCGAAGAAATCCCACCTCCCCGGGAAGAGCTTCATCCCCTTTTGCCCAAAAAAGCGCCCCCAGAAGCTTTTCCCCATATTTCTCCTAAATGGTAACTCCACGTACAATTCTTTTTCAATGTTTATTTGTGTCGAATAGACTTTACGGAGTGTTAAAAGGCTCATCGAAAATAAACAAAAATATTTGTTCAACATATCCACACATCCATAAAATTCAAATTTTAGTTACTTATATTTATGTGTAGTGTATTTAATAATACAATTACACGTCTTTACAATAAGTCTACACCCGTTATTGGTTAAATAGAACGGCAGAAGATGAGTTATTGACCTACAATGCAAATTTAAGAGACCGGTTTCCAAACACAGGTGCAAATGAAAGTCAAGAGCAACGCAATGAACGACTTCGAGCATATATACTGAGACAAAGACAAGGGCGTCGTACTTAGAGCGTGACCTCATGGTGCTTAGCTACAGTTGGACTCGCTGTTGTCGAGTTCCAGATTTTTTTAAAATTGTCTGACCGATTTTGATGATTTTTTCTGTACTTATAGTGTCACCTCATACTGATGGTTCTTAGCTACAGTTGAACCCGGTAGGTGGCGCTGTCAGATATAGTTTTCTTTTTCCTCCGGACTGGTACTCGAACCCAGCACCCTTCGATTAGATGTCGGGAGCTCTTATCCAGTTAAGCCATCCGAGCTTATACAAATTTGCCCCTTGGGCTGGACCAATTTTTCGAATCTTATGATTTTTTTTGTATATTTGGTAGGTTTGAGAATAGGTCGTAAAGTATTTTTCACATAAACATGGGGGCCCAGGGAGAGTCCTTGGGCTGGACCGATTTTTCTGGTCGACCGATTTTTGTGTTTTTTTTTTGTATATTTGTAGGCATAGGAATAGGTAGTAAACTATTTTTCACATGGACATGAGGGCCCAGGGGGTCCCCTTGGGTTGGACCGAGTTTTATGATATTTGATTTGTTGGATTTGTCTCCGCCCCGAATAGCAGAATAACTATTAAAACATGGATATGGGAGTCCAGGGGCGCCCTCTTTGGTTTCAAGCCTAAAGTTCAGCTGAAAAATCTAAAAATTAAAAATAGCAAATTTTGTATGGGAATCGCTACTTCAGATTACTTTTAATTGATGGCGTTCGTGGTAGAACTATCAGACAAATTACAAAACTGTAATTTCTTCTTGAATCGCTACTTCGGATTACTTTTAATAGAACGCTATAGTAGGTAATACGAAGTTCAGCGGGTCAGATAGTATCTTTATTATGTTGTGGGGAAAAATGTGGAAAACACATTCAAGCCTAAATTTATGTAATAAAAATAAAATGGTGTTCGTTGATAAGTGCATCACTTGAGAACAGGAAGACCGATCTGGATTTTTTCTTTTTTAGTATTCGTAATAGTTCAAATAAGGTTTTTCAGGAAATACAATTTGGAAAAGCTTAGCGGGAAATTGTAAAATTCGGAAAAAAACTGTGTTTTTTTTCCTGTGATTTTTGTATGAACTCGGCGCCATATCTCAGGATTCGAACGATTTAATTTTGTTCGTTATGATCCTGGAAAAGTTTTCAACAGTAATAGCACGAGAGGTCAAAATGTTGACTAATGAGATGTTTCAATTTCAAAATAAACAACCAATCGGACAATTATTTTAGTGGTAATTTTTCGCCAAGCTTTGTTCCAACGGCAATTTTTACAATTTACAAGTAAAATTGTTGATGTCTAAATATTGCCGCCAATTTTTGCTCTGCAGATTGATTCGTCTCTGTTGCTTGAGAAAATAATGACTCGTGCAAGCACTCGCCATTATTCTCGTCGCAACAGAAACTCGTATCTGAATAGCAAAAATTATTGTCGGCAATATTTTGACCTCTCGTGCTATTACTACTACTAACTGAGGATAGGAAAAAGTTTTTTTTGGATGGCCTCCCTTTCGTAAAAATCCGAAAATGTGAAAAAAGCACACCCAATGTAAAATTGAGCGTGCAAATGCGAAAACCACACAGCACACGACTGAAACACATACATAAACAAAGCATCCGATACGACAAATTGCATTTCAATCAAAAATAATCTCATTCCGTCGAGCTGATAACGTATAACCCGAGTAAGCCCGATGGCTGCCGAAGTGTGAGGACGATTAGGGAATTGAATAATTAAAGAATTTTGCGTTCGGTTGCCATCTAGGGGCCAATTTAAATGCATAGTTCTCAACATGGCCGTTGTGGCGTAGGGACGCCCCCTTAAGTTATAATATTCTTTGCTAACCCTACGAGCATATAAACTCTTGCCATAATGGTACAGAAATAATACGAGACGTGCCGGTGAAGTAGAACTGCCACAATGCCACATGTTATAACTTTTGAATCCTCTTTGAAGCTTGTCAGAAAACCTTGACGAAATCAAGAAGATGTTGATGCGTTATGGCTTTAACAACCTCCTAAAGGTAGACATAAACTATTTTTCCGATTTTAGACAGTTATTAGTTTTAAACTGGAACAATCTCATAAGCTAGCAATTTGCAAATTAAAGTATCGGAACTTTAATCTCAGCTACAATTGCATTTATTGAGGTTTTGATGTACTTTTATTAGATCGCAAAACTTTATAGAGCCTGGTAATTCAATAAAATTTGTTTTATTGCCGATCTGATGCTTAACATGGACACAGCGGTAATCACACCGAGTTACAATAAATGTTTAACGTGCTCGCAGTTGCTGCAGAATCCACTCGGGTACAATGCAGCTAGTTTTCCGGAAATTACCTCTAATGGTGGAATCTTCGGAAATAGATTTAACTGTTTAAAGCGTTTATTAAGCCAGCGTCGTGATGAAGCACGTTTCGTTGCGCTTACATCGGAAGGTGAATTTTACATTACAGCATATTGGCATCATAGTTTTATTTGATAACATACATGTATAATGTATAATACAATTCGGATCTCGTCTGAGCTTAATAAATAACAGAAATAGCGTTCGATACCTGACTCCAGATATCACTCGATAAGAATGCAATTGCTAGTAAACCTCTTAGCACAATCCAGATCGATACAGTTCAACGGTACATGTAGACAATACCTTCAACATTACTGAGATTAAATTTATGGCAACAGCGATTCTAATAAAATACGATTTGCATAGAAGTCTGCATTTTTTTGTCATTTTCTCAAATTAATCTAAAGAAAATTCTCTTTTGATACCACCGATTTCTCACCAGATTTCTGTCTCAAAGAATCAGAGGCCTTCATTCGTTTGTGCCGTAAACCTTCGCAGTCTGACAAATCGACAACATTAATTTTCAAGATTCCGTCGACAATTTGTAAATCAGCATAAGTTTGGTACCGCGGGATTAGGACTTCGCGAAAAGCTTGTTTCCGTAATATAATTTAAGAAGATTGGAAGGTTTTAAATCGGCTTAATGTTTTGTAATTTCGTCGAGAACTCACAAGACGTATGGAAAAACTCCTTTACGTTCATTCATTCTTTATAAACCATAGAAGGAAAAGCACCTGTATGTATATTCCGTAATATTATATTCATTGTTACCACAGAGCTGTGTTGAAAAGGGAGCTGCACAAGAGATTTTATTCTCCTTTTTAATGTTCTTCAGCCGGTGGTCCATCCAAGAACGTACAGCTTGAATTATCGCTACGCGACGTCTGGTATCTTTTACGCCCCACTGTCCCCTTTCCGTATAATTTACTACTTATATTCAATTTTTATTAATTTGTGCTGCCTATTTTCTCGATTCTATTAGTCCATTGTAATACCTGTTTCACAATGATGTTAATGTTAACGTAATGTTAGTGGTAATGACAATGTTAAGACTAGCGTGTTCATAATGAATGTTAACTAGCACTAGAGAATTTTTTTATTTTTACATTTTTTAATGTTTGAGCTTTGTATTAATTGACAGGTTGTCGACTATAACCTCTAAACAGTCTAAACTGAAAGTGCAAATAATAAACGCTAAAAAGACTTCATGTCAAGTCCATGTTGTACATTGTCGTGCCTTTATTACACACCCAGTGAACACATGACCTAAAAATTACGTCACACGTAGATCATATGTGTGTAATACAATTTTACGTCAATTTGATATAAAACTGATTCTTTTCATGACCTCAGTGTGATGTCATGTTGTTTTGTATCCCTGTGACATAATATTGACATAAAATTTGACATAATTATGATGTCATTGAATGACTTACATGTTACATACATCATATGTAATATTTATATCATATCGTGACGTAACATAAAAGTCATTATTTTATGTAAAGCTGACATAACAAATCTGTCATAGTGTTATATAAGTTATAAGTCTTTCGCTTACGTAAAACTGACATCACAAATCTGTCATAGTGTTACATAGGTTATAAGTCCTTTTCTTACGTAAAACTGACATCACAAATGTGTCATAGTGTTACATAAGTTATAAGTCTTTTTCTTACGTAAAATTGACATCACAAATCTGTCATAGTGTTATATAAATTATAAGTCTTTTGCTTACGTAAAACTGACATCACAAATCTGTAATAGTGTTACATAAGTTATGTCTTTTTCTTACATAAAGGTGACATAACAAATCTGTCGTAGTATTACATAAACTATACGTTTTTCTTTTACATAAAATTGACATAACAAAAACATCATACGGATATGTAAACTACATCAGATCACGTTTATTTTTTTTTTATTATGTATGAATATGTATTAGATAAGTCACAGTTTTATATTCACTCAATAATTAACTTATTATTATAATAATATATAATTAAATTGCAATTTTCCAACCAAACGAACGACAAATTACCAATCTATAAGTTAAATTCGTCAGAAACAAGGTAAAAAAGTCAACGAATCCTTGTGTTACACTTTAGCAACCTTGTTTCAGCACAAAATCTCTTTAATAAAAATAATAATAATAATTCTTTAATTCACGAACAGAATAGGATAGAATACCAACGATTTGTTGAAGTTCCACCGACACTCGCTGGATAGCGCCACGCGTTATACTTCACTAACGCTTCGCTTTCGGCTCTATATAAAAGAGTATTTTCGCACGCCATAAGACGGGAAGAACCAGGAGGAACATGATTGTTCCCAAGTCGGTTTATTGTGTGCAGTCTGATTTCCTTTTATTTGCTTTTAGTAGTAACTGCTCGTTGCTTGTACTTGTGCCCCCTCGTGAAAGCTCGGGGACCCCTTCCAACAGTCAAAATATTGGGTAAAGGCGTGAAGGTAAATAATTCCGAATATTAGAACGAAAACTTTTGATAGTTGATACAAAATATTTTAATCAATTAAATATTAATGTCAGCTCTATTACAAATCCATCATATTAATGATATTTGTTTGATGTAAAAATGACGTCATTACTAGGTCATATTCAGGTAACATTTACGTAACCAACTTGATGTCATCATTCCATCATTATTATGTCATACTGACTTTGGTGAGTTACGATGATATCACATAGACGTCATATTAATGTCATTTTTACTGATATTTCTTTGATGTAAAAATGACGTAATTACTAAGTCATATTCACGTAACATTGACGAAAACACTTTGACGTCATGATTACATCATTATTATGTCACATTTATATCAACAAGGTCAGGATGATGTCAAGTACACGTCATATTTATGTCATATTTATTACGTCAGAGCCTTATAATTAAATGATCAAACGAACTTACCTGTGAAGTTCGATCGTAATTATATGAGGCATCCATTCTGAAGATATCACTGAGATAATAACAACGTAGTACGGTCCTGTGCTACTTCGGTCACAATGTTTAAAGCGCATTTCCCCTTCCCTGCTGTCCTGGCCATTCGAGTCATTGTTTGAAAGTATATGAGTTTTATTTGCGACTGGGGTTGCGGGAAGGGTGAGATGTGATATCTTCGGAATGGATGCCTCATATAATGACAATCGAACTTCACAGGTAAGTTCGTTTGATCGTTTAATTATATTTCGGCATCCATTCCTTCAGATATCACTGAGATAATAACAACGTAGATGTTTAAAGCTTACTTGCCAAATAAAACGGTCCATTGAAAAGGTTCTTGGCCATGGTTTCAAAAAACCGGGAACCAAGAAAAGTGATAAAATAAAAAAATAAATGAAATTAAAATATACTCTCGCCGTTGCATAATGACGGTTCGAGCAGAGGGCGATATCCAAGGCGGGTCCACCCTGGATCAAATATCGACTGATGTACCCAGGCGACGAGCTGCCAAGGTGCTTGTATAACGGGCCGTGTCGAGTGAGGGTTGAACAGACCTATATAGACACCAGATTGAAGGAGAGATGGCTTTGCTCAACGGCTCAGAGTCTGTTTCGTGACTTCCTTGTAGGGTTTCCTATTTTGTATATAAAAGTCCTCGTTCTGATTTTAAGTACGTCATATCAATTAGCAACTAAGCCAACTACAAGTCTTGGGTTTTCTGGAAAAAATATTGGATTCAAGACTAGTTGATTTGGTCCCAAAGCGACGACTAATTGATTCGAAGTGAGAATATGAACACCTTTGTCATGGCTAGCGAAGCCCGAGAGACGTATCAGGGAAATTGTTTCTAGTCGATGACCAATAGTCAGCAACAACAAGCTAACAAGCTTCCTGGGTAAATACGGCAAGGTGTAAGTCGATGTGTCTTACCAGAGCTGGAGCACCTGTTGTGGGTCCCAGTTTGTTGCATATCGAAGACGGGCAGAACGTAAACTCACCAGCCCCTTATGAAACGTCTGATGTTGTGATCTTCACGAATATGTCCTGGCAGGAGGAAAGATAGTGCCGAGCGATATGCATTAAAAAGGCCGTATCGCTGTTGTCCCTGACTCAAGAGGTGTTGGAAAGAAAACCGGACCTTCCAAAACCTTGCCTGCGAATAGTGAAATGCTTTGGGAGGAGTAAAAGTGCCAATTGGAAGACGAACTGTATTGTGAGTGTTACGGGAGCTAGAGAGGCGAGCATGGTCTCTATGACTCTCTAGGGGATGCCACAGCGGCGGAAGGCTTCGTTGAGACACGTGTGGCCCCCAGGAAAATTTGTCGCCACAGTGGATGAAAATTGGTGAAAAGGACAAGTCGGGTTGTGTTCACCTGGAGGGTATACGATTGGAGTGCTAACAGAGACCTGGGTGAAAAAAGGGGGTACCAGGGTTGTGAGATTCAATAGGCGACAATAGGAATGCCCTCCCTCTGCTTGGTCGTGGAGAAATTTTTGTATTTTTGTATCTTTCATAAAGTAATACAAAAGGAAAAAATGGGTAAAAATAAAAATCGGCCCAGTCATATTTAAAGGCGTTGACGCGCCAAAGACGCCAGGGCCTCTAAAGCCAGAAGTTATTTAACGTTTTTTTTTTTTGCACTAAGATGCGAACGAGTTGACGCTTGGTGCTACAAACTTTCCTGTGAATTGGATAATGGATTCACCATCGGTTTTTTTTTTTGAAGTAAAACTTCTTTATGGACACTTGACTTGGGAAGCAAGCTGGTGAATCCCTTAAGAGAGGGTTACGAAAAGTGAAAAGTGCGATCGGGCGAAGCAAACGATTTTACATTAATTAATTCATACAATTTTTTTTTTTAACGGGATTCGAATCCACGTCTTTTAGGTTGTGGATCCACCCTGCTCACCTGCTCACCACAAAGCCATTGGCCTGAGTCAATTTTGCCTGCAATTGCGCTACTTGTTAATCGCTACACATGATTGCCGACATTTCGCTGACGACACACTGAAACATGCTTTATCCAATACTGCAGACGGTATTCATTCAGGATTGAGCTGTGGAACACCACGAGCGGTGTTTGAGACTTGATGTCAGCAAAACATTGAAGCCCTAAGCTTGTAAATCCAAAATATTTATGTAAAAGCGATCGCTCAATATCCACCACGAATAAGGGCGTTTCCTGTTCCCAGCACCCCAAAGACATACGAAAAATCGTTGGGACAAATTTCCTATTTTTGGCACTAAAAACCTTATGTAGGTTCTGATGCCACCAACGGAGATCTGTCTTTCATCGTTATGACGAAACATGATGATTTTTTTCAATCGCCATAATCCGCCCCCAAGCTCAGGAAATCGTCCAGCTAGATAAAATTCCCTCGGATCGAAGTGTTTTAACTATGAGTTTTTCAACTTGGTGAAAACTAAAGGGGCCGAGGCCTGTACAAAAAGGTAACAGGTGAACTGATAACGTTGACCCTCGTGTTGGAAACGTAAAAATTTTGATCACTGGGACGGATTGAAATTAAAAAGTAGGCGTCCTTGAGGTCAATGGAAGCTCTAAACAGCTCTCAGAAATGAGACGCAGTGCAGTGCGAATATCGTCCATCTCAAAGTGTACGGTTTGAATGAACTTATTTTTTTTTTTTTTTAAATTGGCCAGAGGGAGCTCCCCGTGATTCCGACCTTCACGGGGTTCCTTGCTGGTCAGGTCCTATTCGTACCTCATAGCCACTCCTCAAAACCATGAGGTTTATTATTATTCAATTAAGGATGAAACGTTTTTTGCCTGATGATTTTTGGCGAGAAATGAGCTGGAAATCAATTGACCTGGCGCAGGAAAACAGGGATTAATGGCCCAATTGCTCTTAATTCCTCGACGCATTTGTGCATATGGGGAGCGTCCCTGGTCAAAAGCTGCGGCCGAGCCGGGGCGTGTTGTGTTGAAATTACTACAAATGGTAACTGTATCTAGCTCAAGCTGACAGAACCTGTGGTGATTTGTTGCCACGCAGAGTGAAAAGATTTTAAGCGCCCCGCCAGGCTTACCTAGCGTCTCTGATGATAGCGCCGTTTCTCACGCCGATCTTTTCTCTACTCCCTCGAGGGACGCGCCCGTGGAAGTTTCGTCTCTCTCTGAGCAACCGGGTGATACCTGTTTAATGGTCTTATTATGGTACGAGAGTAGGGTTGTGCCCCCCACTTTTTTCTTTTGCAAAACCTCTATTTGTCTGATACAGGCCTGAAAAGGTAAGAGCATTCTCCCTGGTTTCCAGATTTTTCCTTGTTTATTTTTCCCCCCCAAATCTGGCCGGAATAAAATTTTCCAGAATGAATGCTCTCGATCAAGGTCCTAAATGAGTTGTTTAAGATTGGGAGAATATAAACCATCGAGACAAGCTGATGTCGTAAAATAATGTGAGAGGAGGCGGCCAGAGTCACCTAGGGGAGATTTTCTTCCCTAAGGCTTTGGAAGAGTTTCTGATTTCTCTATTATTAGTGAAATACCTTTTTCTAAGACGGACAGTGGTGCGCCGAGCTGTTTCTAGGAACCCATAAAGTGAGCCACGCGATGTGTGTGGGCGGCCGACATAATGGCTGCCACTTCCGGGTTGACGATCGGCAGCAGCAGCCTGTCGCAATTGAGCGGTAGCCGGTAGCGAGGAAAAACAGGACACCACACCCTGTTAAAGAATCGGGTGTCAGATAGCCGGAAGTGCTTTTGCATCTTTGACTAGGTGCAGGGCTGTTCTGGTTCGCCTCCTAGAATTCTTAGTATGTCATCCCCCAACTCAATGGAGACGAGATCGTCCTCGACGGCAGGCTGGCGGTTTGTATGCTCTCCTGCTGGCGGAGAGTCGGTGGGGTGGCGAGGAAGCGACGCGACGCCTCGCGGGCCGCCATAATCGCTTCTGCACACTGTCGGTTTTCTCTGTCGCCGATCTATGTGCCGCCGCCCCCGACATGAACGTTGTCTCGAGTGTTGACCTCGCAATGCTACAGCTTGGAGATCGAGTGCGAACCGTGGAATCACGCCCATATAATGTTGGCGATGCCATCTGCGCCGTCCTTCTTTAACTTCTGAATTTTTCGATGAAAATGCCGCGACGAAACTTCAGAATGACGACCTGCTGGTCATTATCCTATGCTACTTTGAAAATTAGCTAAGATAGTACACATTCTAAGTTAGCGTGTATAAGAAATTGATATAAATAAGGAGAATTTATTATACAAACCAGACCAGCTATGGTGCGATGTGACTCACAGAAGCACAAAACCAACAATGACTCGAATGGCCAGGACAGCAGGGAAGGGGAAATGCGCTTTAAACATTGTGACCGAAGTAGCACAGGACCGTACTACGTTGTTATTATCTCAGTGATATCTGAAGGAATGGATGCCGAAATATAATGACTCTTCTATGACTCAGGTGTGACTTATATCTTAGGTAAATTGAGACGTAGCATGATGTCATTCTGACATAATTTTTACGTCAACGTGTTCACTGGGCAAGAAGCATTAAGTAAATCACAATTATTAAATTATTGAAAACATTCTGCTTTTTATCATAAAGATATGTGTGATTTTGCACTAATTCAATTAATAATTCAATGTCAAACATCTTTCTTTCAAATTTCGCCTCCACAAACTAGTTAAAAAACTCGCTCGACGCATGCGCGTAGAACAGCAATGTTAAGAGTGATGGTAGGATTTAAAATATTTTTGCTTTCTAACATGATGTTATGTTCAGGGTTACGTACTCTTTAACATTACCATCGGTGTCAACATCATTGTGAATAATTCCATCTTTTTATTAGGGTTCTAAATATTACGTTAACATTACCATCCTAACATTAACATCATTGTGAAACAGGTATACATCAGTATTCCCTCAATTTATATCCCAGACATAGTACCGACCATTAACCTTAATACCTCTAGATGCACTAAACTACATCGAATATCGACCCGGTAAGTCGATTATTATTTGTTTTATGATGTACGACTTCCTCCGTAAATTAAATTCTGCAAAAACCCCGTACAACCTATTATCCAGCGTCGACGTTGCCGAGGTCTCGAAGATTCTATTATAAAAATTATCATAATGCGATGTACAAATTTAGCCGTGTCAAAAGCAAGAGATCGCTAACCGTGCAGATGCGATACAAACTAATTTATTTAATCTGAAAAAGCGCACTCTACCGTGCAAAAACTGGAACGATATGCAAATATTTTCTTTGTAATATAGCAACCTATGAGATATTAAGGTAACAAATTTACATGAGAATGGAATAAATTGAGAGGTGGAAGGTCCATCCCCGGGCGCCATCAGAATGATGGATCGTGACGAAATCGCCCAAATACGAATGAATTTTTATTGTTCGGGTTTACGAAACAAAAGCCACGAGCGGCGCCACTTAATCACGGCCCCCGGGGGCGGCGTTATTTCGTAAGGAGAAGGGCGCTGCGCCGCGCCGCTGGAGTTTAGTAATCACGTTATATTAGAAATCATTCGTCAAATTTGACGCTTATGGGCGCCGTGTCGATGGTGTCAAGTATATTAAAATGCAATAACTCATCGGGGGCGCATTTATCTTTTATTTTGCAAAATTATGAAGAGGGGATTTGTTTTGATTTACGGTTTGTTGCTATCTCGTGGGACAGGATGTCTAAAATTCAATACGTTTTACGCCAATTTATACAAAAAATATTTAATCATCAATTGATTTTTACGCTGATGTTAATACAGGGAAATCGAAAACTAAATTAATCAAAGTTAGCCATGCACAAAAAGTCGCGTGTCGGAGTTTAACAGAATTATTTATGAAATGTCAAATTTAACACTGTGAACCTGACATATTTAATAAATGATTCTATTAAACTACGTGAAGCGGTCGTGTGTAATATGCTTATTGTTTTGAAATTTATATTATCCATTTTTTTATAAACAATTGTCAAAATGTGGTCATGTTGGCATAAGTAACAGTAATTTTCAGTTGGTCACATTGAATGTCAAATTCTGACCTTTATTCCGTCGTGGTCACATGCACGATGCAATTTCATGATAAGTCGTCAACCACTTTGACATCTATGAACATAACCTCAATAGTATGTACTATAAAGCTCGATCCGGAAGGACATATTTTTAGATGATACTGCCCGGTCTCTAATTGCATTTTGACATTGACAATTGTTTATAAAAAAATGGATATTATAGGGGGGTCAAAACATTCAATATTGTAGCTAAGTCAATATGTCAGCATCCATCTTTTAGGATTATTTCCATTTATGGACTATTTATATTTATTGCTACTAGCCAAACCTATGGACTTCGCCCAACGATTGCGAGCTCTGCGCACTACCAAGGTGCCACCACCGACCGCACCAAGCCTGCCCGCTCTCAGTCGCCAACTTGGTGATGAAAACACAGTTGCTTTACAATATACGTTTCAACTGTGCTTCGTTTAGCGTATACTTGGCACATATTATGCGAGAGTTGGTGTGGGGAAATTGTTGATTCCTGAGCTCTCCGCGTATAATAGAGTAGCTGATGCTTACTACATACATATATTGCATTTGTTAGACCCCGTAACTCACAAGGACACTAATTAGCTTATCGATACCGGGATAATTCAGGTTTGTATTATTACGCAATCTGTTTTTAGGGGCGGGTACGTGCTTCGATAGAGAATTCGGAATTGCAGCTTGTTGTTGTATTTGTGTTGTCCGATTATTCGGTCTAAGAGCACGAAGGATCCAACGAGCGAAAGTTCGGAGCTCGAAACTCCACTTTGACCCGCTGCGACGTCCTACATTGTCTCTAGTGGTGCGCCATGATTGGTAATTGAGATGAAGATTAGCCATGCATCGTGCCGACTTTCCGGAATTCTGCTGAATACACTGTCGCTTGTTGAAGGTCAGGTTGGCATTGCAGTGTGGCGTCAGCTCTGACGTCATCTCATGGTCACATTATATATTGACATGATATGAATATTGATTGTTGTGAAGATACTGTGCCAAAAGAATGAGTAGTAGATCTTGTAGTAGAATCGAGCCAGTTGAACGATTTCTTTAACGGAGTGAGTGAGTCATTGAGGCCACACGCCTTCTCACGCCAAACTCCCGGTGGCACCCAAGAAAAGCGCGAGTGTGTCACGAGTGAACGAGCCAAAAACTGGGCGATGTACAAAGATACGCAATTCTTGCACTTCTGCACTGCATTTGAGACGGGTACTTTGAAGGACAAGTAAGTGCTTTACCTCACGTTCAAAACTCTACATGGCCAATGGGGTAAATAAGGTCTAGACTAGCAAACCACATACCTCAGAAGTGATCATCGGCGGAAAAGTGTGTCTCACGTCCAGTGTCTCGTAGTGCCGGATTTGCTGGGTACGACTTTCTAACCGCGGTTGGTGCTAATATGTTACCTGGTTCAGCAAGATCGTTACGCTGTATTTTGGCAAAATGGACAACAGCTGCTGCAGTCTCACGAGTACCGCAACAATGTGACTATTCGACTCCATGACACCGCACCATACCACGTTCCTACGGTTGCAATTTTAGATTTTGCCGCGTTGCCAAGGTTTGTTCGCATGGCAGTCCATGACCGTCAGAACCGTCAGGAGTGTGCGCATTACGCAGAAAGTGTTTGCAGACTTTCTGATCAGTTTATGTTGACTGTCACTGATCCAAAATCTCTTGTCCGCTGAGTAACTTTAGTCGATTTCTAACCGATCCCGGACTAAAAGCGATTATTTTGACTCCGACGTATGTGCAATCGCATCGCCGTGATAAAGTCACCTCTCACGTACTTCTCACATTAGACTACAACAATAATAACAACGGAAATAACCTGGAAAACAGAAAAAAAAACACAAGCCAGGAAAATCGAGAAAAAGAGAAAAGAAAAAAAACAAACGAGAAAATGAAAGAAGAGATAAGAATGGTATTCTGGAATGTGTCAAGGGTAAAAGCAAGGACGAAGAATTCTGGGAATATATCGAAACCTTAGATGTGTATTAGGTCTAACAGAAACATGGCTGCAAGAAAAAGATTGGGTAAAATAGGAAAAGAAGTTTAACGGAAAGTAGATCTAAACAAATTAAACTTTCGACTTCTACATGTTGATAACCCAAGAGGACCCCTCGAGCCCGCCTGATTCGGCCCCCCTTCGGGCTCGCTTGTTTCGGGGGCCCTCTTTGGGCTCGCCTGTTTCGGGAGCCCTCCTCAGACTAGCCTCTTTCGGAGGACCCCTTGGGCTTGCCTGTTTCGAGCCCCCCGCCCCTAAGGCTCGCCTGTTTCCCCTTTTCGGGGAGCCCTCTCGGGCTCTCGCCTGTTTCGGTGGCCTATTATCCTTTTTTATTCCCTGTTAACCAATGAACAAATTAAGCTCCCCCGTATTTTTGTCCAAAACTCCACTACGAACAAAGCTAATAGTAAGTTCAGGAACGAATCAGCGACTAGAGATAACAACTCGCAAAAAAGCAGATGAAAATTTTCTTGCATGTAACGCGTCGAACCTGCGTCTTTCATTTCGAGTCGGGACAATTATCGATTATTTTTTAGGAAAATCGTTCGAGAAACGGAGTAAGTGGTGGAGATGTCCAATTGTTTTAAATTGCAAGCGCTTTTGCGGATCATATCGATTTAAGTGTCTAACTCGGAAGAAAGGTAAGGAAAAATTCTTTATTGCGTGCAGACATTGACCATTTTTCGCTCAATCAAATAGGGAACACCAGAATCCACCAGTAGGGGTTGTTTCATTTAGTTAGAGTAACAGGAGAGTAGTTTTCCTCTCGTGATTCGACTGAACGTGACTTTCTGGACTGTCCACAGAATATCCACAAGATAGACTCTCTAAGAGGAGGGATTGAAAAGACGCGTCACCTCCAAAGACCAGTAGAAAACCGCCAAAAACCAGCTCAAAATAAGATAAGAAGTAGATAATTTTTTTCTGTTAATTCCATAATAGTTTGTGTTCGCGACAATCTTTTATTGTAATTTTCAGTTTAACATTTCCTAATCTTGTTCAACGTAATTTAACCTTTTAAAAATTGTACAATAGTCGTATTATAATTTGTTACATTTTCTTTCTTCAGACATATAGCTTTTATTTAACGATCTTGTTAGTTACCAATTTAATTTCAGCTATCATTTAATTTAATATTGTTTAATTGTGTCATTAATTTATTGTATTGTTGTTTAATTGTGTCATTAATCATTATATGACTTTGTGTCTTAGGTAGCGCATACCTCAATATTCGACAGAATGTTACGCCCTTTTAGGTTGTAATACTACGTACCGGTATTCTGAAGACAAAAATGTAGTCATGGATTATCATCAAGCCTTCGACGTCGCCATATTAATCCAAAATCGTGCTCATCAAGAAGCGCGACGGTAATCACAGATCTTGCATCGATTACCGTCGGCTGAATGATCGCATCGTAGATGAGACGGTCGCCTTGTTCATTCGTTTCTGGAATTATGTAATTGACTTCGATAATTTATCCCCAGCTTCAACAACAAGCCTTCAAAGCCCTGAAGGCTCATCTAGAGGAACCTCAAATGTTGAAACCACCTCACCCTGGTTGGCCCTTTGTTTTGCAGACGGACGCCTGGCATGGCCGCAGACCTCATAAGCCGAGAAACGCCATAAACAAAATGATCATATCAAGAGGGTGTCACAGTGATCTGGACGACAATCACGGCGTTTGGACAGACAGTATAGTTCTCACCTGGTTGCAGACCGCGAAAGACAAGCGGAAAATTAACCAGGACCTCGAATGGCAAAGCCAGAATTTTAGTGTGAAACACTGTCCAGCTACTTGTTTCGCAACCCGGAGGAAACACCAGAAGATAGAGAGAATGAAGACACAACTAAATAAAATATCACCATCTAAGAAGGACCTCATGTCGGCAGGGGAGCAGTAGAGCAGATGGAGTTGAGGTTTTCACGTTCCTTTTCGAGTTGAGATACGATCGAGTTTGTATCGTCGCCACGCTGGATCTAAATTGGGGAATACATTTAGAATAACCGTCGAGTGACGGAGAGATGGTGGAAGATACACAATTATTTTATTCTTCCCGATTAAGTGATAATAGCTCGGAACAAGGGTAAGGAAAAATTTTGTATTGCGTGGAGACCATGACCGTTTTTCTTTCAATCAAATTAGGGGCAAAAGCATGCACCAGCCTGGGGTCTTTTCTGCTTTTCTCTTATTCTCAGAAATTTTCGAATCTCCACGCCGACTTCTAGCTCGGCTGATCTAAAAAGTGGCTCACTGGACGGAAAGGCAAGGTGGTGAGTTAACTACTGACCAGGGCCATTCCATTTAACTAGCACTTTATATACGACGGTGATATCATACTATACGACGCTCGCACAAAGAGGATGATCTCATCCTTCAAGAATATTCGATCGCGCCGTAAGGATGATCTCATTATTCCCGGAATAGAAGGAATCGAGAACACCAGTAGGGGTATAAGAAAGGAACGAACGACGGAACGGGACAGTGTATTGGTAACATCGTGAACAAGTGGTCAGCGTGTTACCGTGAAAGTTTGTAGATAGTGAAAAGTTCGCCTTTTCAATAAAAGTTAGTAACAACGGTGTGCACCAGAATTTCTTTAAATCTTCGAGCCCGCCCGGCTCAGGTTACGTTACAATATTTAGTTTAAAAAGAGTGAGTCAGTGAGCGAGTGGGGGAGTGAGCGAATCAGCGAGTGAGTGAGCGAGTGAGCAAGTCAGCGAGGGAGTGAGCGAGTCAGTGAGTCAGCGAGGGAGTGAGCGAGTCAGTGAGTCAGCGAGCCAGTGAGCGAGTGAATTCACGAGACGCTTGGTTTTGGCCCACGCCGTCTGCGCCTACCGCTGTGTGCACGAACCCTCAATTTCGATATTTAACATCTGCTGTGTGTCCCGTGACGCCTTAATCTTTTTTTTGACAACCTATTATCAATTAATTTGATCAACATTAACAAATTGTATATAGTCGCCTTATAAATTCATAAATTAAATTTTGACATCTTTAAAATTAATATTGACAAGGACCTTGTAATCACTGTTAATTTAATTATTATTATAATACGAATTTGTGGGAAACAATTGACACGATTGTCTGCTTTGTCTGTCCAGATTCGCCCCCGCGGTAATGCCGCTATAGGAATGACGCAAAGCTGTCTGCTCTATGGCAGGGGCAGGGACCTTCCATACGAAAGACATACTAGCCAGGTTCCCATGTGCTGGTGAAATGTATCTTCATGTAGATCCACTAAGACCGTGCCCAGAATAATGTAAATAGTTAAGTGTAGTTTACGTATCAAAATAATAGTTGGACACATGCGAGGGATAGAGGAGGTAATCGAAGCAGATGCAGATGCAGACGGGGCGAATTGTCATCATGAGCTGACGCTAACCTGCATTGCCAAGCTAACCTTTAACACATGTTCGCGGAACTACCTCGCAAAACTATTGTCGAAAACACTTGTTACGTACCAAAAATTGGTTTGGTACCGCCCCAAATCTAGCTCTTTGGAGATGGGCTGGGTCTAGTTTATTACTTTTTTTTCTACTTAAATAGACGCCACCAGTTTTGTCGCAGAAGAGGATGGTTACGAAATTAAACTTTAGTTGAAAAACTGGAAAACTTTAATAAAAAACTTGAATTTAAATCAAAATAAATTAATAATTGTAAATTAAACAAGTTAAATGGAATAGTCAGTCAAGTTTCATTCATCAGCAAAATTCAGTTACACAAAACAATTAAAGGAAATAAGAAGTTACTCATAAAACTAATATTTTAAATTAATATACCCAATTGAATTTAAAAGCGTCGAGTTATAGCTATAAGTCGAGGTAAGTATAGTGTAACCCAATTGGGTGTCCGACAACGACGATTCGACGATTTAATTAGTTTTATGTTACACGATAGAGACGATAGAGTCGAACTAAGTTCTGACTTTAAATTATGAATTTAAATGATTATTATTTTAAATTATTGCCTGGTCAATGACCACAAAAAACGACATAAGAAACGAGAACAAGAAATGACGAGAAAAAAATGTCTTATCTGGCCCTGGAACTCTATTTTGGGGTGTGTGAGGACTTCCAGAGGGAGACGACGACGATTCTCTAGCCTTTGGCAAAAATCGTTCACGCTGGAACTTCCAAGGAATACCGCAATACCACCCTCGAGGGCGTAGTTCCACTTAGGTGGTGAAGATCCTAGGGTTCACCCCGAGCCAGCACCCAAATGAAGAAGATTCTTCTTTAAGTACCCCGTTTAACGAAGCCCTTACCTCCAATGAGGGATCTGGACGACTTCCAGAGACACGAAATGTGCACGCAACACGTGCACGGCTTATTCGGTGGTTTTAATCCCCGCAGGTTGAAAATGATTCCGTCGTTTTGCGACCATTTTCAACGGAACGAGAATCACACTCTTCGATGAAACGATGATATGATAATTCGAATTTAATTCCACGAACACCACGTTTCATCAACCACCGAACAAATAATGTTTTTTTTTGACAGACACGCCGGCCGGAAGAAGACCTCTCCAAGAACCTGCGTACAAGCGAAGCAGTACGATTGACGTACCGCTGCTTGACAGCACTGACAGGTGTGAGGTTATGTAGATGTAAACAAGAGAAGTTCTTCATTATTTCCTGATGAGACACAAAGAAATTTTAAGTGTAGGTATTACCCAGTCGAGGTTCCAGTAGTTTAGCCCCTTGGCATTTTAGGCAGTGGGAAAGAAAGACGATACATTGAGAGTAACATAATGTCGAGCACAATTATTGCGGTTTACAGTAGAAATTAGTTCGAGCGAGAATAGAGTAAAAAGTAGGAAGAAAACAGCGGCTTAAACTCAATAGTGTGGTACGCCGAATACCATCTCCCCTTTTTGGTAAAATGCTCTAGGATGCTCCAAACAGTAATCCCTTCACAGCGAAGTGATATAAGATCCAACCGAAAAAAGTAACGAAATATGTAAGGTTAATGGAAAGATAAAATTATCTTCACACACTTTACTACCGGTATATTTGTCGAGATTTGTTCTTTTGTAGCCTGTAGTGTCAAGTAGCCCTCAACTTCATGGTTTATGAAACGGAAAGTTCGACTTTTCAGTCACCAATGTTGTATTACCGGATAACGGGTTATTAAATTTAACCTTTTCAGAACTACAGTTGCACTAACTTGTGTCACACAGTTTGGTGAGATATTTCTTAGATATGAGGAATGGATCATTCTGGGTGCTTGTCGCTTTGTGATAATCGTTGCTTATGATGATTGCGACGACGGGCTATATTTCTCGTTTAGTTCACAAACGGAGCTGTAGCCTATCTATTGTTCAAAGGCTCGTCAAATCGTTATCTTACCAAGTTTACTGACATACCGTAAATTGTAAATTATTTTTATTTCCTACAAAAATTGTTCTACACATCTTAATTTTAAGTTAAAAAAATTCCTATTACTATTAATATAAATATATACATAGGTTCTGAACTCTGAGAAGAAATATATTCATTGCTATACTTTGCCAACTAAGAACGACCATAGTTGTACAAAATTCTCAATAAATCACATGGCAATTAAAGGACTATTTATCTTTCAGTCTCTGCAAAAAACCGAGCCATAAAAGCAAATCCCAGCAAAAATGTGTTTCTATTTCTCCTTGCAAAAATAAACGAACTTTAAATCCGTCTCATTATCTTTCCGCCATCTTTTATAATTGATCACCTTTTTTTTTGTCTCACTTAAACTTCCCATTTCTCGTGACATCTCAAAAATCCACTAAAGAGCAAAAACGTTTTGATCAATAGCTTATTTCCGGCAGGCGATCGCTAGCCTTGGCAATTCGATTACTGTAAATGTACAGACGAAATAAATCAAGTGTGCCTAAACAAGGTCGTCTTTGTTTTCTGCCGTTTGCTACCGGTGTTGTATCGACAGAACGACACCCGGCATAATCGCGGCCATTTTTTTCCCATTCACCAACAAAATTACCACTTGAAGCGCAATCGGAACAGCGGCGGCCGTGATTATGACGTTTTACGCTTACGCCCCCACCTAGACGTCGAAAGTCACATTATGTGAAAAAGGGGTGGATGTCTCGCTAATGGACAGCAGGGGAGGCTCGGGAAAAATGTGGTAGTCATTTCTGTGTAAATGAAAATAGATCTGAGAGAATTTGGGCTGTACTAAATTTTATTCCTGTTGTAAAAAAATATAGAATATTAATGGCAACTTTATTAAAATACTTATCAATAAGTTAGTATTATATACTCAGTGACATTAGAAATGTTACACCCAGAAGGAATAATTTTCTGGAATGGTCTTTTTGACAACATAATGATTATATTTAGCGCTTGTTATGATAACCATTGCAACATTTTATCTTTTTCAGTTTTTGAAAAAAAAAATTAATCTCTTTGTTTTGTGTGAAGAAAACGGTTTATTAGAGCTGATAAGTACAGGTATTTTATTGCCTTTCCAGAAGTTAGTATGTCCTATCGCAAAATTGCCTGCCGTGTTAATTGAAGTTCAATGACGATAATGCGTGTGTGTCCGGGGTGGACAGAAGAAGGTAGAGGAAGACGAAAGCGAAAGCGTCCAGAGTGTGTCTCTGTGAGACCGTTTTGCTACTACGCGCCAACTCTGTGACCAATGGTTTAGAGAAGAATGTCGACTTGTTAGTATCCACATTTAGACTTTTTTTAGACCGTCTACGATTAGTGCTTCCTTTGACTCCGGAACATCGTCAACGTTTGGAGTGGTGCAGAGAGCAGCAGCGTTGGGAAGCAAAATGGCATAATGTCGTATTCAGCCACGAATCGCGATTCTGTCTAGGCATGCATGATGACTATCGGAGGGTAAGACGCCGCCGTGGAGAGCGACGTGATATTGGATTTGCTGTATGCCTAGAAGTGTATTCAGCTACGGGGTTGCCAAACACATTATTGATTTTTTCGAATTATTTATATATATATAAAAATCAATGCCACTTTTCGTTGTAATTTTATAACTCAAGAACGGCTTTACCGATTTGAATAATTTTTGTTTTGTTTTCATCGACATAATTCGGGGATGGTTTAAAACTATTTTTCACGTGGACCTGGGGGCCCAGAGGGCCCCGTTGGGCTAGACCGATTTTTCGGCTCGACCGATTCTTATGATTTTTTTATTGTATATTTGATAGGTATGAGAATAAGTGGTAAGCTATTTTTCACATAGACATGCAGGCCCAGGGGGTCCCCTTAGGCTGGACCGATTTTTCGGGTCGACCGATTCTTATGATTTTTTTTTGTATATTTGATAGGTATGGGAATATATCGTTAAGTATTTTTCACATGGATATGGGGGCCCAGGGGGCCCCCTCGGGCTGGACCTATTTTTCGGCTCGACCGATTTTTATGAAGTATTTTTTTTATATTTGGTAGGTATGGGAATAAGTCGTAAACTATTTTTCACATTGGACATGGGGCCCAGGTGGGCCCCTTGGGCTGGATCGATTATTATGATCTTTGATTTGTTGTGTTTGTCTCCGTCCCGAATAGCAGAATAATTATTAATAAATGGACATGGGGGCTCAAGGGCCTCCTTTGGTTTATAACTGAAGAACAGCTGGACCGATCTTTAATTTGTTGGATTTGCCTCCGCCTCGAATAGCAAATTAAGTATTAAAACATCGGAAAAATTACAGGGGGTGGGGAGCTTGGTAAAGGGCAACGACAATAACAAAGCCCCCCTGGCACGACAATAACAAATAACGACGGCCATCAAAATTTGTCGTCCGGGATTTAAAAATGAAAATCGATTCTTAAGGAGTAAACTACAAAGTTTCACTTCTGTTGCGCGTGGACTCCACACACATTTTTTCTTTTTCTTTTTCTTTTCGGGGGCGAATAACTATTAAAACATCGGAATACATGGCAGAAACAAAAATGAACTTGGCGTTGTATGCTGGTTCCGGCAATGCTAGGAGATGGCCTTGTGTGCATTATGTTTTGATAAAAAAGTGAATTCAGCTAATAAGTTAACACAACATTTATTGATTCTGAGGCGATACAAAGTTCGCCGGGTCAGCTAGTATGTTATTAAAATTTCTCGCAAATCTTACCGTTTCATTCTTGATGTAAGCTTAACACATTACCACATTTGAAAAAATAAATTCCTTCTGGGTGTAACACTTCTAATGTCACTGAGTATATTTCGGTATCTCCATGTTTTCTTGTTTCCCATTCCCCGACGGAACGAAAATTCGGCTGAGATCTGCTGAGGTTTCACTGTTTATCTTACGAAAAATTAACTTACGAAATACCGACCTTATTTGATTGTGTTTTTTAATTTTTGTCTTCCCTTGCAGTTCGTGTTGGGTATCGACGGCATATAAACAGACGAGTTAAGCGCAAACGAAACTTGTTACTCCTCGTTTGTAGTTTGTTCTGCATAAAATGGTATAAACATATCCCGATACATTATGGATGTTGGATCAAACGAATGTCGACTTCAAAGCCAGGACGTGTTCTATAGGAGGTCCTCGTTAAGCCATAGTGTGGTCATATTCGACAAAAAGGGGTTTTGTTTGATAATTTTTTTAATGAAGGACTTAGTTGTCTCAGCCCAGAAAATCGTCTTATAAGGAGCCTGAGTGAAATGTGGGACGCAGTCGAGGCGTAGCGACACAAACAGTTAAAACAGATCCAAATGGAAACGTGAATTAAATAAAAGCTGATAAATAAAATTATCGAACAAACAAGAGAAGTGGGACTTCTAATCGTCGACTTCTTGATTCGTAATTATAACGAACTTTTGCCCTGGTCCGGCTGAATATTCCTCCAATGAAAAATCCGGGATCAAAGAATAAAAGTTTGTGGATGAAAACGCAAACAAGAGAAATAAAGACTTCCCTCCGGGGCCTTAATGTAATTGTAAATTTGCATCCGCGATTTAAATATAGATATACTTAATTGTATTATCCCGCGCGAAATTCCGTTTCTATTAAAAATTTCATCAAACCGGAATTAATTAAAAATACCGAAACCCATTTAATTGACTGTGACGTTATTTCCAGCAAATCCGCGACCGTGTTTGTTTTGGAATTCGAACATCGTCGTATTTGCATATCGGTCCTCGTGTTAATTAAGGTCGCGACAAAGTCGAAGACCCGTGAAAATAAGGGAAGCAACCCTCGCTTCCGGTCTGGTTTCTGGTTTCTTTGATTTATAATTTAACGGCGGAAGAGATTTAAGACACTCAGGGTCAGCGTTGGGATGATTAAATCGCCTTTTGAAGCTTCTTTCTCTACGCGGTGGAAAAAGAACATTTTAAGTTAAATCTGTAGTTAAATGGTCTTTTTGGACGCGGATCTGGAAGCTAATCAAATGCGGTAACACCCAAAGGGTCCCAAAGAGAGGGAAGTATTTGGAACATGAGCGAATTTCCGGCGACATTAATTATTTAACGTTTAGAGAGGCTTTCAGGACTCAAAATAAATCAGATGTTCAAGACCGCGTTCATGCGGAATTATCGCAGCCGTCGTTAGCGATTAAGAGAGGTGTTGAAACTGAACAATATCTTGTAGTGTAATTGCGCAGGTTTCTTTCAGAACTAAATTGAATAGTGGAAGCTGTTTTTTGGGGAACGAATTTTCTTGTCTGCTTCCGGCGATCTTACTGTCATTTTACTTATTTTAAATATCTTTTCTTCCTCCTCTTCTTGACTTACTGTTTCCTTCCTTCTATATTTACTTCACTTCTATCTGCACGCTAGTTTAAATGCAAGACAAATCATAATCTCTGAGACCTCCATGGCATCTCTTTAATCCCAACAAACCTGTCTTTTAAATTTATTTATTCCTCCATCAATTCCCTCAGTTTCTTACATCCCCGTTATGATGTTTTACACCCTTACGTCGGCGTCCCTCTCGGAGATTTGTTGCTTTTCCGTCTAATCACGAAATCCAAGTTTTCACTCCGGGTGAGGCAATCTAGCTAAGTGATCGTGTGTTTTAGTGACAGGTCAGAGGGTTAGCTTTGGACCGTCCCAGGTGAGGTTGCTGTTTGCTCACCGAGTCACATAGCAGTTGGTATCTATAAACGGAGAAGTACAAGTTTATTTTATTTGTCTATGGTCGTCGTTCGTTTATAGTTCGCTCGATAACACTGAAACACTTTCAATATTATATGGAAACGCAGAGGAAACAAATCTGATCAGGTTTTATCGTCGGTTTACAGCTGCTGTGGTCGGATTTGGTTTTTAACGGTTATGACTCTTTTTTTTGAAGCCGTAAAGGGACGTGTAAAAGTCAACTTACCGATTGAAATGATAAAATTTGTAGCGTTTAACTTCAACTATCAATGACCATTATGAATTCATGGGTATTATAACAAATAGCCTCTGGAGGGAGAATAATATATTATCCTTCTTCAAGATCTTTTTTCCCTGATTAATTAAAATTAGAAATCAATTTTCGAACTACCACACACTTGAAGCGTTTCTGTATTACATATTTGACTAAATGCCTGATTTTCTACCTAACGTTCAATGCTACTGGAGTTGGAGTTCATCAAATATTGATCTTGCTTTCAACTAGTAATTACATGTATTAGAGTTAAGAGGTTTTCCATCACGGTGTTGGAAAGTCGAAAAAAGCTATTCCACACATTGTAGTGTTATCGGTTTACGTTGAAACATGATTTCAAATAAGAAAACTAGCATCGTGTTGCAGTGAATTTTAAATCTCGAAAAATCAGTTTTCGCACAACACACATCCACAGTAATCCATTTTTCTGCTCCTAATGTGGTAATCACTGCTAGCTACGACCCACTCTGTATTTCTACTGAGATATTAAGAAACTGAGGCACTGAACACCCAAATAAGTAGGTAACTCGGGTACTGAAGCTCTGAGACATTTATGAACGTGGAAACTGAACAAGTAAGAAATTATGGAAAAGAGAATGTAGGAAACTGCGAAGCAGAGGAACTAAGACACTGAAAAACTGAGCCACTCAGGAACCTACTGAACTCTACAACCGTAGCATAAAAAAAATGAAAAGATCAAAATCAATGGAACTGAAGAAACGGAGACACTGCAGTGAACAGCTGATCAGGAAAGTAACTTAGACACCCAGAGACTGAGATATTTATGAATTTGGAAAATAAGAAACTATGGATGGGGGAAAGTAGGAAAAATGAAGATCTGATACGAATAAAATCCATGGAAATGACGTAGTAAGAAATAGGGTCTCTTAACAAGTACGTATCTGAGACAGACACCGATGGACTCATACATTGAGAAACGGACGTATTTGCACTTGAACAGGTAATAAATAATTGAATAGATAAAATGGAAAACTGTAGAATTGAGGAACGATGAAACTAAGATACTAAAAAAATATGAACTGAAAACTCAGAAACCAGAAGAATGTCGATAAATCCAAGTGGAGTACAATTTTTTTTTTATTTTTCGCAAAATTATTTTGCAAGCCCTGGCAAACTTGGCGACTAAATAATCTGGATTGTTTATTTCTTTCACTCTTTAAATATTAAATATTAAGTATAAAAATTACAGAATGCCTCAAAAATATTTTTTTGCAAAAAAAATCTCTTATTTGAAAATATAAGGATCGATTTAGCCCCACTACCCTTCAGCCAGGTCTGCGGTTCTGTACTTAGGTATAATAGGAAAATGTTTACCAGCTCTCGTACTATTAAAAATTGTTGCATTGCATGCATAGATTCAACAACAATTTTGCTCAATTGATCAATTCGTCAGTATCTGATTTTTATACTATTTCAGTTCCTCTGACTCTGAGTTTTCATTAAAATTTAAATACATCTAAGTTATACGTATCGGGTGTCCCAACTAAAATTTGTACCCCCCAACAATTCCTCTTTCGAAAGACTCAGAAGAAAACGCTCGAATAGGGCAATTTTGTTATCAAGGGGGACCAAATTGTACCAAACTTTCAAGTCTTAGATCTCACCCCTTGAGCTAGGGGAGCCACTCCCTTAAAAAAATTAAATGGCATGGGGGATCGTGATACATCATTTTAAAGCTTATTCAGTTCTCTATCTAAACCTACATCTGTCGATTCCTTTCTACAAAAAAAAAGCATGAATTCAATATTTTCCAAATCTACATAAAATACTCATATTTAATACCATAGGTGATATAATTTTGCCGACAAAATTTAATGATTATTAAGAAAGTTTGTTGCTTGGCAATTTCGCGAGTGACATCGACCTATAAAAATAACGAGCCGTCAGGCGAGTTATTTTTTGTCAATGTCACGAGCGAAATTGCCCAAAGCAAACTTGAGTAGAATGATCATTCAATTTTGTCAGGCAAAATTATATCACGAATGGTATTCGACATGACTATTTCATAATTAAAAATTTAATCAAGAAACACAATTTTATTATTAAATTAAATGCAAATTTTAACAATTCCAAAAAATGTCTTACTTATTTGCCATTACTAACTATATGAAAAGAACAATTATAATAATAAACATTTTGACCTTAATTTCCTATACTTTGTAATTCATGTAATTCTTTGCATTCTACAGACCTAGAAGTTGGTTCTGACGAGTCATTACTGTTCCCTCTCAAATTTTGAACTAAATTGCCATGATGAACTGCGTCAAGCTGAAGGTAGGGTTTTAATGACTGAGCACTTGCATGTCCTGTTAGTTTAATTACTTGCTGTTCTCCAACCCCATTTTTGGCCAAAGCAGATATTGCAGAAGATCTATGGGAATGATTTGTGATTTTTAATTTCTTCGCGTCTAATCCAATCTTGAGTGCAGATTCTTTTGTCCATTTCGATAGGGTGTTTAAGCCTATTGGTGAGTTCTTAAACCACGAAACTTTGGTCCAGGCAGGATTAACAGTCAAGAACAGACTATCGCTTGTTATTTTTGAACCTCGATTTTCTAAAAAAAATTTAAATAATCTGGCAGGACAGAGACTAACGTTTTCTCTATTTTTTATAAGCTTCTTTGTAACCCTTCCGGATTTTCTTCATTCCAGCTGTTTGCCATGGCCTGAATCTCATGTAATTCAAGAGCTTTGGCACTCAATTTCCGTGCATCAGAATTTTTCTGAAGAAGTTTTCTCTTGGCATCATGAGCATTCCTAGCTTCCTTAAAACAGATATCGGAAAAAAGGATTGATTTTGATATTATAATCCTTGAAATATTTTTCCTTGACCATTAATACTGTTGTGTTCTACATTGATTTAACACTAGTTTCTTTGTAGTTTTCTCCGTTCTTCTTTTTCACGTTGAATGCCCAATCTTGCGATATTTTTGCAATTTCTTCAGGTGTTGTTGTCGAAAGTAAATTATAATGCCGCTGCTCGCAAAATTCGGTAAACTGTTGCCACACTGACGCTTTAGTTTTAACTGTATTTGGAGGAACAATGTTAGAAATGCTTTTTCTAATGTTTTCAATTAATAAATCACCGAATCTTGAATATTTGGAGCAGTTATTCTCACTCATTTCTTACAACTGACTGCAACTGACTTTTGCAAAAATTATTATAAAAATCGGTTACTATGTTAGCGAGAAAACAAAAGAAAATTTGCCGCTGAAAAACAGCTTGGTTGCTTCATTCTCGCTTCCTATTGGTTGAACAACCCCAGCAAAATTTTAAATTAGAAATTTTGTCGATGTGAAACAATTTTTTGTTTAAAATGGTGGACTCTGATTCGATTAAATTTTTTAGAATGAAATAGTGAACTAAAATTTGTACCCCCAACAATTCCAATTTTGAAAGAAAACGCTCGAACAGGTCAATTTTGTCATCAAGGGGGACCAAATTGTACTAAACTTTCAACTCTTAGATCTAACCCCCTTAAAAAAATTAAATGGCATGGGGGGTCATGTGATACATCATTTTAAAGCTTATTCAATTCTCTATCCAGATTTACTTTTATCGATTTGGTTCTACAAAAAAAAAACATTAATTTGTTATTTTCCAAATCAAGAATATTTTACTTAGATTTGAAAAATAACAAATTCGTATGCTCTTTTTTGTAGAAACAAACCGATAAAAGTAGGTTTGGATAGAGAATTGAATAAACTTTAAAATGATCTATTACACAACCCCAAAGCCATTTAAATTTTTTAAGGGGGTGGCTCCCCTGGCTAAAGGGGCGAGATCTAAGACTTTAAAATTTGGTACAATTTGGCCTCCCTTGATAACAAAATTGAGCTATTTGAGTGTTTTCTTCTAAGTGTTTCGAAATTAAAATGGTTGGGGGGTACAAATTTTAGTTGCGTATTTTATGTAGATTTGGAAAATATCGATCTCATGTTTTTTTTGTAGAAAGGAATCGATAAATGTAGGTCTAGATAGAGAATTGAATAAGCTTTAAAATGATCTAATACACAACCCCCCATGCCATTTAAATTTTTTAAGGGGGTGGCTCCCCTGGCTAAACGGGTGAGATCTAAGACATGAAAGTTTGGTACAATTTGGTCCCCCTTGATAACAAAATTTACTGAGTCTTTCGAAAGAGGAATTGTTGGGGGGTACAAATTTTAGTTAGGACATCCTGTATAATATATAATATATATATTGTGGAGTTCGACTTAGATATATTTAAATTTTAATGAAATCTCAGAGTCAGAGTTACTGAAATAGTATAAAAATCAGATACTGACGAATTGAGCAAATTTGTTGTTGAATCTATGCATGCAATGCAACAATTTTTAATAGTTTTTTTGAGGCATTCTGTAATTTTTATACTTAATATTTAATATTTAAAGAAGTGAAAGAAATAAACGATCCAGATTATTTAGTCCCCAAGTTTGCCAGGGCTTGCAAAATAATTTTGCGAAAAATTAAAAAAAAATTGTATTTGAGGCACGCTGAAATTTTAACAGCATATTATGCATAATATTGAAGTAGATATTGCCCACAATTATCTTAACAATGGAGGACTAAACCCAGCCATAAATTTCCGAGACCAGTGTGGCTCACTCCGAGAGCTTTTTTGAAAATTGTGTTCAAAACGTTTTACACCGAAACTATCATAAATAAGTAATGTATTTTATTTTTGATATTGCTGCAGATATTAAAATGCAGCAATATGAATCCTTTATCAGTAAAACTAGTTGTACAAATTACTATTGTAAAACTGGCATAATATTGTAACTGTATAATATTTAGTGTGAAACGAAAATCCAATTTATAAAATGAGAAAATAGTAATCACATGCACAAGTCAAATTTCAGTTAAATGTGTGTTGCTATAAAAATACATTGTGGCCCAGGAATTTCTAGTCCGTTCCGTTTCATCCACCAATAAACAAGCAGTTCAAAGACGTTGCCGCTTCCTGTTGATTTACAGCCCTGAACCTTTCTCATTGTGCATCTAATGTCAGATTATCGTGCCTCGCACTTTAATAGTAAACACTCTAACTTACATCAGGTATAATCCTTGTTGGTGTACGTGCGGTAAACAATAAAAGTTGCACTGTGTTCTCACAAAAGGACCTTGGAATTTCGGGATTTAAAAAACGTTCCATACACAGACAAGCGGCGACAACGACAAATTTTTTCTCCCAAAAAGTTTGGTGTTTACCTTGTTCGACAAAAACTTTCTGATGTCTTCAAGTTCATGTAGTCATAGGCGGATTGCGAAATAAGGGGTCAGAAATATGTTCAAAAAAATTGCGGATTTCAGAATGTTTCAAATGTTTACTTTGACGAGTTCTACTTGTGGTTAAATTTTCTTCTACAAATCTTTATTATTACTAGTGGTCGCCCAGTGGTCGAAATTCGACCGTAATTAATTAAATTTCTAAGCTTGAACGTTATTGAGGATCTTTTCCAAATAGTACACATCTGTAATCATGCCATATAATTTTTTTTTTCTATTACGTCAGCTGCAAGCGCGTACAAATAGGTCATTAACATGTGTTCTTTGCCCTAAATTTCTGTAATACCTATGAAAAACGAACATTAGAAATCACAAAATTCACAGCTCGAAACTCATTCAGAGGACGACTGTTAGTCCACAGACTATTTATTATTTAATGTATTTGTAACATATATTACATTATATAGATTTCAGCTTTTTGCTTTCCTTCTCCATATAAACTTAACTATGCTAAATGTCACTCCTCCGTGCGTGCAATATGGTTAAAAATGTCTACAAAGGTTTTTCTTCACGTATTAATATACAGGGTGATTTTTTGAAAAGGATCCACCCTAAATATGTAGAAAACAAAAACGTTATGTGCAAATTGCTGAAACCGGTCAATTTTGTTTGTCTACGATTAGTTTTTGAGAAAACCGCTTGTTTTGTAGCACATCCCACGTTCATGTTTTTGGGACGCAGACAGCTGCTGATATATGCTCTCTTTCACACTGCAACCTAGAGCACTGCTCACTCACACTCATGCGTAACTTTGGTAGGTGGAATGTCCCAGCGAAATGATCTGTCTTTTTTAAAATATTTATTTTCAGTCATGCTGTTAAAATTTCAGCGTGCCCCAAATAATTTTTTTTAATTTGAAGACTTAAGATCCTCAATAACGTTCAAGCTTAGAAATTTAATTAATTACGGTCGAATTCGACCACTAGTAATAATGAAGATTTGTAGCAGAAAATTTAACCACAAGTAGAACTCGTCAAAATAAACATTTGAAACATTCTGAAATCCGCAATCTTTCTGACCCCTTATTTCACAATCCGCCTGTGATTACATGAACTTGAAGACATCAGAAAGTTTTTGTCGAACGACGTAAACACCAAACTTTTTTACATTTTTTGAATTGTTCGCAAAATAATTTTGCAAGCCCTGGCAAATTTTCAGACCCGACTAAATAATCTGGTTTGTTTATTTCTTCACTCTTTAAATATTAAATTTGAAAGTATAAAAATTACAGAATGCCTCTAGAATATTTTTTGCAAACAAAAAATCTTTTATTTGAAAATACCCTTCAGTCAGGTCTGCGGTTCTCCACTTAGGTGTAATAGGAGAAGTATTGAACAAGTTTTCATCGTGCCCCAAATACCTACTCAAAAATGTCTACCGCTCGTAGTAGTGAGTTAATCGTTTTCCCGACGAGAATTTTTCAATCTCTTTTATTTCCCTATCATTATTAAATTCTAATTCCCTCCTAAAGTATTTCGGAATATTGCTTCGATAAAGAGATACTATATAACTACGGTTTATACAATAGTCTGGTCTCCTTGTAGCACTATATTGTGGATTAATTTGGAGTCTTCCATATCACTTGACTCCCAATGCGAGCATCAGTTTCGCTATTATTTTGTGCTGGCGCGGATACCGATGGATCATGTGACTCCTCAGACCTTCCAGTCAATCATGTTTTACTATTTTATTATAGCCAAAACCATTATTTTCTGCAATCTTCAACATCCCTGTATTTTGCAACAATGTCAATAAATTAGTTATCGAGTTTCGAGTTTAAAAACAGCTACGAGTCAGTTTGAGTGAAAAAATTTGGAAAAAGATTCAAACGAGGTAAATTAATCCAAATTTTTTTATTGAAGTCGTCTTGAATAGTGAGCTGTGATGATTTTGCTTAACAACTGTGTACGTAAAGTGGTCATCAATAAACAAGAATAGAAAAATAGTTTTTCGACTTCCAACACTGCTTCGGCGGCATCCCTAGCTACTAGCACCTTCGAATGTTAAAAAGGAACTTGTTGGACTGTTAGCAGGTTTTCTTGAGACCAGTCTAGGACTTACGTGCAAAACATTTAAAGTTTAGGATTGATTCCACGAGAAGGAGAGATTTTTTTGCAAAAAAAAAACGATAGTACAGCTGAAGTCAGAGGTCAAAATAGAACTAAAAAAACATCAGTTAAGAATATCCCCCAGTCGTATATAGTTACTGGAAGCGATAATTAAATATCATCACGACAAGATGCTGACGGTCATGGTCCATCAGCCGCAAGAATTTCGTGGTCTCGTCTAAATATAGACTTTACATGGTTATGTCAATAATTTTAGTTTTCACGTATTTACTCCCAGATGATAGTTCTTGGACGTTGTTGTCTTTAAGCCAATTATTATTTGAGTTCTATGGTTGCCTTGTTGAAAAACCAAAATATTATTTAGACATACTATTAATTCTTGGAGATACCACATACGACCATCGATGCTTCACACTATGTCTCTGCTATGAATGCTTACACAAGTCCAAGCATTTAGTTCGTGGTAAAACATGTTTTATCAAATCTTGAATTTGCCGGTCGATGGACGAATAGAATACTTGTCTGACACACAAAAACTTAACAGAACGATAATAGTATATAACATGCTGAGGAGGAAAGGGTATTAAGAGAACTAAAAGAAAAATTTCGTACTTGGTAGGCACTGTAACAATTGAAGTTATTTATCAACAAGGTCAAATTATTTCTTAACTTTTACTTTTAAACAAACTTATTAACTAATTTATTTTTTTCTATATACTTAATATTAGCGAATTCGCTCGGCATACGCCACATCCTTCTCATACAGTAAAATGTAACTTTTAACTCTTAAATGATAATGAAAGAACTCCTCGTGATTCCGACTTTCACGAGGTTCCTTGCTGGTCAGGTCGTGTGCCCTAAGAAGACGCAACGACCCCAAGATGACTGCATTCCAGCCGCAAGGTCTGTCGGTTCATAATCTACTATTATCGTTCTTAATTTACACTATTATTTGTGGGCAGGACGTTATTTGCTGTGTTCTGCCAAATGTAATTTTAATAAAATTTTAATGCATTTAAGTCGTAGATATCACTTTCACACACGTCTGGTTGTTTTGGAGAATACCCAAGTTAAAATACAGACGACGGGGCAAAAGTTAAGGTCAATTTTGAACATTAATACTATTCAGCCTTAATTTATATTTTGAGCAAAGTGCTTCCTAGAGATACAACACAGCCAAATTATTTTAGATGCATTTGGGTGTTAGATGTTTTATTGCTGTTTCACAACTGACAATAGTTACATAAATATTACGAATCGAATATTACTAGTTGGACAAAAAAATTCAGGAAGGGCCCCAAAGAGGTAAAGAAATCAGTAATTTTGTTAAAAAAGAAATTACCTAGATATAAGTAAATTTTTTTGCTGCAATGGAAGCGGTAACCAGAACATTATACTGTGTCGCGGGAACATTTTAAATAATGCTATCCCTTTAGTGAGTGAGTATTCTATACCAATAAATAATTTATCAGCATTTAGTAGATAAGTAATGTTTTGGGAAATGAAGTTACGATTTTGAACGTTTAAACACTTTATATGTTGTGATAATAAAATATTGATGGAACACCTTTCCGGATGATCTGCATACCTTTTTTTACTTTCTCCAGCTTGCGACATAGCACACTGCACCGGTGAACCTTGAATCTCCCACTCATTTTACTGCCGTTTTTCCTGCACGTGGCTGTCCGAAAATAAACCGGCACTGTCACAACGAATCATTTATCTTAATCCAGCGGATATGAGAATCATAGTGCAAAATCCGGCTAGAACAATTCCCGGAATCGCTATCCTGAAATTCGGTCAACCTTTTGATTAATTGGCGGCTGCACCTCCTGCGGATTTTTATCATTTATCAAGAGGAATTCAGCTGTAGATGGAGCGCATACCTGCGCCAGCCAATGACCCTCCAGAATCTCTGCCAGGTTTTGTTTTCGTCGATATTTTTAGTACTGCGTCATTTTTCCTCGTTAGAGATGTTAGGGTACGGCGGGGAAAGTGTAAATAAAGGACAGGGAAAAGTTGATGAGCTTCATATTGGAAATATTCACACAGGTTCTAAGAAAAAATATTTGTTTTTGATTAAATTTCTCTAGTGCACCTGACCGCCGCGCCAAAGCTCCCTATCAGTTGATAGAATTTCTTATAAATGGAGTGGATTTCGCCTGCGTTCCCTTATCAAGATGAGTTCCGACCTTGCTGTGATATTTTTCTAGAACACACTGCTCTCCTCGTGGCTTCCTAATTAGCGAACGAAGAATATGCCAGCTCAGCTGACCTTAAGGCCGCGCTCCGGCGCCAGACTAATTTTCGCAATTTTATAAAGCAGGTTGTCAGTTGTGACGTTGCGTACAATTTGTAAAAGCTTCCAGGCATTGTTTAAAATCCACACTTTGAGCAGATTTCGCCTTCGATGCGAACTTATTTACAGCATTCTACTTATTTGGGTATTATTTTATTCACGGAACACAACAAGGGAATCGACGCGGAAATATTTAAGACAACAAGCAAAGCCAACAAATTCAGCAAAAATAAAATTCACGGTGTTTCTTAATTTTCGATCCTCCAGTTCTCGTAAATAGCCGTTTAATTTCAGTTCACGCCGCCAAAATCGCGTTTAATTCATCGGAGATTCGCCCTCGAAATTCAATTTACTGGAGATACGTGACCATTCAGCGTCGTTAAAAATGAAACAGTACAATTGAAAAGACTGTAAGTGACTCTCATGATTAAATGATTTTTTTGTAGTGGGGTTTGCACAATCGGTAAAAACTGTTGGTGCTATCGACTATTTTCATCTGTACTCTGATTCCTCTAAACTATGCTTTACGACATTCGTGGAAATACAGAAAATGTCCTACAGTACGTCCTAATTCAATTTTGTAATTTTTATGTTACTTATGCGGTTGTGAGTTCCATTATTTATTTAAACACTGTATAATTTACATACACTTCTTATATTAAATATTTACAGTATTTACACTATTTACAAATGACGTAAACGAGCTCGTCTATTTATTTATACATCGCGCGGCACTCCGGCTAGACAAAGGCAACTGTCTGACTCGACCCACTGATCTTTAACTGTGACGAAATGCGATCCGACTGCTTGGCTGACTGGTTTATGCGACTAGACTCGCCTCCCGCTGGAATGTTCTCCAATAAATATACCGGCGCTTAATTCCTTCTAGGCGCCTCCAAATAGTTTGATGACATCATGGTGCTCTCAATGTGTACCGGATATTCCAAAAAATGATGTCATATGTACCAGAACGTTCTAGTAATTGATCACCTCATAATCTCAAGCAGCTGTAGCTATGAGTGATTTCGGGTCCACGTCCGTTACATTATTTTCATTCTGATAATTATTGATTGCCTTTGCGTAATTAATTGTTTACATTTCATCATTACCTGCAAGGCCAATTTGCAAACGCTGAAAATAAATAACTTGAGGTATTAAAAATGTTTTTCTTTATGGGCGTAAAACCGATAGAGAAACGTTTAATAATTCTGAAGAAGTTGCTATTCCGTTCATAACAATTTGCCTTGGCGCATTAGGAATTCCAACCTTTCTTGCCTCTTTTGTCGTTTGGGACTAAAAAGAAATGAAATACGAAGTTGAAACATTGCGTTGAACACGTAATAAAAATACTTAGAACATCCCATCCGATTCATGCAAATTGTCAGGCGGCACACGTCCGTAAAAATTAAGCTCCGGCTCCCAGCCTAGAAATTACTGTTTTAAGCTCGGGCGACGAACGAGGTGTTATATTCAATATTTTATTCAAAGCAGAGGTTAAATGTTGACGGATTTAGCGATTTTCGGTCGAGCTTTATTCGGGGGAATTATGACTAACACTCCTGACTGCCCCACTGAAAATTAGATTAGTTAATTCCAGAGAGCAATTTATTTCAGTCAGGATTTCCACATAGTTGATTTTTTGAGTTTTATAAATTAGAGGTTGATGATTCGGGAATTAGTTAATGTTTTGCTATTTATGTTTTGGCTAACAAAAAGGAGTAATTGATGCAAGATCAAAAGGTGTTTTAAATTAGAAACTGTCTGTCTACAAAAATACGTTCGAGCATCCTCGTGTTCCTTTCCACTACAGTCTCAATATTGCCATGAAAATGGCAGATCTGGCATTAAATAGGGCGACTTCGAAGAAAGATTCAAAAATAGTGGACCCGCCGCACTAAAAGGTATGCAAAATGTATAATAAGTCATTTTAAAAACATAAATATGAAAAAATTCTATCTAACAGTGCCCAATTCTATATCAGACAACATAATATCCTCTTATGAAAAAAAATATCCAATAAAAATCAGTAAAAAATTAAATTTAAATACTCAAGAACTCCTTTTTTTTTTTCTTCCGTGGACCTTTCTTTCCTATTAAGTACGAAAATTCTCAAGTTGTTTTGGAAATTTTGACCCTCCTGAAAATACTGTCACCTATCGATGTGAGTGAGGAGGCTGCCAGTGGCTGGATCACCAAATAGTAATGTAAATAAAATAATATAGTTGTAAATAGCAGTTAATAAATAGATTAGAGGAAATAATCAGCCCAGCCAAACCAACTATAACGTGAAATGGTGGAGGCGCGAATTAAAATCTCGGACAAATTTCCATATGTGTCCAAAATAAATAAACGGAGTTTCTTTTAATACGGAAAATAATTAAAGGCTTTTGTTTTTGCTGACGCAATCGCTGGGGCTGCGTGGAAGGTGTAAGATAATAAAGGGTAGCAGCAATAGCATATTGTAGAATTGGGGGTAATGGTACAGGTAAACATCTAGGCCACAACTGACAGTGATCAGTAAACAAGACCAAGAGCAAGCGCGGCCCTGTTATTGGTGTTGCTCTTGCATATGTGTCTTGCTACCACATGAAATCATGAAGGATCTTCAAACATTCTGAAGAATCTTAACTAAGGAGTCTTAACTAAACCTGGAGGCTCCTGAAAAATTCTGATAAAACGTCAAGAGCACTGAAATTGTGAAGAAGCCAAAGGATCTTTGAAGAAAGAGTCTTAACGAAAAATACGAAGACCTAAAGGGCCTAAAGTCTTAAAGGATAACAGCGTTTGTTGAATGAACAGTTCTGAAAAGGTTTGCAAGATCTTTGAGAATTTTGTGGTGATCCAACGAACTCTGACGAATCTTGAATAATTTTGAAGAATCTTGATGGAACTAGAAAGTCTTTAAAGAGTATTGAAGTAGATAGACAAATCTGACGAATCTACAGGAACCCAAAAATCCGAAAAGTCCGAAAGTTAAGGGCAGAAATTTTGAACATTGAGAACGTCAAAGTTAAAGCACGAAATTAAAAATTAAAAAAAAAATTGCAATATCTATATGATTTTAGAACCCGAAGTTTAAAATTGGGAATACAAATACATAAATGCGTTAGACACAGATTTTGGAGTCGGAATGCTGTAATGAATTTTAAAAAAGAGAACTGAGCGATGTAGGACTTAAAAATTTGAATTTAGTGGTCCAAAATGGAAATTGTTAAAACGAAATTCAAGGATACAAAAGTTTGGATCAATGAAACAATAAATCTGTGGTTTTGTGTATTGTCTGGACATTTTTGTTACATAGTCCATAATAATTATTTCTATTGGAATTAGTTTCGAGTGAGCAAGTTTGAATATTCAAATTTCTCAAATGGTTTTTGAAATTTTAGTGTTTTTACCTGAAAATACTGAAGAATCCTGAAAATCCCTAAAGATTTTAGAAAAATCCACTTGAACAAATTTGAAGAGCCCAGAAATGGTCCTAAAATTTTAAGAAGGATCTCGAAAGGCCTTAAAAATACTGAAAAATTCTGAAGGATTATCAATGCAGTACTGAAGGGTTAGTAAAAGTGGAGAATAATTTTTTTTTTAAATATCATGTCAAAACCTGAAGAGTCCTGAAGAGTACTTAACAGACTTAAACGACCCTGAACAGTCCGCAAACAATCCTGAAATGACGGATCTTGATTGTAAAAAGTCCTGAGCAATTGCAAGAAGTACTGAAAGATATCTGCCTTAAACAAAATCTAGACTGAAAGATTCTAAGCAGTCCTTTGGGATTCTCAAGCACGCTGAGGAACCTTGAACAATTTGAGGATTTCTAAATGGCTTTTAAGAATCCTGTTGAATATACCTAACCTTTTCTGTAATTCTGATGAATCCTGAAGAACACTGAGGTTACGAAGCAGTCAGATAAATCCGGCAAAGTCTTTAAGGAAAATAAACAGACTTGCAGAGTCCAGGCTATCCTCAGCAATCATAAAAAATGTCCTAAATACTTCTATACACTGGCAAAATATGTGTTAATGCATGTTGAGTACCCTTGAGGACTGAAAAGTTACTAATAAACTGAATGAATACAGAATTTTTTTGAAGAAAGGTAAACAACAGACGTGAAGAGTTGGAATGATCCTGAGGGATCCTAAAACATCATCCAGAGCTCTAAATATTAGTATGTACTGTAAAATCTTAAAAGATGTTAAGACTTGTTGAGTTCTCCTGAAGAACTCTAACTAAAATAACATTCCTGAAAATCCAATAGAAACAAAAATAATCATGCATGTAAACAGTAGTTTTAAAAAGGAATTAACGATCTTGAAAGGTCCTGAAGGATCCGAAAAGTTTTTGAAGTGTTAGAGAAGCCTGAAAAATCCTAATATAAAACGAAGCCTGAAGAACTGTTAACGGTTGTAAAAAATCGCGCAGAATTTATTTTTGACGAAGCCTGACGAGTCTTGAAGAGTAGTTAAAAGTTGTAAGCTATCTAGGGCAGTCCTTAGAAATTTTGAAACGTGCTGAAGGGTCATCAAGTTGTCTAAAAGTTCAAAATGTATCTGTATGTTGTATTAAAAAAGATCCAGCAAAGCATAATTATTTTAAATTTTAAAATTAACTTAAATCGATAAGAGATCCTCGTTTCTTGGTTCTGGGACCTGATTCTTGTTGTATGTACTCCTTTTTGGATGATAATTGCTTATTAAAATTAAAGTACAGAGGACTAACCCCTCGGATATAGTTCACATATACACTGACTCTATACATAATTTAACAAAGTATGTATTTCAATCTCAGATGCATCACTACTCATTTTTCAGATTATCCTCAGCATCCGATACTTTGGAAAACAGGAAGGTAACATCCAAGGAAATTTTTTGGTCTTTCCCTATTATAACACTATTGCATACTGTTGACTGTTCTTACATCGAGAAAGATCATTAACACATTACAAATAAATCAAAATTTAAATATCGAACTCATTTTACAAATAATAATTTTACATTACAAATAATTCAGTCATTTTTATTATTCACTTTAATAATAATTATTTATTTTATTAATTACTATGTAAACTAAATGTACAATGTACAAATTGATTTTTTGCAATATTTTTATAGAACGACACACACTAAGGAGTTGTCAGTTTTGCCATCAACACTCTTAGAAACTCCATTTTGTTACAATAAGTTGAAAAGTTAAGACTTTACTTTGAACTAGGCATAAAATAGTGCCGAGTAAAGTATGTTCTACATTGTACAGAGCGATAGTAAAAATGTGTAAAATAAAATCGTAAAATTTTGTAACGTAATAAACTATGATGTACAAACTGTTCTTTGTGTTTTATATATTTATATTCTGAAATATAGACGGAAATCGTGTCTCACTGTTAGAAATACAAGTTACTACATTTACATCATTTTATAATGAAAAGAACAACTCTCTAAATTGTTGTTCAGATTTGACTACTATAAAATAATGAACAAAGAAGAGATGCGGTCAGATTGATGTGAAGTTTGTTAGCGACCAGATTTTGGAAGTTTAGATAAGAATTTAACGACGTGTTTATGTTCGAATTCTACTTTTAATTGATCGAGCTGTTGCTACTACGCAGACGGTTTCCTGCCATTGTCAGAATAATTTATTTTGCCGTATAAAAGATAGTTAAATCTCTTGCCAACTTCCTAAACCAATAAACAGTTCACGTGCCTCAAACAATACATTCAAATTAAATTGTTCAACGTCCAATTATATTTTCAACTTTTCTCCTGCCGGCTTGCACATTTTGAATTAAAAAACTTTCTCGTCCACAAAAATACCTCCCTATCACTGTCGCAAAACGTACCAGTTTGCGCATAGTTCTGGCTTCCAATCTAAATCTCCGGCATACTCTCCAATCCGTTCGATTCTTCACGAATTTCTCCACTCTCATCCACTATTTACCCGCTCGTATTTTCACCATCAATTGCAACTGTCTCCTCTCTATCGCCACGAAAGACCGCACTGAAGAACAAGCTTTTCCCCCGATAAGAGAATGTTTTATAAACGTGCAACATTCAGCTTACCGCCGCCGATACAATTCCACCTTTATTAGAAAGCTCGAAAGGTCCCACGGGGGGTGTTACTTCTTGGATTGAGCGAACGCTTCTCGAACCGTTGACCCGTTCCATCAAGCTTAACCTTGTTTACCGTTTAAGCTTGTCTCTGACACATTATGCAAAGCTCTGATCGAGGTTTTCACGTATTTTGGTCCAAGATGGAGTATGAGGAGCCGTTATGGTGGCACCGGGATTAATTCCGACCGTTTGTAGAGTCAAACGGGCGATTTCAGTGGCGGAATCGCTTATTCAATTCGCTTCCATTATTCTGCCGACAAGCTGCATCTTGTTAGCGAGTGGCAAGATGCGCTGTTGAATTAATTTTGGTTTGTTGATTATTGCATTCAGACTGCGTCTTCAAATGGGAGAAAGATTCACTTCAGTGTTATTCCATGCTTTAACCTCAACATTAAATTGATTCTAAAGTGTGTAACGATTTGTTTATGGTAAAAAACACAATCGGTATCTGCGCTTAAGTAAAACATAGTAGATATAAATGTCAGACGTGTTTTATTTGGGTTTTATTTTCGAAGATGTAATCTAGAAAAATAGCGTCTCCCAAAGCGTTTCACACTGTTCTTTTAAGCACTAATCCGAATAATATTGCCTTCTGGAGATTCGCCCCACTCCGTTAAGGAATTGTGTAAGTTGCCGCCATAAACCTTGTTTTCCGTCAACAGACTAAGTCGCGTTGAAGCACGGCTAGTATATCTATAACCCCTGGATTTAAGTCAGTTTTAAAAATAAAATTGTTGGGAAATACAGCAGGGTCCACCGTCGGGGACATTCGGAACGAGTCGAGCCACGACGAGCAAGACGGCTGCGCGGACAGACGGTTCCAGTAGTACGAGCAGTTCGGGGATTTTTACGCAGTTAATAAGATCCATGTTAATTACCGAACCTAAAAACCTTTGTAATATATATTCAATATATTCTTTCGAATTTCCTTGATCTATCTTTATATCAGAAGTTGGATAGTAATCTACGTGCTGTGCGCTGTGGTGAAATATTGCATAATAGTGCAATAAACTAAACAAACAATGCAGCGACATAGTGAGGGTGGTCGACATCGTCAACGTGAGTCCGCGTCCAACGACCGGGTGCTAGTCCCTCGACGCCGGCACCGTGGCCGAAGCCGTGATCGGCGAACGACACCATCGAGTTCCCGAGATAAAATTCGCAGCAGATCGTCATCGCCTAGGAGACACCTCCGGGAAATCGAGCATGCGGAAAGACGTCTTCCAGAGACGGTGGGACAGAATCGGATTACCATGAACGTCAACGATTTATCTGAGGCCATTGTTAAGGGTATGAGTCAGATAGCAGGTAAGTTTCGGATGGAGACTGAAAGTACCCAGGTAAGTCTCAGTACGTCTCTTACCGGAAATGTAATTACTGAATTTAATCCGATGGAGCATAATATCGAAGAATGGGTGAATACCGTCGACGAATTTGCCACGCATTATGGGTGGAATGACGCAACAATCTGTCATCTCGCACTTTGCAAATTACGCGGTCCAGCGCAAATTTGGTACTCGAACTTGCCAACAAAATTATTTTCTTGGGTCGAATGGCGTCACATGCTGTTAGAAAATTTTAAAACAAAACGCGATCTTCATAAGGCTCTAGAAGAAATGATGGCTTTGAAAGCGTCATCAAATAAAAGTTTGTACGAATATGTGTACCAAAAATTGGCGTTAATTCACAAGTTAAAATTACCATTAACAGGCTCTGACCAGGTCAATTTAATAATGGGAGGTATAGCCGATTCCCAAATTAAGTTTGCAGTAAATACGGCGGGGATTAATGACCCACATGTGCTTGCAGTACATTTCAAAACGTTAGACAAAGACCAAAACAAATCCGTCAGTGTCGACAGTAAAAATGTCGCGTCTACGTCGGGTATTTACAAGAGGCAGTTCAGCCGGGATAGCAGAAGTGTCGGGTTACGTGGACGCTCGACCATAAATTACAGCATTCAGTGTTTTCACTGTAAACAGTATGGACACATTAAGAAAAGTTGCCCCAATTATACTAATAACAAGCGAGATTCTTCTCGTGTTTCTTTAGGAGATAAAAATGTTAATTTCATCAATATTGCCGACTCCAACTCCAAATATTTCAAAGCTATTACTGTCAATAACAGTCTGCAAAGATGTTTTATAGATTTTGGTAGTGAATGTTCCTTGATGACAGAAAGTAAAGCAGCCAGTCTTAAACTACCAATGACCTCACTCATGACTACAATTGTTTTGAAAACCATTAGCGATGCAACAATGAAAGTGAATTCTTCTGTATCCGTCGATGTAAGTATCGACGGAATAAAAAAAACAATCGAATTTCTGTTGGTTGAAAAATGCGTTATGGGTGTAGACATTCTTATCGGACAGAATTTTACAGAAATAGACGACATCTCTTATGTTAAAACAGGGAGTACCTTACGCTTCTATCAAACTTGTTGCAGCATTAATCATGTTACTCTTCAGAAAGTTGAAGACTCGCAAATAAATGTTGGCACCACTGATCGGGAAACTGTCGACAAGTTGATCGTTCTGTTAAACAAATTTCCTAATTGTATGACTGAAAAAATTACTGAACTTGGCGCTTGTTCCACAACTGTTATGAGCATCGAACTAACTTCGTCTACCCCTATTTCCTGCCGCCCACGTCGTTATCCGGAAGCTGAGCGCACACAAATCCGCAAACTGGTGCAACAGTTATTAGACAATGATATCATTCGTGAGTCCAAATCCCCGTACTCATCTCAAGTACTACTTGTAAGGAAAAAGACTAATGATTGGCGTCTTTGTATTGATTATCGACCATTGAACGAAATAACAATTAAAGATAGGTACCCAATTCCTCTAATTGATGATCAAATCAACCGGTTAGTTGGCTTCAAATGGTTTACTTCCCTCGATCTCTTGTCTGGGTATTATCAGATCCCTATGGCCACCGATTCGATCCCGTTCACCGCGTTTGTGACTCAAGACGGTCATTACGAGTTCCTGAGGATGCCGTTTGGATTAACAAATGCACCAGCGGTGTTCCAAAGAATGTTAAATAATGCTTTAGGGCAACTGCGATTTTCTAAGGTTTTGGTGTATCTAGACGATGTCCTTATTCCGTCGCAGACTCCTGAAGAGTCACTGAAAATTCTACAAGAGGTTTTAGAAATTTTGGACAGAAATGGGCTGACATTGAGGTTATCTAAGTGTTACTTTTTAAGTCAGAAAATAGAATATCTTGGTCAAGTAGTGTCAGATTCTCAAATTAAACCAAGTCCCCGCAAAACGGTCGCCGTTAAAGAATTCCCCGTCCCTAATAATATCCACCAGGTTAGACAATTTTTGGGTTTAACTGGGTATTTTAGGAGGTATATTCCAAATTATGCGTTAAAATCTAAACCATTGACAGTTTTATTAAAAAAAGATACTCCATGGGTATGGTCGGATGATCAAGATGCATCCTTTCAAATGTTAAAACAAATATTGTTATCTGACCCAATATTGAAATTATTTGACCCAAGCCTGAAAACTATCCTCTATACTGATGCCAGTTCTTTGGGATTGGCTGGTATCTTAGTACAATCTTGCGAAGGTAAAGAGCATGTTGTAGAGTATTATAGCCGCAACACCAGGGCTAACGAAAAACGCTTCCATTCTTTCGAACTTGAGGCCCTGGCAATAGTAGAGTCAGTTAAGAAATTTCGGTTTTATCTCTTAGGAATTAAATTTACAATCGTAACCGATTGTGCCGCTGTACGCCAAGCTTTTCTAAAAAATGAATTAAATGCACGAATTGGTAAGTGGATTCTGTCATTGAACGAGTATGATTTTGATATACTGCATCGAGGAAACGAGAAGATGCGTCACGTTGACGCCCTGAGTCGAAATGTAGTCAACGAATTAGGTGTTAATTCTGTGTTTATTGCAGAGGATGATTGGTTGCTGGCAGCTCAACAGTTCGAAAGCGATATTAAAAATATTCGAGAAATTCTAGAGTCTGGTGATCGTGTAGGTAATAAGACGATTTTCTTGGAGTATGCACTAAAAGGTGGTAAGGTGTATAAGATTACGAAGCATGGTCTTCGTGGGTTAGTGCCGAAAGCAATTCGCTTCCAATTACTTAGAATGTGTCACGATGATGTAGGACATTTAGGCAACGATAAGACGTATGAGTTGGTAGCACGACGCTACTGGTTTAAACATATGAGATACTTCATAAAAAAATATGTTGGTAATTGTCTGAATTGTGTTTTTTTTAAATCAGCAGCTGGAAAGAAACCAGGTTTCCTACATCCAATTCGTAAAATTCCAATCCCATTTCATACCATTCATGCTGATCATTTAGGGCCATTCATTAAGTCCAGATCTGGCAATACTCACATTTTGACTATCATAGATGCATTCACCAAATTCATTTTCATCTATCCCGTCAAATCCACAAACTCTCGAAACGTTATTAAAGTCTTTCAGGAAATAATCAAGATCTTCGGAGCACCACGGCGTCTGATCAGTGATCGTGGGACAGCCTTCACCAGCGCTTCGTTTACAAAATTTTGTGAAGAGCACGGAATCACTCAACACCTCAACGCAACCGCAATGCCTAGGAGCAATGGACAAGTGGAACGATACCACCGCACAATCTTGAATTCGTTATCTACTATGGGTGCAGATGTGGATGACGACGAATGGGACTTCAACGTACCTAATATTCAACTGGGATTAAATGGCAGCATCAATTCTGCAATTGGTGTGGCACCTAGTGATGCGTTGATGGGTTTCCGCGTCAGGATCAACCGAGCCACGGATGGCGGGGAATCATCGCAAGAAATATTAACCCAAACAGACGTTACCAAGATCCGTGAAGAGATATTGCAGAGAATCGAAAGAAACCAAAGTTACCAAAAGGCACGCTTCGATGTCAGTAGAACTGCCGCACCCCAGTATCAAATAGGCGACTTAGTGATGCTGAAGGTCCACTGCAACCCTTCAACAGGCGTAAGTCAGAAGTTGACAGCCAAGTGGAGAGGTCCTTTCAAGGTAACGAAAGTCCTTGGCAATGACAGATACGAAGTCAGCGACATCCCCGGCGCCATGAGGTCACAAAGGAAATACATTGGAGTGGCCGGAGCCGAAAACATGAAACGCTGGATCAGTTATGGTCAGGAGTAGTAGAAGGTGTAGTATGGGCACGTGATGTAATGCTGTACGGATACGGATTAGTACTGGACGGTTTGAGTAGTACTGGACGTATGTATCTCGTATGGGGCTTGCTCACGTTGCTGTAGACTTGTATAGGCACTTGGGGTACTGGACGGGCACGTGATGTAATGCTGTACGGATACGGATTAGTACTGGACGGATTGAGTAGTACTGGACGTATGTATCGCGTATGGGGCTTGCTCACGTTGTTCGGGTACCGAGTGTGTACAAATTGTATTTTAAGTTTGGCCAAACTGTAATGTTCTGTTTTGTTTGTTTCGTTTTGTTTTTTTTTATTTGTTTTAATATTAGGTATACTAGGTAGTTCGGTAGACACGTCCGCTGACTGCACAACACTGAACTGTTCTTTATTTATGCTTTAAAATTTTTGCTAATTGCACTATTAGTGATTGTCTGTGAGATTTCAGTTCCGAAACGATTACGGAAGTCCCCGAGTAGACACCAAACAAAGGGGACACCCACACGTACATCAGGACCTATCGAGTGGGACACTCGTACATCAGGATGGCCGTGTTGGGAAATACAGCAGGGTCCACCGTCGGGGACATTCGGAACGAGTCGAGCCACGACGAGCAAGACGGCTGCGCGGACAGACGGTTCCAGTAGTACGAGCAGTTCGGGGATTTTTACGCAGTTAATAAGATCCATGTTAATTACCGAACCTAAAAACCTTTGTAATATATATTCAATATATTCTTTCGAATTTCCTTGATCTATCTTTATAAAATAATAAAGTAAAGTGGAATTAGTAATTTCCGCCTACACAATACGCCTCGACGTTCCCCCTGTGCTCGCATAGCAACGATACCCAGTGGTCGCGTCACGCATGATATAAACACCTGTCGGAATGGATTTCGGGGAGATGCGCTGAGCGTCACCCAGAAATGGAGGTCGTGTCAACTCTCCGTATCGAACTCCAGTGCCTTCAGGAATGTGAATGAATAAAATTTTGTCTCTAAACCAAAAAATAGACCGGTAAATTATTAAGGCGAAACGCTCAGTCGCCTCAACTTTGGAACCGAATTACGGCCTTCATTGTTAGGCTATCTTAAAGTATTGGACGTTGTTTGTTCAGAAAAAAAAAATATTGCCAAAATGAGAAGCAAATTTTTTTTTTTTTTTTAACAAACGTGTTAGTGCTTGATTTTTCCTGATCTCTGTATTCGGTAAATGCAAGGTGTTTTTATAAATATTCAAAAATAAATTTGCAAATTGTCCCCAAAGTTTGCTAGTTTCAAGCAATGTTGGCGTGGCTCAATGTAACACAGGCCCCGCCCCTCAGCGGCAGGCAGACCTGTCGACGGCTGACCGTATTATATTTTATGTATGCCGCAGCTCGTTCTTAGAAAGATAACAAAAAAGTATAGTAAACAAAAACCACCAGCTTTACAAAAGCGTTTGTCAGTAAATGGATTCAATATAGAGTGGAATGATTTTATTTAAAACAATTAACAATTTTTATCACTCTAATGGGGTACACTAATTTCTGTACATCCTCTAATTTACTATGTGGTATTGCATATCTGTAATTTTACGTTAATGTTATTATTTAAATATGAAATTGTATACAGGTGTCCCAACTAAAATTTGTACCCCCCAACAATTCTAATTTCGGAAGACTCAGAAGGAAACATATCAATGTTGTTATCAAGGGGGACCAAATTGTACCAAACTTTCAAGTCTTAGATGTCACCCTTTTAGCGAGGGGAGCCACCCCCTTACAAAATTCAAATATTATGGGGGGTTGTGTGATACATCATTTTAAAGCTTATTTAATTTTCTATCCAGGACATTCTACTATTATATATTTGTTTCTACAAAAAAAAGAAAATATGAATTTGCAGGGATTTTCCTCTCACCAAATACTTTGTCGTCATTGTAAAACGCTTCTTTTCATTCACTTGAATCCTATTTGAATTAAAAAGTTGAAGATCAATTCAATTCGTATTCTGATTTGCTGTTTTAAATGCTATAAATACCTACATATCTTTTTTCTAAATTTGAAATATAAGGTTGCCAAGTTATTATGTAATTTTTTTTGTCTACATTTTCAAAAAGTCATGTGATCATTTAAAAAGTTCTGTATCAGCATTAGTATTAAATAATGAAAAATGAAATTTGGCACGTCGATAAACAAAGCTTGGGTTTTTCGGATGCTGCTAATACAATTGGATGCTATTAAAATTTGGAATAGTGAATAGTGGGCACTGGAATAGTAACCAAATATTACTGGAAATAATCTTAGTCGATGCTGCTTTGATAGTAATATATATGGTATCAAAACATTTTTTTTTTCTTTAGTAACTAAAGCCACTCTCCTCCGTCGTCGCACTATTATTGACTCAGCCTGTACATAATATTATCTAGTATTATATTAATTGTATTCTCTACTCATTATTGAATAGAACTTTCAGAATGAACTTTCATATTTCCAATTTCCCAAAAAACTATCAAACTCAAATTTTTAATTCATATTAAAACATCATTTTATTCTTTCCCCTGGTACCTCATGAATAAAAAAAATTAGTTAGATATTTATTACTAATCTTTATTTAATATAACGAGTGAGCAACAAAATTCGTGATCGTAGGAGCCTCTGAATCCAAAATTTTGAGTCGATTCTTGATCGATACGATTGTGTGAAAAGTCATCGAGTAATGTGAATTGTAAACAGTAAAGTAAAAGAACCGATATACGTTTAGCCAACGGCGATCACGAATTTTGTTGCTCTCTCGTTATATACAGTGAGCGGCAAAAGTATGGAATAAATTCATTAAAAATTAAAAATTTTTTTTTTCAAAGAAATCTTTAGACGGGTCAATTTTAAGTTATAAAAATACATATTTTTATACCGAATAAAATTCCAAGCAGTCATTTGTTTTCGAGTGATGACGTCATCGATATTTTTTTTAAATAGAAACCCCCTATTTTTTTTCTTGATTCTGATAGCCCCTTTAATTGTCTATACGACAGTATAAAAATTTTGTTATCTTACATAAAGAAAGTTTTGAGAAAAAAAAAAGATGGAAAAAATAAATTTTATAACGAAAGCTTGTTGACAATAAGCAAATCTATGAAGAAATTCCTTTTGGACATTATGAATTACTTCTTCACTAATTCTACTTATTTCGAATCGAATCCTAATTTTTAAATTCTAGATTCTGTGGTCTAACATAAATCTTAGACTTTCAATAACGACATAAAAAATAATCAAGGGGTGTGAGATCTGGAGACCTTGCAGGCCACTCTCTCGCTCCTCGTCTCCCAATCCGCCTCCTAGGAAACCAATTGTTCAAGTAGTGGCGAACAGGAAGTGCAAAGTGTGGGGGTGCACCGTCTTGCTTGAACTAGAAATCATCATTTACAAAGATCTGATCATTGCCATTTGGAAATTTTTTTACAAGGACGTATCTTCGTTAATTTTTGGACGACCCGTTCTTCTAATCGCTTTAACATGCCCAGTTCTTCTAAATTTATTTTCAATTTTATTGACTGTAGATTATCTGATGAGTCTATCTAGATACTTTGCATTGAACGAATTACAAACTTCTTGTTGGGTTCTAGTTTTATCACCGCACCCAATCAAAATTAAAATTTCTATACGTTGTGTTTCTGTTAAATGAACCATTTTCGAAAACGTTTTGTAAAACAATTTACACATACAAATGAAACTGACAGCACCATTTGACTGTTTGATTTACTTACTTGATTTTTTGGCTTGTTTTTGTTTGTCATAAAAAATCCATTTTTTTTTTTCAAAACTTTCAATATGTAAGATAACAAAATTTTTATACTGTCGTTTAGACAATTAAAAGGGCTATCTGAATCAAGAAAAAAAATAGGGGGTTTCTATTTAACAAAAATAACGCTGACGTCATCACTCTAAAACAAATGACAGCTTGGAATTTTATTTGTGATAAATATACTCATTTTTATAAACCAAAATTGACCCGTCCAAAGATTTTTCTAAAACAAATTTTGTTTAATTTTTATTGAATTTATTCCATACTTTTGCCGCTCACTGTATATATCTTATAGTACGGCGGCGAAGAGAGCTAAATCTTCATATTAAAGAGTAACCCAATACTTTGGTATAACTCAATAAGACATGAAAATTCACTACAGTGTGGGTTAGTCACAAGAAAAGTTATTCCAAGAAAACCGTGAAAATTGGCAAAAATTATTTCAATAAAATAAATGCTCATATCTTTGGGTAAATAAAAGGTAAAAATATGCAGCTTGTTTCATTGTGAAGCCCAGAATATTTACTTTAAAATGGCTGATTGGAAAATTGCGCGAATTTGTGCTTTTCGACCAAATTCTATTATTTAATGCGACGGCGCATGATTTATTTATAAATTTTCAATATTCAAGTTGCTGTAACTCGTATAGTGTAGTCTTTGTAGTAAAAATTTTCACATCAAAAACTGCAGAATTTTGTTGTCTGTATTCACCTCAACTAATAACATATCCATCTACAATAATAAATTCGCTACAATCGTGTTTCTGGGAAAATGTAACTTGCTTAGGCTACCCTCTCGATCACCCGCCCGCGCGAGGCTCCCACCGCAAACGCCTATTTTATGCTATACGCTATACCACCACCGAGGGGCTTTTAACTATGGAATTAGTTGTACATCTTGCGAGAATTAATTCCGAGTACTATCGGAATTACCGGAATTAGTTTGGAATTACATGGAATTATTTCAAGTACTCAAAATGATGGAAGTACTCGTGATTACAGGAAGTACTCATGAATTACTGGAATTACCGGAATTACCCTGAAATTACTGGAATTACCTTCAAATAATATGGAATTATTCTGAAATTACTTGAATTACATCCAGGTTTTATGACTACTAGTGGTCGCCCAGTGGTCAAAATTCGATCGTAATTAATTAAATTTGTAAGCCTGAACGTTATTGGGGTTCTTTCTTTTTTCAAATCGTAGAATTTTCAAATTAATTTTTTCCTTATCTAACCTATTAAGTATTTGACAACGTTAAAAACAGAATAAAAAACTCTATTCAAATCTAAAATAAGAAACATAGATTGCCATTAAAAAAAATATTATGACGTCATAACTGTATATAGGACTCAAGGTCTAAACTTTGGATCATGTTTTCTTCAAATAAAAGCAATTAATGTTAGGGTTTATTTCTACTTATGGTTAGGCTACTCATATAAAATAATAATTCAAGCACTATGACCCACCTTCCGCCGCGACCTCACACTTGCGCAGTCAATTACAGCAAATGTTCAAAGTGTTCTCCCCAGCTTCAATACAGCTGTTAACTCTCGGTTTCATATTTTCAAATGGATTTTTCAAAATCTGATAGTACAACTACATATATATACAATACGGTGTTTTAGAGATACGAGAATTGAAATAATCTAGAACTGTCAGGTCCGGACTTCGAGGCGGAAATTGAATGACTCGATCATCATAAAACTCGTGAATCCGGTCCATAGTTTCCCTTGTCCTTTAAGCTGGTGCATTATCCTGCTGGACGTACCCATGTAGAGGTTCGTCATCAAAAAGGTTCGAGTAAATTATTACGATATCTCTCGGCATTTACGTTCCTTCAAAAAAAAAAAATAAACAGGTCCAACTATACGTCTTCAAGAGACCGCCAGCCAAACATAAATTTTCTGCGGATAGAGGGGCGTTTGGACGAATTCATGGGGATTAATTGTTTATTGTAATTTGTTTATTTACAGTATACTATTCGTGCAGGAAAATCTCGTGGAAACAACTCTTGCACGACGGTAATTTTATAGGGATGAAGATTTAAATCTTGTTTTAATATTTTTGGAAAAGTTCAATATGAGAGGTCCATCGCTTGTGATAACCTGAGAAGAGGTTTCTTGGGAGACGCTTCCATTACTGCTCCGCTACCCGTTTTTCGACCGACAGTCCCAACATCACGAAATCTTGCCATACGCATTTATAAATTTGTTGGACAAATTTTTGACAATCTGATGGACAATTGGGGTAGGCATTTCGAAAATTATTAACACAGCGTTCTATAGAATAATTCCATTCACCAATCTGTCGCCGTTTTTTTGAAATCGAATTTTAAATCAAATTATCAAAAGTTCGTAGTGCCAACCTAATGGGGTCGTCCCCCTAATTGAATTTGACGAATTGGACTATAGCATCTCGTAGACTATATAACATGAAGCCCTAAAACGTGTTCTGTTGTTTAATAAAGTTATTTTGTGAGAAAACAGAGCATATCAAAAATCGCAATTTCAGCTAGCATTTTCAAACGCTGTACATTTGCCGCCTCTTGTGACGTCATTTCGGGGTAGCATTCTCATTGGTTCGTGCTTTTCTAAATAGTCCGCGCGTCCAGTAACTTTGAATTTTGTCTGGTGAATTTTGTCCCGTGTTGACGTCACAGAAAGGCGCGCGTTTCAAATAAGACAAATGTTTCGATTTTTTTTTACCTAATAAATGCGTGATTTTGGATAAGCAAAAAAATAGGGGTATAATATTTTTTCGTGTAGTTACTAGAAAAGCTGTTTCTGAAAACTTTGGGGCGACCCCATTTGTTACTTTATTACGAGTTTTATTATTTATGCTTTTTTTATTCAAAAACCGTGCCTGAATAATGTAAACGAAGATAGATGCAATGAATTAAATAGTTTTCGTGCTTCATCTTTTGTTGGAATTTTCGGAATTACCTTTTGATTACTGGAATTAGTTACTTTTTGTGGGAGTTGTTTCCTGATTATTGGAATTTGGCTGGATCAAAGATGGTTCCAATTTAACCCCCAAATTAATTAATGAAACACCTATACCGCATGCGATTAGACAAGCAATAGAATTATTTTGCAATGAGAAGAATTGTTCTTCGAGCAAATGTGCATGTAAACGCGAGGGTTATGTTTTGTTCTATAGCGTAAATATCAAATGAAGTGTATAAATTAATAAGGATATAGTTAGAGACATAACTGAGGATGAAGAATTATTGTTAATTTTAAAAACTTTATGTATTTGGTTAAAAATAAAAATTAATTTCATTTATCAATTTATAGCATAATTATAGGCATTTGCAGTGGGAGCCGGGCGCGGGCGGGTGATCGAGAGGGTAGCCTAACCAAGTTACATTTTCCCAAAAACACGATTGTAGCGAATTTATTATTGTAGATGGATACGTTATTAGTTGAGGTGAATTACAGACAACAAAATTCTGCAGTTTTTGATGTGAAAATTTTTACTACAAAGACTACACTATACGAGTTACAGCAACTTGAATATTGAAAATTTATAAATAAATCATGCGCCGTCGCATTAAATAATAGAATTTTGTCGAAAAGCACAAATTCGCGCAATTTTCCAATTAGCCATTTTAAAGTAAATATTCTGGGCTTCACAATGAAACAAACCGCATATTTTTACTTCTTTTTAGCCAAAGATATGAGCAATTATTTTATTGGAATAATTTTTGGCAATTTTCACGGTTTTCTTGGAATAACTTTTCTCGTGACTAACCCACACTGTCGTCAATTCCCATTCTAAATGCAGAATTTTTTAACGAACAAATCTATATATTATGTCTCATTGAGTAATACCAAAGTAGTAGGTGGTTGAACGAGTTTGACCCACCGGCTACCGTACTAATAGGTATTTCACTTTTTACACTCATAAAAAAAACAATGGGATCTGTTTACTGTCGGCAATCGAACGCAGTGATTACAGTTCCAGGAAGCTTTCATTCTCAGTTTCCAGGCCCCTGTATTTCAGTCCACGTGGACTGAAGGATCAGCCAATTGTAAGTAGTTTGAGGTATTAAATTTTCGACATATGCAACGCCCTATTTTTTGTCACCGATTCGCCTTTTGTTTACACGCTGAACGGGCCAGTCGCCTTAAAATAATGGATGATAATGAATAAATTGGTACACACAAGCGAGACCAAAGAGAAATACAAAAAGCTGGAGAGGTGCGCGAAAATGGAAAATTATTAGAACCAGAACACTGCAAAATTGAGAACGCGCATACATCATGTTGCCTATGGAACAGAAATTTTAAATGGAGAATTTTTTCGAACAAAGCCTACTGGAAGTAGTAATCATTTATAGATCCCCTGTATATTTGGTTAAAAAACAAATGAAATAGCCAAGTAAACAGAGGAGTGAAATGGACAGTCGACACGAACAGAAGACATAAGCATTTTTTAAAATAAGGTTTAAAATCCAATCCAAAATTAGACAGAGAGAAAATAAAATTAAATACCTTCATAATTGTTAAATGAAAAATTATGTAAGAACTATAAGTAGAACTACATTTTTGATGAGTTGTGCAATATTTTGACTGATGTGTAAAATATTTATTTTTGTCCACTTTTATAGCGGTACTAAAAACAGGAACGTATCTACTCTTAAGAGCACACTTAGTATTTTAAATCCTAGACACGGATTATACGGATTTCGACAAAGGAATCTTTCTTTCAACTCACTCACATATTTTTGTTTTCAATGAGTTCATATCCGTTTACAGATGAGACAATTTCCTGACAATAATTATATGAGTTTACAGCCATTTTTTGTAAAACAATTTTTTTTTTCATGGAGTCCGGGAGGTAGCATTGCAGTTTTTCTAGGAATTTTATACCGAATGAATTTCATTTTTAACGGTTGATTAATGTTCAATAATAATCCGCAAAATTAGCGCCAATTGCCGCAACCTGCAGTGGACTTAAGAAACGTGACAGCATGAGAAAGTTGTCAAATAAAAAAAAAAAGGTTTTCAAATCAATTTTAACTAGAAAATAATAAACTGCATTGAAGAGAGGGGATTATAGACCAGTCACGTATTATGAACCATATTCAATTTCATGTTAAATTAATATAATACTGAATTAAATTAAAATAAAATATGGTGTATTTTTTTGGTTCACAGAAATAAAAATCACTGTCAGCTGAATGTTTGTGCTTGTCATTTGCCAAAATGACTATACAACGCTCAGATGCACTGAACGCGCAGCATGTTTATGACAATGACTGACGCTCTGATCCTCGTTAAAAATATGAGTGACGATTTTCTTTCTAAAAGTATAAAAATTGAACTGAATCAGGTATAAAGTCGATACTTTGGTAAAGTGGATCAGGTAATACTAATGTAAATCAATGGATAAATAAAAAAGTTATCAGCGATCAAATAAAATTAAAGAAATTAAATTTCTTTCTTTTGGTACATTTGGTTAAATTATTCAAGCGCTTAACTAAGGAAAAATAGAAGTACATTTGCACATGAAATTCAAAGGTGGACAATTCCATTAGAAAAATTCTTTTGTGAAATCATTTAGAGTGAGCACTAGATAAAAAAAAACCTTATGGTCTTTGCCCTTTTTTGTAGATTGATATCAAAATTGAATATTTAGCACACATTTGTGGATAACAGAGGCCAATATTATTGGAACGTCATGTGCAAACAAAATTTTAAATTATCTGTTATAGTCGAGGATCCCAAACTCATCTTAAACTTCCCTTGACTTCCACCCACATAATAACGTTGTAGTGGAGTACCAATTACATGTGGGTAATATTAACACATATTGATATCTTGCACCGAATACTGAACACATTAAATTCTAACGACAATGAAATTTAGTTGGGCCGGGGCGGGGCTTCAATATGGACTGTTCAGATGCTTGTTCAGCGTATGATTTGTTTAAAGGTTTTGGACCAAATCTGGTAGTTAATTTTCATAGTACACATAATGGGGTAACTAATAATATATTTAGCAATGCACGTAATAATTGAATGGATATTGAGCGAATAGGTATGTATTTATCAAATCAGATGGAAATTATGGCCAGCTGAAACTATCCGTCGAACAAAGTGGACGCAATCGTTTCAAAATTACTGAAATTATTGCAGATTTGGATTTTCATGAGTGTGGCATGATTTTCAATAGCCAACTGTTAAACATCAAATCAAAATAACGTATTTATTGCAACTTCAAATATTGTGGTTGCATTAATTGGGTCACTGAAGCTTCAGCATTGCAAAGAGCAGAAAGGTCCTTGTGAAAAACTGTAAAACTACATATGGAAGAACATGAAAATGAAAAAAGAGTTGTCACATTTTTTAATTGTGTCGTGAAATTACCAATAAAACCTAATTTTCAGGGACGTGTTTATTTGAAAAAGCCGCGGAATTAAACAAATGTAATGCGATATTTCAGTTTATTTTCAGTACATTTCGGCGCCTAGATATGTTTTGAAAACACCGCGAGATGTGTTCCAGTTTGCCATGAATAAATAAATGAAAATTAATCGCTAGTTCAATTGGGTTCAAAAAATAAACAGTTCATGATTGTCGATGGTTACTGTAACTTTTGTTAAAGCAGTATAGCGAGGCAAGGGCGCGGTACCCCGGGGGCCCAGAACGGGGCTGTAGTCCCAGGCGGTATAGCTTAGGGCCAAAATCGCCGTTCATTTGCTGTGGCGGAGAAGGGGGCTCACGAAAATGCATGCAGATATATTCTTTTACTTTGTCAAGAGTGTATCCCAAGTAGTAGGAACTCTTTGGCGCCAGGCTGATTTAATTAATTCTTATTCTAAAACACTAAAACTACGTATTTGGGTGGAATCGGACCATGCGACGGGTAACAATAGAATATTGCCAGATGGAAGTGTGAGTCAGCTATATTTGGAACTTTGGAAAGACGATGGAAAAAAATTAAAAAGCAAAATGTGCACGAGTTAAAACATGTTAGCGCTAGCCTTTCCCTGGAAACAATTTCATACTCATCGTCCTCCCCAATAATTGCGAATTTAACCCCAACGTGTAACAGACATCACGCTCACTTTGCTCTTAATTACGGGAGGGATGATTCTTCGTTTCTTGTACCAAAGGCTTGTTTACGTCACGTCGGAGATATCGACCGGAACGTCCGTTCGGGAACGAGCACAGAACAATGATCTTTTGTGGCGAGTTTAGTTTGTCACATAATGACAAGTTTGTACGTGAAAAAACGCGATAAAACAATTAACCCAGGAGTGTACAACGGGAGCGAAAACCAACATGAAGAGAAAACTGCCGCGGAGTTAATTATTTTAACACGTGTTTGCGGAGAATGGGCTCACTGGCTATTGTTGTTTATGAATTCGGAGAAGGCGTAGTTTGTGTGATTTAGGATGTGGCCTGGATTTTTTACTTGTTGATATTTTATTCCTGCTGATTTAGTGAGTTTCTGATTATCTTGAGTAAGGGTTATCGGCAGACTTCAGCAACTTCGGGGAAACCACGTGCAGTAGTGCCCTCGAGGTGCGGGGTTTCATTGCGTCGGGAGCAGAACAGGGATGGAAAAGAAACCATTCCCACCGTGATTGTGTCCTATACTTTTGAAATAGTCACGTGTAGAACAGTAAATAATTCACTTGATTTCACTTGTTGCCTTAAGACAAAACTAAAGGTAGGTACTATAAAAAAAAACACAACATATTTAATGTACTTTTTAAGAAAGAGTTTCCTTAACTGTAAGGATAATTTCTACAAAATAACGAAAGGGCGTCTGTCGGAAAAGATAACAAGAAAACAAAAGGCGTGGGTGTTGAAGGAAATTAGCATCAGAAAGACGGTAAGAACACAAAAAAAATATTCGTGAAAAACAATTACCCGGATAAAGGATTTGTAAAATTTAATGTGGGTTTCATAATTTCATTAAAATAGAATTTACGGCCACTAAACCTAATTACTGTGTTCGGTAGCCTTATGGGATTCTTGCGTGTAATTTCAACCCTTACCAAACTTTACCTCTTTTTATTTTAATTTTAATTTATTAGTTCAGTTACGTTATATAGTGCTGAAATTGTTAAATGTAGCTCCTCCTACGTTCAGACCATACTTTACAATTACGGCCGTTTCCGCCGGACAATTTCTGCAAAACTTTACCTTCAGGAATAAATGTTTCAGAACAAAAAGCTGCAACGCCTTGCATATAAGTTTCGAAGTGAATAACACGGGCGGTATGTGAATAAAACAAGAACGCGCTTTACACCTTTACATGGAATGACTTCTCTTTGGTCATTCTATCCCTCTAACGGGTGCGCAATTTACAGATCGGGGTTAGAAGCGGAGGATTCGTTCAAGAAGTCAAACACCGAAGCAATTTGCGCTGTCTTTATTTTAAGCAAGATCGGAAAGTTGGATTTAAATTTTTCGCCTTCGAAGTTAGATTGTGTTTCTTGCGACCAGATATGCCCTAACTTCGGTTAACTTTGTTTTCGGGTTTATATAATATTAGATAAAGATACTTGGGTAAGACTTTGAGAGGTTTTGCTGCCAGAATTATGCACTAGCTAATAGCATTCAATTTTTGTCCGCAATTGAGTTATGTGAAAGTCGGTGGCTTAGGTGAAATTGCTACTTTGTCGTTAAAGAGGATTAGGTGGTCAGAAAAGTGGCTTAGAGCATAGGATAGGTGTAGTTTTTAAGGAGCTAAGTTTCAATGTTCGGTCAAAAGGATGGGCCGTGTGAGAAGTTATGGTCATGAACACTTACCTGTTATCCAGAATTGTGCGATAATGCCAAGAGACTGGAAATGTGAATAGAGGAGCAAGTGGTGGACGTCCAAGAGAGCCGATTTGAATGACAAAACCGCAAGATAATTGTGAGATCTCTAAGAACACATTTTAGAAGACTTTCTAAAGCACATATTTTTTTTTTACGGCAGTGAAGAATCGACGAACCCAGATTCGGACGAAGGGGTCAAGGCTGACGTGTGCGGGGATGGAGGGATCGGGGAGGTATAGCGAGACTGGCTTCTGCTAAAATTCTCATTCCTTTTCGAAAAGAGACTGTGATGTTTTGATGCTATGTACCAATTATTTATTATTTATTATTTATTTAAATTATTTTTCTCAGACACAGTTTCAGCTGTATAATTGACTAATGTTTAATACGAAGTAAAATGTGCACCTACCTAGTTTACAGAAATATTTATAGCTCGCACATTTTTTTGGCAAAATGGATCTCCTGCCAAAGGCCAACAGACAAAATATTTCCACGCAGCAGATCTCAAATCAATGTGTATTACACTCAATGGATGCATCTCCTTGTTTCGTCTTGTCAGTTTTATACAAAATATAAATATGTCAAAACCGCTTATTTGCCAGATGCCAAAACCGCCCTTTTGTTCAATCACTCTATGTAAGCTTTGTTACGTATGTTTTCCATGTTTCAATTTTATTTTTAATCATCCGCCAGATGTTCGAACAACAATTTTTGCACACCGCTGGCCCTGTCGCCGTGGCGCACCTTTCCAAATTTGTCGTTGTCTTGTCTCTAGCTTAGCTAAGCTTCAATACATTTAAATTTTCTGTTCCAAACAATTAATTCATTCTGTTGCTCTGACCGGAATACCGGACGAACATTTTTTAGAACTAATAACACAAAAAATAACACGTCACTCACGCGAGTAGATTTAATGTATCTAATAATTAATTATAACCGATGTAAAATAATCCGTATGTTGTACCTTTCCGTTTGCTTGCTTTATGATTTACACTGTCGGCAATGTTTGCGTTTTTAGTTATTCCACCCCTGAGGCCATTAAAGCGTTGCCTATATTAAAATACGTACCCTAATCTATATTTAACAGAAGCCTTACATCCAGTGACATGTACCATTGTACAATCAAACTGGAAATGCAGTCAAAGCCGGTATCTACTTTTAGAAATACCGCCAGATGTATTTTTTAACACGCGTCTGTGATCTCTTCAGGAGTCATTTTTTCCTGCAATTAAAATGCCTCCGGTTTTAACAGCGTACTCCCAAGTTTCCTTTGATACCGTTTTGTCGAGTGCTCTAAACTCTAAGAATCTTCTCACCCCTTTCCGCGAATTAATAAATCATGAATAAGCCAACGTAATCATCATTACCGCAATCAATCAAAATTTATTTCATCACATCTGAAGTTTCCCCGTGCGAATCCCTCGAAACTCTAAGGTTAAACGCTTCATTTTAAAGATCCACCAGCACCGCTGCTTAATAACACTTAAAACCTTAAACCCGAACTTATTACTTCCGATATCTCTTACCCCTGGAAGGTGCGTAAATATTCAAGTAGAGAGGATCCTCGCCCTGCAACAGTGTGCTCTGGGAAGTTCGCTCTTTCGTGGATGTATTCTTCACATAATATTATAATGTTTGGAAAAACAATATTTATTTACAATATAATTTCCCAACGAGGCCGTTAGGCGTTAATAATGCACTATCCCACGAATATCGTACAAGACTTTATCTACATCCGTAAATCCCTAAATATTCATCCATGTAATCTTGTAAATCAGTGAATATCGAATAAAGCAGTAAGCGATCCCAAATGAGAACCAAAATTATAACAATCCGGTTGGCAACCAGACAACCAAGTAAACAGTAAAAATTTTTACAATTTCGTTGCGTGTTTCGCTTCAGTTCTTCAGATGAAGATTTACCTTTAGATGTTGAACAACACGCTTCAGCTGTTATTACCGTTCTGGTTCCGGAAAGATCCCGGGGAAAAATATCAGTAAGTTGGCATATCAGGGGTATGAAATATGGTGCAGTAAGAAAAGGATTAAAGACCTGACAAATGAAAATGCCTTTTTAGTGTATTTTGGAGAACTGAGCAAAGTTCAAAAACCTAAAAATACACGCACTTGTTTGCTTCACTTAAGAGAAAGTCCGAGGGTTGTAAACGTGTAAAAGTGTTAAGGAAGAAAAATATAGCAAGCTTTTTACATAATGTAGACGATGAAAGATTTCCATGGATTAGCTGTAATGGCCTTTTATTGACTTCAAAAATTTATTTGTAGGTTGTGTTAATTTTCGACCTGGCTGGAGGCTCCAGAAGAGAAGAAATAACGTATGTATTTGTTTAGAGAAAATCTAAGAGAAGAAGAAGTGTATTTTTTGCGCTCTGATTCCCAGCACAAGACAAAAATATCGCTAGAGTTTATAAAATGCGGTAATTTTTATCGACTGAATCTGCTAGAGATTGTCAAACAGCATTTAAAACTGCGACCTCGACATTGTGATATCAATGGAATTTTTTTTTGTTCATACAAAAATGGTAAATGTACAAAGCAACGGATTGGTATTAATACAATTTTTGGTAATGTTCCCAAGTTAATTGTTGAATTTTGGAGTTGCCACATCCAAAGAAATATACAGGTCATTGCTTTAGGAGATCTTCAACCACAATTTTACCTTTTTATGGAGTAGATCTTTTGATTGTAAAGAGACACGGTGGTTGGAAGAGCAATTCTGTGGCAAAAACGTATATTGAGTATTCATTGGAAAATAAAAAGAGAACATTAAGAAGGAAACATTATTAACATCAAAAAAAGTACAAATTCTAACCAAAACTTGTTATTTTAATCAGTCCTCTACATATGGTATTAATTTATACGATTGTAAAGATTGCATTATTCATGTTTATAATAAATAACCCAATTTGTGTTTAAGTTTTGTTAATTACTATATCGCACGCGTGCGGTAATATTGAAAAACGCAAGCGTGCGATAATCTAACCCATTACATAATTGAAATTTGTCACATTTCGCATATATTTCACGGACGTAGATAAATATATTTACAATAAAAAGTAAATTCAACTTTGTTTTAAATGTAAAACGAGGGAAATTTTTTATTGTTAGCACCTCCCAAAAACCCCTACACACACAGGAAGTGAAACTTATAAAATTTAATATGTTTTGTAAGTTCTATACGTTTTCATATTTAACTCAACAATTGAGATTGATTTAAAATATCGATAGAATAAGTGGTATAAATAAAGCTTTATTTGCCCTACGGGCTTTCCGATTCCTGTGCTCACATTACATAACCCATCACATAATAAACATTCTGTATTCATTTCAAAACAACCCATCTTCATTTCTTCTCTCCTTTTCTCTCTTCTTCTGAATTCGCGTTCCTCCCCCATACCACTTTTAATCATTTTATTTCCCTTTCATCTACCTTCAGTATTTTCTCTCCTTCCTTTCTCTCATCTCACTACTCTCATTTCACAAAGTATGCTCAATCGTCTCTCTCTTCTCATACCACATTCTACATCTTCTTCCTCCTTCCGTCAACCAATTCTTGACCACATTCTACAGAAGATTTCGACAACTTATTCAACCTATTTCTCAGTCAAATATGCAATATATTCTATAAATATATGATAGGAATTAATTCACCCCACTCCAATAATTTTTCTTGGCGATTTTTTTTATTTTTGGATGAAGGTTCACTAACCTCATAGTCCGATTTTGCGTCGCTCGCCGTCATAATATCACTACTCATGGTAAAATTCGACCAAGCACAGTGTTTTAAAGAATTAACGTATTTAACTTGATATCAGACTAAGAGATAATAAAATAAACGAACAAATTCCGAGCGGATGGTTCAAGTCTCAGACCGCATATAGAAGTTTCACTTCAAAAAATAACGTTTAAATACCTTTTGGCGGTAAGGTTCGTGTTCGTGTTCACTATTTCCAATCGGGTTAAAAATTAACAAGAGACAGCGCCAAAGGTTTTTTTTAATCACCCTATGTATACACTGTCTGAAAATTTTTTTTTTTTCTTCATTTTTTGTTGCTCTCGATTAAGTTTAATCTCATGATTTTTCTAATTCCATTTATATTTTTTTCATTCTCAAATTTTATGTAACTCTATTCTATTCTAATAATCGCTTTGATTATTTTATTTCTCTTTATTCCATCGATTCGTGATTTGCTCTATTTTATTTCAGGGTATGTATGTTTAGGTGACCAATGAAAAGGTCTCCAGACTTTTGAAGTTAGTCTTCATTTATTTACTGGGCTATTAATTGATTGAGTTCTTGATTCTATTGATTCTTTTTTCTTCTAATGCTATAGTATTTAATTTTTATAAACACAATTCGTATGTGCTTTTCATTATTCCTTTAATTTATTCTACCAATTCTTTTAATCCTCTCAATTCTCCCAATCGAATTGGTTCTCTTGATGTTCGTGTTGATTTACTTGCATCTGTTCACTGTCTTAATATCTTAAATTTTAGTGAATTTCATTTTTCTCTTTCTCTAAAAGATCCAAATACATTTATTACTTTAGTTTTTGTACCATTTTTATCACCTATCATGTAATTTTTCTTAATTATGCTTTTTTAAAGTACATATTAAATTTTCAAGTAAATATTGTTAATGAAATATTCCTCTCGGCTGCTAAACGAGCAAAAATAAATAAATTCTCTGATGATGAAATGTTTTAGTTGCGCTTCTGAAGAGTTTGTTGTTGTCAGATGGAGTAAATCAAAATATTAGTCCCGAGACTGTAAGTGATCTTGAGTAGATAGATTGAGACTGTTTCTTCAAGAGCTACATATAAATTTTTGTCTCCAAATTTATTGGTAAAAGTACTGGCTGGGGTTGCATTGTGATCACAGAAACCAAAACTTTTATGTAAAAAAAATCCAGCAGTTAAATTAAATAAATAATTTGTTTTAATAGTTTTTTTCTTCACGGGGTTCGCGGTTGAAGAAAAAGAACAACCCGGTGGTCTAGCTCTCAGAAACTTCTGTTTATAAACCGGGTGTCCCAGAGGTGTGTGGACCATCAATTACGCACTTATTTTGAAAGATACCAAAACGGGGTTTTCGGCGGACGATAGCCACACGATATCTTCACAATTTAAAATTATTAGAAATCATACACAGAGTGTCCTAGTATTAGTAATATACCAAAGTTATGTTTTTTTAAATGGAATGCCCTGTAAGGTACTAAGGGTTTATTATAGATGGTTCTTGAGTTATGAAGAAACTTAGGTCAAAATTAGTGCTTTTTTAAAAAATTGCAGAGACCGAATGTTTTGATATCTTTTGAAATATGGGCGTAATTGATGGTCCACACACCTCTGGGACACCCGGTATTTACCAAAAATTAACACCCGGCGTCACAAACATAACACAATAAATATATTCTGTTACAATATTAATTTATTTAGCATAACTTTAATAACGGAGACGGGATAAACTCTTTAAAATGAGCAACGTGACAACGAAGGAGTGCTAATAAAATTTATGGATTACTAATATAAATACTAACCATAAATAAACAAATATCGTGGAGCTAAATTGGTTATTTCCGGCATGTAATAAAATTGGAAGAATCCCTCTGATATCTTTGAAATCGCTGAAGTAAAAATAAATCAAAGAAACGCTAAATTTTAAATGATTTTTATGATCTATTTCTTTATTTTATTAGTTTCAGTTGCTCTTCTTCTTAAACTAGCGCTTACCCCTGTATGGTGCATAAATATTCAAGTAGAGACAGTCCTCACTCTGCTGCCGCAAGTACTGTTGGATCCTGAAGAACTCCGCTCTGCGCTCAGGAGTCATTTTCCGCGTATCAGGAAACCTCTGCGGACAGACGGGTCCAAAGGTATTGGCGTACTTAATCTTGGGTCCGAAGCCTGGGGCGCTTCCTGGAGGCATGAACCTGAACTCTCCCACTGGGGGCTCCGAATAAGGAATGCCCTTGTACTGCTCCACCGGCGGCAGCCGGTGGTTGGTGCGGAAAGCCACGACGACGCCCTGAATGAAGCCCTGCTTCAAGGTTACGACTGATGTGTTCTCCCTCACGTAAGTCGTGGCGTAGTCGGCTCCGCACCAGGACAGCGTCACCACGATGGTGAAGGTGGCCGTGATGTACGTCATCTGATTTGGAAAGTTTCGTATTGGATTAGGAATAATTTTTTTAAATTATATATAATTCCGAAGACCGACCGGAACAAGTGGATGTCAACCGGTAAATCTTTTTCGACATCCAAGTTTCAACTAATAATAGATTCCTAATTATGTTAGACATTGATTTGTAAACTGGAACCTGAGGTAGAATGCTGGTATGATGTCTACATATATATATAGAAGACGAAATAATTTTATTGCATTCAAAGATAAGACGACAGTAGATAGTAGGAAGAAGTAAAAATGATTTTTGATCATCTGAATAGATCCCAGTCCTGGAAGCATCTTTGGTCTTGAAAATTAGAGATCTTGTTCCATTATATTATCCAGTACAAAATATGCGAAAGCGGTTGAAAAATGCTTCAAGACCAAAGAAAAATCCTTGGAGATTTTGAGGTCATAAGACTGTTGTTTCAATAACAATTTAAAGAACAATAATTAGACTTTACACTGAAATGTGACTTGAGAACTTTTCATGATCAAAATTTTAATGATTATGTTCCACACCAACAAATAGGAAGAGCAAAGTTACCGACAAATCTGCATCATCAGACTCTTTAAGAAACAACAAATCCCTATCTGTCAAGCAAGTGGGGGATAATTTCGTAAGAAAAGACAATTTTAAACCTCTTCCAGCGAATTGAGACAATTTAAGGGTCAAAGCATAAATCTACATAATTTTAAATCTGTTGTAATGTTGTTACTTAAATTACCTTAGCACATGTTTTCCTCCTTAGACGCGTAAAAACCCTAATTACAACAACAATCTTCAACGCGCACACACCGCACTCTCACTCAAGCACCCCTCACATTTTCCCAACATTATCACATCACGCGGATTTAACAGTTTAGCACCAAAAGACGCGATCTGAAGCACTGCCTCTCCTGAAAATGCGGTGTTGAGTCGTCTGAAATTCGAACGGTGCTATAACGCACGTGACTCGAAGCTATTTCGGGATAATTTGGATGAGTAAATATTCGACCCGTACGTCTGAGATTGCTGCAGGTTTATAAATAGGTGCTAAATAAAACTTTATAAATACGAGCGTACTATTTACCCTCCGAGGCTTCGTGGAATTCCTGCTACGGTTTAAATATTCAAAACATCCGAGATTGTTGTAATCGTGTGCTGCCTAATAAGAAAGTGAAAGGGGGAAGATTTGGGGAAGTGCGGCGCGAAAAGATAGTGTTCTTTAACCACATCTGGCGGATGTTCCAGACCGCAGGAAAAATAAGAGATGAAAGGATGCAGTTGAACAAAGGATGGGAGTGAAAATAATCCTTCTTAGCAAAATATTGACGTTCTATAAATGGAGAGCTTTAGCACTTACGAGAAATTAAAAGGGTCAGTTGTCAACAAGTCATAACGCAACGAAGTTGTTGGTATTGTTATTGCAGTGTACTACATTTAGATTTCACTTTTGTGAGCAAGATGATGTCAACACCTCTGCATATGTTAATGCAGAAATAATGTATAAGCTTCTAAGTGCAGCAGCGGATGTTAGGTCGATGGCATGCCGTAATGTTGTTGATGTAACTGAAAACTTTAAAGAGCACGCATCCCGATGTTAGTATACATGATTATGGCTAAAGAAACTTATTAAAAATTCAATGTATCACGTAAAATTTATTGAGAAATTAACTGCCTTGATTCTTAATTTCCAGAACAATATCTCAATGTCAAACCTGATTTTGTGAGGTATTATTATTAATCCCCTCTGCTTTCAGTTCAAACATCTAATAGTTAACATGTGTGGTTGAGTAATCTCTAGCTTGAAAGAGCTGTCAAGTTAGTTGGAAATTATGGGTGTGGTGTAAGATGTGAAGAAAAGTGTAAAACGTCTTTTAAGTTTTTTGTCAAATTGATACAAATCCGACTTCTTCTTTAATGAATTTGCCTACCAGCCAGGTAAAACATCTATTGAGGTTAAGAAAATTGCTTTATAGGCATAGAGGGTGCATTTGACAACACTTCACACATGTCTATAAAAAGAGCAGCAGAAAAAATCAGCATTGAAACGTCCACAATTCGATGGGTAGGAGAAAGAAGAAGAGCCACATAGTAACGGCTTCGCTGGTTGGGGAGGAAACATCGATAACCACAGCAAAAGTCTGCCCACAAGGTGGGGTGCAATCGCCTCTGCTGTGGTCGATCGTAGTGGACTAACTACTTAAAGAAATAACTGAAAGAGGTTATGATGTAGTAAGGTATGCGTACGACCTCGTCATTTTAATCAAAGGGAAGCATGAAGAAATTTTATCAAGCCTAATGCAGGAAGCCCAGATTGTGCAGAAGGAAGGAACTGATAAATCCTAAGAAAACATCATAGTTTCGAAAGTGTTAGACTGACACCTGAAGAAGTCAAAAAGAGGCCTCTTAGTGACATCCTAAATTTTGCAAAGAAAGTGGGATTCCCGGGAACATAGATACGAGTAGTGTTGAACAAAAGATCCCCAATGGTCGACGTTCTGAGGGGCTGAATAGTCCTACGACGCCAGAGTATAATACAATACAATCTTCTTCAAGATTAGGACGTTGTTGCCGTGATGAGATATTTGTTAGTAATAGACAGAGTATTTCAAGCTTTAGTGAGGTTGCCTTTTCCATCATCATCATATTTTACTTATTTTACAGTCTGCAGAGTTTAATCCACATATGAAACTGTCTGGAACAAGATCACAATTAAATAAATTTCATGTAATTTCCTCCTGCACTGTTGCACTAAAACTTCCTCCGCTTGTAACAATAGAAATGTAGTATGGACTAATAATTTAACAGAAAGTTTGTTATGTACCTACTCTTCTAAAATCGGTATCCATTCGTGCAAATTACTGAGTTTTTATTTAACTGGTATGGCTGGTACAACAGTTGAACATTAACCATTGTGACAAGGATACATTCTTGCAATTCAACAGATTGTGACCAGCTTCTTATTCAAGGAGCGGGAAGCAGATAAAATCATGTTTCAGTCAAAAGCATTAACCAACTATTTTCTAGAGTTTGTTGAGTTGATTTCGAATTGAAAATGCACTGTAAATACAAAATAAAAATTGCAGCATCCACCAATAAGTAAGGAAGGATGGAGCAGTTAGGATTCAATTAACTAAGCAGCTTTCATATTATGTAGTTCACTAAAAAATATACAGGGTGATTTTTAAAAAACGGCAGACGCTGTAGAATTTTTATTTACCGGTCGATTTCAAAAATAAAAAAAGTAAATCAAATGGCTTTTAATTTACTATAAACTGGCGGTTTTAGATTTTGTTTAAATGTCATAGTGTATTTTGGGCTCCATTCAACTTTCTTATTTTAAATTGTGACCCATAGTTTTTATTTATTTATTTGAAAGATCTCATTTTTCTTCATACACTCTTGTGTAATATGCACTACATTTACTTAAAATTATTGTTTAAAAAATTCTAACAGTTGAAAAAAAAAAGGAATAAAAGTTCATAAAATCTAGTTGTCAACGGTGTCTAATAAGACATTGCCGTTATTATTGTGTGAAAAAGAAGTAAATGAAAAAATTGTGACAATATTTTTTCAAATCTCTATTAAGAAATGACAAAAAAACATCAAATTTAGTTAAATCTATTAGTTTAAATGCCATCCCATTTTTTTCAATTCACAGTTGACACCAATGAGAAACCTGCATGACGGCGCGTAGAACCACAGACAACTAGATTTAATGAACTTTTATTCCTTTTTTTTCAACATTTTCAATTTTTTTAAACAATAATTTTAAGTAAAAGTACTGCATATTACACATAAGTGTATGAAGAAAAATGAGGTCTTTCAAATTTAAAAAAGAAAATTATGGGTCCCAATTTAAAATTACAAAGTTGATTTTAGCCCAAAATATATTATGACATTTAGACAAAATCTAAAATCGTCAGCTGATTGTAAATTAAAAGCCATTTAATTAACTTTTTTTATTTTTGAAATCGACACGTAAATAAAAATTCTACAGCGCCTGCCGTTTTTTAAAAATCACCCTGTATAAAACAATATTCGCAAGCATCCGCGATTTAATAATAACTAGTAATTTAATAGCAAATAATATAATAATAACAAATTATCAAATTAATTAATGTGTCTCGATAAGATGTTGTAGAATGTAAATTTACCCCACGAATGATTGCTATTTTGGAGTTTTAATTGTACAGGGTGTTTCACATTAGCTTAGTGTCCTTAAACAAAACAAAATAAAAGGCACTTGTTTAAAATGATATCTTGGAACCTCTGGTATACTAACCACAATAATTAACCTACTACAATCAATCTATCATTCATTTACTATATCAACCCTAAAGTCTCAAATATAAAGTAATGTGGATATAGTGATATAACGCAAATAAACAACCTGTTGTGAAGAAACTGCTTATCGAGAATCAGGTGTCGGTACTCTTTGATTCACAGTCAGCGAACCCTTGTATAGCACTTGTCCATGTTGGAAAGCAGATTTTTTTATGAGAACTCGTTTGTTTGCTTTAAGTTGCTATATGGGTGGCGTGTACTATACAAACATGTCTTACATGTCAAGTTTTACTTCTAAGGATGTGTTTTACTTCTAAAAATGTCTTCAAAATGGAGCCTATATTATTACGAGACAGCCTAAATTATTATTGATGATTTGATAAATGTACGATGAGATAAATTCTCAGCGTCAGCTGAGGGCTACAATGCGCCAAGGGACAAAACATATTTCGCCCGAAATACACACAATGTTTTTTGCATAACCGCAGCCGTGGAGAATGCAGCACGAAATTTGCAGAGAAATCACGGTTATTGTATGAAAAGGCTTATAATGAATTTGTCAATAAATGGAGCGAAGTAAAGCAAGCAAGAAATTACTCAGAAAAGATGCTTTTGGCTTATTTTGGTGAAAAATGAAGTACCTACAAAGAAAATTGTATGAATAGGAACACTTTAAATATTATTAAAAATTATTTATGATTTTTTATTAATTGAGGGCGAAAAGTTCTAGGGCCAAAATTACTACTTTTTGGCCCCAGGGCGAAAAAGAATGTCATCACGCCCTTAAACTATTTGTTCAACTTTTACACCCGGCTGTCCAAATTTTTTTTTTTGTAAACAGAATTGTTGTTTCATTAATGTAGTGCTCGTTTCCTCACTAATTGATTGAAAATTATTTGTTCGAAACAAAAAACTAACAACAATCTGAGTTTAATTTATTAATAACATTGGCCAACACGGTTTTTTTACCTTTTGTGAAATACTGACATTCTCACGTAATTTTTCGCACAGTTTTTGAGATATAAAAAAATAAACGTTAATGATGTTTTTATGCATAAAGAATATTCTAGAAACAGAAAAAAATAATTTTTCGGTGATTTTTGACGGGCTGTATTTATGTGGAAAATGACCTTACCGAGGATTTATAAAAATCATTTTAAAGCTCCAAGATTCTATTTTGCCCAAACATTTCTATTAGCCACGTTTTCCACGGAATCCAAAGAAATAGCGCGGAAATTTCTTTTTCCAAATTTTTGACCTTTTTTCTTTTCTCCACGGGCTCGAAAAAATTATTTCGGATTGAACTATCATATGGACCGGATAGCCTGTTTATTCAGCTTCAATTTCCTTTTTTTAGATTGTTTAAGAAAATATTTTTTTCCACCCACAATATTGACTTGAAAACAGTTGAAATAATCGGCTTTTCCCCTTGTTTTGGTAAATCGACCGCATCTTCACAAATATTGATGAGGAGGCTCAGGACCTTAGGAATTTTTACACCTCAATGTACCCCTAATAGCCCTGTGAAACGGCGAATATCAAAGTTTAGGAAAAAATTAAAGGAGTAAGATTTTTGTTTTTAAAAATCGTGTAATCTTCATAAAAATGGAAAAATTATTTTTTTTCAATTCCTCCTAATAAAATGCTCATTTTATATATCAAATCTCATTATTAAAGCAGTATTTTAATCAAAAAGATGAATAAAATCGCAAAAGAGTGATTAAAATGTTTATAGCAACACTTTATTCACGTTGCTATTGACAACACGAATAATGTAAAAAAATTAAAATTCGCACTATCTTTGAAATTTTAATTTTAATTTTAATTTTAAGTATTCATCAAATTAGTAATAGTACAATTTATGTAAATGAATTACTTAAGAAATAAACCTTTTTGACAATTAGAAATTGGAAAAAATATTGTATGATACACGTGAATAAAGAAGTTTTATCCACTCAAAAACATTATCTGTCTGGATAAAATTTGTCTTTATTCACTTATACCATAAATAGCTATTATTCACATTCATAGTGTAATTCAACAATTACGTGATTGATGAACGTTTAGGAAGTAAGCGTTTATTCCACCTAGCCGGTAATTTTTTTTCCCGGCTAGCAATCAAATTACTTACCTGGTAACCGCGTCGACGGTTGCATAACCACATTGTCCCGCGACATTTTCGGCCATGGCCCACAGGTCGGGTGGTGTATGCGCTATATTGTCAATGTGAATAAAATAGTATACAAACCTCGAAGAAAGGCTTGATTCCAGCCTCGCAAATTTACCTAACCTCGACGCTTCGCGTCTCGATTAAATAACAATTCCCTCGGCTGTAATCAAGTACTTGGAATGTAATATACTATTTCTTCAACTTTGTTCACAATTTTGTATCTACTACTGGGGAAATTAAAAAAAAAAAATTCAAAATTGTTTTCGATTTTTCTTTAGTCAATTCTTCCGTATCTAAATTTTCCCTATTTTAAATTTATTGAATTCATTAAAAGTTGATGACTCCAAGGTATCGAGTAATCGTTCTTCGAACGATTATTGCTTGCAGTAAACTCTTGTCTTTTTTCACGAAGCTAACAAGTTTCAAAAAACAGTTTGTAAATTTCTCATCATTATCAGGCGACATATTATCCGCGCCAGAAGTTGCTCAGCTAGTGTTCGTCAGAAACCTTTTGAAACATCGTCTTACAGACGGTTCGAAATCGTGTCCGTGGTGCTGGGTTGCGAGCCAGAAGTGTGTCCCCAGTGCCAATGTTGTCAGCCGCACATCGCCGAGCCCATCTTGCTTACTCTCACCAACATGTAAACTGCGACTATAAGACAATGAAATAATGTTACGTTTTCTGACGAGTCTCGGCTTTGTCTTTATGGGAAGGCCTGAAGACCCCGAGTTTGGCGTCGTCAAGACGAGCGTTTTTCGCAAAACTTCACTCCCTCCGTAGCAGCCTACAATGGAGGATCAGTGATGGTTTGGGGCGGAGTTTCGCGTTTTGTCCTCCAAAAACTAAACGCTAGGCTCTACATTGATCAAATTTTGCGACCCGTTCTGTTGCCTCGACGACAAAATACGAGGGGACTCATTTTCATGCAAGACAATGCTCGCCCTCACACAGCTAATGTAACCCGTCGATTTTTTGAAAGACACGACTTAACGTTGTTGAGATATCCAGCCCTATCGAGCACGTCTGGGATATGATGGCTCGTCGATTGCGCCAGAATTATCCCTTCTTACGCAACTTAGGTGCAATAGAGCGACAAACTACTCTGGAATTGACGAAGCACAGGCTCTCATAAACATACACAAATAACACACATTTGCGTAAGCACATAAGAAGCATAAATCCGACCGTGCAACCTCCACGTTGTATGCTTTGGGTAACGTGAATGCCGGCGGTTGATATCCAAATTCAAAATCAAAATTTTGTTTTTTTTTTATTTCCCCAGTAGCAGATACAAGATTGTGATCAAAGTTGAAGAAAACTTGATTTTTCCATTTTTATGAAAATTATACGATTAAAAAAAAATCTTGCTCCTTTAATCTTTTCCTAAACTTTGATCAATCGGAAAAAACGCTCAATGGATCGATTTGCCATTTCACAGGGCTATTGGAGGTACATGAAGCTGTAAAAATCCATAAGGTCCTTAGCCTCCTTATCAATATTTGTTAAGATGCGGTCGATTTACCAAAACAAGAAAAAAAGCCGATTTTTTCAACTGTTTTCAAGTCGATATTGTGGGTGGAAAAAAGATTTTTTCTTAAATGTTTTGACTGCATTTTATAGCAAACTTATTGCAGTTTCCGAAACTGCCCTTCGATTTTCTGTACAATCATTGGTTGCTGAGATATCAATGGTTGAATGCAAAAGGATCTCTTCGTTTAATAACGGATATCTCCGCGAAAAATGGTCGTAGACACAATCTAAAGAAAGGAAATTAAAGCTGAATAAACAGGCTATCCGGTTCATATGATGGTTCAACCGGAAATAATTTTTCCGAGCTCGTGGTAAAACATTTGGAAAAAAAACTTCCGTGCTATTTCTTTGGTTTGCGTGAAAAACATGGCTCCTAAAAATTTTTGGGCAAAAGATCGGAAAGCTAGGGTCTTGGAGCTTTAAAATGCTTTTTTTAAATCTTCGGTACAACCGTTTTTCAGTTATAATATAATAAGAGTTGAGATTTCGTCGGAAAAATTTACCGATTGTTACGAGAGTTCGCCTAGCAATTTTGCGAATGACATTGTCATAAAAGTCACGAAACGCAGTTGAGTGATTTTTGATCAATGTCATGAGCAAAATTGTAGAACTCGAGTCCACAATTGGTAAATTTTTCCGACGAAATCTGCGTGTTAGTTAAAGCTTTCATCGTCGGAATCGTCTCTCAAAAGTGTAAAAAGGGATTAATCTAATAGAGTATCACTAACTAATGAAACTTTTTTCAGTTCGATTGTTAAACGGAATTATAGTTGAGTTTTTATAAAAAACGTGAAAATTTATTAAAATCAAACTTTTAGGTTATACCGCAAATGACATTTTATTTATTCACAATAACCTCGTTCGAAAAGGAAAGATCACTTGACTTTACTTCGTACCCCCACCACCAACTGTAACAATTATTACTGATAAAGTATTGTTCTCGAACGCAACCCTGATAAAGTATGTTCTCGAACGCAACCCTGGACGCGGACTTTAAATAACTTTAATCAAGTAGGTAGTTCTAGATCGTAAATGACAGATTGTGAGGTAATTTTTATGTGACAAGATGTGGTGTGTTTTTGTGATTTATGGGTGAAAAACCAGTGCTACGAGTGTCGGATGCAAGTGTGGAGCCCCATGGTCCTCAGGTCAGTACATTTGTGAAGTTGTACATAATATTTTATACGAACGCAGAGTGAATTCTATGAGACTTCTCTATCGGTGTTTAGGGTTCGTTTTATCCCTCTTAGGGGCCGTTACATTATCAATTTGAGTGTCTTTATAAATAGCTCTTAAATATGTTTGTTCCCACAAATTAAACCCAAAAATTGTTTTTTTCACTTTCATCGGCCAATATTTGAATTAATTAATGACGGGCCCAAGAACATTTTGCGTCATTTTGACGGATAATTTTCACAAACTGGACTCGGACTTTTGCACACAGTAAATGATGACTTTAATCAAGTAGGTAGTTCTAGATCGTAAATGACAGATTGTGAGGTAATTTTTATGTGACAAGAAGTGGTGTGTTTTTGTGATTTATGGGTGAAAAACCCGTGCTCCGAGTGTTGGATGCAAGTGTAGAGCCCCGTGGTCCTCAGGTCAGTACATTTGTAAAGTTGTAAATGATATTTTATACCAACGCAGAGTGAATTCTATGAGACTTCTCTATCGGTGTTTAGGTTTTTCAAAAATCGTTTTATCCCTCTTAGGGGACGTTACTTTATTAATTTCAGTGTCTTTATGAATACCTGTGTTCCCACAAATTAAACACAAAAATCTTTTTTGATTTTCATTGGACAACATTTGAATTAATTTATGACGGCCACGAGCACATTTTGCGTCCTTTTGACGGTTAATTTTCTCAGAGTTCACTCGGACTTTTGCACCCGGCAAATGATGACTTAAATCAAGTAGTTAGTTTTAGATCGTAAATGACAGATTGTAAAAATAAATTGTTTTTCTACTTTGGTGTCATGATTGGGTTTTTGTGAAACTTTTTGTTTTATTTTTTTGATACTTACTACGTTGGTATTGAGCATTTCTAGCCAACTCCTGTCGAGGTCAAGCCAAATGTTAACTTTTCTAATAAAAAAAACATCCACAAACACAACCAGTTCTACCTAATCCTAAAAATCCCTAGAATATTTAAAAAGTATAATTTTAACATTTTGATAAAACGAAGTACAATGAAGCCCCTTGTTAAACTCATATAATAATGTAATATTGTTGGACAAATAACACTGGTTAGGTGTAACATTAATTTGACTTTCTCATCACGATAAAAATAAGCAATTTATAAAAAAAATATTATTACATTGTTAAACTAATGGGTATTTCTCACCAAGTTACGAACTTTCAATTTGGACTATATCAAAAAAATTTGTGTAAAGAAAATATGTTTTTATAACAGAAATAAAAAGTTTAATTATATATAAGGTTTATATATCAGTAATGGTCTTCCATATTTTTGTTTAGAATATTTAGAAAATAGGTTTAAAAAAAATTCAAAATCAGGAAATGACTGATAGTGTAAGGCAATGATTTCTAAATAAAAAACTGGAAGGTATGTATGAAAATATGCATGTGGGTATTTTTTTATTATAATTCTAAAGGAACACTTATAGCCTGTAGTATCATATTCTAGAAAAACATAACTCAAAACTTTATACTTAAAATTAAGAAAACAAACTTAGGATATATTTCTTCTTTTTTTATTTACAAGGATTCCGCATTTTTATTTTTCTTGTCTTTTCCTGCCGTACTCTTTTTTTTTATTTTTTTTCTTCGTCACTCAACTTTTTTTGTCGCGCCATTGTTCGCCTGTGTAAAATCACAAGCCATGCAGTTCAAGAATAAAAACAATAAAGAAGTCCAAAAACATAATTATAATGATGTAACACTGCATAAATCATTCCCTCACATAGTCGTCATCCCCTCATTTTTAAGTATTATGAGGGAATAATAGTGAGGGAATGACGAATTCACACAAAAGCTACAGAAAACACAAATATATAACCTCAATTTCATGAACCTTTTTATAACTATACATATTACTCCCCAAAACCTTTGAAAAGAATTACAACATATGTATATATGCTAGCCTTATCTTTTATATACGTTCGGTGAGATAATGATACAAAGAAATGTAATTTTGAAATAATTTCAACGAAAAGCTTTCTTGCACAAACTCGCTGCAGCGTTGAAAAGAAACCGCCATATTTGACATAGAAGAGTGTTGCCAAGTTTCAAAAACTTAAGGTTGCGTTCACAGATCTCGTTCGGTACGATCATGAATCGAATATTCGTAAAACGGTGAAGGAATGAGTTTATTTTCAGGGACATATATTTAAAATTTTATGATTTATGTATTCGTCGTAGCGTAATGAAAGATTTGACATACAATAAACACTATCTTTCCAATATACTTTATCAACAGTTAATTAGCAAGAATGTTGTTAAATTTGAGAAAACAGCGTTACTACCAATTTACTTGGACGGTGGGACCGGGTGAGGGAATGATCTTCATGACAATAAATTTAACATATATTATATATTTTTTATTATTAATGTCTCATTTCTTTTTAATAATAGTAGTACAGCTATCTTGTATTTCAATGAAAATATTATATCATAATTAATTCATGTAGCATAGCACTAATAACCTCGGGACTTAAATTTCGGAATTTGATGAGAAATACCCTAATATATTGTGTTAATTTGACATATTATTCTCCCCAAATAAATAGATACTGTAGCGTTTCTGGGTTCCATCATTTATTTATTTAAACACTATGTACAATTTAATTATACTTCTAATATTACACTATTTATTTACATTATTTACAATAGCGGGCGGCAAAAGTATGGAATAAATTCATTAAAAATTAAACAATTTTTTTTTCAAAGAAATCTTTAGACGGGTCAATTTTAGGTTATAAAAATAATTCCCAGCTGTCATTTGTTTTCGAGTGATGACGTTTTCCAGATTCAGATAGCCCTGTTAATTGTCTAAACGACAGTATAAAAATTCTGTTATCTTACATAATGAAAGTTTTGAGAAAAAAAATGGATTTTTTATGACAAACCAAAACAAGTCAAAAAATCAAGTAGGTAAATCAAACCGCCAAATGGTACTGTCAGTTTCATTTGTATATGTAAATTGTTTTACAAAACGTTTTCGAAAATGGTTCATTTACCACAACGTATAGAAATTTTAATTTTGATTGGGTGCGAGGATGAAACTAGAACTCAACAAAAAGTAAAAAAATAAATTGAGAAGAACTGGTTATGTCGTTATTTAAAGTCTAGATTTATGTAAGACCACAGAATCTAGAAGATTTAAAAATTATGATTCGATACGAAATAAGTAGAATTAGTTAAGAAGTAATTCATAATGTCCAAAAGGAATTTCTTCATAGACTTGCTTATTTGTTGACAGCTTTCGTTATAAAATTTATTTTTTCCATCTTTTTTTTTCTCAAAACTTTCCTTATGTAAGATAACAAAATGTTTACACTTTTATGTAGACAATTAAAGGGGCTATCAGAAAAAAGAAAAAAAATTTGGGGTTTCTTTTAAAGAAAAAATATCGATGACGTCACCATTCGAAAACAAATGACTGCTTGGAATTTTATTCGGTATAAAAATATGTATTTTTATAATCTAAAATTGACTCGTCTAAAGATTTCTTTGCAAAAAAAGTTGTTTAATTTTTAAGGAATTTATTCCGTACTTTTGCCGCGCACTGTATTTACAAGTTACTACTTCACCGGCACGTCCTGTATTATTTATTTATACATCACACGGCACTCCGGATGGATAAAAGCAACTGTCCGACTCGACCCTCTGACTACACTAGACTCGATGACTGATGCGACTAGACTGACTAGTTTTCGCTGGAACGTATTCTAATAAATATACCGGCGCCTAAATGCTTCTAGAAGCTCCAGATGTTCCATGGCGCTCTCGATCTGTACCAAAAATGAGTCATACTACCTCAAGCACGTTGTAGTAAGTTCCAGTACACTACAGTCCAGTAATTGATGACGCTGCTACAGCAATGAGTCATCTCGGGTCCACGTCCGTCACAATACGTTATAAATTTTACTATACAACTGATCACTTTGTGGGTACCTTTTCAAAACTCAAACAAACCTCCAAAAAATTATTCAATTTAATAAAAGGATTAAATTAAAATCTAACAAAAGTATATACAGGCTGTCCCATTTAAAACTCCCCAGTCCAGATTTCTCCGAATTGATTATTGTGATTGAAAAATCTTCGGACAGGTCGATTTTGTTTGCCAGGGGCACATCATTTCAGATGCTTTTCAAGTTCCGGCGCTTCGCCCTCTTCGCGAGGGGGCTGTTAGCCCCAAAATCTTAAATGGCACTATGGGTCGAGTGATGCCTCATTTGAAAGGTATTGAAGGCCTCTCTACAACTTCCCACTTACTTTTCAATACCTTGCAGTTTTGACCGAAAAAACAATAATTTCTAATTTTCAAGATAATGCACATGACCAACATGTAATTTCTGAAATTAAATTTATTGAAATTTTTGTGTCATTAGGTTGTTGATTTTGATTGCTAAATAGCGCGAAGGAGTTAAAACTGAATGTAGAGTATGCGACAGGATTATTTTTCAATAAAATGATCTAATTAACGTAATAAATGTTGGATATGGCCACCATTCATTTCCATGCAAAAATACAGACGATTTTCAAAACTGTTCGTGATGCTACAAGTTCAATAAGCCTAATTTCAGTAATAACATGTTTGTCTTTGTGGTTGCTGTGGAACACAGCATCAGAAGATGTGGATTATCTTGAAAATTGAAATTTACGTTTTTTTGTGGTCAAATCACGAAAAGATTGAAAAGTAAGTGGTTAGTTGTAAAGAGGTCTCCAATACCTTTCAAATGAGGTATCAGTCGACCCATAGTGCCATTTAAGATTTCGGGGCTAACAGCCCCCTCGCGAAGAGGGCGAAATGCCGGAACTTGAAAGGAACCTGAAAAGATGTGCCCCTCGCAAACAAAATCGACTTGTTCGAGGATTTTTCAATCACAATAATCAATTCTGAGAAATCTGGACTGGGGAGTTCTACGCCAAATCGGACACCATTAGCTTTTGCATCTCCGATTTTTTTAATTTGTTTTTTATGTTGTAGTTTGGCTAAGAGGGTTCTCCAGTGGCAGGTACATTTCTGCCGGTCGAAGTACATTTTTCCGCAATATATTTTTCTTAATCTAAAAATTTCAAAAAATCGCTTTGTAGCTGCAAAGATCTATATTTTATCAACACGCCCACAAAATTTCAACAAAAAATCTTCAAAAATAAAAAAAGTTACATTCAATGCCGCAAATTTTTGTACATTTTTGCGCGCAGTTGAATACAACTTTTTTATTTTTGAAGATTTTTTGTTGAAATTTTGTGGGCCTGTTGATAAAACATAGATCTTTGCAGCTACAGAGCGATTTTTTTGAAAATTGTAAATTAAAAAAAGATATTGCGGGAAAATGTACTTCGACCGGCAGAAATCTACCTGCCACTGGAGAACCCTCTTAAGAGAGGCCTCCCTTATTTTTTTCAATTTTACCGATTCTTCAAAACAGAAGGTAATTTTTACCTAATAAATAAAACCTGGAAATTTAAAAATTAAAAAAAAAATAGATCCCATCGTTATCCCATTATCGGTCCAGGGCTAAAAGTTGCGGACTGAGTGACAGTTTTTTAGAAAAAAAATTCAAGAAAATTTATCAGTACGTGGTTTTGGAAATCAACATTTTATATTAAAAATCTTGAAAATCTTACATAAAGACTTTATCAGATTATATTGTTACTAATAAATGTAGCAAAAACATTAAACTCAAGTTAATTTTTATTGCAGTGCCACCATATGAAGATGACTTCACAACTCGCTGCTGGATTAAAGGGTAATAAATTGGTCTTATTTGTAAATCTTTTGTGTTTTTTATTCATATTCTATTTTTTTATTGCAGTAGGTTCGTGTAAGAAGATGATGGCAACGTTGGAGCCGCATCGGTGAGTTTAAACACATTTGTTATTTTTTATCGCGGAGGTGAATTTGTGTAGATGGCATCACAAGAGTCAGGGGATTTGGATTCAAGAGGTAATTATTCTATTATTCATACAATAAATGATACAGAGATAAATTAAAATTCTTGATTGGGGTTGAGTTGGAGTAGATAATTAATAAATATATTTTTTATGCAGTAGGAGAGTGAATCCAAAGAAGAAGATGGCATCGCAAAAGACATCAGCACTGTGTCTGAACTATAAGTAAGTATTATTATTAAGTAATAGTATTATTATTAAGTAATAGTAAGTATTTTTTTTAATTCATTTTTTTTGATTTTATTGAATAGCTATAAATGTGACATCAAATTTATTTATTTTTCAAACAGTTTAATAATTTTTAAAAATTAGTACGTGTTCCGTTCTCACTTTTTAGCTTTGGAACTGTCGCTTCCAGGGCTCCTTCGTTTTCTGTAATTTTTTTCTACCATTAATTTACGCTTTAAGATTTCCTTCCCACAATTTTAGTAACTGATCGTTTCTCCTACCACAACTAATTCAAGCCCTGTAATTCTGTGTTCCATTTTGAAGTTTTTTTTTTTGGCACTGAATATTTTGATTTGATATGTTCCATATTTTATGTTCTCTGTGGGTATTTTAATAGCTATTTATTATACAAGTGTCTTACAAGGAAAATAACTCACACAAGAAATGTTTTTTCTTGAGTGACTTGTTTGATGTTAAGACACGTGTGTAATACATAGTTTTATTATAATTAATATATATTAACACCTCCTTCTGTGACAGTTCTTAAAACATTCACCAAAATCCAAAAAAATTTGACGTTCAAGGCTGTTGGCTTATGAACTGGTTGCTATGACAAATTAGAAAACCATTGATTTATGTCTTATTATAGACCTCATGAGACATTCAAAATAGACTTCATAATAAACAGGTGTTGCTGTTGGATAAAATTATTAATGTATGGATATAGTTAATCTTCTTTCATTCTTAAGAGCCTACCTCCCATTCTGTCAGAGTATTTTTTTTTCTTTTTAATCCAAACATATTTTTTATTTCAGTATTCCCATTCCTCTGGAGAGAACATCGAAACACTCCTGATATCGCAGCACCAAGTCTGGAGTAAGAAGGTATTTATTTTTATTCATATTACAGTAGTTAATAAACATATCAAGCATGAAGTACCAGGGTAGAAGTTAATGACGACATGCTCGTAATTCACCCATCTGGGTGATATAAAATTCAATTGATCAGTGGGTACATTTAAAACTTATAATAACAATCTAGAAGATCAATTTAGTAAAAATATAAAACTGAAGTTATTTTTTTATTGCAGCAGAGAACGAACTCCTGAACTCCTGAAGAAGACCAAGCGGAAGCCATGACGTTACCGAGGCGGATCTGGATTTAAAGGGTAATAAAATTGATCATTGTATACCTGTCATATTTTTTATTTATTTAGTACTTTTATTACAGTAAGTTCGTGCAAAAAAATGATGCAATAGTTGGAGCTGCGCCGGTGAGTTAATTGTTATTTTTTGTACGGGGTGTAGAAGTTATCAGACTTTTAGCATGTTTCTTTAATTTTTATTGCAAATTTGTGTGAAGAGACGACGACACCCACTTTGTTATTTTTAAAATTGTCTTATAAAAAATGTTCAATTATCCGTGTTGTGGTCTTAGTTAAGTAAGATATACACGCAGAGTTTTCATCAATGTGATGTGTGTTCTACCTAAATTTACTTTCATTTATGATTTAATTCATTGTTTTTTAACATCACATCTTTTAGACTATGTTTAGAAAATCTGCAATATGTCACTCTTTCAGTTCTTCTTTCTGTCTATTTCTTTCTTATTTGCTCCTCATTCATTACGTATTAAAATAATTCTTATTTACATTCTTCTTTATTTATTTTCTCTTTGAACCATTTTTCTTATGCGCTGTTAATTATTATTTGAGATTTGTTATTTTTCATTTTGTTTCCCGTGCTTATTTATTTCTTTCACCTTCTTACATAATGTTTTATTATTCTGCAGCCTCTATAATTATTTTCTAGAATATTAACGTCACGTAATCAGACAGTTACAACAAATACAGACAACAAAACTCTTTACGACTATTATGTGAGTGACTTATTTAAAAACGAAAAAATAAGAAAATTTAGAAAAGATTAAAAAAGAAATATATCGCAACGCTTCCGGTTCTATATCGCAACGGTCTCGGTTGTTGGGTCACCTTACGATATTTCGTACGTTGTATTTCGAAAAAAATCTAAATGGAAATGCATTTGCAAAGTTTAATAGATGTCAGAGAAAAATGTTTTGAAATATTTGCCGAAAACACTCGAGAAAAGCGTTGGCTAACGCACTCGTGCTTTATAAGTCGAATAAGACACTTATACAATAAGTAACTAATTTTAATTAATTCAAACAATAATGTAAAACATGTTTTATTTTCAGATCCTTTGCAGAAAGTTAGCTAGTCTAATTATGTACTATAAAATAAATTTTGATTAAGTTATAATGTTGTGAAAACAAAATTGTGCAGTTTCTTGAGTTTTTTAGAAAAATTATAAAATTTCTGGGTACTTTCCAGTGAACATATTTTTTACAATAGCATATTAATTAAACTCCTCTCCACTTTTGTCTCCAGATCGTTTCCGGTTGCAAAGTTGTTCTATATCCCTGTTGTTGGCAGTTCGTGACCAAGACTCAAAGCAATGCAAAGATCGCAGACTTATGAGATTACACGTCGACAGGTGGTGGTTGAAAACACTTCGACAACGACGAAGTTTGCTCGGAAAATGAAAGTTCTGCTCTTTGATGGCAGGGACGGAAGATCCAATGAAAAGCGGTTACGGGAAATGTTCTCGCGTACATATTCAAAACAAGACGTAACTCTGTTAAACAACCTCAGGGAATAAATTATGTCAAGTGGTGTTTGAAAAAAATATTACCAAGTTCCGCATGCAAATAAATTAATGCCGTGTCGTTGATAACTGTTGAAATCATACAAAATTAAATTTGATGGCTTCATTAGTCCAATTGAAGTAAATTTAAAAATATGGTGACAACACTAAATTTCTGAAATGTGTAAAAAAATTATAATAGATAATCTACTCCCCCTGAAACTGAATCTTTAATCGAAATTAAATTAACAAAACGACGTCTTCACACAGAATTAATGGAAATCTCTATATATAAAACGACGTCGTATAGACAGCTAGTTATACAAATCGCCCATTGGGGCTTTAGTTTTACGTCTTCATCTCTGTGTCGAGGGTTCTTAAATACGACAAGGGTAAAATCGATCCGACGAGCGCCGCTTCAGTACACTCACCACCTTAAGGCGGGGTGATTAAGGAGTTGCTAGTTATAAGTTGGCAATAACGGTTTTATGGCGGTTTTAAAACGTACACAGTTTTAGCAGCTCTTTACTAGCATAGTTATGGATTTGGGAGTAGTCGGAATTGACGCCTCATCGACGGATCATGTCGAAGCGATTTGTACACTGCTCCACAAAAACTACGGATGTTTGTTAAATTTAAGGTTCAAGTATTTACAGTTTCAGGGAGAAGTTCTTTTGAATGCTATCAGTTGGTCACCGATGGTAAGAACGTACCTGGAACAAAATACTTATAGATTCATTAATATTCGTCTGAAGGCCAATATGCAGATGCTTCAGAAATAACTGCAATAACTTTAATTGGTCATAGAGCACCATTCTTAACAACTTTTCTTTATAAATATTGGTGCTAAACCGCGTAGTTATCAAGTTAAAATTAGTGAGAGTTTTGACGTTAATTCACTTACCCGCCACTGAATAGCTGGACTGATGATAACGCACAACAACAAAAAACTGCAAAACATAATGTAAACCGCTCTTCGTAAACAAACTAAAAATATTTACCTACTTAACATCCAATGCTATTATTTAAAATTCTCGAAACTTTTTTACTCCCACTCTGTGCCATTTCCAAGAAATAAAAGTGAAACAACAGAAATAAACCACCAAACAAATTTAAAGCGACGTTTTTAACACTTCAATTAACGCCGTAATAAACTCAAAGCCACTTCTCTTCACACTGGAAGATGTACAATAAAGAATAAAAATAAACTATTATCTAACTAACTCCTCCGGCTGTAAAAATTGGACATTCTATATGTGATAGAGACACAATTGTTGCTCTTTCAAAATTCTCCAAATGGTGCAATGCTATACTCTAACCTAATTTGCTAATCTTCGGGTACTGGGCGGTTTTCAACATTTTGTGAAACACTAACACAATGCACAATCAATAGAAATTAAGCACACGGCGATTTGGGAATCGTTGCACATAAAGTCTTCTCCGTAAATTAATACAATGTCCGTGTATTCGCCACATTATTTATTATTAATTACTTTAAAAACAAAAGTGAAAAACAATAATTACCATCGCCCGAATCAGTTGTATCGAGAAAATGTTTTCAATAATAATAATTTATTGTGAGTTTATCAGCAGGTAACTGAAAACGGGGGGTGTGTCAAAAATTTAGAAAGTTGATAGGAACGCTGATATCTTCGGACACAGTCGGTCTAATCTATCATTTTTAAAAATTTCACAGGTTCACTAATTATTATTTGTAAATCATTTTAGGGGAAAAGCGTTCCCTTACAGTCACCGATTTAAATGAGCGTGAATAGTTTTGAGTAACAAGCTGGTCAAGTGCAGCTAAATACAACTTGGACCCTCCTCTTAAGTCTGGGTGGCGAATTCAAAATGGTGTAGAGCTGTACTGGTGTCTCACTTATCTTATGACATTTACCTTCGGAGATTATAAGTAAACATTTGGGGAGAATGCTGCGACAGGAGTTTAAAGTTACTTTAAAGAAAGAGATCAAGGGATAGCAGGTACTACGCCGCCCAGACAAATGTCTGGTATAGAGGACGTTTGCAAAATTGTTTTCAACGTTGTGATTCTGTTTTATGTATACCAAATTTAAATACGGGTTAATGGTGCAAGAATGCGTGGTAAACGATTGCATCAAAATACAAATGATTGCGAAATTTTAACCTGACGAATTGGAAAACGTATTTTATTACCCCATTCATATGACTGTTGCATTATTGTCATTTTCCTTGAGGCGCGACCTTGTTAGCTTTTCCTACGACCATTAGTAAATCGCAAGGACCTACCTTTGAAAATTTTGTGATTTTATTTATACCACAACCTGTCTTCGGACACGGTCACCTGTATATGACCGCAAGTACATTCGATTTCTACATTGCCGGGCAATTTAATCAACAATGAACAAGTGTTTACGCAAGACATTGTACTTCTATATAAAGATGTTATTCCGTCGTATTAATTTTTTCAATTATTCAAACCTATTTTATTCAAAATCACAGTTAAACAAAACAAATTAAAAATTGTAATATGTAATGTGGCAACCAGTCTTTATTCAACAATATTTGCGGAAGTATTTACTTTTTTTTTACATCGATTCAATGAACAATACGTATAGTAGCCTCAAGCTAAAATTGTCACAATCGAGACATTGCGGGACAAGTAAGTTGTAACCGATTCGATATGGATTCTAACCGGTGTAATTATCCTGTTGCAACTGGTCGACTCTGGCAAATGGAATGCAAGACCGGTTTTTTTTTTGGCCAGCACGTGTTTTCATTTACAGAGTCATATTTAATATTCTGCTCTGGCACTTTTAATGCATTCTAAAGTTGAACAGTTAATTATTAATTTGTTACACGTACTAAGGCAAGTGATTAACTCAATCTACATTTTTGGAATACGGTCCTGTCACCATTCTGTCACCATTCCGACCAGTCGATCAAGAGTAGAATGTTTATTTCAGAACCGGTTTAAGACGTTCACAGATAAGTTGGCCGTGCGTAATTTCCCCTCGCATCACCGTGACAATTTAAGCTTGAGGTTACTATACCACTCGAATTTCGAGTGACGGGTAATCAAAATAAATATTCATATGCGGCTCGTGAATTTCTAGGGGGGAAAATGCTAAAAAAAATGTTTTTTCGAAAAAGTCAAATAGAAAAGACGTTGCTTTTGACGAGTTCTACAACTGGTTTCAGTTATTGCACTTTTTCTGTAACATCCTGTATTTGTCTCTAGTCTTATATTTATATCATAAAGGTTATCACAATTAATACAACGGCACGTCGAAAGTCGAAATCGGTTATAGTTCGTAGTCAAACTAGTTCAGTGTCCGCTCCGCTCGGGTTCCACAAGTGCACTTTATTTTCCCCACCAAGTATAGTATGCCCAAATATACTTTGATTTCTCAAGAGTTGGTATCTCAGTAAATCTTCTTCCTCCCTCTCTTCATCGCGTGGGTCGAAAATATCTCACATACCTACATTTCAAACCCAATTTTTCGAGACGATAAAAAATCAAATGTATATTGGGAAATCGCACACTGTACAACTCCCGAGCCGCAAGAGCGTTCCCACGGATTTCACCGTGGGTCATAATTATATAGGTAGTATCCATTTAGTGCACCGTCAAGCAGTGAAACTAAAACTGAAGTAATTAATTGGCAGTCGTTCTACCACTCAATGTGGCAAATAAGTCCTTTTTTGTTTAATTTTTGTTGGGTCTATTAGATTATCACAAATATTTGCATAACTTCGTGAATCACTCCGTATAGCAAGCTTATCTAAATCTCGAAATAGCAAAGTCGTATCAGATAGCAGAATGTATTCATTTCAGTTAGTAGACATAATGCATTATAATTCTCTTAACTTTTATAGAGTAGCCTACTTAAACCGACAGGATATCTAAGCAGTCAGTCAATTTCCGGCAGGACGAGCAGTGGATGAAAGCGGAAAGAATAAGGGGAAAGGACGAGGCGTAAAGGCTAAAAGGTTATCGCTCTGGGCAGAGAAATATGGAATGTGTTTCGGAGCTGATAACACTGTCCACCAGACTGATTGAACATTGACGACGGTATTGTCTTGCTAAATCTTGTAAATACATCCCCCGCCAGGACATCGACCGAAATATGCATCAGTCCTTGACCGATAAAACACGACGAAACAAGTTTTGTGAGCAATACTACAGACTACTATTGCATGGATGTAAATTTAACACACATTTTCTGATAAGGGACTGACTAAAAGAAGCGACTATAAGTTTGAAAATATATGGGTATTAACGTAAATAGTACAGATTATTCTTATAGAAGTAAATAATACACGGTCCAAAGAGTCTTAACAGCTATTACGCGTAGTATTCAGATCCATAAGGGCATATTATTGAGCCCTTTTTGGATTAATTTTGTCTCTTTAGAACTAGATGTCGTGTTTATAATTCTTGGAAAGAATTTATATTCTATTGTGTTTTCTTTGTAGTTGATGCGTCTGTTTTTCTTGAGAGTTTTTGGTATTGTGTTGTCATCGATATCTTATTGTCTAGTCCTCCAGTCTTGTATTCTTGTGTATTCTTGCTATTTCTTGGTGTAGTCAAAGTAATTCCTTATTCAGGATGTTAGTTTGCTTACTTGTATTCTTAAGGCGAAACGCTCAGTCGCCTCAACTTTGGAACTAAATTACGGCCTTCATTGTTAGGCTATCTTAACGTATTGGGCATCAAAATTAGTAAAAAAACAACCTTTATCACGGCAAAACGTTGTTTGTTCAAAAAAAAAAAATTATTGCCAAAATGAGAAGGTAAAATAATTATTTTCTTAACAAACGTGTTAGTGCTTGATTTTTACTGATCTCTGTATGCCATAAATGCAAGGTGTTTTTATAAATATCGAAAAATAAATTTGCAAATTGTCCGCAAAGTTCGCTAGTTTCAAGCAATGTTGGCGTGGCTCAATGTAACACAGGCCCCGCCCCTCATCGGCAGGCAGACGTGTCGACGACTGACCGTATTATATTTCATGTGTGCCGCAGCTCGTTCTTAGAAAGATAACAAAAAAGTAAAGTAAACAAAAACTATCAGCTTTACAAAAGCGTTTGTCGGTAAATGGATTTAATATGGAGTGATATGATTTTATTTTCAACAATTAACAATTTGTATCACTCTAATGGTGTACACTAATTTCTGTACATTCTCTAATTTACTATGTGGTATTGCATATCTGTAATTTTACGTTAATATTATTATTTAAATATAAAATTGTACCAACTAAAATTTGTACCCCAACAATTCTAATTTCGGAAGACTCAGAAGAAAACGCTCGAACAGGTCAATTTTGTTATCAAGGGGGACCAAATTGTACCAAACTTTCAAGTCTTAGATGTCACCCTTTTAGCAAGGGCAGTCACCCCCTAACAAAATTCAAATATCATGGGAAGTCATGTGATACATCATTTTAAAGTTTATTGAATTCTCTATCCAGACCTACTATTATCTATTTGTTTTTACAAAATACAAAAAAAAAAATGAATCTGCAGGAGTTTTGCTCTGACCACCTACTTGTCGCTTCTTTTCATTCACTTGAATACTATTTGATTTAAAAAATTGAACATGTTTGCTTAATTCGCGTAGCGACACGACCTGCAAAGGGAGCCCCTACCCAAGGGGACTCCAGTCCAATAGGGCTCCTACCCAAGGGGGCTCCTAAGCACAGAGGCCCCATCCCGAGGGGGCCTTGTCCGAGGGTAGTTATAAAACAACATACAACGGCCTAATACCGTCTATTAATAGTATACATGTATTTTATTACAAGGCCAGAAATAGTCATTTTGCAAGTGTAAGTTTGTGGAGGCGAAGCGTTAGCAGTTGCAAAACAGTTTCTGGCCGTGTGAAAACAAAACGTTTTCGGCCAACAATTTTTTAAATTTATTATGCACTGTTGCAGAGGGGCTCTCATTCTCCATGGTGGCCCCCGTGTCTTAAAGAACCCCCTTGGGCCCCCCTGTCGCAAAGAACCCTAGATGTCTAAAGGGCCCCTTTTGTCTTTTTGTCCTTTTGTACCAGGGATTTTTGTTATTGTCGTTGCCCTATACCAAGCCCCCCCCTTTAATTTCCCCGATGTTTTTACAGTTATTCTGCTATTCGGGAGACAAATCCAACGAACATAAAAGCAAAATAACTAGTTTGAGGGAGGCCGAAATCTATATATTTAATCGTTGAACATGAATCGTTTGAAGCAAATAAAACAGTGGGTACTGCACCGATTTTTATAATAGTTTTTTTTAATGAAAGACATTGATAAGATAGACCGGTACATTACTTTTTATTTTCAAAAATTTCACAGGTTCATTGATTATTTGCATGTAATTTTTCCGCGGATGCCCGTTCATTTCAGTCACAAACTTCAATGAGCGAGAATCGTTTTAAGTAACAAGCTGGCGAACTAACATCTTGGCCCCTCCCCTAAAGTTTCTGTGCGTTAGTGGGACGCTCGGGGTGTTATAAACGTTCCTGGAAAAATTATCATAAAAATAAATTACCGAAAAAAGATTTATAACTTTACGGGCATTATGTCTTCAGAAATTTTACGGTGTGTTAGCTGAGCTCCCAAAAATGAAGATTTCGCATTTATTAAAAAAAAAATTCTTTTACAAATACCCGGTATACAGCACGTTTACAGCATTTGTGATTCGGTTTCCGATTTTGTTTTTAAATCCATTGCATTGCCTCCACATAAATTGGTGTTGAAAGAAAATGCAATTGTTTTGCTAATACGAAATTTAAATACTGGCACATTAGTGAATGATACAAGAATGCGTGTTAAACGATTTCTTCAAAATACAATTGATTGCGAAATTTGAACCGGACGATCAACTGGGAAACGTATTTTAATACCCAGAATTCATATTCTGGTACATGCCATTTTCCTTAAGGCGAACCTAATTTCCAGTCATGTTAGCATTCGCTATGCATTAATAATTCACAAGGGCAAACCTTTAATAAAGTTGGGATTTTGTTATCACAACCTGTCTTCGGGCATTGTTTCTACATTGCAGAGCAATTTAATCAGGGGCATCTTAGACCGCACAATAATGAACAAGTACTGTATACAAAATATTTTATATAAAGAAATTATTCCGTCTTATTTTTTTTTATTAATCAGACCTTTTTTATTCAAAATCACAGTTAAACAAAACAAATTAAAAATTGTAATGTGTAATATGGTAACCAGTCTTTATTCAACACTATTTACGTAAGTATTAATTTTTTTATAATGTTTCGCTTACCAATCCAATAGATACCACTCGAATTTCGAGTGACTGGAGATCACTAGTACATAGTTATTTATTATACGAGTTTCTCTCTAAATTGGGTGCTTTCCGATACTAGGGTTTAAAGCACGAGCGAAACGGGTGATTTGTTAAGCCCAGAGTGCCGGAAAGCTCCCAATCTACACAGGATAAAGTTCATAAAACTTATGTTTATCTGACATTTTATTATTACATGACAGAGAGTGTTTACACTAGCGAAAATTTGAACATTCCAACAGTGTCGAACTGTAAAAATTATTTGTACACTTATCGGACGAATTTTGGATTATTTCATATCGGCTCTAAACGCATTTTGAACTGATTTTGACAGGTATTTTCGCAAAGTAGAGTCAGACTTTTGTTCTTTATAAATTGATTGTGATCTAAATCAGGTATAGGTAGATTCCGACTGTAAATGACAGATGGGTTAAGTAATTTTTCTGTGGCGAAAATTGTACAATTGAGTGAATTGTGATTTTTGAATAAATTGCACAAGTAATTCAAAAAGTGCTTTGGCTAAAACACCGCAGCAGAACGGACGAAAGAGGAACCCATGGAAATTACAAGATAAATCTAATCGTTACTACTCATTTTTCTATTTACTTAATATTACCCCTTCTCGACCTATCATCAGCTAAAAAAGTTTCATTTCTAACTTGCTTGACGACCACACACTCTTCTTTTTTTTCTTGTATTGAAACAATATTTTCGAAATAGCTACTCTGCAGTGCCTAAAATTACTACTTGGGATAGTCTAAAAAGAATATTTGAATAAAATACAGAAAATTGATAATAAACTGTTCTAAATGCTACAACTGCATATATTTTTTCTAAATTTGGAATACAACAAGTTTTAATTATATAATTATAGTTATTAATTTTCTTTGTGAATATTTTCGAAAAGTCGTGATTATTTAAAATTCTGTATCAGCATTATTATTAAATATTGAAGATTGAAATTTGACATGTCGATAAACATGTCTTTCGCGCACTGCTATAATACAATTGGATGTTACTTGTACATTTAGAAGAGCAAACTAAAATATGAAAAAAAATATAAATATCGCAGAAAATAATTTTATTTTAGTCGATGCAGCTTTGATGGTAATCCATTATTTTAATTTTTTTTAGTAGGTACCTAAAGTCACTATCCACGTCCTCGCACTATTGACGCACCCTGTAGACAACAGCTACCTACTTATAATTATAATTATTGTACATAATACATAGTAGTATACTGATTGTAATCTCTACTCATTATTTAATATATTTATTACTTTCATTTTTCCGATTTCCTAAAAAACTATCAAACTCAAATTTTTAATTCATGATAAATCATCATTTTATTCTTTCCCCTGGTACGTCATGAATTAAAAATTTGAGTTTGATATTTATTACTAATATTTATTTAATATCTGTATATTAATATTTCACCTTTTACACTCATAATATCAAACAAAAACCATGGGATTTGTTTACTGTCGGCACTCGAAAGCAGCGATAACAGTTCCAGGAAGCTTTCATTCTCAATTTCGATGCGGCAGTTTCTAGACTAGTCCACGTGGACTTAAAATGTGCACGTCAAAGTATTCAGCCAATTGTAAGTCGTTTGAGGTAATAAATTGTCGACACATGCAACGCTCCATATGGTGTCACCGATTCGCTTTTTGTTTACCCGCTGAACGGGCCAGTCGCCTTAAGCAATTGTTGCCCAATTTTCTCCTCCTGTAAACGAGTGATCTTTATAGGTGATGGTGTAGGTTATACGTATACAGTCAACACTTTAGGACAACGTGACAATGTGACAACACAGCACAAATGTCAACAGCTGATAATTTGTAAATGTCAATTATGATTTTTTGTATGTCACTTGTCTTTTAATTGACAGTTTGCATCGTGTTAATTTTCAAATTTTTATTGTTAATTTAAACCTGTAGTAGAGTAAGTTTAAATTTATAATAGCAATGTTAGTAATTAGAATTCTTTGTAGCTATAGGTCCTGAAAATTATTTCTTATAATCGAAATCGGTAGACCAGTAAACCATTTTTTTTAATCAAGACGTGGAGTAATCGCAAAGAAAAAAACTAAACTTTGTAATATCTGATATTTCCATATGCAGACCCTGGTATCGTTATAAAGAGAATTCATTATTGTGCTTACTGTATTTTGTGGCACATATATCTTAGATCATTCGATTTCTGAATTACTGAAGTGATACTTTAATTTATCGCCAATAGAACAAATTTTCTTAATAAATTTCTGCCCTAAACCCCGTCGCTATCGAGTTAAAATTAATGGAAGTTTAGTTACCCGCCACTGCACGGCTGGACTCATGATAACGCGATGATAATTTAACAATTAACTTAAGTTTGTATAAATTCACATGGTCATATTTTTGAATATTCAAAAATGAAGATATGAGACTAACATCGAAATTAGTAAATAACGCATATAGGAGGAGGGTTTTGCATCAGAATTTCTATTAGAATGGAAGAACATTAATTAGGTTCGTGGATATTTTTCCGCCCTGATATTTTTTTATGTGAATTTTCACCACATTCCTGAATATCTACTGATTAAATTTGTCTTTGAAACATGAACGTTTCAACTAAACTTGAAGCCCTAAAAAGTTTATTGCTTTGAGAATTTACATACTTTCAAATTCTAAATACAAATACCTCTAAATCATAATCGAATAGAACCACCTTAATCTCACCTTAAATAATTTATAATAATTCAAGGTGACTTTAAACTCGAACGTGAGGTCTACTCGTAATTGATAAAATAAAGTTTCGCGGAAATTAATTTGAAATGTTGAAAGGTCCAATTTAATTCTAAATTTAATTTTCGACTTTGTACAGTTCGAGGATGTTGTTCCTCTGCAGTAGTCGACAACAATCCGTTAGTTTAGCGTCTGTAATGCATTTACATTTGCAACGCGCATTTTGTCAGTGGAAATGTTTGAAATAGTGCAAATATTGACGGCCTCAACGCAGGACCTCGTAAGTGTAATTTTTTTTTAGATGAGACGAAAAAAACGCTTACGCTAATTTTATTAAGCGAGGTAAAATTCAGGAGTTTCTCTGTTTCTGTAATACAGAAATAAATTATTCGATTTATCGAGTCTAAAGCTCTGCCAACAAATAGAAAGCACAATTACAATTATTGACAGGAATCTGTAAAAAAAAATCCCTAAAAATGAAACATACGAATTATAAATTGTTAAATTAATATGTAAATTTAATTTTTATAAAATTCTTGAATAAGTCAATTCTTCTATTCTCATAAGCACATAGACGACTTTTGGTAATAATTATAGAGCTTATTAATAGTTCCCCAGTTTAATTTCAATTAATAAGTAATTTTTATTACATTTTTAAATCTATAGCATTACAACTGCTCCATGATAATCGCATTCAAATTGTTCGTCCCAAACGTCGAGCATCACTTCTTCCAAACAAGGCTAATATTCCCACCACTCGTCTAAAATTGGAACCGGCTTGAATAGAATCGAAAACACTTCCTCGTTCCCCGTCTGAACGTCTGCTCCTGAAAAGTCGCTGAATCCCTTTAAAACACAATTATTTTTCAAGCGCGACTCTCTCAATTATGCACCAGTGAATTAGGAGACACTTGTGCATGCCGATCAGTTAGCATCTGTTCGAGACGTCTTTGTAGGGATAAAATTAGCCGACGACTGCTTATCGGGTGCCGTCGAGGTAAAAATGTTCGAAGACTAACCAAGCGTGCATATTTCGTGGGTAGGTGAGGTATGCGGAGCTCGGTGCAACAATTTACCCCCGAGTGGAGAAGATTAATAAACCTGAGTGCAGGGGGCTTTTCGAATAACATGCATAACTGCACACTAATATAGTTTGGCGTCTTTGACGGTGCTCAATTCGGTTAAATTGGGTTGATATTTAATGGAAATCAAGTTTCGACTAATTAATTTTTTAAACCGTGTTTCCGGTGGTCTCATGGACCACATGTTGCTCCTATTTTATTTTTGCTCTTTGTACGTCAGCCTTATTATTTTACTAGAAAGAAAGGCAACACAGTGAAGAATGTTTCTAAAATTTATCTACATCAGGTTTTATCAGACCATTGTTCTCTTTTTGCACGTGCTTAATCATCAGCGCAAATATAGAAAACCTGGAGTGAGTTGCCAATTTTACTTTTTGTTCTTCTTCATATTTTGCAGACTTACTTAACGCATATGTGCATTACTAAAGATAGACGCTAATGAGTATGAATATTTTTATGAATCAAAGTAAGCGTTACTTGAAACCGTTTTGTTTTACAAATATAGACAGAGCAATATAACGACCCTAATTGGGATATAGTAATATACGAATTTCGAACTGGCAACATAACAAGAAAAGAAGTGCCCTCTTTGGCTTTTCCATCTCCGCCGTTTCAGCGAACAAAAAATCTGAAAACAAATCGTAAACTCACTTGAATGAACTAAGGAAAACACTAAAATTTAAGGGTGCATCGTTTCGCTTCAGTCAAACGACCACGCCAGCAGTGAAAAATACGCCTCTCGGAGAGACTTAATAGACCTCGAATTATTTCAAAATCTCTCGGCTGGCATTTCCAGAAACCAATCACGGTCTGGTGAAAATTTAATTTTGAGCAGACCTTCCGACTTATAAGACCCGGACCTACAGGAGCCCTCCCGGATTGGTCCAGGAGCAGTCAAGTCGGACATTCAGGTGTCGGTTTGAATACGAGGGCCGGACAGACAAATGCGAAGACATCAATAAGCCCAACACGGCTTAGCTGACTCCGGGGCCTGAATTGATTTCTGAACTGCTGATAGCCGACGACGACTGCTCGCCGCACTCCGACATGAGAGCTCATGTGGAATGGAAACGGGACAGTAAATTTTTCAACGACGGATGGAGGTCCAATACGCAGATGTCATGAGACGTTCTGGGAAATTAAATTTACACTTGTAATATTGGCGGAAGAGAGGCTGTTAAAGGGTCTTAATATTACCTTTATCAAAGTATTAAATCAGATCATAAAAGGTCTTCGTTTTAGAAAATGTTTCAAATTCAAAAGCCTTTAAGTTGCGATTCTTTGAAAGTGTAAACAATTTAAGAAAATAAAGATGATGTACAAAAACTTGCATCGACCCAAAGCTGCACGCCCCTGGGCTGACCTTTCTCTTCCAAAATCTTTCATTACTTTGTAAAAACACTTCAGTGTTTGCTACATTTTCGATTAATTACTGAGTTAATCGAAAAGGTGTTGGGCGGGGTGAGTTGACTGTAGGGTGTTTTATATTTCTTCCTCCAAAAACTCCTGTCCTGCATTTGGTCTTTTTTATTGTTCCATGTTATTTCCCTCTGTTTTGCTGCTTCTTTCGCTATTTCAAGCCAAGTTTTCTAGATCTGCCTCTTTTGTTCCTTTCTTCAGTTTTACAGTTTTATACATTTTCCGTCATTCTAACGAGCGTTCAAAAATAAACCTGGTTAGAGGAGGCTGGGCATTTTTAAAACAGTCTACATTGCAATTGTTACAAAAACAAACTTGTCATTTAATTCAGCACTAAATTCGGACAAATTGTTATTGAAATTTATATTTGAAACGTTGTTGCTTTGTCAATGGGAGTTGTTTCGTCGTAATTCTTGCAACTAGCAAGATGGCAAGTGATAAATAGACGCGAAAAGGTGCTACAAAGCACTGCTGTTATGGACGTTGCAGTGACAGTCGCTACAGCAGGGAAAATACGTTTTACTTTTTGCCATTTCCTAAACCTTGTTTGCAAGTACGAGATGGTACGAAAACATGAATTTAAGACGGTTCCAACATATCAGAAAATGCGTGAGTTTTGCCAAAGGTCACCGGTGTCATCCGAAGCATAGAAGATATCACTAAAGACACTTACATATTATGCTCTGGGGCCGTCCATTAATGACGTGAGGTGTTTTTCTGTTAATTTGGACCCCTCCCTCCCCCTTGATCAGGTTTGGTGAGATTTGGTGAAACCCCCCCCTCCCCCTCACGTGAGATTTATGCCTTATAATTTTTATATAATTAATTTGCATGTATGTTTATGTATTTTGCTAAATACCTAAGCGCTAATACTGATGGAATATAAAGGGGAAAAATAATAGCGCGTTAAGGGACACTATAACAAATGTATTTAAATTACATAACATAATACCTTCCCTAATTGTTTACTTACTCTATGGACATGGGCGTTCTCTATTGTTCGTTGAAAGATTTTTTAACGCGGCCGGGATTAGAGTCTGGTAAATAAATTGTGCCGCAATTGTTTCAATTCGGGGAATCCCATACATAAAAAATATTTAATACTGTCTATACTCGAGATTGCTATTGTAATAAAAAAATTGTTTGCGGACAAAATAGAAAACTTTTAAAAAAGTAGAATAATAAGTTTTATGTTTTTTTTATATTCAATGTATTAATGTAAAAAGTTGACTTGAGATTTTCAATTACCCCTTTAGATGAGATTTGATGAAATTTTACTGGACCCCTCCCCCCCCATTTTGAGCTCACGTCATTAATGGACGACCCCTCTCTACATTTTCTTAATGAAACCTAATGAGGCGCACCCTGATCCAATAACAGCTGCAAAAGAAAAGGTTTGTCTTTTGCTTCTGAAACGCAAGAGTTAAAAACTGTACTTTTCAGATTGGCGCATTTAAAAAAATAAGTTGTAGTATGAAATATGGCAAAGTAACAAGTGAAACTGGAGTGTCAACATCAGTAGACAGCACGTTATTCAGTGAAGCTATGGATATTGACCTAGAATAGAGAAATCTAGTTCCTAAATTAACAGCTGGATCACCAACATGTCGTCAGAATGTCAAACAATTTCAATCTTTTGTCTTGATGCTGGTAGACAATCACAGACATATGATTTTGTGCAAGAGTGAAGAAAAAGCCTGCCAAACTGAAACCTCAAGATATCAATGTAAATCTACACAAACCACATTTGCATATATTATGCAACGGTTAAATGAAAAACCAGTCGGTACATAGTCAGTGATCACTCTCTCAGCTACGCTGTTTACATTACATTGAGGTTATGTTGTTTTTCTAGAGATGTGCGGAATGAAACTTTTGTAGAATGTTTTTAATGGGGTCAGACAAAGGGCACAACTTTGTGTACAAGAACATGGAGAAAGCTTTCAACACTGGTCCTATTTCTTCTTTTGGCCACATATTAAAAATTTCATGTGCAAAGCACCCATAGCCGATGCAAGAAAGAATATGACACTGAAGATTTTTTGCAAACTGTTTTTAATGGGATCAGAAAAAGACCACAACTCTCTACAAGAATCATGCTTCTGTCAAAAACCGTTATAGGAATCCTGAAGATACCGGCAGGACATTCCACCCAAACCCTCAAATCGTGTCGGTTTATAGAAAACCGCTAACTAATACCCTAAAACACTTGTCAACACTTCCTTAAGATGCATAATAATAATAATTAATAATATTGCGGCTTCTCTGAAATTTTGAGGTTATGTTATCTGTTTACAAGTCACGGACAGTTGTTAATCTGTCAAGCTCTACACTGTAAAAAAATAAAACAAAAACGCAATTTCAAAGCTTGCTCTAACCAGGTTTTTGTTGAACGCTCGTTATATTATACATGACTAAGCCAACCAAGTTGTCTCTGTTTCACCAATTTTCTACTGACTTTATTCCAAATATAGCTGTATACCTGTTATTTCTGACTTTGTCTCGCCCATGTGCTATGGGTCTAAATGTTTTAGATTTCTTGCTCATTTGTTATTATCTCTTCATTTTTGTCTTTGATATTCCTAGTTTAGTGCATCTTTTATATCTGGTTTGTTTTAGTACCCCGCAGAATAGTTTGTTGTGTTCAAAGTTTTTTTTCATTTCACTGGCGAAATCTTTTACCATATGTTTCACTTCTTTTATTGTCGTTCTATATTTTTCGTCTTCTTTATATTTCTTTGTTTTCAATTATTGCATCCACCTACATTTCTTCTCTTTTACCTCTTGACTGATTTCAGTGTTCCACTAGCCCGTTCCCTTTCAATTACTGTTAATACTTGTATTTTCACAGCCTTTCTTCCCTGGTATGCTGCTCTTTATCCACTGCCATTTTGTGACTATTTTGCTTAATCTTATATGTTCACTGATCTTCTCCTGAAGCTGTGACCTTTATGACTAAAAAGATTTTGTTAACGGCTTTGTGGATTATTTTTCTCAAACAAGTGTAAAAAACAAAGATGATTAGCAATTAAAACAAAATCAAACTTAAGACGATTAGTGCTTCTGATGGGGTAGCAGCTTTTGTAGTGAGAGTGTCACATGTCGAATGGTCCTATTCCACACATCTTCGCTTTTTCAAGCTTTTCAGAATAGAAATTAATTAAAATAATGAAGAATGTGGGTCAGAACTGGTCAGGTTGCCAGTCTGGCATCAATACCCCTCTCGACTTTTAGTTTTATGAAATTAGGCTATTTTGATAAAATTCTTGTAGGAACGCTTCTCACTACTACCCTGGGATTTTCGAAAATAATGATATAAACTAATAGGTCGGTCTCAGTGGAGAAGAGAGCAATTCCGGCACCGGAAATTTAAGACAGTTAAAGCTCCTGAATGCACTTTATTTTCAACGACACCCTTCCACTCGAGGCGCCATCGCTCTGCAGCCCTCTCGACATCTCCACGAGAGCCCCCTTCTCTACCACAGCAATGAAACGTCCATCTTGAAAAGCCTAGATAATCAAGGTCGACTAGATGTCATACAATTATACTGCTTTCTCTAAAGCGTTTAATAAAATTGATCACCACCTGTTAAATGAAAAGTTGGAGTGCTTCAGATTCTCAGACTGATTATTTCACGAATACGTTCCTATTCGGGAAATCGGCATCTATCTGTAAATTTAAATTGTTTTAAATCAAATTTATTTAAACAAGAAAGTGGTATTTATAGATGGTATCCTCAGGACTTCCTTAAATCCTCAATGGTAAACAAAACTGTCAACATATTCTTGAAAATATCTCCTTTATAATTAATAGGCCAAATGCGCGTTGTAAACAATAGAACATTATATTATAAGTGATAGAAATGCATCATTATTAGCGAGTGAGAATTTTGAGTGCGCTTGCGCACAAGTGGGGCACTTCTCACGAGCTTTATAATGACATTTTAATCACGTGTGATATACGACATTTTATCTTACAGGTGCACTGTATAAAAATCCAAGAAATATTTATTCAAGTATAGATTGTTATAGTTGTGAAATAATCGGTCTCGTTGTTTTTCACAATTTTCACTAAAGTAATAAAAATTTAGTTTCTACCGAAAGATATTCAACTAGACGTGGAAGCCGCTGTTTCCAGTTTGCTTCCGGTAAGGTCGAGACACATGTACGAGAAAGAGTACGATTTGTTCGTGAAGTGGAAGACAGAGAATTACATTACATTACAAGTGTAATACATTACAATTTTTAATTACACCTGACAGCTGTCAGATTTACTCACTTGTGGAAATGTTATAGAATTACACTTATATTGAAGTCGATTTCGACATCTTTAATAGAGATGTTTTCACTATCCCCTCTTTTGGCCCCTACGCACTATTGCGCATGCGTATCAACATTCGAATTCCGAATGGTCGTACAAACAAAAGGTCCACCGTACGTGTTTGAAGTGTCCCGTTCCAAACACTTGACACTTGCGAAAGCATGTGAATGTAATCACACAGTTTTCAGACTAGTCCGTAAGCACATTCAAGCAATGACACACTCTTGGCGCGTCGAAAGAATGCGTGATTGGAACGGGACGCTCCAAACACGTACGATAGAACGCTAGTATAATGATACCTAAACACAAGCCGCTTGACCACTTTGACTTGCACCTGTCACAACTCTGTAGATGTCCGACGTTTTTCGCGCATGCGTTCTTTGTCTGAAACCAGTGAAAACATCCCTATTGCTCATCGGGGGACATATATTTTTTTTAAGATGTAACAGAGCTAATAAAATTGCGTCCTTATTCTTTAATTGGGTTGGACACTCTTTTTTTTTCGGTAAAATTTTACATTTGATTGAATCACATGGTTTCACCTGTTCCTTCACAGATTTAAGTGTTGCTTCTATATTAGCCATTGTCTTATAAAATCTTCCATTACTTCTTCTATCTTGTCTTCGTCTTTCGTATCTACCTTTAGGCTTTGCACTAGCACTTTTTAGATTAGATCTAGTATTTTCTAACTGTTTCCTAACTATTTGTTCCTTGACTTATTGGCACATTTAAATACATTTATAATTGCACGATGCCTGTGCGATTTTATTATTTTTTTGCGAATTTCAGCCTTCGTTAATTTTAAACACAAATCAAATTGGATTTGATTTTTACGGTTTTATTGTTTTGTTAGACATCAAACAACATGGTCACGCATATATGCCTATTATCATCATATGCATATTTGTGAAACATGAATAAAAAATTTCTGTCTGAATTAACATGCTAAAAATAATATTGTACCAAATACATGAGAGAATCGACTGGTCAACACAGCTTTTGGAAAATGTTCAGTTGAAGTGCCCGGGAATTTGTTTTGAAGATGAATTTTCTGTGGTTTAATAACATTAAAACTTTGTGGTTTAGATTTGAATGGTTTGTCATTCTTTCAATAATTTATTGATTTTAAAAAGTAAAATATTTGTAAAAACAGTACAGAATATTTGACGGCAATCCTCAAAAGTTTTTGCCTTTATTTATAGCCGTTACGAATTAATAAAGCTACATACGGTTATTAAGCTCAGAAGGGACAGGAATATGCTATTTTTCACATTCTAATCCAATATTTCAACTCACAATATAATTAATTATAATTATTATGGTTTCATGAACCCCCATTTCTCCACATTATTTTATAATCTCTGTTGCAGTCAGGTTGATTTAACTGGAGGGTTTAATATACAGTGTGTCCCTGGATGGGGTGCCCATGAGGTGATTTTCGCTATTAAGTTGTTTGGAGAGGAATATTTTTGGTCTAGACTGGTTTTGCTTATCTTACAACTGTAGAAAACTAAAACAGTCGAACATTTTAATCAACCTGTTTTAAATTAAACTGTTTTTTCTTTAATTTTGAAGCCCATAAACTGAAGGCAAAGTTGCCTAGCAACCTGAACACCTTGGCAGTCACGGCTGATACTTTATTTCGAGTAAAATAATTAACAAAACAATTTGAACAATCCATTGCGGCTCAAATGAACCCCAGGCATTTTTTCTTGAAATTCTTGGATTACGTGTTGATATGATAAGTCGCCAAGACCGTAACACTGAATTAAAAAAATTTTTTGCTGATGAATTAGTATTCCGATTTTTTTTGACAACAATGAAGTTTCATAAAGTTTCAATGGTATTTTTTAAGCGTTGCTAGGCAGTGTTCGGCTTTAAATACTAGATTGATCAAAAATTACAAGATCAAACGAACTTACCTAAGTGAAGTTCGATCTTGATTATATGAAGCGCTCCGCCCGAGATGATCAAATAGATGTAGTACGTCTTCTGTGTTGCTACTGTCACAAATTTAAAGCAGAGCTCGAACTTCCGGCCTAGCCTGTTGCTACACAACGTGTGCCCTCTGATTTGCCATTCACTTTAAAGATTACTTGTCGCGACGAGATGATCGGGTTGTTTGAACTAGGGTCGGGAGCGAGTGATCATCTCGGGCGGAGCGCTTTATATAATCAAGATCGAACTTCACTTAGGTAAGTTCGTTTGATCTTGTAATTATATTCGCGCTCCGCCCTCCATGATCAAATAGGTGTAGATGTTTAAAGATGTCGTGACAAGAACAAAATTGTGCTTCTTGAACAAATATAATTGGTCATAAGAAGTAAACTGTAGTGCAACAAGAACAAGAACATAAACATATAAAAGAAACAAAACGAAAGTAACTAAAAGTTAAATACAAAGATAACTAACTAGTGATGCTACCCAATATAGCATCTGTAAAGGACTTTTGGGCTCTAACAGGTCTATTATAAAATTTAGCGAAGGTTTCTGAGGTAGCAGACCATCCCGCTGTTTGTCTAATGACATCTAAGCTGACTCCCTTCCTGCACGCGGCCGAGGTACTTGCGTGTCTCGTAGAATGCGCTGAAAAGGTGTCAGTATCTATGCCACTTTCCCCTAGGACCCATTTGATCCACTTACTGAGCGTCTGGGCATTGGCCGCATGATATGGTCTTTTATTGGTAATAAATATGGCATAGCAGGTTTTGGGTCTAAGCTGCCTCACCCGTTCTAAATATATTTTTAGGGTGCGGGCTACACATACCTCTGGCTTTTCCGCAAAACTCGGAAGACAAAGAGTAGGTTGAGCAGCATTTCTCCTGGTGGTTTTTATTCTATCAGGTATTTTAATTTCTATTGCGTCATCCCTTGATGTTATGTTTCTTATATCTATAAAAGAAAGGGTTTGCACCCTATGTGCGGTAATGGGTGCCAAGAGGGTCGCCAATTTTTTGGCTAATAAATCCAGTTCAATTTCCTGGCTGTTCAATCCTTCCAAATAATTTAGAACCACCGCAGGATTCCAGGTGTTCTCATATCGTGGTTTCGGTGGTTTTAAATGTTGGACCCCTTTAAAAAAACGCTTAATTGTTGGGTCGGAGCCGATATCTGAAGAAATCAAAAGGGATAGAGCTGAACGCAGGCTATTAAGGGTGCCATACTCAGCTCCCTTTTGAAATTCTTGTGTAAAGAGATCCAGGAGGGATGGAACATCTTTGAGGAAAATGTCAAGCCCGTGTTTGGTGACAGTACTGCCACCAACGTCTTAGCCCGGAGTCATACTGCTTGAGTGTTGATTCGGTAATAGATGACACCATTATTTTGCTAATTGAAGAGGAGAATCCCCTGCGTGAATACGACTGCTCGATAAGTAACCTGCCACCAGGGTAAGACGCCTCCAAAGTGGGTGGTGGGGTGCCCTGATAGAACAAGACAACAAATTAACGTTGGGGTGAAAATATATAGGTTTTCTAGATAACAGTGAGGTGAGAATCGGATACCACGGTTGTGTCGGCCACAACGGAACAACCACTATTCCTTCTGCCCCATCATCGATAATTTTTTGAAGTACCCGCAAAATCAGTGCAAACGGCGGAAACGAATAGAAAAACTTAGAGCTCCATGATATTGTAAAGGCATCAGCTGCCATCGCACCTGGGTCACGTAACCACGATACAAAAGCATTACATTTTGCGTTATTTCGATTTGCAAAAAGATCGATATCCGGCTCTCCAAATTTTTCTACAATTTCATTAAAGGCATAGTTCGCTAATTGCCATTCCGTTTCCGGTTTCAACCTGCGAGATTCAGTATCAGCCTCAATATTTACTTCTGACTGGATATAGGATGCAAATATATAAATACGTCTAACTTCACACCATTGCCAAATTTCTTTTGCCAAATTATTCAAACTAGGAAATCTGACACCACCCATACGATTAATATAGGCTATTGCCGTAGTGTTATCAACTCTCAAAAGTACATCGGCATCCCGTAACTCATTTGCGAAGCATTTTAATCCGAAAAAGGCTGCGAGAAGTTCCAGCTGATTGATATGGAACGATTTTTCACATTCGCTCCAGTGCCCGTGAGTCTTTTGGTTTGCGCAGACCGCACCCCATCCCGATCGCGAAGCATCAGAAAAAATTTCCATCTGATACTCTTTCGGGCGTAAACTCTTTCTTGTGTTAACAATGTGAGTCTGAAACCATAATAGGTCTGTACTAAGAACGAGAGGAAGTCGCATTTTCTTTTCGTAATTATTATTATTCGCGGCGAGTGCCAGAAACTTTTCTCTTTCCAACGTTTTAGTATGAGCCCAACCATATTCCATAGCAGGACAAGCTGATGATAACAACCCTAAAAGGTGGGCGAAGGCCCTTATGGTGCAAGATTTTAAGTTGATGAACTTTTGAATTATAGACAAAATTTTCTGCTGCTTTTCTTCCGGTAATTCCAAAATCATATCCTTGGAATTAAAATAAAACCCTAAAAATTTGCAGCGTTGTTTAGGAATCAGATTACTTTTTTCGTAGTTGATGACAAAACCGAGTTTTTCCAAAAGAGCAATCAAAAAGAGCAATGATATTATAATTACATTCGGCATATGAAATACCAAAAAAAAAAAAAACGTCTAAATATACACGACAAGAGATTTCTCGCTCTTAGTAAGGCTATCACTGGTTTTGTGAGCTTTGTAAAAACTAGCGGCGCTGTATTGAGCCCAAAAGGTAAACAGGTAAATTGATATAACTTGTAATTAAATATAAATCTTAAATATTTTCTATGAGATTTATGGATCGGAACTAAAAAATAGGCCTCCTTAAGGTCTAATGTGGACATAAAGCATCCTGGGGTTAAAAGTTTAACTGCTATGTCCCTACCTTCTAGCTTAAAATGTTCCGGTTCCAAAAATTCATTTAACTTTTTCAAGTTAATTATAAACCGTTTTTTACCGTTTGGTTTAGGAACTAAGAATACGTTAGAAATAAACTCTCCTTCGCTATGTGCACATCCCTCGATAGCGCCAATTTCCTCTAGATGAGCTATGGCTATAGATATGTCTTTTTTTTCTGAAATGGACCATTTTGGTTTTCGTGGAACACAACGTTGTATAACTGGTCTAGTAAACGGGATACGGTACCCACGAATCCAGGATAGGATTCGTGGGTCTGAAGTGATCTCTGTCCAGGCATGATAAAAATGATAAAGTCTGCCTGCGTCTCCACCTACCGAATTTCTATGGTGGTCCGCTATTGTCGATTCGAGGAGGACTGATGCCTCCAGTGGTCGCCTCCTCGGTTGTCCGGACGAGAGCGCTTCTGGGGATGAGGCTGTCGATAACCGCCTCTTGGTCGGTGTCCCCCCTTGGCTGCTGAAAGGTTGTAAATAAGTGTGTCCGCCCACACGAGGCTGTTGTTGGTAAGGACGTTTGTAGTTGGACGGACGCGTGGAGTTTAAAGACTTCGAAGGTCTACGTTGGGGAGGTTTTTCTCTTAGTTCTTGAGCGGCTCGTTCAAGTGATGTGGCAGTTTTCAGACGCTCCCCTAAGTCCTCACCAAAGAGCCACCCGTCTGCGGGCGTCTCGGTCACCGCCGACTTGAATCGTTGGTTTAGAGTCCCCCCGAGTAATATACGGCGCGACTCTGATTCAGACAAAATCAAATCCGCCATTAACCTGCCTGCATCGCCAGTGAGTCCAATAAGTCGACGGATGATCCCGCTTTCTTCGAGTCTAAACAGGGTCGTTAAGACTCCTCCCATGGCCGATAAGCACGCCACCATTTGGTTTTGCTTGTCGACAAGGCGCTCGTCTCGTTTGAGAGCGGCTTCAGAGACAGCACGTTTGACCTCTGGGTTGATTTTTGGGGTCTGAGCAGGTAAACAATTAGAAATTGGGGGGTACTTGGCAACAATATTTTTCCTGGTCTCCGTATCAAGACCTTGTCGCAAAATCCCGTCCCACCTGGTAGCGATGTCTTGATGTATCGGATCTCCAAGCTTTGGCATTGAGGTTTGTGGATCTCCTAAAAGTGCCAGGATTTCCGTGGGCAATATATTGTTGCGGTTGGGGAGGTCCTCCACACATTCCACGATGTCGCTTGCTACGGCAAAATGACACAGGTTATAAAGGTAAAAGATGAAGTAGCCGATTTAAGTTTCTAATACAGGGGTCTAATATAGGCACCCAAAATACACAAATACGCCGGTCAACTCCATGTATGATGTATCACACCCTGTGTCGCTATCTAGTAGCTGACACGGTCCTCATCTAGTGAAGGACACGCCTCAATAACTTGAGTAGGGCTTTTCCAAGGAATTTTTACTTAGTAGAGTGACAGTAGACTGTCGTATGCATTTCTGGTTCAAGTAGCAAAGAAATGGTTCTAGTAGCCGACAAGGTCCTCATCTAGTGAAGGACACGCCTCAATAACTTGAGTAGGGCTTTTCCAAGGAACACATTGTCATTATTTACTTAGTAGAGTGACATAAGACTGTCATATGCATTTCTGGTTCAAGAGGCGAAGGGATGGTTCTAGACCATGGAGGGTTTGTACTAACCTCTGGAGTGCCCCGGCTCTGAGTCATGTTCAATGGAGTTGTGCCCCCCACCTTGGGGTAACATTGAGGGGCTGAGACTCTGCCGAGAGCGCATAGAGATAGCCCTGCTAGAGTGGCTTTGATCTCGACTACGAGATCGACTCCGTCGTGGTGGGGAGTAACCATCATAATATCGGCCGTAACGATGACATCTGCGACTGCGGCGCCTTGCGGAAAGTTTTTTCCGTTTTTTACGATCTTCCAGCTTTTTGATGCGATCTAGGAGTTCCGCAATGGTCGCGTGCGCTTGGCCCTGCTCAGCCTTAGAGGTCGGATCACTTTTTCCATTCTCCATTGGTATACAAATGTCACTAAACTAAAGCTGGAAAAATTAGGTGACGTTTCACACAACACAGAGAAAACAGAATGGCAAATCAGAGGGCACACGTTGTGTAGCAACAGGCTAGGCCGGAAGTTCGAGCTCTGCTTTAAATTTGTGACAGTACCAACACAGAAGACGTACTACATCTATTTGATCATGGAGGGCGGAGCGCGAATATAATATTAGGACTTAGACAAAAATTCGATCCTATTCGAAGAAAAAAGCCCCCAATTAAAACATATCAACTATAGTTTGCAATGTTTTATATTTTTTTGTAATTTTATAACAAGCAAAACCAGTCAAGACCAAAAATATTCTTCTCAAAACAACTTACTAGAAAAAATCACCTCATAGGCACCCCATCCAGAGACACATTGTATATACGATATTGTATCCTATAGAATTAATAGTATATTAAAGTATGAGTGGATAACAAGGTCTTTAAAACACACGCGAGTTTTCGAGCACGACGGCGTAGCCGGGAGTGCTCGAAATAGAGCAAGTGTTTTAAAGACCAGTTATCCACGAATACTTTACGCTATTTTTTATTATACCAGCAATACTGGATACAAATTAAGCACTACAAACTTAGAAATATTTTTTGTCGTGATAAATCGAAATGGCGTAATAATATTGCCATTAGTTACGACAATTATTGTTTACGTTTTTCTCGCGTCCACGTCTGTCATTGCATTTAGTCGTGTCAGCAAAAATCGAGAAAAAATGAGATTTCACCCGATATAGAAGCATTGGCCGAACAAGCGGAATCCAAAATACTACCATCGAAGTCAAAAGACCCATACCTGAAGGAATATGAAAAGTTTTCAAATTTGATGAAGTTATAATGATACCTATATTTCCTTGACAACCTTTAAAGCTCGCCGTGCTTTAATCGCCTGTATTCGCACGCTCAGGCGTGCTTTAAACGGCGATTCTGATGCAGGTATAATAAAAAAGAATATTGGAAGGAGGAACAAGAACGATATTCGGCGAAATTTAAATGTGATGAAATATTACGAACTGTTTATACCAACTGAAAAATTAAATTAAAACAAAGTGGATTCCTGGAAGAATAAATCGTTCCTCTAGCCCTTTTATTAGTTATTCTCGATTATCACAGCAAACATTGCTAATAAAGTTGTTAATGTGTATTGGTGGGCAATTATGGTAACAAATTATTTATTGATTAGGCAGTTCCCACCCATAACGGCATATTAGACTTTCGAGTTTTAGTAAAACATTCGTACATTTTATATTATATCACCATTGCATTATGAATAAGCCATAATTAGACTGTTTGTATAATATGTCATACCAACCATATAACAATCAGTTCACAGGTTACCAGCTTTTTTACATTTTGTCTCTCCGATTACCTGAAATATTTTTAATAAATATATCAAAACAATGCAATACAATTTGGCCACAAAAACTTTTCGTTACTGCCCATTTAGATCGAGAATAAATATCATCCCGGGGGTACGAACTTTTCAAAACTGAAGCCAAGTTCTGCCAGCAATCATGCGAGCGCCTTAAACTTCAAGACAAATATTCCTCCCGGAATACAAAAAAGATGGCACGTGTAACACTGACCGATAGATGGACGTCCATTACGCGAATATCGTAAAATATGTACGTAGAGATAAATTATTAAAATTTTATCGATCACGTCAACCGCATTAATTTAGCTAATGAACTAAATAATGGCCATATAATTATTTATCGCGGCGTGGCTTAGTGTTTGATAGTTGCACCATGGGCAGTAATCCCACATAATTTAGTTAGTTTATGGATACTTTTTCAAATCTATAAATGTTGTTAATGGGAATATACACCAAATGGGAGTCTATATTTTAAAGAAATTTCATGGCACAAAATTTAAATTCTTATTAGTTCTTTACTCCAAATTCAAATTTACAATCAACATTATGAATAATTCACTCTCCTACATATGCTTATGTATTCCTTCAACCTAACATAAACGTCAGATAAGTATGTAGATCACTCACAAAACTATCTACCTGCAGTGTAGTCCACAGACTAGAAATGTTGGTAACGTCAGCACTATCTCTAGTACATTTAGCCACACTTTTCGTAAATGTTTGAAGAACAAGCTGTGTTTCATTCTAAGTGCAGATATGTTTTAGATCACTGTCGGAAGTCAAAAGTTCAATGTTACATCCGGAAATCTTAATGTGGCGATTATAGAAGTCGAGATGATCAAAATTTTGTTGGAGCTGGATGAATTGTTAATAAGTGCGTTCGGAGGTACAGAAGGAAACGACACCATAATTTCATAACACACATATTTGTGAAGAGGACCAATAAATTGTTTTAAACTGGTAAAAGTTTTTGTGATCCATCAGTCAACTCCTAACAGATTTCGTTCGTGTAATCTTGCTTTAGGTGGAGGTTGTATTATATTTACCTCAAACCGTCCGGTAATGGCATCATTACATGTTAATTTAGTTTCTTGAAAGTTCCAGTACTAGGGCTGTAATGAACTTTATTGACAATCGGTTAGTAATATACTGCGTTTCAACTGCAAAGGCGGTTGCAAAGTGAGCAATTCCCGACCTTCAATTCCTGATGTTGCCAGGCAACCCGAATTTAAATTATTATTATGATTGGTGATAAAGGAAATCACACAACTGTTGCTGCAGCCTCGAGACAACTCGTGAGCAGTTGACAGAGTGAGCATTTTTGTAAAGTAGTAAATCATTTTAAAGAAAAATTGGTCAATATTGCGTCCGGTTTCAGGTGCCACCTGATTTAGTAAATGGTGTTTCGGTAACGAGTGTTACTAAAATGAATATCATCTAACTCTAACCAAATTTTCTGTTCTGAAAATAAACGATTTTTGTATAAAAAATTATTTATAAATTGCTCTTCCTACCTACGTTCGTTCAGAACAACACTTCTTTTGTTCTTTTGCTCTTCTCCGGCTTGTCCTGATCTGTTTTTCTAGTTTAATTAAATTTACAAATTCAGGTGCTTGAATATGAGGATAATTGTATTCTTTTTTGCCATTGACGCCCCTCTTAACAACCATTCATCTCAATCTTTTCAACACCAACTTCTTGTTTTGTGTTAGAAGTATAGAGCTCGCTAGTATAGAGCACTACTCAATTCCGACACCTACGCTAGCAAAGTCATCCTGCGTATTTTACAACAAATGTTGCAAATGACCACCGACTTATTACAAACACAATCGCGCTCTTCATCACCATTCATCACCTTTTGAAGAAAATAATCGCTCTTTATTGTCATTCTTTCTCGATGTTGATCCACATTTTCTATGGGGGCCAATTGTTTGCTGTGTTTCGACTAATTATTCTGCTGTCAAAAAATGGTGTACGTACTGAATTATTGCACCTGTTGTATGACAAGGTAAAGAAGGGTGTCAAAATATTTGCACATTTATGTTATGTGAAAATACACCACTTTCTAGCCGACATAATTTTTCATCTTTTGTTTTGTCGGCCGGTGTAATTAATTGGAGGAGTTAATTATTATTTATTTGTGCGTTGCACATTACTGGCCCATCGTTCAGTACAGGTATGGCAAAAGTAATGTGCATCATGGCTTCCTCCGAGTATAGTTTCAGTTGAACACAGGTTATAATCTTTAGGGTGGAATTCTTGGTAATAAATTAATTTAAGCAACCTCAGCGTATAAGGGGAGTGTGTATTTAAGGTTTCAAAGGAAAATATTTCAGATTGAAGGAAAGATGTTACGTGTAAGCAATCTAAGATATTACGAAACGATGACAAGCATCTCCAGAAAATACATAGAGTGGTGTTCATAATTAATGGATTTGTCTAAAATTTTAGTAAATGGGTTAATGACTTATCTGTGTTCCTGAACAGCTGCAGTCATAACAGTGATGCATTTGTAAGTTTATTGACGAGATTCTTCTAAATGAGTACATTAATTTTAGAATGAAACTAATCACAGATTCACCCCTTTATCGACTATGCCTTCAGGGCGACTGACGATGAAAATCAATCGTGAACATCAAAAATTCAATCAACATATTGTGGTTTATCGTAGGAAAACATTGAATTTAAATTAATTCCTTCTTGTTTGTTCAGTATGATTTTTGAAAGGGTAGCATAAAATCGTCTCAATTGATTTGGAGTTTGGCATCCAAAGTCTATGCAAAAGATCGTACGATCTCTCATCTAAAAACTGTTTTACAGAAGAAGAACTTAAGAGTATACTTAAGGCGCTTCTCTCACCCCATGTTTGCAGTATACATTTATAAAAATCGCTGTATTGTTAATTACTGATCAATAATCTTCAAATTTTGAATAGTTGTAGAAAAAGAATTGCTTTAAAACCTAAGCATATTTTTTTTCAAAACTGTTTTACTAAATATACAAAAATGTCGAACTGAACATACATAACTTTTGTCACCATTTTATTGACACTTACGAATTTAAAACCTACCAAGTAACATGCGTATCGCCTTGCTCATAGTTTTTTCTTATTATTTGCTACATTATTGAAAATGGAAGCCCAAATACAACTATGTAATAATGTTTTAAATAAAACCCTGTTCTGTTAATTTCTATGTCAAGAAAGTAGCTCCACCTATACAGCCATGCCACAAATTCGCCGTGTAGAACCCGAGTAAAATCTTAGACCTATACCATAGCATCAAAATTATGCGGAACGGAGAGGCCCTGTTGTCTTAGAACTTCGCAGCCGTAAGAGTTAGTATATAAGTCATTCGCTAGGTTGTTGTCTGGGGCACTTAACATCACCGGCACTAACTAGAAAATAGAACTTTAGACCGGATCAAAAAGGGTGTGGGTAATCACGAACGTCTTAAGTCCAACTCTCGGAACTCAACTTGCGCTGAATGGACGCACCTCCACCCAAGACAAGAGGGTTCTCGGAAACCCCACAATAATATAACATCAGATATTTTAAAATCACCGAGACAGCTTCTTCAAGTAATGAATAATAGTCTAAGATCCCGACCTGGTTAACACCCTCAAAAAAATATACCCATTAATATAATTTTTTATTAAAAATAACCTGGCCATGGGCATGGGCGCTATGGGGCGGCAATCCTATCAAATTCTTTTCTTCTTTACATTATTTTACATAAAATATCCATTTGATCAGAAAAAAGGTTGAGGGTAGGTGGACCAGGGTCGGGATCTTGTACTCTAACATATTTTAAAACTGGACAAGGCTGTAATGCGTTCTAGAAAAATAGTCTCCGCTGTTCTGCTGTGTACGGGCATTGTCATGGGCAATCATGTGCAAATGCAAAAACTGAAAAAGAGAAAGTAACTTTGGGTTAATAAAGTAATTCGTATAATATGTTCACGAGATGTAGGTACATATTATATAAATTTCCATCGGGCCAGCTTGTATTTAATAACACATCAGCTTATTGTGAATAATAAATGATTTGTATTCTAAGAGGATAAATAACAACATCCAAAATTTAATTTAAGGAGAAAATAGGTTCCAAATAAGCAGTACTTTTTCTACGTCTTTCGCTTCAATGCAATTTTGCGGTATACAATGTGTAAAACTGACTAAAATCATATTTTCAACCGAGAGAAGAGAAAAGCAATTTCAAAACGAACTGTAATCACAGATTATATTGACCGTCCATCACAAATCACAATGTATGTATGACGTCGGAGCATCGTTTTTTGATACGTATCTCTTTGTATGTAGCAGACTTTATAGTCATTTCAAAGAGTCTCACAATTTTCTAGAAGTTCGAACAGACATGTCTGGCAATAAACGTCGTCGTCGCCATCAAATATGTTTACAATGTTTGTAGCCGTGCAGTTTTAGTGCTCAGGTGAAAAGAAGTGTCGTCAAGCAAATAAGAAACATTTTATTGTTTTAGGGTCGTCATGTCGAATCAGCGTCTGCAGTGATCGAATTTGGCGTCGGTAATTGACATTTTTGGAGCAGTGATTAGAGCTCGCAGCTGAAGGGTATAACACGGTTCGTCGACCAACTTGATACAGTCAACTATCGATAAGGTGGATTCGATTGGTACTTGGCGTAAATGTATTCATCAATATTGTTTTCTGTCGAAACGAAAGATAACACTTTTTTTTTTATTTTCGTTGCGAAAGCCATGATGTTTTACATGTAGTAGGGCCATTTGTGAAATAAACAAGAAGTTCGTCGGTGCTTTGTACCGACCTAAATTTTAACTCGAACTAATTTAGGTAATTTGACGACAATAATGTTAATTATGACATTAATTTAGATCTAATTTAGGCCATCTTCATCTTATTGCGTTGCTGCTGTAAACACAACGATAAATAATTCTTTGTCGCTTGTAATCGAATATTGTTTACTATTTACCCTTAATGAAGTTGAGAAGTCGCGCGGCGGCTCCCCTCTATTATCGTCCTTCTGCAGCCAACTCGGACTGACAACTTGTAACTCAATATCGGAAAAAGCTGTCATTACCGACGATATTTCATCAGATAATGGCTTTACTAGAGATGATTTCTTTATTTAGGAGCTCCAGATACAATTTATTAACGTCCACGTCAAAACACAAAATCACGATATAGAATGTTAATGGATTTTAAATGAAATGAATCGATTGGGGAGCCTTTAATGCCATCGCCGATCTTTTCGCTTAATTTCTTTGTTTCGCATTTTTTCGTAAATTGGGTACATTCGGTGGAGAAAGTAATTAATTGCATTAAGCCATTTACAACATAAATGAAACTACTCCGACTTCGTCCGCGTGGTTTTCAATTTATTGCGTTAATGTATTTACTATGAAAACCCGGCTTGCGTTGTAATACTAAAAGAAAGAAAGTTGTTGCGTTTTAATTATGTTTATGAACTGCTTTTGGATACATAATTGTTTTGTTTTTCTGTCTGGTTCCTACATGGTCCAATTTAGTCCACACTTGTAACGATTGTAACGAACTCGCGCGCCACCTATTTTAAACTGGTTTTCCTAACTCAGAAAACTCCACGAGCATACGCACAACAACTCATCAAAGTCACATTGAAATCGTATGAATGAAATAGGAACGACAAACAAAGAAACATTTTTTCAATTCCTTCTGAGGCCCCAATTGTTGGAGAATTGAAGACACTCTTCCTGGTACCATATTCCAACAGGATAATGTTCGCCAATATGACTTTACGATTCCTGGAAGAGAGGCTCATGTGGAAATCTTACTCTGGCCTGCACGATCTCCGGATTTATCCCCCATCGAACATGTGTGGGATTCAATGGGGTCTCTACCTCAGCCTCCTGACACTCCGGGAAAGCTTGAACAGCGGTTAAGAGTAATATGGAATTAAATCCCACAGCAAGAGATTGATGATCTAGTGAGAAGCATGCCACGTCATGTAGAGGCTTGTGTTAGGGCGTGCGGCGACATGACAAATAATTTTGTTTTTATTATGTAATGTTTTTCTTTTAATTTCAAAACTTTAATTACATCTCTTTGTGGAACCTATCTTGGACTAAAATTTCAGAACTGTACCTTATGTCCTTCCAAGTGGTGCAATAATTTAGAAAATCAGTGTATATAAATTTGGTATATCTATTTCTAGAATTATCCTGCGAAGAATGGTCTCAACATCAGTATTATCGGGTTAAATTTTACAGGATAGCTTTTGGTGAATTTCCTTGGACTTGTTCTTCCTACCTTTCTTTTATGCTCCTTTTCCCTTCATTTTTAGACGTTTTATTTACTTTATTTTCGTCAATTTTCTCCTCATCGCTTCGATCTGCGTGTTCCCGTGTCGGTCGGTAATCTAGGAATCTCATCTCTTTTTCTATAGAAATAAAACTGCCTAAAAAGAATTTATTAAATTGCGATTTTTCAAAATGCCGTACCTTGTCTTTCCTGTTATTGTTGTGATCTTGTAGGATATCAAATCCGCCCTCATTACACAACGTCTTCTACAGCTTTGGTGCGGAGTGTATTCCTATAATGATTTTTTTATGCCAAGTCTTACCCCCGATGAATAAATACGGGCGACAGCTCCCCAGCAGAAATCATTAAATAATAATTTAATGACGTAATTTTAGAAAAGCGGCGAATCGACTTGAATAATAGCAGGAAAAATCGAGGGCAAGAGGGCGAAGCGGAAGTGGAGAGAGGCACGAGTGGGAGGGCAACGAGAAGGGGAAAACTCTCCAAGTTGTTTAAGTCACAAGTTTTAATTTACGGTCAACTTCTCGAAACACTAAATGTACAAGCGCGCAATTAGAAAATTGGTAAATTTGAGATTAACTCTGAGTTATTGGCCAAGTTTACTTTAACGAGGCTCCGGATTACCGGGTCGACATATTTTAGCAATCTTTAGCGTTTAAAAAGTGCCATAATAACATGGTGCGGTTTCATGCAAATACATTAATGCATTTTTATCTAGACGTAGTAGTAAATCATTACGACTATTGAAGGATTCTGACAAAAGCTGCTAACAACTGGAACTTTGGGCTAAAAATTCATTCAAGTCGCACATGAGTTCAGTTGATATTTTACTCTGGTCATTTTAGAGCAGAGAGCAAAACAATGAACAAATGTCAACACAGAAAAACGTTTTTTTTTATAAACTCATTTCACGAAACATTCATTACAATGAAGCAAAGTGGGCCCAAGCGATTCCATTCGTAAGAATATTACTTTTTAATGAAAACGTTTTTTAAACACCACTACCAATGTCCTTTGTGCTCTAGCAAATAGCTAAACTACCAATTGTATTCATTTCAAGTTTGAAAAAAATTTAATCTCGACAAAGATTGCAAAATGTGTTTCTGGACAATGATCTCTTCTAATGCAAAAACACGAAATTGGGCTCTTTTGGAGTTTATATAAATTGATATAATGTCTGTTCAAAAACTGTGCAAGTTTTGCCTACCATTGCGACCCTTTCAACCCTCCTGGGTTAATCTAATTTAGATTAGTCGAGTTTAATCGTTCGACTGCGGTATTTTTCCGTGAGCTAGGTAATTAAACGGAAGGTGAAAGGCGGATCGTAAAAATTAAATTTCAGTAGCAATTTTCAGAAACATTAAATGAGGAAAATATTATGTAATAAAATCCTTCGATAACTGTACATTTCTATAGACAGTATTTCGTGTTAAACTCAGCTATATGCTTTTATGATTTCATAATGTTTGAATCCTTTTGTTGTACAAATTTTATTGTTTGTTAAACTGGAAAATCAGTGTCATTTTAGGTGTGAATGCAGTACTTTCAAATTGAATTCTGATATTGAAAATTATATTGGATTCCTCAGTGGAGTATTTTCAATATTTTCAATAAATTGAGTAACAGAAATCGAGTAGGCGCAATCGGGGATACGCAACGTTTTTAAGTTCCTCGTTAAAATGTTGTGGTTTCACACGCGGGCTGTTGGGTGCACCCTGGGTCTTTTTGGTAGATGCTGATGGGCTGCCCTTGTCGTAAACGTCTCCCCTCGAGCCAGCATACTAAGTTGTCGAACTCCCGCTGGAATTGACAAACGTTTGCCGACAAGAGAGAGACAAAATAGAGCCCAGCTTGGCTTGGGTCGTGCATAATAAATTTCTCGCTTCTTTGCTCTACAAGTCTACGCTATACTAAAACTTATAATCGCCTTATTGGATCGATCAGATTTTTTTCTCACACTTTTTTTCGTTTTCCCCTATGAGCTTCCGGGTGTCTTTATCTGATCAAATGTGACATTGTAGTGTTGAAAACAAAGTCCAAATTCGATAAATGACACCCTCAAACGCCGCCTGAATTTTTTAAAGTTATTCTCCAAGAGGCGCATCCACCATTTCTCATACCTTTTCCAATTTTCCCCTATGGGTTTCAGATGTCTTTATATAATCAAATGTGACATTGTAACGATGAATTCACTAATGCATTTATCTACCAAAAGTAGAAACAAAAGAAAAAAACGTGTAATGTCCTTATAGCCCAAAAGCCGACGGCCTCTATTCTCTCAATGGTCCAAAAATATTGTTCTGTTGGCTACAATGAGCTAGTGATAAAATTTTATTTTTTTACACTATACTAAAACTTCTAATCGTCTTATTGGATCGATCAATTTTTCATTCAGTAATTCAATAAGTATACAAATTTCCTTCAAGAGACGCATCCACCATTTATTACAATTTTTTGAATTTTCCTCCATACGGCTCTGGGTGTTTGTTTTTGTCTGATTAAATGTGATATTGTAAAGATAAAAGCAACGCCCAAATTCGACAAGTTACACTTTCAAAGGTCGCCAGAATTTTTTACAATTTTTTTTTAAGAGGCACAGCTACCATTTCCCACACTTTCTTCAATTTTCCCCTATGGACTTCCCGGTGCTTTTCTACCCAAATGTGACATTGAAGCGAAAACATCGAACTGATTCGACAAACTACATCCTCAAAGGCCGGCTCATTTAAAAAAAAATTCTTCGATAGGCGCATCCACCATTTCTCACACTTTCTTCAATTTTCGTCGATGGGCTTCCTTGTGTGTTTATCTGACCAAATGTGACATTGTAATGACGAAAACAATGTATAAATTCGACAAATTACACCCTCAAAAACCGCCTGAATGTTTTACAATTTTCCTTCGAGAGAGGCACATCCACCATTTCTCACACTTTCTTTCGTTTTCCCCTATGAGCTTCCGAGTATCTTTATCTGATTAAATGTGACATTGTAGTGTTGAAAACAACGCCCAAATTCGATAAATGACACCCTCAAACGCCGCCTGAATTTTTTTAAGTTATTCTCCAATAGGCGCATCCACCATTTTCCAATTTTCTCCAATGGGTTTCAGACTGTTTTTATCTAATCAAATGTGAGATTGTAACGATGAATTCACTAATGCAATTATCTACCAAAAATAGAGATAAAGGGCACCGTTTTTGTTTTAAATTTAAAAGTGACGTCAAAAGCGTGAAATGTCCTTATAGCCCTAAAGCCGACGGCCTCTATTCTCTCAATGGTCCAAAAATATTGTCATATTGACTACAAAGAGCTAATAATACAATTTTATTGGCCTACACTATACTAAAACTTTTATTCGTCTTATTGAATCAGTTTTTCCTTTCATTAATTCAATAAATATACAAGTTTCCTTCAAGAGACGCATCCACCATTTATTACACTTTTTTCAATTTTCCTCGGTAGGACTCCGGGTGTTTTTGTCGATCAAATGTGATATTGTAATGATAAAAACAACGCCAAAATTCGATAAGTTACACTCTCAAAGGCCGCCTGAATTTTTTACAATTTTTCTACCATTTCCAACACTTTCTTCAATTTTCTCCTATGGACTTCCCGGTGCCTTTCTACCCAAATGTGACATTGAAGCAATGAAAACATCGAAAAGATTCGACAAACTACATCCTCAAAGGCCGGCTGATTTAAAAAAAAATATTCAATAGGTGCATCCACCATTTCTCACACTTTCTTTAGTTTTTTCCTATGAGCTTCCGGGTGTGTTTATCGGATTAAATGTGACATTGTGTTGAAAACAATGCCTCAACTCGATAAATGATTTCCTTAAAGTGGCGCATCCACCATTTCTCACACTCTGCAATAATTCCTTATAGGCTTCAGGGCGTTATTATCAGTTCAAATAAAAACTACCTCCGAAATTAGACAAATTACTCTACAATTTTTCACACTTTCTACAATAATTCCCCATAGGCTTCAGGGCGTTATTATCCGTTCAAATGTGACATTGTAATGATGAAAACAGCTCCGAAATTAGACAAATTATACCCTCAAAGGCCGACTAAATTTTTTCAGATTTTCTTCAATGGCGCATCCACCATTTTTCACACTTTCTGCAAGCATTCCCTATAGGCTTCAGGGCGTTATTATCTGTTCAAATGTGGCATTGTAATGATGAAAACAGCTCCGAAATTAGACAAATTATACCCTCAAAGGCCGACTGAAATTTTTACAGATTTTCTCAAAGTGGCGCATCCACCATTTTTCAAACTTGCTGCAATCATTCCCTATAGGCTTCAGGGCGTTATTATCTGTTGAAATGTGACATTTTAGTGATGGAAACGGCTCCGAAATTAGACAAATTACACCCTCAAAGGCCGACTGAAATTTTTACAAATTTTCTTCAAGTGGTGCATCCACCACTTTTCACACTTTCTGCAATCATTCCCTATAAGGTTCAGGGCGTTATTATCCGTTCAAATGTGACATTTTAGTGATGAAAGCAGCTCCGAAATTAGACAAATTACACCCTCAAAGGCCGACTGAATTTTTTCAGATTTTCTTCAATGGCGCATCCACCATTTTTCACACTTTCTGCAATAATTCCCTATAGGCTTCAGGGCGTTATTATCTGTTCAAATGTGGCATTGTAATGATGAAAACAGCTCCGAAATTAGACAAATTATACCCTCAAAGGCCGACTGAAATTTTTACAGATTTTCTGAAAGTGGCGCATCCACAATTTTTTACACTTGCTGCAATCATTTCCTATAGGCTTGAGGGCGTTATTATCTGTTCAAATGTGACATTTTAGTGGTGAAAACAGCTCCGAAATTAGACAAATTACACCCTCAAAGACCGACTGATTTTTTTCAGATTTTCTTCAATAATTCCCTATAGGCTTCAGAGCGTTATTATCTATTCAAATGTGGCATTGTAATGATGAAAACAGCTCCGAAATTCGACAAATTATACCCTCAAAGGCCGACTGAAATTTTTACAGATTTTCTTCAATGGCGCCTCTACCATTTTCACACTTTCTACAATCATTTCCCATAGGGTTTAGGGCGTTAATATCTGTTCAAATGTAGCATTGTAATGATGAAAACAGCTCCGAAATTAGACAAATTATACCCTCAAAGGCCGACTGAAATTTTTACAGATTTTCTGAAAGTGGCGCATCCACCATTTTTCACACTTGCTGCAATTATTTCTTATAGGCTTCAGGGCGTTATTATCTATTCAAATGTGACATTGAAATGATGAAAATAGCTCCGAAATTAGACAAATTATTACACCCACAAAGGCTGAGTGAAATTTTTACAGATTTTCTGCAAGTGGCGCATCCACCATGTATTACCCTTTCATTAATTTTCTTCTGTAGACTTCAGGGTGTCTTTATCTGTTCAAATGTGGCATTGGAATGATGAAAACCACTCCGAAATTAGACAAATTATACCCTCAAAGACCGACTGAATTTTTTTAAATTATTCTCCAAGACGCACATCCACCATTTCTCACACCTTTTCCAATTTTCTCCTATGGACTTCAGAGTGTTTTTATCTAATCAAATGTGACATTGTAATGGTGAATTCACTAATGCATTTATCTACCAAAAATAGACATAAAGGCACTGTTTTTATTTTAAATTTAAAAGTGACGCCAAAACCGGGAAGTATCATTATAGCCGACGGCCTCTATTCTCTCAATAGTCCAAAAATTTTGTTTTATTGGCTACAAAGAGCTAGTGCTACAATTTAATGGGCCCTATAGACCCCACCATCGGTGCATTCGGTTTTAAAATATGTAAAGTGTATAAAAAGGTCAAAACGGACAATTCGGAAAATAAGTTGTCCCCATTTCTTAATTGTCCAAAATGTAGACCAAAATAGATGTTCCTCATTTTCATCGACCAGCCCAATTTTGGAAAATCGGAAAAAATATCAAACTCTGATCTTCTACCTCTTTAATATCAATTGAATGGCGTTTTATAACCACCCTGAATGCTCTTTTCCCTTAACAGGTATGCGTGATATATAATCTTACTTTACTTTAAGAACCTTACAATTTTCTGTATGTCTCTTTAACGTTGCAGCTAGCTTGTATTTAGTAAGAAATTCAGACTGCTTGGGAAGAATTTCACCAGGAGATTCATAATCCTTTCGAAACCTAGGCATGTGGATGAAGGGTTAAGAAAACCTAGTAGTTAGAAACATTTTTTGCGTTATGTGTTGATGTTGCAGCTGAGCATAATTATATTGTACTTTTAAAGTCACCTGGTATAATATTTATAACATTTTGACCATATATAGCGCCTTGTAGCTTAAATATTTACGGTTATTAATTTAATGGTGTCATCAAGAAGGTAGTCCATGAAAAATTTCACTACTAACGATTTATCTGTCGATAAAGTCGTTCCGTGCAGTCGAGTAAAATAATACGGGACAAATTTCTCATATTTATTTTCTCGATCATTAATAGCGAGAAAGAAAAGACTCAATGTTCGGGTTGTTGATTTGCTGTTAACTCGACTTGATCGTCTGTCCTTTCCTAGTTTACAAAGTGCTTTTCGAGTGTACAGAACAGAACGAAATGTTTAAAAAATACCACCTTGTGAAGCCAAAGCTGTATTGTATTGATTTATTCCACAGCTTTTTGTCCATATAGGTATGCCATCAAAAAGTTTTATTTGGTTTGATGTATCTACCTCACGGTGACTAGAGGAGTATCTACAATTCTATTTAATTTGCTTTTCGGGTCTTTTAAAGCTTATAAACGGCAAGTTCACTGACAATGCAGAACTTAATTAATTTCTTCACACATATTTTCACTATAATGGTATACCGCCCTTTTGTCACTTTAAATCCGTATCTACGGCTAAAGAACAAATCACTGTTTTCAAAATACTCAACTACCGTTTCTAATTAGTATCCGAAATTAGCTCCGAGACAATACGACAATGGAGCGTAAAGCTCCACTTTTACTCTGCCGTCGGACAGAAGAATAAAAGAGGGGTTGGGGTTCCATCAAAGTGGCCGATTGCGAGGAAAAGCAGTTCAGTGAGTTGATTAACGACGATTTGAAAGTTCGGCTCCAAAAGCCTTTCGGGCCTAATCGCTCGGATTAAAAAAACGCGCAAATATTTACACAGAGAAAAGTCATAAAACACTTCTATTGTAGCTCTTTACAACCTGCGGTTTTCCTTTTCCCATATGCCGCTTGCAGATTTTAATTATCTTCGAATTGCGCTCCACGGCGTCATCAATTTCCCTGTCCGAAACATCCGGAAAAACACAGTTTTCATATCCTAATCGTCGTGGCTTCCGTCGACGTCGCTGAAAATTTCAATTTGACCGTTTCATCCGGCTCGAAGGACCGATAAAAACTGTGTGGACGTCGCTACGAAATCAATTAAAAAACCATGTCGACGATATAAAAGAGGCGAAACAAAGAGAGCAGACACCACGCATCAATAGCTCCGCGATGGCACACAAAGATAAGACATTCTCTCTGGACGGTCAAACAAAAAACGGGGGAACAAAGAATTGATGAAAAGTAGAGATGAGTATGTGTCAGAATTTTGGGTGATACATTGGGTAGTATTTATAAACAAAAGGAAAAATCTTGTTTGATCACGTTATTAGTTGTGGAAATGAGTTTGCTGACACTTCAGGTATTCTTACTTAGTTATTGATTATCCTTTCATTGTGGCTGCTTTTTTTGCAAATCCCCTTCAGTTGCTTCTATCCTTTGCTACATTAATGGTAAATTAAAGAAGCATTGTTCCGCATTTGTCAATACTCAATAATAGTTTTTTTAACTAAACCTTTCTACTTTTTCTTACGCTTGATGTGTCTTGCAAACTTGCTGATGCCGTGCTTTTGTTATATCCTTCCTAGTGGGTGCTCAGAAAATTAACGAATTGGGAATTCAGTATACACAATCTGCTTTACCACTTCTTTTTCAATGTTGGTTGGAGAAATGGAAAACCCAGCAAGGATTGCAGCGAATAAAAATACAAGTGAATGCAGTGAAGTCAGACCAAAAGTTTATATTAATAAAGAACTACATCAAGTTCTCGCTAAAAATACCTGAAACCTTCGCGAGTTCGCTTGTTTACAAAAATTAGAAATAACTTCCGCGAAATCCATGTAAGTTTTATGCCTAATGAAAAACACGTCGGACGCCTACACTTTCAAATATAAACAAGATGAAAATTGTATGCGGTTTAAAGTGGTTGAATTTGCAGTTACAGTGGGCATTTTCCAGTCCAATTTCCATGGGAATGGTGGGTACTTTTCTTCACGCAACGGGTTATCGACGCAGTTCTGCACGATAGGAATGGGCGGAAGGTTATCTAAAAAATTTACCGACCGAATAACATCTAAAAGAACAAGTTTCTGGTAATGAACCCTTTGATGGAAATTCCGCATGTTTATTGTATATTGTGATTATGCCGTTGTATCAGCCAAAGAAATATTGTAGAATAGAATTTTGTAAATATTGTAATGTACTAAACTGAGTTGACAAAGTGCAGTATTTTATTTCTCATTAGATAGCTCACTGAAGCTTCCTCTTCCTCCATTACGTTATTGTTTATTGTATTGCCTAGACTCATAGTGGTTGGCTAATATGTGGAGAAACTTGGGGATAGTACCGCTGGGGGTAGTATACAGCTATTACTGTCGCATACAAAATTGAAATATCAATAACGAATAGGTGAAGCAATTTTCAATTGACAAATCCTTTAACATTACTACAAGAAACGTGAGTCACGCAGGCTTTCCTTTAGAAGTAGGACGTCGGTAATTTTTAACAAGAAAATATCGACAATGTTCACAAAACAGATTTTTCTTCAAACATCTATTGATAAAAGTATCAGATTCGTTCAGCTTACTTGTTATCGAACGGTTAAATATAAAATGACGTTTGTTGACTTAATTTTTTAGAACTACGAATCTTCCGGTAGGGAATGGAAAAAGTACTCAAACTTAAATTTTTAAAGAAAATTAGAACCAACTGAAACAAATTATGAAAGCTTTCAGAACAGATTTAAATGCCAAATTAATTACTATAACTAACTGCAGTCGGAGGTAGTATTACTTGTTGTTAATTTATTAATAGTTTGCGTACAAATCCAAATTTGGTTTAAGTTACGGCTCCATTAATTGAACTAATTACGTTTTGTTAGGATTACGACCCAGAATGAAGATTTGATTTCGATTTAATTTTGTATTTATTTTTTAACTGCATGTAACCAGAAATATTGGTATTGATAATAATTTGTAAAGACAAGTCATTTTCCAAGGATCTAGTGAAAAAACATACAAATCATTTGTGTCAAAAGGCAGGTATTTTACTGTATTTGTAAAAGTTTTAGTAACTCAGTAAAAGCGAAATATTCGTAACAGCAAAACTGCCGGAAATATACCATTGCAACCGCGAGATGTTATTAATTAATTTCGTTAAATTTTTTAAATTCACTGTCGGCTGGCGAAACCGCGCTTTGGTGATAAAATTTTATTGTTCCATTTTCGTTTTTTACAAAAAAAAAGTACACCGGTATGCTTAGAGTAGTCGCGATATTTTTTCACGAACTCCATGACTTCCTGGCTCTCTGAGTGAACAAGCAAAAGTAAAACTATTGAGATCCTCAGACACACAGATCAAATTTTAGAGTCATGAATTACTGTGTTTGTTGAAGGCTAAATATTTTTCTACAAAAGCCGCTTAACAAGGAGCCTTTTTATCGTTCAAGCAACATATCAATAGACAAAAAGTAAATAACGTAAGCTGTATGAGTGGTTGTCACCTTGGTGTTCCAAGCTTCGACGTCTGATGGTCGGTTGTTTAGGTAACTTCCTCTGCACGTTTTTGCAAAAAGAAAGGGTACGGAGGTTTAAAAAGTACATATATTTTCGTTTTTCACTAATATCAAGTAAAAAGTAAATATTTAACATACGATTAATTTTTTGTTCATTCGCCTATCCCGGCGCATCCGCCATTTTTGAACGTCCGATATTAAAATTAGTATGTACAACTATGAAATTCAGTTTCATACTAATATGTCCGCTACAGATATAAATTTAGATTTTAATATAAACTTTCCAGATTAACTACATTTGCAAATATGCAAATTTAATTTCAAATGACCTGCGGCAAATATGCAACGAATTAACCAGCTTCGATTTACTCACCTCATTTTTCGTTTTATACCATACAATTTTGTTAATCCATGACCACTGACATCGTGGTCGCCACTTTTGTAATGACCCAAGAGTTTTCCATGATGTACGACACCCTCAAAACGCAACGCAAGAAATGTGAACCGACCACTTATATTAATCAGTTCTTTGTTAAAGTGTTTCGGGGCGTCTACTGCGGAATTACTTTAATAAACAGTTCAGTCAAGAATTATAGCTTTGTGCCACCGTTCATTTCCATCAAATTGCCCAAATGGCGGCCTTTGATATTTTCGATACCGCAGCCGTCACCGCCTATTATCTTCGTATTTCTCCATGCAACCCGACGATTTAACGGTGCGGTGAACTTGCGGAATTGCTTTTACTTATGCAGGTTTGTAGTGCTGCGGTTCAGATGTAGTTTCTTGTAGAATGGTAAAATTAAGACTGCAGTTGTGTGTACAAGGATATGTAGAAAGCCTTTGTCGAGATTACTGAAAGTTCTTCGTGACTTTGTGTACAAAATTGTATTGTCAATGTAAAGCACATATCTATTATCCTGTATTTAGTTTTTACGCAGGCTTTTACATATGAACGGACGAATATCTTGTTGAGAGAGTGCTCACTTTCGCACTTAATCTTTTGGCCTATCAATAGGGTGTCATGTATATACCTGTAATAAATTTAAGGGGTAATGGAGAAAAATGGGGTAAATCCCTTCCTGAAATTTTTAGGAAGCAATACGTCTCCACTTTCGGGAAAAAATACTTGAAATCTGAGTCCCTTCACTGCACACGCCACTGTTATTAACTTAATGATTTCAAAACCCCGTTCGCAGAAAAAATTGTAAAAAAAATTCAAACTCTGTTTTATCAGTATAATCGCGTCGGTTACAATGAACACAACACCTATTTTTCTAAAATGCAGAAACGATACTTTTGGAAATACCGCAAATGTGACTGTGGTTTCATTAAAATTTTTAAAAGAGTTGGATGGGTCGTAATGACCGCCCCTGTCGTTCAGCAACGTTGTTAACTGTGATGTGGAGTGCGTGAAAATATGCCGTTGTGATGCGTTTATTATCCATGTTTTGTATTTTCCCTAGTAGCCACAAATGGGTATATATTAGATATATTTTAAAAAATATATTATTTAAAAATAATATATATACTAGGGGCAAGTCTGGGTCAACCCAGAGGTTACTTCAGGTCACGACTGAGTCATTAAACTGGTCGAGAACCGGCATTATAATCTAAAGGCTAAAGGTTACTTGAGCTGAAGTCAAGACTGAGTCTGAGTGGTCTATAACCGGCACTACATTCTCAAGGCCAAAGGTCAATTGAGGTCAAAGTGGTCTACAACCGGCACTACTTAACTACTTATTTATCAGTTAAAGTTTATGAATGTTGGTGAAACTAGCCCTTGGTCATTCAAATGAATTCAACCGTTTATAGCAACAATTTTGAAAAAAAATTTTTTTTATCTCAAATAAATATAATAAGATACAATAATGGTAAGAATATACTTATGAAAATATACAAAGCAAAATATTCTTTCCAACATAAAATAAATAATCAAAAAACATTACTAAAATACCGTGCGTTCATAAATTATTTAGATCAACTCTTGCGGTGCAAATTAACTTTACAGATTTTTATTGTCTTTGATAGCATGATCCTTGTGTTCATCATGAAAGAGGCCCTGGACGACTAACTCTGTGTACGAATGAAGTTGTAGAGCCGGTAGAGAGGCTTTGGAGTGGTGAAACTCCACGTATTTTTCGTGAAAATTTTTAAAGACCAAATTACTGAAGAGTGTCCGTATAGCCCCTTAGACCAAAAAATGTTTTTAACAATATAAAGAAACGTGTACATCTGTATCTTCAAAATAACGGTGAGCATTTTCAGCAGTTTTTGTAACCTTTTTTAAACTAAATAACAAATCTGAAAAATTTATATTTATTTATTAACACAAGAAAAGCTGAGAAATTAACATAAAATACGTTCAAAATTACATCGCAAGAGTTGATCTAAATAATTTTATTTATGAACGCACATTAACTATATTAGTTAATATATTTTCCACAACACATTTCATTCACATTTTTTTAATGTACTTTTACTTTTTTAATTTACTGCTATTCAGAAAAGATTTAATTTTTTCTAAATATTTGTAATATGTATAATATTATGAAATAAATAAACATGCCCACTGTGGCTTTATTTCGCTTTCGTATTTTGCTGCACCTGCTGATGTTGTGGTTGTAATTGTTGCAGGTATCTCCATGACACTGTGTATATAGTCTAGTGCGGTTGTAAGGCTCTGGCTAGAGTTTAGTTCCTCCCGACTGGCCTCTTTCATATTTCTCTGCATCCCTTTCTAACTTGTACAGCCAGATTCGCCCCGGCTTGTCTCAATTATCTCTCCTCTGACAATTCCACCTGCAGAATTTTAATATTTACGCATCATGTTCTTTAGTTTGTCGATTCTCTTAGAAATTTCATCTCTTTTGCGGTTAACTTGCTTTTCTGTCTCTCTGTTAAGGTCCATGTTTCTGCATTATACAGGGTGTTATGGAAGTCCTAGCAGAAAATTTAACCATGAGTAGAACTCGTCAAAATAAACATTTATTTCGCAAACGCTCCCTTACGGAGTTAAAATTAACAATAGTTTAACCCCTAAAACCAATACCCGCCTATGGTCCCACACTCATTGATTTTGAGGAATTTACAAAAACTTTACCCGATAAACGAATCAAAATAAAAACAGTTTAACAATTATTAACCTACCATAATATGCATAATATTGAACTAGGTTCGTATGTAATAATAAACTCTATAACTTACATCAGGGATAAATCCGTTGGTGTACGTGCGGTAAATGATACATTTAATGTTGACAAACCGACACTACACATCTTCGCATAATTTCAGCTTCAAGTTCCAGAACTCGATTATAGCTGGGACGTCCGAGACAAGCGGCGGATTTCATTTGCATTACCTAACGCTAACACCATAGGAAAAAACATTTTCGTGGAAATCATTTAGTCATAGGCGGAAGGTGAAATAAGCAGTGTGACTACTTTATTCAAGACATGTGCTTGTATTTGTTGTGGTATATATTTCTTTCCAAGGAATTAGTTTTCAACACTCTTGGAAAGGGTTTCTAGCTTTACTCAAAAATTAAAATTCACCCTTGGTATTTGAATTTTCTCACTTTGCTCAGCTTGTGCTTCATCATGATTTCTATAACCGGCGTCGGACTAACAAACTCCGCTATTTTATTTTTTTTCCAGAGTAATGTTAGCGTAATGTTAGTCAATGTTTAATATACACTCTATATAGGAATAAAAACAAATTTTCACTATGGTGAAACAAACAAAATGAACTGCAAATATTGCACCAACAGTTGAAGTACTCTACTATGCCAGAGGAGTTAATTAAAAAAAAAAGCGTTGATAAGTTTTACCCTTGTAAAGTCGAGGAATCGCCACAGTCCATTGAGCGCAATGTTTCTGCCGTCTAGTTGTTGATGTTGACGGCTAGCACTTTGCTTAAGATGGGGGGAGAGGCCAGAAGTGCCGCCTCCTCTAATTATCTTCAAGAGTTGAAAATTACAACATAATTTCTTCCTGAATTAACAAATCGAACTTTAGTTCCTGGTTGTGCCGCACGTGCGCGGGCGCGTCGCTCGTGCGCAGGCCGCCGTCCAGACGCTCGCGACGCCAGTCAAGCTGCAACCCCGAGCGCGTGACGTCAACTTCTTTCCGCGATCGGCAAGTGTTTATTCGATGTTTGTTCTAATTACCGACGAGCCGGGGCGGCCTCTCTGAGCACATGTGGGGGGATTAGTGGGGGAAGTGTCATGCCATAAGTTCTTATTCCTCACACTGTGTCATGCCCTAAAGCCTCCACGATGACAGCGTTCGTCGTGAACAGTGTGCTGCTTCTTTTGGTGGTGGTGACGGCGGCGGCGGCGGCGGCGGGAGCCGACCTCCCGCTGACTTCGCGCACGGTGCGAACCAAGTACGGGGACGTGAGTGGCGTGATCGTGACCCTGGATTCCAAGCACTTGGAGGCGGTGGAAGTGTTCCGGGGAATCCCGTACGCCAGCCCTCCGTTGGGCAGTTTGCGGTTCATGCCTCCGGTGACGGGGGCGCTGTGGTCGGGCGTCAAGATCGCCGACAAGTTTAGTCCCGTGTGTCCGCAGAGACTGCCGGATATCTCGAACGAGACGGCGGCCCTGAAGAGGATGCCCAAGGGCCGGCTGGAGTATTTGAAGAGATTGCTGCCGTATCTGCAGGAACAGAGCGAGGATTGTCTCTACCTCAACATCTACGCACCCGCACAAGGTATGCGGGAGTGGTGAAGGCGCCGATCGCGATTTACATATTTATGAGATCAGGGCTAAAGCTTTTATCAAATTAATAAGGAAGATTCAGTTCTTGCCGCAAGAAGTTTGACACATACATAAAAACTAAGTTTTTTAGCACACTTTTGGAGTACACTTTGCAGCTACTGTAGTTAACATGTAGTTAAGATGTTCTTTGATACTTCTGGAAATCTGATTATTTCATACAATAGAAAATCTTCTAGCAATATTGTTATACAAGATACCAATCACAGCGTAGTCATTCATTATGATAATATAATAATCTGACAAAATGACTACATTATAAATAAATTACTACTCATTCCTGGAACAATTATAAATATAAATATACAACGGAAAAAGAATGCTGTAAGAGTTCGGCATGAGTGAATCAAAGATAATTTTAAATTCATTTTACTACGAAGTAGGTTGTGGTGCCGCACGTATGCCTTAACAAGGTGAAGAGATGGGTGTCTATAGTTGATCGCCTCCTCTGTCCACTTCTTCACTGTATTTTTCAAAAGTTACCAAAACAAATATACAAGAGACGCATACGATTCTATGCTGCGAAAGGTATTGCTATTAGGTATCTGACAAACTGAGAAGTAATATATTCTGAAATTCAAGGAGAATATGGGCAAATAAATAACTCTTTCAACGTCAATGCAATAAAAAGCACTAGTGATGGATCAGAACAACTTTTTTTGAATTTTGATCAAGTGATAATGTACCGGTTGTAACTAAAGTTTCAGAAAGAGTAGGTTGCATAGAACAAAAAATTGTATGTAACTAAACATTTAAAAGTCTTTCTTGGAAAATGCCCTTCTGCATATTGAGCACAAGTAATATGAGAAAGTTTAGTGTACTGGAAGGATCTACATTATATTGGTAAAATACACCGAAAAAGATAGTTTTCTCATTCTCTCAAAAGGCTACTCATGTGGACTATTCGTCCATTCACGGTCAATTGGGGCATGCATAAACAAGTTGTTGATTTCAAAAGACAAGTTTGTTTCAATAGCTCAAAATATAAACAGTTGTTTTTAATACTTGGTCCAATAATCAGAAAGTACACTAAAATATGTTGCCTAAAGATTTAATCTCTTACTGAAGAAGTGCTAAGGAGCCGGATTTAAAGAATTTTTTTAAACATCGTTCTGATGCACGTGTACGTGGTGTGAAGAAACGACATAATTATATTCAAAAACACTATATTATTTTTAATTATTAGTGTCACTAAAATTGCAACCCAGACTACTCCTTAAAATAAGAATTATGCATTTGAACTTGTTGCTCGCAGAGTTACCACATCAACATAAGCTCTGACACAGGTTGCTGAGGCAAGATTTTGTACGAGACCTTGCGACTAATATAATAATCCTCGTCGCTTTGATTCTGTTATGTCTCTTCTTCGCTCCGAAATGAACTGGTAAGGAATGATATCCAATCGTGTAATAGCACTAGAGTGTTTTTTTGAGAGCTTGACAGGTGAAAACGTTTTGAGCTCTAAAATATCTCGATAAAAATAATTTTTTGACACCATTATACAGACGATCTTATATACAGTAAATGTTAATTTTTCATTTATTGTTTAAATCAAATATCAGGCGTGAATTATTTTCAAATGAAAACTGTATTTTAAACTGGGTCGAGTAATTCGCTTCGTTTTTCCCAACATTTGTTGCTTTATTTCCAAAACCGAAAGTTAACAGACTAACTTCCACATAACTTCCACATAGTTATACCTACTTGAGGAGTAATTCTAGAAAACCGGAGTTGAATTAAATATTTACAGCGGCAATTCCCGTTCTTTCCTGACTTGACACTCTTGAAACATGCAAGCTACAACCCGCATCTACTTCGTTGTTTTCTCCGTCTGCTCTAGATGAAACTTAAAATTGGATTAATACTGGAGTCGACCTCATTCCTTCTCGAGTCATACTAAAACTAGCTTTCCTCCACCACCATTAATAATCCTCCTTTTTGTAAAGTTGTTTTCTCTGCTGGCCTTATATCCCCAGCACTAATTCCTCCTTCTAGGAGGAGTTCCGAGGATTTAGCCAACTTTTCTATACGGTCAAAACTTGATAAGAGCTTCAAAAAAGTTGGACCACTTCATTGGACACAATTTTCTAATAAATAAGACTGAGAAAAGTTTGGGTCAGGTACATGGGACGGCGCGAATGGGGGAGGTATTATTTGTTTTGTGTGGTTGCCAAGAATGGTGAAATAGTTAGGTACAATGGAAATTGTACCTGACTCGTTATTATTAGAGCAAATAAGGAAAGTTGTTCTTTTAGACAGCAAAATATAAATTAAATTATGATCTATTGTGAAACTGGAAACAAACATCTAAAAATATTATGAAATTACGTTGAAAATGGTCAATACGCTTCTCCAAAACAAAAATACCGTATTTATTTTACGCCACTCCTGTCACATTTAAATAGTTTTTAACTAAATTTATTTATTCATGAATTCATGCATGTAAAAATTTTGACAGTGCTATTCGCGCTCAATATTATTGTAAATCTGATGAAACTGCAAAATAAATATATTTTTTATAGTTTATATTTATTTGCAGCGTCAAACAGCAAAACTGAAGGTATGTAGTTATTCATATCATAAGTACAACTACCATACTAGTAGAAGCTAGTAAGGTCCCATTAGAGAGTAGGTGCATACAAAACTTTTTTTTCTAAATCGTTGCTTGCATGTACAAGAATATTAAAGTTTACTTTGATGCTCGCTAATGAGGTAGGTTCTTTTGTTGTGAAAATGCAAGCGAACGCTTCTAATGAAGATATTTTTGACAAGATAGTTAATATGTACACTGCCGTCAAAAGTTTGTTACTACTATCAAAATAGCGACGAAGAAACATACAATGTGGTATTTTTTGATATATGGACCAAGTATTCTAAGCTGAGATCAACGGCATACATGGCTTGATAATAGAAAATGTTTGGCGGCCATTTCATTTTTGAAACTGAAATCATAAGGATCTAGACCAACAATAGACCCTCATTTTGACCAATGAATATTTTATGAAACCAAACAATGAAAATTATTTACTGGACGAGTTTGAATGCTTTATTGGTTTTTGGTTTTGAATAGTTCTTAAAAATGATCTGCTCACATTGACATGACAGTGGAATAATACTTTGTTATAGATAACTAATCAGTACTGTTTTCATTCTCTATGTCTGACGTATAATGGAATTATTTTATAAAATGGCATGTTTATTATAATTATTATATGTAAGCCATGATTCACTGAAAAATGCAGAGCCGGAATCCGCAACCAAAGATTATATGCCGCATCTGATATAATGTATGTTGGGTAGTTCGATGAAAGTTTGGCGCGGAAGTTTATCTGAATCACCCTGTATTTTACTGCTCCTTCTAATTTTTTTAGAGTTTTTCGATATGTTCTTTGATAAATAAATAAATAGTTTTTTAACGAATTTGAGACACCACGATGAGTTTTTACAGATCCCAGGATTGGATCTAAAAAGTGTTACAGATGCTACTTATATGTAAAGATTTTAAACGGCCAATGAACAGGAAAATATGTATGATCTCACAACAACTCTATGACTTAAATCTATCAAAAGATTAATTTTGAAGACATATTAATAGTGAGAAAAAACAATTTGAAGCCAGCTTATTTAACCATGACATATGACAGAGACTGAAATATCGATACTTAAAAATTAAAATAAAAATAGTACATACATAAATGTGCGTATTTAAAGTTTCTTGGGGTGGTTATTTACTTCTGGTTTATTTTGTTGTTTGGTTTTTGCTTTTAATTATTGTAACCAACAGGTTTAGTAAATCCAATGAAAATGCTGTCGATCAACTTGAAGTATATTACGCTTCGTTATTGGCAAAATACCACAACAATTCTTATCTCTCGCTAACCCCCAACGACGATAGTTTTAACACTTTCTTTGGCTCGATCTTCTAACCAAAAACAATCAGCTTCGAAACCTTAAGATTAATATCAAATCGTAGTAATCTATTCTGCCAGCATCTGGACCTTAATGTACTGTAGTAACATTTTGGTCAAAATCTAAACCCTGTCTCAAGATTAAAGTGTAGTAAAATTTTGTCAATATCTTGACCTTTTAGTTGTTTTGTGTTATTAGATAATACAATTCATAAAAATTTGGTCAAATCAGTAACTAAAGAGAAATTATGTGAAATTCAAATTCATTTCTAGTTTTGGTATGACATATTACAACAGTTGAAATTGTTAATCAATTTTTTTATCTAGCATTTAGTTCTAGCAAAGTCTCTGGTACGAATAAGCAAGCAAGGCAGGATCGTAAAATAAACAAAAGATGTCACCTACGTTTATGACATGACGCCATCAGAACACGTGGTTTAACGCCAACTGTAAAATTTGAATGATTTAGCTGTGAATTTCATGTGTGGACAAATAACAAATTGCAAATTATAATTATTGAAAGATTTGGCAGACATATAAATATAAAAAGGTTACCTGTATTTCCGGTGACCAAACACGTGACACGTTGTTTCGGAGTCTCGTAAAGTGAATTATTGACGATTTGGTTTTTAAATTTAACACATGCAACTTTAAACAAATTGAAAATTTCGTGCTGCGAATAAATTTCAAATTTTAAGAAAATTATAAAGGCTTGTTGCGAGGGTCGTTCTCGATTCGACGGCCAACACAGTAAGTGCTAAAATCACTCCTCCGACCCTTCCGCCATCTGCGTCGGCGCTGCCAATCGAGCCCCAGGTCGGGTGGGAAATCCGAATTTCTCCTTTGTGAATTACAGGTTACGTACCTCAACGGGGAATTAAAGCATGGTCAAATTTGGAATGTGCCTCAGATGTTTATAATTTTAGTATTAAATCCAGGGAGGTATGAGAAGAGGGTTCCGCCACTAAAATGGAGACGGACGACGAGACCACGGCATCCCCTTTGGTGGAATTACAACTATCAAAAATTTATTTCACTCTGAAAAATAGAGAACGAAAATGAAGGAGCATTATGAAAAACAACAAGTCGTAACAATTTAAGATATCTCTAAGTGCAGATCCCAAGTTTTAGGTAATTGACATTGACATTCAGTCTTTTCCAGCAAGTTGACAATTATTATTATAAAGTCAAAGTTAATTTTTGTTAGATGGTATATTATTTTGTTTGGGATAACAAAACACCAATGAGTCAAAATTTTATTTTATATAAAATCTACGGAAAGGGGATTTTTATAAAAATTAAATTACTTTTATAACTTAAGGAGGTTGGGGTGGGATAGTCAAAATATTGCGAAGAGAAATGTATTAAAATTTACGATTTTTGCTAAATTATTGAAGTAAATAATAAAAAAAAAATAGAAACATCTAAACTTTATAGATCAATAATTAAACTGTTTGTTGACTGTTTGAAAGTTGAACACAATTATGAGATTATACTTGCAAAGATGCTACAGTGCAGGTGGGTACTCGCAGTGAGCTGACTATAAGTGATTTTGTGAAAACTGAAAAAAACTTGACCAGATTGACAGACATTAATTAGTTTGTATTTTTCTCAACCATTGTAAATATTGTTAATTTTTCTTTTCATGTCAAGTCTATCGTTTATCAGTGTACAATTGAGGTCGGTTAAGTTTATTGAAAAAATTAAAAGATAAATTTATTTGTATGTTTATCTCATATTTAATAATTGTATTATTATATTCAAAAATTAGAAAATAAATTACTTTATACCCGACTAACATCTAGATGATTATTTTTGCCACGCAAAAGGAAGGTATAATGGAATATTTCTCTCACAAGTGATATAACGATAAAAAGGAGTGAATTAATATAGTTACGCAATGGTAAGACATGAATTATTTTTTGAAACGTCATTTTGACACTCATTAATTTTTTGATTTTTAGCTTTTACAAGAAATTACACGTCGGGCATAAAACGTCGTATCTTACACGTGACCGAAATGACATTGTAAGCTCGCGTGAGATGTATCACTCGTGCTATCGCACTCGTGATTCAAAGATCTCACTCGCTGACAATTAAGCATTTCTGTCACTTGTAATATAATCTACTATTAATAGTTAACTCAACTATTTCATTTATCTAAATAAAAAAATTAATACAAAAATAATAATATAAAGCTTGATATTTTATTGATATCCTGATGAGTGTCAGATATGAAATATTTGAATTTCCCGCTACTTATCTAAATACAACGTTGCCGCTTCGCTAAAGCTAGATGGTCGGTAAGTCAAAAGTAGTCATGTTGAATAATTTTTTTCGTTAACTAAAAGCTTCCTAAACGTATTGGAAAAAACATTAAAAGTATCAGGAAATATAAATGTCTAACATACTTAATTTATGTACTGCTGGCATTATTTGTTCATTAGATACAATAAAAAATGTGCCATTCACATGTAGAGTTGACAGATTTTCCGTAAGACTACATGTAACAGTTTTATTTCATTTACTGCTTAATAAGCTTCCTAATGATCTTGAATTTTTCACACAGAATTGTGTAATGAAATAATCTATTGAAAAAAATATATTTTAATTTTTTTTTATTATTTTTGCCTAACGCCCTAACCTTAAGATTAATATAGCGTTACAAAACCAACCTCTTTGGTGAATTTTACTTAGGGACAATTTTTGTTATCAACATACATGTTATTAAATACATAATTGAATTGATTATTATGTGTAGAATAACTTATCCCATGGATTTGGGAAGTAGCTATAATATACGATATGGAGTTCTGAGCAGGAGGGGACTTCCTGAAAGTCAAAATCTCTTAGTAAATTTAAGGCAGTAATTAGAATTAAACTTCTTTAGGGGCACCTCGTATAAATTTTGAGAGTGAATGATATTGAGTCTTCAAGCTGTCACGTTATCGGTCATCACTTTGTGAACATGATTAAGATTTTCTGGAGTAACAAATGAAATTCGGCTTTTTAAGTGTTGCATATTCAGTGAACTGTCCCTATGGAATGAATAACTCAGGTGATCAGCAAAAATTGAGATATGACTTTACTGAGGGAGGGAGTCACTTGTAAACTGTAAAAAGAAGAAAACCGTCCGGAAGAAGAAGAATATCATTGTTAAAAAATCTAAGAACGTGGTTTGGCATAGATAGAGGACAGATATATTTAAACCAGCTGCCAAAATAAAATTGAATTATGATGGCCAAAGAAGTTTTCACTTCAGTCATGTGGCCTTACGCACAGGAATAATATTAACAGCTGATGATGTTATTCATATGTAGATAACTACTATCTACCTTATGTACTTCCCAAGTCGTTGTATGTTGTAGACAAACAGCTCAGAGAATATTATAAGTTAATAGTTTATAATGTGAGTGCTGTAATCAGTTAAATTGATACAAACGTCAATTAGGAATATCGGGGTTTCTAGTTTACATTGTTTGCAATTATTATTTTAGCAGTGGTTCGTTTTAACAACAGATCGTCTTCTTGATAGGATCTAACAATATAAACTAATTGAAATTCTTAACATCCTTTCGTTTATGACTGTTCAATGAACAATTTTACCAAATTACTTTGACGATGTAGCCTATGCACGTTGGTAATACTTCTGATAAGGCGTTAAGGTTATTTTCAAAACCACTAAAGACGAAGCTAAAGCTAATTTTTTATTTTCTTTCTTATCGAAGTTAGGTAGGGATGTGGTACGTCTGGCACTGCTTCACAACAATAATTAACACTCTACTTTGTTGAAATTTGCTAATAATGACTACAATCTTGTTATGGTAATGAACACTTTTTTCCAGGATAACTAGAAGCAGACACAATCTTTCGCTATTCAAATTACAATAAAAACTAAATTGGCCGAGAAAGCACTCGTTTAATCCCCGTCGACAATTTCAACAGCAAATTTTATACAGTCTATTCAAAAGAGCCACTTTGCACTTTCTTTTATGCAAAGGTGAAATTGCCACAAGCGGCTTTTTCGCAGCGAAGGTGTTTTCAAAAGAGAACCTCTAAAATAAACATAGGTGCCCTAAAAGCCAAGCCAAGTGAGCAGCCGCTAGAAGGAAAAAATGCAAAGAACGGTAACCGGGTAACTGAAAGTCGTGTGATTTATGACCGTGCTCGCCACAATTAAAAGGATGTGGAGATATTCCAATTCCAGAGCCGATTAATAATCACAGGGCTTTCCCGCATAAAGGGACGATCGGACGTGGAGCGTGGAACTAGATCCATTATTATTCCTCCCTTCTCCCTCTTTTCCTCTCAACATCTCTGTTTTTGATTGTTGATCCGCTGCTTGATCGCACATCAAGAATGTCGCGAACCGAACTCGGAAAAAAATGCCTCAGATGGAAATTAACATATCTGGAAACGACTTGTTTTTTCAGAGACTTTATCAGTGTTTGTGCAAAAATGCCGGGATGCGAGGTTATTAATAGGAAGAATGTCGCAAGGTCAACGCAGTAAAAAAGATATTAAATTCTTGGTGTTTAATCAAGCTGTTTGTTCTTTGTGCGAAAGGGGGGTAATTTATTATGTATGCCGCACGAATCGTTATCAACATAACTCAATCTTTTCGGGAACGCCCGTAATTGGGATTGGTTTAGTTGACAATTTGTTAAATACAATATTAATTGTAATTATTTTCATAAATGTTGTCGTTTGAGGTGAAATCAGCTTTGAAATACTGCACCCTAAATCATTGCATTTTGAGGTGCCTCTATTGTCATAAAACAAATCGTTAATTTTAATAAATAGCCGTTCGGAACAATGGTGTCCATGTGTTTTTACTAGATATAAAAATAATAATTATAATACCTGAACAGACATGATGCACATAAAAATTTCTAAACCTATAATAAAACGTTTGATTTATCAGTCCCGGAGGATCCTTACTGCTTTTTCTACAAATAGTAAATTTCTTGCACAAGACCAGATGCTAGCAGACATTGAACGAGCAATTTTGCCGCTTCGGGAATTCCGTGCAAAAAGGTCACTTCAACATTAATTTTCGTAGTAATGGGAATGATAAATCATGCAAATTCGATCAACCAAAGTTTTGTTCTTGCTCTTTGTTTAATTACTACCTGCACATTTATCAATCTGCAGTTCGGAAATAGGCACATTGTAAATTTAATTGTGCATTCAACCTGCAACGAGAAATTATTCTCTGTATCTTTCAATTATTCAAGACGCTTATCGATGTGTGACACTGCATAGCACATTTAAACGAAAAATGGAACTATTTATATTTGGAACGAATGGTTTGTAACTTATCTTATCAACTGTATAATTTCGTTGCCCTAAATTGGTTATTTCGTGTATTATTACGTATAGGACTCACTGAATCTAAAAAGTTTTCAATTTACGACTCGCATTTGTATTGTGTACCTCACAGGTATTTTAGGAAAAATTAAATATTTTAAGTTATAATTACAAATTTGTATGGAGAAAAATGTCACTTCTTTTAGTCAATCGTGGTGTCCAAATTGCTATTTTGTATGTCCATGTCTCTGTGTCTGGTAGCCCGCTATATCTGTTACCAAACATTTTCAAGTACGTACATAACCGGTATAGTTGCCCGAAACGATATAGTACACAGAAGCTATCTAGACGACCAGCGAAGTCGTAGACTTTGTTTTCATGCTTTAAAGCAGTTTGCCAAGGTAATTAAATCACTGAGTGATTTCTGGATTGTGTGGAGAAGCAGGACCGGCTTTATTTTTTTTGGTATTATTTTAATAGAAATCATTTATTTAAACTTTTTATAGTTCATTTGTTGTTATTATTATCAGTATTATTATTCATTATGTGTTACCACTAGTTGGATGAATATAATAAATAAAATAACACTATTACGTCAATAAAATACTCTAATGTGGACACTTAACACGCAAGAGAAACACAAAGACACAATGAAAAAAATTCTAACGCTAAGGCATTGAAAAGAATAAAATTTTGAAAAACAATGTATCCACTTGTTCGGTCCGGTTTCAAATTAATTGACTTCGACCCTGCACCATATGAACACCTGCAACGATGGATCTGCATGGATCACGACCGACAAGTTTTTTCAGACGCAAAACCAGTTTCGTATTCAGATGTTTTTCAATTCTGAAGCCATCACAAATTAACTGGTCTACTTTAATGAAAGCGTGCCATTGGTTTTTTTGCGGTCTTTAAAAAGAAAACAAAACATTATAGCCTCAGGTGCGCCTTAGAGATCTTACTCCTACTATACCGTGCGATCATTTAAATTATAAATTAGAGTAGACGGTTTTTTTATTATGCAATGGCCCAGCCTGCAAATTGACAGCTTAGACTGACATTAAAATTTGCGGTTATTGTAGACATTGTGACGTTTATGTTTCTCATGTTAAATTGTTTTAATTTAAAGAAAATTACAATTACAAAAAAACATTAAAAACACTTACAAATAATGTAGAATAATTGAGAATTACAGCAAATGTTCAAAGTGTTCTCCCGCAGCTTCAATTCAGCTGCATTCACCATTCTGTCGCCGTTTTTTTGAAAAGTCACTTTGACATTTAAATTTTAGATGAAATTGTCAAAAGTTATTAGTGGCAACCTAATTTAAATCTCACGTGTCAGATACTTTTCTTTCTAAATTCTTTGGGTTAGTTTTATTTTTCGAATTGTGACTTCGTTTTTCAAACACTCGCAAACAAACTCACCGGCCCTTTTGTTATCTTTACTCAAGATTATGACCAAGATAAAGTATTTACACTTAATGTGTAACAATTTCAATTTTATGACAACGTTTTCTTAGTCTCTTCGTCTTGGCTCAGATAATTTTTATACCCACATTTTCTGACGCGTTCTACAAATTTAATGTTCTAAACATATTTTTCAATTCTTCGATAGTATCTACTAACAAAATTAGCACTACGTCGTTTGTAAATCGTAAGTGACTAATAAATGTATGTTTCGTCAATCTTGATTTCCTTTCCTTCCCATTTGAGTTTTTAAAGCATGTCCTTTTGAGCTAATGTAAAAAAATTTGAAAAGTAAGATAACATTTATACCGGAAGATACTTTTTCATTTCAGTTTTCTCATCATTCTTGTGACAGGTGTTATTTACGAATGTTTCCACATGTCGTGAGCCTCCTCATTTATGAAGAAACTACAAATTTGAAGTCTTTCTTCATTCTTTATTTTAGTAACTCTAGAGAAAAGCATGGATTTTAGGACTGACAATGAATTTTATAAATATTTTATCTAACACTTTATTATGCAGTCATAATAACGCCGATTTTGAGTGGATTATGAGGTCTGTAAGACACATGTGACATATGAAAAAATAATTCAACGGTTTTCTAATTTGTCATACCCAAGCAACACATCTAGTCTAATAGATGTTAAAATTTCAACTAGACTAGACGTCTAAGGATGGTCTATATAGACTGTTTATCGACGTCTAAATGTCCGCCAGATAGACGTAAATATTTCATCTAACTTCGATTAAATATAGACGTACAGTGATAGACGTAAATATTTCGTACAAATTCGACGAAATATAGACGTACAATTTTTATCTAAAGCGAATATAAAATTTCGTATTATAGACGTAGAAAATAATATGATCTATTTTTAGTCTAATCATTACAGGAAATGAAATAATGCAAAAATAAAATGAATTAAACATAATATGTATATTGAATACCAAATACAATTCATTTAACAGCCACCTTTATTGGCACCATAATGCCGCTGAGTTGATAACTTCAGCCATTGTGTCTTGAATGGCCTTGGTGATCCCTACGTCATTTAGGTCCGAGGGTTTGTTTCCCGTTGACGAAAAATACAGATTCTGAAATTAGTTAATTAAGTACCCTATTGAATTAATGTATTTAACCTCACTATTTATCAGTTGCGTTAAGTTTGTATACTTGAATGGTCTTTTGCCGTTATGGTCGGCCCAATTAAACTTCGTCGCAAATTTGTTCGTAATCACATTTTTTAGTACATATTATATTCATCACGGCTTGACGTCCACCCACCAATTGAACTTAGACGGCTTTTCTAAAATCATAAATAATTGGTAAAATTAATTTGGAAGTTATCTTATCAAACCTTACCAAATAGCTGTATGCTAATGATTTCTCATAAGTTGGCCCTGTACCGTGGTCTCCCTGTACTAACACAATCTTTTCTAACGAATTAATGTACTACTTTCTCCTAAACGCCATTTCACTCATATTACTGTTGAAGATTCGAAGTGTCGAGAGGGTGTCGTGGTCGAATCTGGTGTCGAACATGTGGCGGGTGAAAAAATCACGTGATCTTAGTTCCGCACGGTATTGGGTAGTTTGTCTAGGGTCCTACAAAGAAATGTAGCTACAACGAGGTCACTTACCCTTACGCTTGAAAAATACATCCATAAACCGTTAAATTTCTTTGCAACTGGATTCGTGAAATTTGAGCATATTTAGGAATTGTAATAATATTTATCCGTGACAACTTTACTTACGTGTCTTCATTGACAAGGTAAAAGTGTCACTTTATCTTATTGCAGATAAAATAGCAACTTTTGCCTACTTTATATGCATTATCACATAAAATAAAAAAAATAAACTTTTCAGTGAAATCATATTATTTATGGACAATTTATTAATGATGATGGATGGTAACATAAATTTCGATGCTTTTGCTGCTTCAAGAACTTCGGGCGGCGTGCATTGATAACATGATCGTTGGTTTCTTTTTGGAATTACATATTTATAAAAATATCTACACCTACTCAAAAGATGACTTTTACAGTTTTTTCAACTTAATTTTGTTTTTGTTGAGATCCTAACCACGAAAACGTTTATATTATGTATTACGATTTAGCTTGATCTTAATTTTTCAAATTCATACTATAAATTACGGTTGTCCAATTTATTTATCTGAAAACGTTTGCGGATAAAATAGTACTTCTATATATTATTCAGAGAATGAGTTGTTTTATGTGCTTCGCCTGGATATATAAATTTTTTCTACATATAATATATGTAGAAGTTTATACATATAATAAAATATACAGTGTGGAAATTAAGTAACGCATAAATTCAATAATTCCGTTGATATTAATTTTTTGGAAAAAATCTTGAAGGGGCATAGCGATTTTAACTTCAGCAAATATTTTCACCCTATTGTCAGTTTCTAATGTCATTTGTTTTTAATGTTAAGACGTCATCGACTTTTTTTTTAAATGACAACCTATATTTTTTCTCATTGATTTTGGTAGTACTTTTTATTCCGTTTCCAACCGTATAAAATTTTCACTATGTTATATTTGAAAAAAATAGAGAAAAACAGTCTTAAATTTCAAATATTAAAAATTCCTTAAATTGGGAAAATTTATCTAGTTGCCGATGTAAAAACAAAAAAATTGGTTACGGCTATCAGAAATTATTACACAATTTGTAAATGTCACAATAAAATAAGTGTTATTATTCTGCTTTTTCTAAATTAGAAAAACTATTTTATTAATAAAAATGGTACAATTGAGCGAAAAACAGAGAATTGAAGTGTTAATCATGATTGGTTATGGCGACAGAGCTAGAACACATCAAGAAGTGTGTCAACTTTTTAGAGAAAAATACCCGTTCAAAAATTCCACCCATATAAGCTGCAATTGGTGCATGAGTTGGCAGAAGATGACTTTGATCGTAGGCAAGAATTTTGTGAGCAGATGATGGAGATTTCCGTTGGCGATCCAATGTTTTCCCAGCGTGTTTTATTTTCGGATGAAGCAACATTTTGTTTAAATGGAACGGTCAACAGACAGAATTGTAGATATTGGGCTAGGGAAAATCCCCATTGGATGCGGGAAGTCTATACCCAATATCCTCAGAAAATTAATGTTTGGGCAGAAATTATTGGCGATAGAATTCTAGGTCCATTCTTTTTTGCAAACAATTTGACTGGAGATAGATACCTGCAATTTTTACAGTTGGAATTGATGCCTGCATTAGCTGCATTGTTCCCCAATGCAAATAACCCTGACCTACCAAATAATACCATTTGGTTACAACAAGATGGCGCTCCGCCTCATTACGCAATTGATGTGCGACGCTACTTGGATAAAGTTCTCCCAGGAAGATGGATGGGGAGAAGAGGTCCGATGGTATGGCCGGCTAGGTCTCCTAATCTAACGCCATTCGACTTCTTTTTATGGGGGTACTTAAAAAGTAAAGTGTATAACAACCGACCCAATAATTTAGATGATCTCAGGAAAAAAATTCAACATGAGATTAGGTTAATATCGCCTCAAACTATCCAGAATGTGAGAAATGAATTTTATAATCGTCTTGGGTATTGTCAGATGGTACAGGGTCGTCAATTTGAACATTTAGTGTAAATGTAATTTAATAACTGTATTGCTGTGCTTATTTTTGTGTTTTATGGTATTGTTAGAGTTTTTTTTTTTTGGTTAATCAATTTAGTTTCTTTTTATTATAATGTTTGTCTCACGAAGTTATCGTTGTTACTAACTTTGAATTGAGCAGATAATAAATTTCTAGTTCGATTTTTCAACTATTTTTATAATTTCAAAATTAAAACGAATGTGTCGTCGATAACTTTCCGTCAAACTTAGGTGGATACATTCATTTTCATAATTTACTGAATTTTTAATATTTGAACTTTAAGACAGTTTTTCTCGATTTTTTTCAAATATAACATATTGAAAATTTTAGACGGTTGGAAACCGAATAAAAAGTACTACCAAAATCAATAATAAAAAATACAGGTTGTCATTTAAAAAAATGTCGATGACGTCATAACATAAAAAACAAATGACATAAGAAACTGACAATAGGCTGAAAGTATTTGCTGAAGTTAAAATCGCTATACCCTTTCAAGATTTTTTCCAAAAAACTTATATCAATGGAATTACTGAATTTATGCGTTACTTAATTTCCACACTGTATGTATAAAAATGACTGAAGTTCGACTGTAAATCTATAATAGACGTATATTCGACATTTATATTGTAGAGGGTCTAAAAATCATTTACCATATACGTCTATATTTAGTTCAATTTTAGACAAAGACGGCTTATAGACGGTGTAGACAGTGTTTCGACGTCTATTAGATTAGGATGTGTTGCCTGGGTAGCAACCAGTTCATAACTGTTACAGGAGGGGTGTTGGATAAACCTATGTATTACACACGTGTCTTAACAGCAAATAAGTCACTCAAGAAAAATTAAACTTTCTTTCGTGACTTATTTGCCTTATAAGACACTAGTATAATAAATAGCTAATAGGCTAGGAACATGCGTTCACTATTTCAAGAGCTGTTTATTTTTTACTTATATTTTTTCTGTATCTTTTGTTATACCTCCTCATTCACATGTACAAATATTTTATTAGTGCATTTTTGAATCGACTCTTCAACTTTACCCATATAGCGATCACATTCATTTCCTGTTACCAACTACTTACATAATCTTGAATTTATTGAGAATGTTTTTTTTTATCTCCATTTGCGAATATAATTATTTTTTTCTTCAAACATCAGAAAAATGTGACAATGTGTACGCCAATAGGTAATGACGAATGGCCATTTCACTGTCATGACAGTCTTTTAACGGCGAATAAAGTCAACTGGCGGAGCAAAAAGTCAGCTGGCGGTACTAAAAGTAACCTTGAAATTACTTTATGCGCCGCTGATAGATAGTCAAATAAAAGAAATGGGCAGATTTTCGGCGTTTACAGAAAAAATAGCATGTTTTATTCGGAGAAAAGTGGCTTTTTGTGGCGTATTTGTCAAACCTACAGACAAACTGACCACTCCATTACAGAATTTAAAATACTATACTATATTTGTTCAAGAGATAAAAACCAAAAACTCAAAAGGTAAAAGACATTTTTTTGTGAGAATTTCAATAGTATTAGATAACGCAGGCAACCTTTGTTAACTTCAATAGACAAGTCGATATTTTTTTTGTAGAAATGTTAATGCTATCAATAACGAAATAAAGCTAACTTCAAAGATCTTTACTCGCAAGACCGCGCTAGTGTGTGCCCTATGAATAATAGTAGTCAATTTCAAGCATTTTTTGTAACTTATTGCAAAATAACTGTATTTTCCCGTCCTGTTCACTACTTCATTGTATTACAATAGAATAAACTGGTTTCAGAAACGTTTTTGACATACTAAAGTGATACAAGTTCACTGAATCCGGTGTTAAATTGGTTAGATTATCGTAAACAAATAAAATTATTTCTAAAATACAACGAATATTTTTCTGAGCTTGGTCAATTTTAAGATGATATATATTTGTTACTAATAGATAGAAAAAGAAATTATCGCGCGAGTTCTGAGACAATTGTATACAGGCTGTTTCAAACATGTGCATCACAAGTGCAATAAATTTATTAACCAGTAACGAACTCACACTCAATTTTTCTTAGTAAAATTTTGCCCTAGTATTATCAAGTTAAAATTTTGACGTTAATTTAGTGACTTGCCACTGAATTGATTGATAACGCACCACAGAAAACTTAATGTAAACCGCCCGCAGTAAATAAACTAAATATAGAAAACTCACCTGCTAAACGTCATTACTTCAAGATCCAATGCCATTATTGATGAAAAATAAAAATTGTGGGTACTAATAGCATGCGGATTTTCGTCTACCCATACGTGAGTATTTAAGTTGAAAATATCTTCTCTGGTGGAACCTGCGTCGTCGGTTGATAAAAAAATAGATAGAAAATTTGGCTGCTGGTTTATTTTGGCGACTGCCCCATTCATAAAACTGATGCCTTTGAGGTAAATCCTCAGGCTGTAAAAAAGGGACTTTCTGCACGTGATAGGGATACAATTGTTGCTCTTTCAAACTTCTCCAAATGGTACGATACTCCAAACAGATTTCTCAACCTCCTCAATTGTAATTAAAAAAATTATTGTACTGGACTTTGCAAAAAAATTAGGATGTTGATAAGCAGGCCGATTGATTCGGACAAAAGCAATTGAACAAGATCCATCCTCGGTTCTCTAAATTATATACTGAATCACATTGAGAATGCGAAATCTAAAATCAACAATATACAGGGTGTTTTGGAAGTCCTAGCAGAAAATTTAACCTCAAGTAGAACTCGTCAAAATAAAGAAAATATATATATATTTTTTTTCGCATACGCTGCCTTACGGAGTAAAAATTAAGAATAGTTTGACCCCTAAAACCAACACCCGCCTATGGATCCACATTCATTGATTGTCAGGAAGGCACATAAACTTTACCCGATAAATGAATCGCAATAAAAACTGTTTAAATGGAAACATATATACTCACCTACCATAATATGCATAATATTGAAGTAGGTTAGCATGTAATAAGAATCCTTTTTGTTGTACGTGCGAAAAACTATAAATGTTGACACACCGACATTTCGAATACACTTCAAAGCACATCTTCGAATACTTAACAATTTCAGGTTCAATTTCCAAAACGCGATTACATCTGTCCGAATTTTATGTCCTAGAAAACTTAGAAGGTGTTAACCTCGTTCGGCAAAAACGTTCTGATGCGTTCAAGTTCATGTCGGCATGGGCGGAGGGTGAAATAAGGGGCCAGAAAAATGTTGAAATAAATTGCGGATTTTAGCAAAGTGGTAAATAAATAAAACGTTTATTTTGACGACTTCTACTTGTGGTTAAATTTTCTGCTAAGACTTCCATAACACCCTGTATTTCGACCAATTTACATTTGATGTGTTTGGCTAACATTTAAAGGCAATTTTTAGAAAGTTGTAGAAATTGTAGATGCGCCGCTTTGAATATTTTATAAATTATTGTTGAGTCATTTTTAATATTAAAATGTCAGAAATACGACATGAAGGCAGCGTAGTTTTGCAATTTTTATGGAGTTTCAGAAATTCAAGTTGCGCCTCTTTGAATATTTTGTAATTTATTGATGTTTTTATTTTAATATTAATAGAAATATACCAAGATCTGCAATTTTTGGAACGTTTTGGAAATGGTGGATGCGCCACCTTGATTACTTTGTAATTTGTTCTTGAATTATTTTTAATATTAGTTATTACAAAATATACGGAGATTAGCGCTAACACCGTCGTGTTTTCATCAGAATTTGTTAGTTTCCAAATCTACATAAAATACTCTTGATTTGGAAAATAACAAGTTCATGCTCTTTTTGTAGAAACAAATCAATAAAAGTAGATCTGGATAGAGAATTGAATAAGCTATAAAATGATGTATCACACGACCCCCCATGCCATTAAAATTTTTTAAGTGGGTGGCTCCCCTGGCTCAAGGGGTGAGATCTAATACATGAAAGTTTGGTACAATTAGGTGCCGGTACAATTAGGTGCCCCTTGATAACAAAATTGACCTGTTCGAGCGTTTTCTTCTTAGTCTTTCGAAATTGGAATTGTAGGGGGGTACAAATTTTAGTTGGGACACCCGATATGTGCACCAGAAAATCTTGGACGTCATTTTTTATTGCCAGTTTGACGTTTGAAGTTTTGTCAACCACTTGTCACGTCTTCGACGTAAACTGTCAAAAACTACAAAACTGAAGGAATGCAGTTTTTTACACTTGTGACAGTGGAATTACATAGATCTCCAAGATTTTCTGTCCGCTACTGTTGATGAGCCGCTTTGAATGTTTTAAAATTTGTTGTTGAGTTACTTTTAATATTGAATTATTTGATGCGTTAATAATGTGTCTGACCTTCCTGGTTTTGTAAACCCTCATTTATCTAGGCGTTTCTGTTTGGTGATCAATTTCTGCTTGGAGAATGCGGTTCGAAGCATAAAACCCATAAAGTTTGTGGAGGGTTCTGTAAATCATATCTCAAATGTTCAATGAAATCTTCCAGAAAGTTCATTGTTACTTTTGCAATGTGTGGGCGGGCGTTATCTTGCTGAAAAGTAACATTGGGAAGATCTAGAAAGGAAAGTAATAAGTGACGCCATAAGAAACATTTTTTTTAAGTAAAATATGTAATTAAAAAAAAGTTATGCAAGGAATATCACTTTTTTACTCTTGTTGAATATAGAATTGAAAAGTGTATGTAAAACCAAAAAAAAGTTGGGAGTTCCCATTTGATTCGAAAAAAATTGATGACAGTGTCATAGTTCAAACACAGATGACGTCATCAAAAAAAAATTTATGTCAAAATATGGCAATTTAAAAACAAAAATCGACCTGTTCGAGCGTTTTTCGCAAAACATCACATAACTAAATTATGAATTTTGTGCGGAACATTATGATCGCTCTGTATATGTAACTGTCAAGAATACTTCAGAAAAATTATGTAAGAATTTGGAGTGCTGCACTTCAGATGCATGCATGAAATGTTATATACAACTGAAGAATTCAGTTACTACATCTATAATTGTCAGTAACCTCTCAGTTTCCATTAACACACCGGGCTTTTGAACATCTACATTTGACTTTTGATGGATTATGTTGTGTTGTCCTTACCATGTCGAGAGACGAGCTCAAGACAGATTTACAGGTTCAGTAGGTTTGTATTTCTGTCAAACTGTATAACGTTATAAATTCCATCGCTTCGTGCGATTCTAGCTCAATCTGAATAAAATCCCCGGATTGGAGTGATCGCTCGGTCGCGCACCCCTAATAAGAACCGACAAGTTTTTCCTCCGCATTTTATTTACGGGAAATTGCATCCTTCTGTGTTATTTAGCGGCAATGTAAAACAGTGTGATTTAATATCGGAGATACTCGCCATTGTGTCGACGACACATCGAAAAATATTTGGCAAAGCGGGAGGAAATTGATGGAAACGGCGAAAGAAAATGATCCGGAGTGTTTGTGAGAAGTTTTCTTTGAAAAGAAAAAACATTTTCACTTTTGGACGTATCCGATCTGTCGTAATAGATATTTGCTTTACATCGCTGATTCAGATATGGCTGGAAATGCGGGGCTCTTCCTATCTAGTCGAGTGCACTCGCCTTACGCAGCGGCAACCTCGAGTGCATATTGAGGTTTTTTGACACCTTTCACACTCATAACGGAACCGGATCTACTTTCACATCACTATTCTAAAAGGTTCGGTTCGAGGCAATCCAAAATACAATTGATATTGCACCGAGAATTATTAGGTTTCTGTTGAATACCAAAGGAAATATTAATTAAAAGTTTCTTTTTTATTTTTAACCGAAACAGGAATGGATGGTTTCTGCGTTTTCCAATAATATTAATTCGGACGTATTTTCTACGATTTTGAGCTTCAACACATTTATACGGATCAGTATTTTCTAAATTACTAAATTAGCCGCACGTGGAGCAACTTTTATAAGTGTTTGCCCCAGTGCCATCTAAATGTTGAATATTGTGAATAAAAAAAATATCTCTCGATACTAGTCGAACCCACCAGTGAAAATTTAGCTCGTCGACAAAACACCTCTAATTTTAGATATTGATTGGTCGTTGTTACGTAACGATAAAAAAAGGACGAGTGAGACTACGCTTTGCTTTAATCACCAACAAAGTGAACGAATACGGAATAAACAACATCCAACCACTGCATCCATTACACCTGTAATTGTGTTTGCTTTTCGCAAACCTCGATATAATGGAGACTTTTACATTTAGAAAGCAGAATCGCTTGATTGATTTCAAAATGAAACCACACAAATCGACCATTTGAGTTTCCCTTGTAAAATAAATAGCGAAATGGCGAACAGCGATATTGTGTTAAATACACCAACATCAGTACTGAAAATGCTAAATTGACGCCATGATATTTGAGCTGAAACGGCAGTTGTAGTTTTGTATGGAAAAATCCGGTTTCCACGAAATATTGTAAATACTGACGAATACTTAATGACTGCAGGCGTAGAAAAAGTATCGTGTGCAACACCTGCGAAAGAACTATTACACATCCGTGATGATATTCGACAACTGCGTGTAAGACACTAGTTGCATATTATGCTGTTATTGACTGTAGATACTAATATTAATTGAATTTATTACAACTTTACATCTTTCCGCTAATATTTTCACAGGTTAACACCATTTTGTATTTCGTTAGTAAGTTAACGGTCCATTACAATCACTACAAATCACACCTTCTTCTTGGGGGAAATAATACTATTCATTAAAACAAATTATTGTTCTAGCTAAGTTGTAGAAAGGCCACAGTAAATTTCTCTTAAGTGCAAGAGGTAATTTGTTGCCACAGTACTACTACATTTACACCAAGAAGAGAAAAAGGACTAATGAATTGTGCTTGTAATTAAATGCTTCTTTTGTACTTCAGTGCTTGTGTTAAGCTTAAAACATGATCTAACAAACATGTAAAATGTTCCAAGCGAACACTTAACTTATCTGCCACTTCAGTTCAAGGCAATCTGATAAATTATTCTGTATTTACGCATACACCCACTTTAGAAACAATGTAAAAGTACTTGTTTGTTTTGTTTTGCAGCAAGCAATTTATTTTTTACAAGGGGAAGAATTTTGAATTTTTTAGTAGTTATTTATTGTGGGGAGGTCGAAGCGTGATGTGTAAAAAATTCTAAAATTGGAATCTTTTTACTCCATAGGACTATGAGGCTCATAAGCAATGTTGCCAACAGTAATACAACAACTATGCTTTTTGACGTGACAAATTCGCACCGTTCGTGTCCCGTTGACTCAATTTCTTCCAGTTTTTAATTTTTTCATTCTACATAGGTCAGACAGGTCGCAAAATATCAGACCGTATTAAAGAACATTTCAGGCACATCTATAACAACACAGATCTTGATCCTCCACCATCAACACCTTCTTCTTTCGCCAATCATATATTAATAACGAAACATAGTTTTTCACCATCAAATTCCAAATTGATTCATAAATGCAATAAAGGCCGGAAATTAGATTTTCTTGAGACTTTGGAAATAAGGAAAGCCTTGAAACTGAAAAACAAATCTTGTTTAAATGAACAGAATAACTTCAATAATCCCATTATTAATTCACTATTTTAATTTTTCACCACTCAAACAAACTTACCAGATTCTCTTTGATCCATTTTTAATTTTTACATTTTATAAAATGTTGTTTTTACGAAATCTTTTAAAAATCATGTAACCCTTTGAAAACGTCAAATTTAATTCAAAATTACGTCAACGTCATAATTTTTTATATTCTTTAAGGTAAGAACCCCTCTTGTAATTCATCAATTGTATCATTAATCTCTTGTTAAATTAGGGCTGATGATGGCAGAAGTGTTCTGCCGAAACATGTTCCATTAGTAATTTTACAGTTATTAAAGTTTGTGGAGTTCGACTTAGATATATTTAAATTTTAATTTAAATTTACTCCACTTGGATTTATTCTTCTTGTTTTTAATTTTTTTATTCGGAATCTTATTTTTATTTCACAAATATGGTTCCTTCCGGTTTTTAACGTTTTCATTAAGATTTCTTCAGATTCTTTAGGTTTTCCATCGTTGGAGTAAAATCAGGAGGTTCCAAAGTAAATTAAAACCCCTAAAAGTATCCAGGTCCGGGAATACAATCATGTAGTTCCTTGAAGGTTTTTTCACATTCTTTTATTTCAAAAATCATTCGTGCTATTAAAGCTTTGCAATTTTCAGCAGATTTTCACAGATTAATTGATTTTTGAATTATAAGCGTTCGATTCTTCATGCCCCTTGGACACAATTAGTATGTCTAAATGTTAAATCGCGAACTAAGTTTGAGCAACCTTTAGAGGACTTAAGATATTGGGAATAAAATTTTTAACCTGCTTAAAATATTTAAAAAATAAAATAGTTTCAATCAGTCAGCCCGCAAAAGCTCTGGCTAAAAATGCAGCTTATGGGGTCTTTTGAGCTTGCGATTATTGAGTATTATTTGGTTTCAAAAATCATGTTCTTTCTGGTGCTTTTAAATTTCAGGTTCATGAATCGGAAACCGATATTACAATAATTAGTTTCAGTTATGCGCTTTGGACTGAAAAGGTCTCAAAAGTATCTTGAAAGCATCGGGAAAATTATCTGTATCTTTTTAAGTCTTTTTAAGCTTTCTGATTGCAACCTTTTTTAAATACTTTTGGGATTAAAATATCATAAAAGAAATAGTTATAATTTTCTAGTAATGATGTTATGGAATTTTGAGCTTTCAGAGCTTTGAGTTGTTAACTATTTACTGGAAGCTATCAGTTAAAACCAAACAATAAAACCATCTTCATCAAACATTTTGAAACATCAAACCTCTTGCAAAAATTGCTATATTATGTGTCCTTGTTTAAGTGTTTTTCCGTTTTTCGGTGTATAGGTACAAGATCGTTTTTTTTTTATTTCGACGCACTTCCACTGTCGTCTTTAACATGGAGTACCTATGTTGTCCATAAATATTATGATGCCACGAATTTTTTATCAATATTGAAGAAATACGCCAGCTGGATGTGTTCGTTTTTTGCTGATGTTACACTTTTTTTGTTCTCCAATTGTTGAACTTGGCAAATCAAATTAAAATCTTCTTGTCAGATTTGGCAACCACAAGTAAATCGTGAAGAGTCATTTTTAAGTTTATTGCCGCGGTTGTGGATAAAATTTTGTATTGCATTCGTATCTTAGTGGCTGAAAAGTGTAAACAATTCGAACTAACGGTCTTGTGTCCACCGTTTTCTTTCAACATATCACCAGAAATAGCAGTACAAAGGGTGGCACGACGGCTCGGTGCGTTTATCCGCCCTCGACACCGATACAAGTAAACAATAGACCCAAAAAGTCAATATCCTTTTGTAACACTTACGAGTAAATAATATTGCGTGTTTATTGCAAATTTATGATACAAGGCTTAATGATTTTACCACATTATGAGAATAATGACCTCCACTTTCATAACTTTAAATTTGTCAAAATGTAAGCACTCCAATTACATAGTTAACGAAATAAACTAATAAGTAAAGCACACAAATGCGGCAAATTCGGTTGGAAAAACTTTAGTAGAAATTTAATAAATTACACGTAAAGCCAGAATGGATGACTGTTTGAAAACTTTAATTCCTCGTATTAAATGTGATACCCGCAAGTGTGCTTTCGGATTTTAATTTATGGGTATATTCAGTGGTGACTAACTTTAAGTTCACTCAGAGCTCCCTTCATAGTCCGGTCAAAATAGACAATTCAGTTTACTTTAATTCGCCTAAAGCTAAAAATTGGTAGAGGTATTGGATACACTATTACAAATAAAATATCAAAAGTCTTCGCCGATCCTATGTCTGCTAAAAAAGTTATTCAAGGTCAAGAGTATCGTTTTTTGAAATTGAAATTTTTCTCGTAAACCGTAAATGTTATAAAAATAGGTCATACAATTATTATCTACAAAAATTGTTCTTATACCTTTTTCCTACAAAAAGTTTATAGCAACACTTTATTCACGCTGCAATTACAGGAATAAAGTAAAAAAATTAAAATTCGCACTACCTTTAAAATTCTTCAATTTGCCGATTTAGAGTCTGAGAGTGTTTGTATCTTTCGTGGATAAAATTCGTCTTTAATCACTGATACTATAAATAGTTCTTATTCGTTAAATTGTCAATCGAAGCGAGCTTATAATGTAAAAGAGGAGCTTTGCTTGTTGACGTGTTATGCGTTCAGTTGAACGAAATGTAATTAGTTACGTAAATATTACACTTGTCGTAAATATCATGATTGATTGGATTCGACATGTTGCAAATAAATCGTTGTGAAGGAGTCTCATTGTTGTTATATTGATACTTTCCGGAGATGCTAATGAAATTCTGTCACAGTGACAAATATAAAAAGCAAATATATAATAAATAAGAGGAGAAATGGAGCCCTTTGACAGTAAGGGAACAAATTATCTGGGTTTGATAATTTGTGGTTAACATATAAATATAAATACTTGCACGTATTAATGGCAGAATATGAGCGGACAACAATAAGGCAGAATTGTTCACTGATAATATAGTGGATCGGCAAAATCCTCATCCAGAGATACTATTGTGATATACACGTTAATCTCAATAATTAAGAATAAAATTTAGAAGTATAAAGCTAAATTCAGAACCTCCAAATTAGTGGCAAAAATTAGTGAGTGAAATTATACTCACAATTTCTGGAAATTCAACATTTGCAATGTCCAAATTAATATCACAAAATTTGTGGATTTCTAAGCCGCCATCTAGGGTCAGTGCCGGTAACAAACCGTTCTCGGTAAAGTGGTTAGCGTTATAACCAACAAAAGCCAACATTTGAGATTGTTGTGGTCACAATTTAAATTATCTTTATTTTTATAGAATTATATTTTTTTCAAATCATATACACATAAAATAAATATATTTATATTTACGTTGTATGCATAACTCGATGTTTATAAACCTCGGACAATCTACAAAATCTCGGGCCGGAGGCCCTCGAATTTGTAAACTGTTGCCCTCGAATATAAACATCCTCATTATGCCCTTGGAACATAAATATCTATTATATTCAAAAATGTTGTCATTTCAAGCATTTTCTTCTTGGTAGTCTGACAGACGAAACCTGTTTGTTTGTGTTCACCTGTCCTAAGGGTTAATAATTACAAATTTCTGCTAATCAATGGTAAATGCTATTAGAACATAAATCGGTTCTGTTGACAATGGGCCGTGATAATAATTAGTTTTAGGCGTTTGTAATACCATGAGATCATTTAAATTATAAATTAGAGTAGGCAGTTTTTTTTTTATGAAATGGTCCAGCCTGCAAATTGACTGACAGTAAAATCTTAGGTTATGGTAAACTTTGTCACGTTTATGTTTCTCATGTTAAATTGTTTTAATTTAAAGAAAATGTAGGTTTATTGAGAATTGCAGCAAATGTTCAAAGTGTTCTCCCCGAGCTTCAATGCAGCTTCAATCTGAAAAATTGCTTCTTTCATTTCTTCAAGATTGTGCGGGTTATTTTCAAATACGGTGTTTTTGAGATACGGGAAAATGAAATAATCTGGAATTGTTAGGTCCGGTCTTCATCACGAATTCTTCTCAGCTCTTGATATTTTGTCCGCTCTTCCTAATCCTTGATGCAGATGTTATTTTCATGAAGAGCCGAAAATTCAATAACAAAAAAATGCTTGGAGGAGTGGTCCAATAGAACCACGTCAGGCCTGTTGGCTGTTATCTGCCTAACGGTGGAGAACCAATAGATTCGGCACTTTTCATTCTCCACAACGGACTCAATATCGTTCGGGACATAAGGCAGCACTGGTGTCTGGTCTGTCGCATAATAGTGTCTCAAATAAAAGTATAACGCTCTCAACTCAATTTTCCATTATTCTTATTATCCATATTAATATTATTATTATTATTCCAAATCACTCGAATTGAATACAGACGTTAGTTCAGGATTAGCCGCCCTCAGATAAGTTGCATTGTCTGAATAGATAGCTAGAATCAGTGAATTTCAATGAGTTTGAATTAAAACAGTGCTATCACAGACTTTTTTCTTAATTAAAAATCCAACTGCACCCGTTTCATCTTGAAACTTAAAAAATTAAACGAATATATTGACGCTCCTCATTTCAAACTCGAAGAACAACTATCAATTTAAAAGATGCTTTAAAATCTTGTTCCGGTTCATGCAGATTATAGATTTTTTTTTAGATTTTAGTTGCAAATTCTCTATTTGAAATTACGTGCTGAGAATGATTCTAATATTTTTGCAGATAGAATTAGATACCTTGAGTTTACTGGAGTTGTTAGGGTTTATTATCAACTAGCAGTTACCCGCGGCTTTGCCCGCGTAAGTTGGGGTCGGCTTTACTGGCGCTTATATTTGGAATTGGTACCACGGCTTAAAGCAGCTTTTAATAAAAAAATAACAAAAAGTAATTTTCTTTTTCGTCAATCACGGGCCCAGTCTTTTTAAAAGGAGAATCTACATCCAAATTTTCACATATTATAATGCTATTCTGTTTGTTTTGCAGTTAGGATAATTCTGGAGAAAACTACCCTCCCCATTTACGCCCCTTTTTTGCGGTTTCTAATAATTTTCTAGTTATTTTTAAGTATTTTTAAGGAGAGTACAGTGCCAATTCTCATGCTTGTAACATTGTCGATCTTCAAGTTATAACAATTTTGAGAAAAATCACCCCCAACTCCACCCTCCCTTTTTCTCGCCGTTAGTATTTTTTTTTTGCAAAATCGTCAAACACTGGTCTAATCATTTTTAAAGCAGAGTCCATGTGCCAATTCTTATGTATGTAACATTCCCGATCTTCAAGTTATGGGAATTTTGAGAAAAATTATTCCCAAATTCACCCCCCATTTTTCCGCAGTTGGTAATTTGTTTTTTTGGAAATTCGTTAAACACGGGCCGGTCTTTTTTAAAGGAGAATCTAGATCCCAATTTTCGCGTATGTAACACTATTTGTTTTCCAGTTAGGATAATTCTGGGGAAAACTACCCTCCCCATTTAGGCCCCTTTTTCGAGGGTTCGCAATTAAATTTTTGCAAAGTCGTCAAACACGGGTCTAGTTATTTTAAGATGAGAGTCCGAGTGCCAGTTCTATGCCTGTAACATACTCGGCCTTCAAGTTATAAGCATTTTAAGAAAAATCAACCCCAAATCCACCCTTTCCTTTTCTCACCGTTGGTAATCTTTTTTCCAAAATCGCCAAACACGGGTCCGGTCTTTTTTAAAGGAGAATCTAGATCTCAATTTTCACGTATGTAACACTATTTGTTTTCCAGTTATAAGAATTCTCAGGAAAACTACCCTCCCCATTTACGCCTTTTTTTCGGGGCTGGTAAATATTTTTTTGGAAAATCGTCAAATACGGGTCTAGTTAATTTTAGAGGAGAGTCCGAGTGCCAATTCTCATGCTTGTAACATTCTCGACCTTCAAGTTATAAGCATTTTGAGAAAAATCAACCCCCAAATCCACCCTCTCCTTTTCTCGTCGTTGGTAATTTTTTTTTCCAAAATCGTCAAACACGGGTTCGGTCTTTTTTAGAGGAGAATCTAGATCCCAATTTTAACGTATGTAACACTATTTGTTTTCCTGTTATGAGAATTCTCAGGAAAACTACCCTCCCCATTTACGCCCCTTTTTCGGGATTTGTAATTAATTTTTTTCAAAATCGTCAAACACGGGTTTAGTTATTTTAAGATGAGAATCCGATTGCCAATTCTCATGCCTGTAACACCCTCAACCTTCAAGTTATAAGAATTTTGAGAAAAATCACCCCCAAATCTACCCTCCCCTTTTCCCGCCGTTGGTAATTTTTTTTTTGGAAAATTGTCAAACACGGGTCCGGTGTTTTTTTTAAAGGAGAATCTAGATCCCAATTTTTACGACAGAAATACTGTCAGTTTTCAAGTTATAGGAATGTTGGGTAAACCACCCCTAATTTTTTCTCGGTCGGTAAAGAAATTTTTGCAAAATCGTCAAACACGGGTCTAGTTATTTTCAAAGCTGAGTCTAAATCCCAATTTTCACGTTTTCAGCATGCCGAGTTGTCGAGTTATGAATCTTTTTATGAAAACCGTTTTCCCCTTTCCCCCCCTTTTTCGGCGTCTGTGAATAATTTTTTAGAAAATCGTCAAAAAGGGGTCGAGTTATTTTCAAAAGCGAGTTCGGGTACGAATTTTCACTTCTCTACCGTTTTTCGTTTTCAACTTAGTTGGAGTCTAGAGACACCAATTAACCCCGTTTTCACCCCCTTAGAAACGGAATTTTCAAAAATCCTTTCTTAGTGCGCCTATACGCCCTAAAAACTACGTTCCTACCAAATTTCACGCTTCAACACTCAACGGTCTGGGCTGTGCGGTGATCAGTGAGAAATCAGTTTCGCATTTATATATAGAGATTTTGAAAAATCTTGTTTTAATTTTAGGTGCAATTTGGCTGGCTGCACACTAAAGCCTAAATTGCCTATATACGACTTTTCAATATGTCAAATATCTTTGAACAGATTGAAATTTCAACTCAGGTTGGGGCCAAGGGACCGGTATTACAGTTTTCTTTTAGATATCTTTAAAGGAAGTATTGTAACCTAATACGCTTGCGGTACTATATTTCGTATTGTTAGAAAAAAGTTGCTTCACATATAATCAAAGTTCAGAGGTAAGTTTGTTTGATTATATAATTTAAATGTTCAAGCTGTTTTAGCTAATATGCAATAATATTGTAATGGCGTAGTGGAGACACTAAAAACCGTTTTAAACCTGATAGGTGTAGCAAACAGCTCTCTCAAAATTATGACTGAAATTTGAAGGGCCTGAATTCTGCATCGGGAATGGATCAAATTACAAGTTGGTCTTTAACAATTTGTCAGGTGGCTCTTAGAGAAAAAGTTCAATTGTCGCAATATCGGGCCCTCGTGCACAGCCACCAATTTTGCCAGATGCCATGTGGAGCCCGATTTTCTGACACGAGTATTATTCACAAATCAAAGCCGAATTTAGCCGAAATGGCATTTTGCTGAATCTACTGCTCAAATATACAGATGCTTTTCAGTGTCACCCTGTATGTGGTATACCAAAAGATAATGAACATCTTAGGGTAGAGTGCTCAATTTCTTTTCGATTTTTCCAGATGTGTCAAGACTCATATTTCTCAGTTTGTGCACTTTTTCAGTTTTCTAGCGTCTTATTCTATGTATCACCTGTCTTACTGATTTACATCTTTAACCTTTTCTTGTATCTAGTTTTCTTATAATTTTTCCTAAAATGCTAATTGCTACAATCCATTAAAGCTAACTTTTATATTGGCATTAGACAATTTTTGGATCACTTCTACTTTAGGAATAAATATAAACAAGCTCTTCACTCCAATTTATAAAACCCCTTCAATCCGCATCACAAACCACCCTTAGCCCCAAATTTTCTCGCTTATTGACTTCCTCTTTTTCCTTCCGCCGCCGCCGTTCGTCCCCGAAATTGAATTAGTTGTATCAATCGAAGTCGATTCATCATTTTTCGCTGCGGCAAAAACGTCCGCGCCGCCTCTCGCAGCGAACGCCGGAATCCGACAGCTAACACCCTGCAGCACAGGTCGGGAGCGGCGGTGGGGCGGCTCGGTGCCCGCTCCCCTGAGAATCATTCATAACGGTCGCAACCATAGATATCGGGTATTAGAGAGGTAGGTGGGTCGTAAATAAGGCGGCGGCGGCGGGTTGCCTATACATCAGTTCCACGTCTGTCTGCCGCCGATACAGCTCATCCATCAGCCGCCCACTCTCGCACTCTAACCCGGAATCCCGGACCCGGAATGTTTAAATTTTCAAAGAAGCGAAAGATTGAGTGCAGCGGGTTGTATGGCCATAATTGCGAGTTTGGGACATTTCGGGTCGTTACGTTTCTAACCCAATTTGCGTTTTAGAGGCCACTGCAATGTAAAACAAGTTAGGACAAAAATGGATCATCTTATTAACAAAGATTGCCTCTCATTTTTTATCGCAAATAAAAAAGGAAAAGAAAATTACAGTTAACATCGCCAAAGAAACCAAAATTAAATATGTCAAAATAAATTACTCGCTTTGTAAACCGGAGCAATTGTCGGATTCCAATCGCCGAAGACTAAATTGCCTGCAACAATATAGTCGAATGTTGTTTACTGCCGAAGAATCCGCAAGATTTCATTTTAAAAATATGGTACGATAAACGTCTCACTCTTCAAACTGGATTTCTGGGATGCACGTACGCCGCAAAATGAGGTCCTTTTAAAGGAGACGAGGACGTTTCGCACGAGTTCGTCTTTATTAGTTCGGCAGAGGCGGAAAACGCCGGAAAAATGAAATATGAAGATTGTGATTTTAACGATAAAACAGCCGCTGCAGCCGTGCCGTGCTCATCTTCATTCAGGGAGTCGCCATCGATGTGTTGGGGAATGGTTTATATCCGTTCGCCTATTACGTGATAATTGACTCCTTCGGGTGCACGTTTTTTGCCTTCCTTCCGCCGGTAATGATTAAATCGGGCAATTATTCAGCATTAACGGCAAATAACAATCCACGGAAAAAGACCATAAATTTTGGCCGGGACAAAGTTTGCGCAGGTAGGAGGTGCTTTTAAATATACGCAGTAACCTTGAGTGAATCTGAAGAGATTTGGTTGACACTTTCACAGCTTTCATGTAAATGAATATATGAAAAAAGGAGAATCATGACAAATGGTAGAATTGTCAGAAGTATAAAGAGGATCCACAGGAATTATCGATTAAGACGACGGAAAACAGACAATAAAACCAGGTGAGTGAATGAGTCCAGTCCAAAATAATGAGAGAAATCAAAAGTCTCATTAAAAACAGAAAAACAAAAGTGTTAAGAAAGTCTGGAGAATAGAAGATTGGGACAATGAACAGAATATGGAGAGAATTAAGAAAATCAATTAAATCGTGAAAATCGATTGAAATATCACTTTCTTGACACCTGTGACATTTGTTATAAACTAATAATCTGATCTAAGTCCATTAAAAAAAATCCTAGACGTCCTTGAACCACTTTGTTGATCATGCGATATTTACTGGACAATTTATAACATCTCGAGCATACATTACTATACAACTATCTGTCAGAAGGAAGATTTTACTGAGTTTCTCTACTTTCTAGAGTTTTTAGATACTATAGACAATATAGACTTTATAAGGTCTCAATATACTTTAAAAGTTTATTGGTAAGTATTTCAAAAATTAAAAAAAAAAAAAAACATCATGTTCTCGTCAGCTGTATGTACCAACAGACAACTAGTAAAGACAAAACTTTTTTAATATAAGCTCTATTGTCCACGCTGTGATCTTAAGACTTATCTGTTGCAGACGTCGCCCATATATTGGATCGTGTGAAATCCGAATATTCCCAACTTTTCTTGACTTTATTTGTCCGCACAAAGCTCCGAAGCTTTATTGACAACCGCAACCAAACCGGAATGCAAATCACTCAAAACAGTCCGTCCCCAAAAAATGTATGCAAAGGCACGTGCCGAGTTATTGTCGCGTTAGAACTTTTCCGTCCCTTATTCCGTTTCCGTGTGATGCGCATACACATTTCCATACAGCAGAAAGTAAATATGAAACGCAATTCTTATCTTGTCACTCCAGATTACGCTCAGTGGCCTCAAAAATCATCGTCAAATCCGGCTAAAATAATAATTCTCCCGGAAAGCTCGCCGGAATTTAGGGGAGTTTACAAAGTTTTTCCTTTTTTCGCCGCGCGGTTCGAATTCGGTTTGAAATATTGATGCGAGTCTCCGTGGGCAAACTCACGTCTTCTGCTTTGAATATAGATTCGGTCAAAAAATGGCTTTTTTGGTTGAAATGGAAATTCAGTGGCGATAAATCCGGCAAGCTTTTCATATAATCCGGTTTTTGCAGTGTCAAACTTTAAAATAGGTTTTTTGATTGGTAGTTGGACAATGTAATACGGATAATATCAATTCTAAAAAAAAACCTTTTTTGTGATAAATTTTTTAATCAGTAAAATAAATACCTGGGAAAAGCAGCGAAAGCGAGCAGACTGGGGGAATGGCAAAAATGGCAAGACAGATATTTTATTATGTAATTTATTTTTTTTCGAATTTGGTTTCACAATTTGCAAATTATTATAGGTACAGCTTGTGTCTGCATAATCAAAAGTTTCCGAATCTAACCTCCAAATCAGAAACGTCATTTAGCAGAAATACCAATTATACTGAGATACCACTCGTGTTATTCAAAAGTCCCAAAGTTATTAATTTACCACAAATTTTCAGTTTTTCTTAATGAAATAAAGCCAAATTCAAAAAAACAGTATACTACACGCGTTTCACAAGCCGAAAATGTCGCACTCGTGCCTTTGGAGCACTCCTCGCTGCGCTCGTCGTGCTACAATCAACCGTCTTGTGAAACTTGTATAATAATATACTATTATAAAGGCTGAATATCAATTATTACTTATAAACTGATCGAAAAAAGTCAGGGATATTATGGTCACCTCAGGCAGTTGTGCTATAAATACTTTTTTTCGAATTTGGTTTCATAATTTGCAAATTATAACACCAAAAACAGAATCATAATGATCTAAATTATAATTCTGTTTTTGGTAACTTTTCTTGTCTTAATGTTGCCTGCAACTTTGCAACTGTACTGCAATGTGACCGCGACACGACGTTATAAACGTCACGTAATCGCGCCATATGACAAATGTGAACCAGATCTGAACGAAAATAAAGCAAAGAGAAGTAAATGACTTTCGTTCCATGATTAGATGTAAACATTGGTAAAAACAAGAATTGAAAAAATGGCAATCAAACGTGAGGTAGAGCTTGTGTCTACATAATCAAAAGTTTCCAAATCTAACCTCCAAATCAGAAACTTTATTTAGCAGAAATACCAATTATACTGAAATACCACTCGTGTTATTAAAAAGTCCCAAAGTCATCAATTTAGCACAAATTTTCAGTTTTTCTTAATTAAATAAAACCAAATTCGAAAAAATAGTATATTACACGCGTTTCACAAGCCGAAATTGTAGCACTTGTGCCTTTGGAGCACTTCTCGCTGCGCTCGTCGTGCCCCAAACTACTCGTGCTACAATCAACCGTCTTGTGAAACTTGTATAATAATATACTATTTTCTATTTGTTTTGTGAAATACATAATGCAGAAAGTGGTTTATAAATAAATACATATATAAATACTTGCTGACCCGGCGAACTTTGTACTGCCTCAGAATTAATAACACAGTGGTCCAGGGGCCCCCTTGTTTTAATAGTTATTCTGCTATTCCGGGCGGAGACAAATCCAACAAATCAAAGATCATAAAAGCCGTTTTTGAGTTATAACCCCAAGGGGGCTCCCTGGGCTCCCATGTGCATGTTTTAATAGTTATTTTGCTATTCGGGACGGTAACAAATTGAACAAATTAATCAAAGATCATAAAAATTGGTCCAGCCCCCTGGGCCCCCATGTCCATGTGAAAAATACTTTACGACCTATTCTCGTACCTACCAAATATACTAAAAAAATTAATAAAAATTGGTCCAGCCCAAGAGGGCCCCCTGGGTCCCCATGTCACTGCGTCCTCATGTCTATGTCAAAAATAGTTTGCCACCTATTCTCATACCTACCAAATAAACAAAAAAAAATCGTAAAAATCGGTAGAGCCGAAAAATCGGTCCAACCCAATGGGGCTCTCTGGGCCCCCATATCCATGTGAAAAATAGTTTACCACCTATTCTCATACCTGCCAAATACAAAAAAAGAAACAAAAATCGGTCGAGCCGAAAAATAGGTCCAGCCCAAGGGGGCCTCCTGGGCCTCCGTATCCATATAGAAATTAGTTTATCAATTATTGTCAAATCCTGCCAAATATACAAAAAACCATTAATAAAAATCGGTAGAGCCGTTTCGGAGGAGTTCGACCACAAACACCGTGTCATGAAATTTTTATAATAATATATTAGAAGATTACAGCATAATGTATCTAATTTTCTATCTAAAAACGCTGTTCAATACTCGTGCACTCTCACTTTTCAGGAGGCAGAACGTAAATGGTTTTAAATATTTATTAGCTTTAACAATTTTGTTTATTAATAACCATTTACATACAATAAATTTCATCTTACAATTTGCAATAATTTCATCAGGTTAATAATACAATTCATACAATTTAGGTCCACAATATAAGTGAGGTTAAGTTATCTGATCTCATTACCCAACGATGTCTTACCACTTTGAGCTTTTCAGAGACCGATTGGCAATATTTCTATCTGAAACGACTAAAGCAAAGTTACCAAGGCAAATCTTAAATGTGACAAGGTTATTAAAGTTCCACAACAACTGAAAGACGCTGTAATGACAACCAACGGGCAATATGTATGATGTTTAGTTTATTTCTGGCAAATTACATTACTGATGTAAAATTTATGATACCTACTCCGGGCTGAGTTCCTGGTCCTTCTTTCGATTCAATTTTAAATTGAACACACGCAGCTTTAAACAACAGGAAGAACTGATGTTTCCAATAAAATCTGATTTAACACATTTTAAGAAAATGACAAGAGCTTGGCTTCCGACAGTTATTAGTATAGGGCCGATCGGATTTCCCCACCTGGACCGGTGCAGGCAAACTAGCCCCAAATCGGGACGGCAATCCGAATTTCTTCTTTATGAATTACAGTTTCCGTACTTCTGCGACGAAATTGAACATGGCCAAATTTGGGATTTCTCAACTAAAAGAGTCTGACGTCACAATATCCGAGGTTGACGTTTAATGAAAGTGAAGTTGACGTAATGTGTCAAATCGACAGACCTTGCGTGAAATTATCTCTTTGTGGATTTAATAGACCAGGCAAGACATATACACACTGGTTTAACCGCCAACTTCACTATGGTGCAACTTCGCTTTTATTTGGAGTCGGTAAACGTCAACTTCCGATGTTGTCACATCACGACTTTTTGGTCGATTGTGCATTTGATACAAGCTCTTTTGGCAAAATATGTACCATATATTTTATGGAACGCAGCGATAGCTGTTTCTATATGGTGTCGATAATGTCTGGGGCAGCAGTCTGGGTTACTGGATTATTTTCAATAGGTATTTATTTTTACTTTTTTCTTCATATTTTCAAAGACTATGAGGACAAATAAAAATATATGGACAGTGCAATTTGAAAAGCTAGAGTTGACTGTTATCTGGGATGAAATGATATGTTTCCAAACAGATTTTATTTGATTATCACTCGTTCAAATAATGTGAATGGTTTCTTGTCACCCCGTAGTTGGAGTGATTTAGCTGAGAATTTCAAATATGAACAGAAAAATTATCGTTGCAAATTACATTGAGGTGTACTGACAATAGATTTGGGAGAAATATAAATATAAAGTTGCTACCTGTATTTCATTTCAATTTGGGAATCATGAGTACTGTAACAAAATGCCAAAGAGTATACCGAAAAAGCAATTGTGCGTGTCAGCTCCGACGCGCGACTGGAGTTTACTTTTCAATTGCGATTGTCACTGCGAAAGCATGTATATACTTCTATTCATATTTATTTATATTGATTCGATCAAATATTATACATAAATCGTGTTACATAAAAATATGTTACTTATATTACATAACTAGAATGTTAGGAAGATTGATTTCCATTTCCACATTAATTTCATTAATACTATCGCCACAATTAAACACTGTGACAATACGTTTATGGTAGATAAAATACAAATATGATTTTTTTTTCATCATCACTTGAACGGGTTTCTTCCATATCACACAAAAAATACAGTTATGTCCCCAAAAGCCATATAATGAAAAAATAAATTAAATACAAGAACTTTCTACAATTGAGGGGTGCAATGCATAAACCAGTCAAGTCCACTTTTTGTCCGAAATTAGTTAATAATAAATAAATAAAAATATAATTTTAAATGTGTGATTAATTTTTGTTTTGTTTACTTCTATTTTTTTTTGTAAATACTTAGCATAAACCAGTCAAGTCCATTAGTTTTTTCGTTATACTTAATCTACTTTTTGCCTTCCAACTTTTTAGTAGTTACAAATCAATGATAAATATACATTCAAATAGGATGAGATACCAAAAAAAAAAAAAAATCTAGAAAAAACACTTTGACCACAAAACATTTTTTGTCTCTCCTCAACATTTTACCGAAATGGACATGACGCGTTTATGCATTGGACCCCTCAATTAAACAATAATAAAATAACGTGGTGAAGATTGAAATTATAATGACTGGTAACAAGTTGGTTAAATATATAACTATATGAACGATGAAAATGGAAATATGACAGTTAAATTATGATTAATGCACTACACTTAAAGGTTAAATTACATTAATATGATTACTGAAGTTTTACAATTTTCATTGACTCGCTAATAAAAGAACTAGATGAATTGAACAAAAAAAAAGATTAAAGAGAAATTATCTATTACTTATTCTCTGGGCGATACTACGGTTTTCTGCTGGTTTTGGAGCTGTCCTTACAATTTACTTTCCTGATTTCCTGCGATTTTGCGAGTTTGCGATTCCTGGGAAATTAACCCTGATTCCACGTGAAGACTTCGTGAGTCCAGGAGAAAATCTCGAGTGAGAATATTAGAGCTATTCCATAGTAAATGGTACAAGAAAGATGAATGCTGGTGAATCTGCCTATTTGATTGAAAGAGATCAGTCAAGATCTGCACGCAATAAAGTAGTTTTTCTTACCTTTTTTCCCCGAATCGACACCTAAACGATTTTATCCGCTAACGCGATTTCGTTATAAAAATAACTGAACACCCAGTCGTATTATCCGTATTTTTACGCGATTCTCTAGACCTCCTCTTGTCCAGGAAAAAAATTACGCTGAGATGTTACCTCGGTCAGATGTCGAACGAAAAAGAAGGCTGTAGGTTTGTCGCGCGGCATCGCAAGAACTTATCGTGTTTTTTTTTTGTATGTGCCGGTTATTTCTAAACGTTGATTCGTTCCTGAACCTGGATGGTGATTGCCCGGAAAAAATCAAATTGTAACAATACATATAAATAAAAGAAAATGGTTGATGACTGGCGAAATATACGGAGGAAGAAACGTCAATGACAATAACAAAAAACGCCGGCAACCAACAATACATGACACAGTGTAGAGGGTTAAACGCTTTTTGGTAACGCTCGATTTTACTACCCATAAATTTTTCTTCGTACCGGGCTTTAAAAATCGCTTCTTAAGGAGTAAACTCCAATAAAGAACCTGCTGGTGATACCAAGAACAAAAATATTTTTAGTTCAAAAGTTTCATCAAATCCCTAACTGTATTCGATCATTTTCTATTGAAATGAAATTTATTGCTCAGAATATTGTGTTCTCAATATTGTTGTAACAATAATTATTATACCTCTTATGTGTAACGGAAACTCCGATCCAGAAACAAACAAGTACGACGGTGTAATTTTTGCACAGGAAAATTAAAACAGCGATAGAGTTCAAATAGTAGCCGACGCTTCATTATTGAGTTTTTAATTATTCCGCAACTGGAACAAAGATACAAAGAAAGTGGCACCTTGGCAGAATTTCTTTTCTGCTAAACAAAATGGATTTTGTCCCTTCTAATAAATAACAAAATGATATCCGGAAGATGTGGGGCGGAATGATAATTAAATTTGAATGAAATGGTCGACGTAATGAAAGCTGAGGGCGCTTCTTCGTCCTATTTGCTAATGAATATGAGTATAGCACTGTTTATGAGTCAGGTAGAGCAGTTTTACGTTACATTTCAACAATTTTAGTAAAAACAAACGTCTGACGGAAGAACTAGAACTCGCAATCTCATCTTACGGAGCCATTTCGGGTCGACGGGGATCAGATGTTAAAAAATCAGGATAAAATTAACAATGCCAGCCGGCAAAATCTGTTGTTATTTCGCCATTCCCGGCTCCCGCTTACCATAATCGTATTGTTGGCGCAGCGACGTCATAGTCAGAAATCAACGAGTCGCAATCGGATGACTCACTTGCAAGCTTCATGTGGCGACTAGTGGTAGTTAGATTGTTTTGATAAATATATGATGGAGGAATTTTCCGGTTTACAAGCACTGCAGTAAATTTATTATTTACATATCGTTCAAGCCAGAAGTAAAGAAAACCAATTTATGCCAGCAGTAAACTAGACGATATTGCAAGCAATCTTGTCTGGGAGTTTATTTGTTCGTTCCACTTTATTGCAACAAAGGTATGTGGTGGGATTGTCTGCCTATAAAGGGCAGAAACCTGAATGATACAGTGCTGGTTTTTGTTCGAGACAAACTCAGCCGAGGAACTGTAAAAAGACTATTACTGTTGTAAAAGTTGCGTGGGAGCTGTGCTATATTTTCAATTTGACGTTGGGGTGTGTGGGTTGTAGGTATATAACAATTTGAAAATTTCAATATCAATAATTTATCTTTTAAAGCTCGAAGTAAAAATTTAAATTCACTAATAGTGAATAATAATAATTATTTATCTCCGAGTGAATAAAATGTTTCTTGGTAAAAGTACTGCAATTGGTACTCAATTGTTCAACTGGTGCGGGGTGCGTTGTATCCGCCCTGGAAACCCTTTGTCATAGAAACGAATTTGATTATGTCAACAAATTTCCAGCAGTTTGTTTATGGTGTGTCTGAACAGTGTAAATATGATTTGGTAATATGATGATGTATGTTGATGACAAAACCGTTCCGTGACGGGAGACACGATTGTAGAAAGTTCTCATTCGTTTGTACATTCGGTGCTTCGGTCAGTACATAATTCAATTTTTATGACAGCAAAACAATTTGATTAATCCTTACTTTAATTTTAAAATTTCTAAGGCCACTATTGTAACTTTGATTTAAATTGTCATTTATGCAATTGATGGAAGATCGAAGGGGATTGAGAATACGGCGTTTTCCTTTATCTCGAAATGTTACTGTGGGATTAATTTAGACCTAAGATTTTCGATCGTAGAGCATTGAAAAGAGGACAAGGAAATTTGAGAATTCTTAATTATGTGAATCGTTAACATTTTCAATAATGGTCTCTGCTGGGAGTCAAAATTGGATCCAAGTTTTTTATTTAAATAGAGAACCAATGGGCCAATATTCACAATCGGTTAGTAATATACTGCGTTCCAACTGCAAAGGAGGTTGGAAAGTGACCAATTGCCGACCTCCAATTTCATTACGCACCTGATGTTGCCAGGCACCCCCGAATTAAAAGTATGATTGGTAATTAAAGGCAATCATACATTTGTTGCTGCAGCCTTCAGGCAACTTGGGAGCAGTTGACAAATACAAAATTACGATTACAAATTACCCTTAGCGTGACTTACTAATTTGTGTAATACATAGTACAAATTCCAAAAAATCCTTTGACATTTATATGACAAATAATATCAATGGTTGCAGTGCTTACTAAGTGCAAACATCTGACTGAAATTGAACGTTGCAACAATAGTTCATGTTAATGAAATTTAATTATTAAATTTCGAATACCTAATCTATCTATATACAGTGCATTTTTTTTAACACTGGCCATAGGGATTCTCATGTTAAATTTTCTACCCCACGTTAACTTTTGTTAGGATAAAAATTCGGACTTAAAATTTTTACACAATATAATTTGCAACTTCTTCTTTCAACTACACTAAAAATTATGACTTTAAAATGAAAAACAGTGCTTAAAAAAATTAAATTGTTTCTGGTTTTTTGTCAGTATTATTTAGGTGGTTATGGGAAATTTGACATATTTTGACGTTTTTCAAATTATTACTTCATTTTGCACTGCGATATTTTCAATGTTTCAATCCCGTTTTACACCATTCAAGAGAAAATTGAAATGGTAACGGCCTACATTAAAGGTATGTCGCCCAGGGAAATATCTGACAATTTTGCGGCAAAATATCCCAACAGGCCGATCCCTAGCAAGACCACGGTGCAGACAGTGTGTACAACATTCTTAACTACAGGATGCATCAACCATCGACACCAAAGACGTATTCGGACTCCCCATGTGTTGACACCTGAGATAAAGTTGAGTATTTGTTTGGCAGCCGAAGAAAAAAGATCTTCCAGTTTAAAAGAATTTTCAAACAGACTCGGTGTGTCCAGAAGCACTTTTTTAAGACGTTAAAAAGTGAAAGATACAAGTCCTACAAGGTGAAGAATGTGCATAAGTTATTACTAACAGATTTTTTTCCAAGAATGGAGTTTTGTGAATATTGGATGAATCGAATTAACGAACGTAATTTAAATATTATTTCGTTTTCTGACGAAAGTACATTTAACATCAATGGGTCTGTAAATAAACAAAACTGTCGAATTTGGTCTCGAAAAAAGCCCTATATTGGTCGAGAAACGCATACTCAGTGGCCTAGTAAAGTAAATGTTTGGTTGGGAATTTTGAATAATCAAATAATAGCATCATTTTTTATTGACGGTTCTCTCAACGCTGAAAAATATTTAGACATGCTGATTATGGTGATTGGTCCGGCATTAGCTGAGCAAAGAGCTAATGGTCAGATCATCTTTCAAAACGATGGGGCTTCTCCACATACAGCAAGAGCAGTTGTTGAATTCCTAAATAATGCATTTCCGGAAAGTTGGATAGGAAGGAATGGACCCTACAGATGGCCTGCCACTCCTGACCTCAGCCCTATGGACTTTTCCATGTGGGGATACATCGGTCAGAAAGTTTTCGATCTTATCACACCGAATCCCGTGAACGTCGAAGAATTGCGAATTATTGAGGCCTCTAATAATACGGCATTTGGAAAAGGTGAGGTGCGAATTTTACGATCGACTAGGTTATTGTTTGGCGGCTTTTGGTCAGCACTTTGAACACCGATTGTATTTTATGGTGAAGTGTTTATTTGTTATTATTTCTAATTTGTGTTGTGTTACAATGTTGCTGTTAGATAATAATTGTAGTTTTGAATTTTAATAAAAATGTTCTTTAATTTTTAAATAAAATGGGAATAATAATCTGTACATCTGTGCATCTGTCATGATAATGCAAATTTTTCAACAGCTACCTAAATAATACTGACAAAAATCCATAAACAATTTAATTTTTTTAAGCACTGTTTTTCATTTTAAAGGCATAATTTTTAGTGTAGTTGAAAGAAGAAGTTGCAAATTATATTGTGTAAAAATTTTTATTCCAAATCTTCATCCTAACAAAAGTTAACAAGGGATAGAAAATTTAACATGAGAATTCCTATGGCCAGTGATAAAAAAAACGCACTGTATATAAAAATGAATCCCTATTTTCCTTGGTCACGCCATCACTTCAAAACGGCTGGACCAATTTAGCAAATTTTTTTTGGAAATATTCCTTTAAGTTCGAGGAAGGTTCTTATGAAGTAAAACATGGACAGGGGGGCTCAGGGGTTTATAACTTAAGAACGGCTGGACCAATTTTTATGATCTTTGATTTGAATAGCAGAATGACTATTAAAACATAGGAAAAATTACTGGGGCGGGAAGCTCGGTACAGGGCAACGACAATAACAAAGCCCCCCTGGTACAGGGCAACAATAACAAATAACGCCGGCCACCAAAATTTGTCGTGCCGGGCTTTAAAAGTGAAAATAGATTTTTAAGGAGTAAACTCCAAAGTTTCACTTCTGTTGTGCGTGGACACAGACAATTTTTTTGATAATATCTCGAGAACGGATTAACTGACATTTTTCGGTAGCGAATAACTATCAAAATATCGGAAAAATAAAAGAAAAAAAATTTCTCATACATTTTGTATGGAATCCGTATATAACGCATCTTTGATACATGGCAAAAACAAAAATGAATGGCGTTGTATGATGCTGGTTCCGATAATGCCAGTAGAAGGGGTTGTGTGCATTATCCTTTGATAAAAAAAAAAAAACTGAATTTAATTCAGCTAAAAATTTATTGATTCTGAGGCGGTACAAAGTTCGCTGGGTCAGTTAGTTGTGAATAAAATAGTATACAAACTTCGGCAAAAGTACCATTCCTCTGTCTTGAGAACTAGTTCACCTCGAGGCTACTCCTCTAGGTAAACTATAGTTCTCTCGACAGGAATGGAATATTTTCCGCCTCAGTATGTAATATACTATTGCATCTTCCAGTTTATAACGAGCGTTCAAAAATAAACCTGGTTTGAGAAGGCTGGGTATTTTTATAACAGTGTACATCGCAATTGTTACAAAAACTAACTTGTTACTGAAATGTATATTTTAAACGTTGTTGCTTTGACGTTGTTTCGTTGTAATTCTAGTTAAGTATTGCAACTAGCAAAATGGCAAGTGATCAAAAGACGCAGAAAGGTGCTACAAAGCACTGCTGTTATGGACGTTGCAGTGACAGTCGCTACAGCAGCCGTTTCCTAAACCTTGTTTGCAAGTACGAAATGGTACGAAAACATGAATTTAAGACGGTCCCAACATATCAGAAAATGCGTGAGTTGTGCCAAAGCTGACGGTAGGTGAAAGTGTCATCGAAGAAAGAATTTTTGAAGCATAGAAGATATCACTAAAGACACTTACATATTATGCTCTTCATTTTCTTAATGAAACTTAGTGAGGCGCACCCTGACCTAATAACAGCTGCAAAAGAAAAGATTTGTCTTTTGCTTCTGAAACGCAAAAGTTAAAACCACCTAACCATACTTTTCAGATTTGCGCATTTAAGAGAACAAGTTTGAGTGTGAAATATGGCAAAGTAACAAGTGAAACTGGAGTGTCAACAGCAGTAGACAGCACGCTATTTAGTGAACCTATGGATATGACCCAGAAGAGAGGAAACTACTCCCTGAATTAACAGCTGGATCACCAACAACACAAACATCAAGATATCAGTGTAAAACTACACAAACCACATTGTCAATATTTCTATATATTATTCAACAGTTAAATGAGAAAACCCCCTGAGCTATGTTGTTTACATAACATTGAGGTTCTTGTGATCTCTTCCTTTGGTCACATATTAAAAATTTTATGTACCAAGCATCCATAGCCGATGTAAGAAAGAATATGAAACTGAAGATTTTTTGCAAATTGTTTTTAATGGGATCAGAAAAAGAGCACAATTCTCTACAAGAAATATATAACTCAATTACCATCACACCCAAAGGTGTGAATGCACTTTATTTTTACCTTAATTTTTTACCAACTGTTATAGAAATCTTGGAGATACCTGCAGGACATTGTAGCCCTAACCCCCAAATCGTGTCGGTCTATATAAAACCGCTAACTAAAACACTTGTCAACACTTCTTTAAGATGCATAATAATAATTATCAATAATATTGCACCTTCTCTGAAATTTTGAGGTCATGTTATCTGTCATGGAGAGTTTCGTGTTAATCAGTCAAGCTCTACACTGTAAAAAAAAACAAAAACGCAATTTCAAAGCTTGCTCTAACCAGTTTTTTTATTGAACGCTCGTTATAATAGGATTGCTCTTCTGACATCATATTGCATAATTTGCTATCATGAAAGTAAGCAATTAATTTCTTTTTTGAAGTTTTTGGGACTTGAATTTCGATTTTGTTATTCTAGCATCCATAAGTTGATTTAATTTCTTTAACTGAGATTTCACTTTTTTTATACCAGAAAAACCTCTTACTTTTTAAAACTTCTTGACGTTTTATTTTTGTTACTTCCTTATTTCGAAGGGCTGATCATTCAGGAACTTCCTGGTACAAATTTTTAGGATCGGTCTGACTCAACAGGTCCGTTTGAGTAGTAGTGCTGAGGAGAGGTAAAATAAATTTTATAAATATTATGTACAGAAATTCCAAAAAGAAGAAGTGAATCAACTGTTCAAAAACAGAAGTAGCTATACCAAAATAGAGTAGGTTTTTTCCACATTTCGGAAATTTATCTAAAAATTTTGAAGACTTGTCTTACTCAACCAACCTGTTGATGTCCATAATTGCAAATGATTTTTAGTGCGTTTTAGTAAAAATATAGATTTCTCGGATTTCTATGATGAACTAAAACCTCAAATGTAAAGGATAATAACTAAGTGTCAAGAGGTGGCGTGCCTTATGACAATATTTTTCCAAAAGCTACCTTCCAAAACGTTGACAAACGTTTGAGAGCAAAATATAGAGTTTTAGTTAGTCAAAAATTAGAGTTTAGTTTTTCTTTGGGATATGGAGGGGAAGCAAGAATATGGAAACGCGTGAAATTATTTAAGTTGGGGTACATCTGAGTCGGAGTTTGATAGACAATATGCAGATCATATAGAAACACTAAAGAGTAGTTAACAGGACCAATAATATCTTTAAGTGAAGCACGATTGAAAAAGCTGACACATCCAAACGGACCAGGAGAAATGATTTTGTTACTGAATTGTTAACGTTAGCAGAATCATCTCTTAGACTTATTTCGGAACGAACGCGACGCGACGATATATAGCAGGCGCAAACCGCAAACCAAACTAGACGCTAGACTACAACATGAAAGAAACAACTAGATACAGAAAATCGGTCTCACGATGCCTAAAACTAGCTAGATATCGTTTACATGCAAACGGCGGTATTGAAAATCACGGGCAGGCGCAACATAGCATAAAAAAACACAAACAAGAAGTTCAACATTGGGCGTGGCGCTTTGCCGCTTTTTGCCCCTCTGTTGTATTCAGCTCTTGGTGTTGGTTGAAGTGAACAGAGTCAAAATAGCTTTTAAAGTTACCGCAAGCTGCTGTCGAGTATTATGAGTTGCAATCTATTTAGTTATGTATATTAAGTTAGAGAATCACTTTGTTTCAAATTGAAGGCACCTGTGGTTCGGGCACTGGAACTAGAAGTCAAAAACACGTTCTAACTTTCTGAAATTGACAAATAATATTTAAAAACAAATTTACACCAAACGACTTTAACAAGTTATTCGCGGTGCCTGGGACTCGTGACTCATAATTTTGGGCAGTCATGTTGCTGCAGAGAAAGAAGAACAGAAGGCAATTTGTACGAAATTTCATGATACACGTGATTTACACGAAATGATCTATATTGCAATAGTAGATATTATCGAAAGAAAGGCTAGAATTTTTGACAAGAAATGTAGGAACCAAGGCGGGCGATTCGTAGGTTACCTGTAAATACTTCCGGCGGCACGACACACGCGATTTTTAATTTAACCTTAACCGGACCTTCTGAAAACGTGAATTGTCCACAATGCAATTTACAGATGGAACACACTCAACCTTAAAAACATGAAAATGTCCGAATGCTCATGTAATGGCCGCCGGCTACAGAGTACTGCCAACTTCAGGGTCGTTGCCAAACGACGCCTTGTAGGGTAGGCAAGTCTAAGTTCTCCTGTGCATTACGGTTCTAATTTGGGGGTTTCTCAAGGTGTTAGTTTATTCCTTTCTCTATCAGATGCCCCCATAACTTATCTCAATGTACACTGTCGAAAGCCGCAGGTCTACAAAGAGCGCCCACACTTTCCCCAATTTGTTCGAGGTCTTTGTCTATTAGGTGTTTCAAGATGTACGTACACCTTGTCGATGGTGTTTCTCCATTTTCTGAAGCTTTTCTGGTGACCCTTCTTTGTTCTTTGGGTCTTCTTTCAATGTCTCTTCTAGTATCATTGCGTAAATCTTGGATGCGGTGCTCAGTAAACTTACTCCTTGGTAGTTCTCCACCTTTTCTCTTTTCCCGCACACACTAGACCTCAATAATACTCATTATCAGACGTAATTTCTTCCTCTTTCTGTCATTCTGTTGTTTTTTCTCTGGCCTGTCTTCTTCCCATTTATTATTTTCCGTCTAATATTCTCTACGTTCTTCTATCGTTATCTTCTCAGCTACCCTCTTTTTCACCTTTTGTTCTCTGTTATTTCTTTCCAGACTTTTTCCCTTGTGTTCTTGGTCTAATTTCCTCTTCTCCTCCTAGCTTCTTGTCTTCCTACATTTTCTTACAAGTGTCTTTGTGCTTCTTTAATTGCGTCCGCTATTCTTGTCTAAATTCGTTCACACTTCTCCATTTTCTTACATTCTTGGTCCCACCAACTATTTCTTCCCATTTTTTTATTTTCTTTGCTGACATCACTTCTTTCATTCTTCTTTCGAGTCTTTCATTTTTGTTTCGGTATCTTTTTATTTTCTCGGTTTTTTTCTTCAAATTTTTTTTATTCGGCCAGTGCGGTGCATTTCCCTCCCCAATTTGATATCATGTTTTTACACCGTCGTTCCATCTTCCCCTTCACTCTTTCCTATCGCTGCTATCTTTTTTTGTATCTCTCTTTCTTTCCTTGTTAAATCGTTGTTTATAAAGTTTTTTGATCCTGTCCTATTTCTCAGTTTTTTGTTTTTCATGACATTCTGCTTCTGTTTCTGTACCTCTATTTTCATTACTAACATGTCTTTTCCATTTTTAGCATAGGCCTCTGTTATTTTCACTTCTTTTTTCAACTCCTCTTCTATCCACTTTTTTGCTCATGTCTCTTTTAGTCTCCGCCCTGTTATTGATATGTTATCTTTTCTTTTACCTCTTTCTGTTTTTTCCATTTTCGTCTCCATCTTCTTTTCTAGGAAGATTTTCCTTCTCTCCATCTTTTCTCTTTTTCTTCCCTCGCTTTTTTCAGTTCGTTCATTTCTCTCGTCAGTTTGTCCATATCTTCACTGAGCTGCCTGTTGTCGTCCTTCAGTTGTCTGATTTCTTTCCTGGTTTCGTCCATCACTTTCTCCATCATCTTTTCCATTTTCAGACCCACTTCTCCTTTGCACTGGTGGTCCTACTGTTGTCTTGCTTTATTGGGATGCTTTTGGGCTGCTAGCTCTGTTCTCTTTTTATCTTCTTCTTGAATTTCTCTTTTGTCTTGGCCTTGTCTCATTCCTTTTCGTAACTCTCTACAGTGTGTCGTGTATTTTCGTTGCCGTTTCTTACTTCCTGTATTTCTCCACTCCTCAACTTACTACCTCAACTACCTACCTTTCTTCGTTACTTCTTTCCCTTCGTCCTTTCTTCACTATTCCACTTTTTATTTACAAATAAAATCAACCTATCAGTTGTTTCCTCATCACTTCTCTACACGTGTTCTCGTGTTGGTCGGTAATCTGGCAATCCAGTTAGGACTATATGAAATATATACATAAAATATATTAAAATTTAAATATATTTAAGTCGAACTCCACAAACTTTAATAAATTACAATGGTAACATGAAACAGAATACTACTGCCATCATCAGCCCTAATTTAGCAAGAGATTAATGATACAATTGATAAATTACAGAGAGGTTATTACCTTTTTCTCTGTAATTCATTTTGTATTATTTGGCCGTGCGAAATAAAGCTCTACTATAAGATCTCTATTAAAAGACAAAAACAAACTGGGTAATAATACACCAAGAAAAAAGGTATAGCAATATTTGTTGGTAAATTTGCGACTATCTCAACCATTAATTAACACTGATGTGTAGTTGTGAAAGCTGACATTGGATTTTTGTATGTAAATGGTTTTTTACTGGAATATTGTTGAAGAAAAGGAACAAACATACGTGTGCAGTTAACGAAATAAAAAAGACTTTAATGAACAAAAAATCAGCTACTACATCTAAGCTTTATGAATCGTAATACAGATCCAAAACGTGTTTCTAAGGAGGTGCTAAAGGTTTTTGTCTTTTATCTCAAGGAAGCTGAAGGTGTCGTTTTACTGCATCTAACGTGTCAGAAAGACATGAAAGTTACTCCAATCGGCGGATCATAACGTGTTTAATGGGCGATAAGTCGAGAGACAGCAGCTTTGCATGCACATTTTATAACGACCTTCTGGTAATTCCTGCTGTTTATGTCTTTGCAGTGCTTTGGGCCATGAGTCTTTTAGGGAAGATCTAGCGAATTATGGAACATGGACTTTTACATTAATTTTTACTGTTAGGGGTATGTGATCCTTGCAGTTTTCAGTGGTTGGTGAAAATGCAGTGAAAAAACAAATTTGTTGTTTCCCGTTTTATGCGTTTAATTGGACCAACTGTGAGCTGAAACAAATTAAAATGCTGAAGCCAAACAATGTGTTCCAGACACGAAAATCACTGTTAACTAATATTACCGAAATAACATTGAAGATTCTAACTTTCAGTGTCAGCTGGTGAATATCTCGACGGTAGCCTAAATAAAAGCTAAATATATCACTAAATTGGTAAAAAATACGATATTTAGATTAATAAGGAAATTAATAGTACGCAACAACAGTATCTTAAATATAAAATTTCCTTGTAACTTTTGAAACATAATGTACGCTCTCGACAAGCACCGCATTGATTATACAGTTTTTCCTGCGACTTTCCTTGGCAAGAATTAAGGTCGGTTGTGTTTTTGGACGGAATTATCTCCCGCAACGAAAATCGGAAGGTGTGAGGGTCTTATCTATTTTTTCCCGACTTTACAACGTACTTTGTGCGGCATCCATCTTGAGCTTGTCTCGGGATCTTTTATCCAACTTCCTGCGGCCGCATTAGGGCACAACAGCATAATTAAGCCCAAGGTTGTAGCAGCTTTCAGCGCGCGCAATCCTGCGACCAAAAAATTATCGGGGTTCCTGCTGCCTTTAAAAACTTGATGTCCGACAGTTTTTGTCTTTATTTACTGCTTCGTTTCCATAAATTAAACGGGTCTTAATACTTTTACACGTAATTGCTGAACTTTCAGTATAACTTAAAATATTAAAAGCGAAACTCATTTAACTTTTCCAATTTAATCTGTTTGCTTTTTCCCGAAATCCGGAGTTTAAAAATGACAATTAAATTGTACCTGATCATAGTTGCAAATTAATGGGGTTTCTTCGACGGGAAGACGGAACAAAGACACTTGGCGGCAGGCCAGGACTTTAAAACGCACTCTTGGCCACTAACAGCCGGATTTTATGGTCGCACTCTTAATTTCTTTGAGAGTATGGATCATAAAGTTTTGGTGACAGTTTGTACTAACGGTTTTAGAAACTGCAACAACGATCATTAATTCGTTTGTACTTAAAAGAAGTTGTTGTAAGTAAGGAAGTTAATGTGGTCATTCTCGTGGTATGGAGAGTGAATAGCATAGTTGACAGTTATACTAGTTGAGAAATTAGTTTTTAATGGGGCGACTTTTGTGCTTCGTTTTTATTAAGCCATTTCACTCTACAAGTTTATAGATTTAACCCCGTTTCTGCGTTAATGGACTTATTAAATAGTTAAACAATGGTTTCTGACGACTTGTTTTACGAGTTTAACGCAAGGACGATATTATAGTGAGGACTATAACAAAATTTACTTCCAAACTTCCTGAGCACATAACTAATGCCAGTGTAATATCGCACAACGTTTGATTTAACCATTATAGATATATGCAATCGTACCGAGCAATATATGCACCGAGCTCTACATTAACATGATCAAGCAAATACTAAACAGGACTACTGTTTACATAATATTGGTGTTATAACATAAATAATTATTTGCGAGAGAAAGTTAATTAATGGGCTATCATGAATGAACCTGTCAAAGTTACACCTATATTAATTTTAAGTGCAACGATGGCACATAAATAGAATACTAAACAGGAAGGTGGAAGGAAGTTTCAACAGAATAAGAGTGTGATAATAAAAATGTTCTTTCTTCTTACACGAATTCCGAATTCCGTTTCTGCACAGTATTCATAGCTAGTGCATGCATGTGTGTGCCAAGGATATCAGGATTATATTTTTATGAATACACAAATTTCAATAGATGCACATATCTTTTTCGTTCCACTGCAAGTTTTCTACATTCGTGGCTTTGAAGCAAAACATCCTTTCCTATTCACAAAATGCAAAAAATACAGCCATCACATTAACACCTCACACTTTTCCGATTACGTAACAGGTCGAACAGCGTAAACTTTCAGAGTAAAAGCTGCCTATTTAATCAATACTCCTCTTCAAGCCGACTTCTTGTCAACATTGTTCCGTTTTATGGCGCACAACGTTTCAAAAGTCACATACGAAACTCGTTTGGCATCGTGATGTACGAAAAACGACGCCGGAGAGAAGAGAAAATAAACTTTCAGGTTGTCACGTTTCGGTTTCGGCAGTGGCTTAAATCGGAGACACTACCTGAAATAAACTGAAATATTTCCTCACACGTACCTCAATTCCGGCTTCAATTGCGCCACGCCCGTGTTATCAAACCTTTTGGATTATCACCAGGAGAAATAAAAAGACAACTGCGAGGGGCTGTTTCTTGGAGGATGCAATAATTGTAATGAATACAACGAAACTTACTAGTCTAAGCAGGAATATTGATTAAAGTAACTGTCCTGCCTCGTATGTTGAAGCCTCAGAGAAATACAAAAATAAGAAGAAAAAAAAGATGTCTTGTCTGACAACATTGGCATCGCACCTTTTAAGGAATTTCGTCTCGAGATTTGCAAAGTTGCCCTCACAACAATATTTTCTAATTTCTAACAGTTTAACTTCTTGCAAGGAGATTCTGTTATGAAAAGAATTACCCAATTCTGCAGTGGAAAGCTTCTTCATAATATTAAGTAGTAGTTATTGTTCACTTATATTTGAATCTGCAGTAAAAGTATGCTTCTATATTTAGATTTAGTGCCAGCAAGTGCCAGGTAAAACAACAATCCAGATTTATATCGGCAGAAGATTAATGGAAATTTTAATTTTATTGTTCTTGTGAATTTATCATTATTATTAATATAAAGTTGGTATTTTATGTTTTAGAACTGTCAGTAACTATGATTAAAAGGTGTCGTACTTGTAATACTAATAAAAGTAATGTAAAATGTTAATTTGCCCTACGAGCTTTCAGCTTCCTATGTTTACATAACACAAACCATTTCCTTCTTTACATTTTGTATTAATCTCAAAACAACGCTTCTTCATTAATTCTCCCCTACTCTGCCTTCTCCTCTTCCATACCTCTTTCATTCATTTTATTTCCCTTCCATCTACATTGAGTACTTCCTTTCTTTTATTTCTCTCTATTTCTTTCATCTAACTACACTCGTTCCACATAATGTTCAATCGTCTCCCTCTCCTCATAACACCTTTTACACCGTCTTCCTTTCTCTTCCAACCAATTACTATTCTCCCTCTCTTCATTTCCGCACCTAAACATCGACATCATCTTTCTTTCTTTCCCACTCTCCCTCTCCAAATACATCTCCAGTTGTACTTCCTCTCCGATTCTTTCCGTTCTTTCTTGTTATCTTTTTCCATCCCCTCTCTCTTCTTCCCAATCTCTTTGTTGTCTTTTAATGTCTCTTCTATATTGTTTATTGTTGTCTCTTTGCTATATGGGACATTCCATACCAAGTGAGCCACCTAAAATTTAGATTTTGCTCAAATTTGGCATATTAATAGTACTTGTAAATAGCAACTCCCAAGCGTTATCTCTGAGATTTTTTAGGCTGCTTATTTTTGATATGCATGGGGGTGAATTATAGATGTTAAGATAGGACATGAGTAAACTTAAATGTGTTTTACTCAGTTCCTCTTGATACTATTTCCAATTTAATAACTGTAATAGAGTGACAATGAAAAACCCTTTCAAAATGATCCCATACAATTTTGACCTAATCCAATATTTTGACCTTGAAAATGACCTACAAATTTGAAAAATGATTATTTTCCATCTTATGACTGCTTTTATTTTCTTCAAATGTTACCCAAAATGTAGCTTATGACGTCTTCTTTATTGATTATAAGTTTTATTGTGGGTCGAGATTGGGTTCAGAAGATATAATTTTTTTCAAATGTAAAGAGCAACAAAACGACGATTTCACGTCGTAAGGGGTATTTAAAAAATCTATATCTTCTGAACCCAAGATCTGCCCACAATAAAACTCATGACCAATAAAGAAGAAGTCATAAGCTACATTTGAAGCAAATAAAAACATAAGATGGAAAATAATCATTTTTCGTATTTTTGGGTCATTTTCAAGGTCAAAATATTGGTTTAGGTCAAAATTGATCGAACCATTTTTAAAGGGTATTTCATTGTGCCACTATTAGAGTTATTAAATTGAAATAAATGTCAGTAGGAACCTAGCAATCAAATGAAAGGTTACGCCTGTCCTGTATTTTTATTTATAATTCACCTCCATGGATATCAAAAATAAGAGGCCTAAAAGATCTGAAATGGCGCTTGGGCATTGCTATTGATAAGCACTATTAATATATGAAATTTGAACGAAATCTAAATTTTAGGTGGCTCACTTGGTATGGAATGTCCCATATACGGTCACCATTTTCCACAATTTATTGTCTATATGTACGTTTCTCACCATTTTAGGATTTTTTTCTTTATTCTTTCTTTCACCCTCTTTATTATTCCTCATTCCGCTCTTCTTCTCGCCCCCAAACATTTCCACTTGAATTCTTTAAACCTACGCTTGGTCACACTACATTCTAAAATAGTGCCCTCGCCCTTATGTTTTCCTTTCTTGCCCTCTCTCCCACTTTCCCCTTTGTTCTCCTTTTTCCGTTACTTTTTACTTTTCTCCCTCACCCCTTCTTCTTCTTATTGGAAAACCTCTAGTCTCTCTCTCTCTCTCTCTCTCTCTCTCTCGTTTAATTCCATTTCCATTGCACCCCGTCTTTTCTTAATTTGCAGTATCCCGTTCTCACTTCTTTCTCATCTCCCCATTCCTCCTTCACTATACCTCTTCTTTTTTCTTTAACTCTCTTTCTTGCTTTGTGAGATCATTGTCTATAAATATCATTTCTGCTTCCTTCTTTCTTTAATTGCTACTAGTACTTGATCTCTATTTATACTGTAATGGTCCCTGTTTTTTTACATTTTTTTATTGTCCTAAAATCCCTCTGCGATTTTCTCATATTCCACTTTCTTTTCTAGAGGTGTCAGTCTCTCCCTCTCTCCCTCACACTCTGTTTCCGCCCCCCCATCTCTTCTCTTTCTCCTTAAATTCATCGTTCATGCTCTATTCTTCCTCTTTGTATTCTCCTTTTCCGTCCCCCCTGTTTTTCCTTTTTATCTTTTCGTCCAGGAAATCGTTGATAGGCACAAGAAATACGATATCTGCCCTGGCCGTTAATGAAACAAAAATGTATTCAGTTTTACAAACGTCATTTTAGTTACTATTATTAATCAGGAGCAAAGAGTAGCGGACCAAGGGTTTAATAAAATAAGTGACTAACAAGTTTGTAAAACGAGTTACATTATACTTTTTCTACAACAGCAAATATCTAAATAAAATTTTTGGAAATGTGGTGACGGGTAGGTGTTCAGGGGTTTTCGGATGTGATATTCTTTATTTACGTATTTACATCGTAAGCCACTGAATTTTCAACTCTCCCTCAGGTGCCCCCTCTTCACATCGTGCGGCACGACCTTGAATTCAATCTTGAGCGCCAAAGCCTATACAAATTATTTTGTTTATGATCATATCAATAAACATGGTAACAGAAGAAAATCACAAAATTATTGTTCTACTTTTTATATATCGGCAAGCCCATTTTCCCTAAAAAAGATCGCATTGGAATTGCCTGTATCTAAATTAAGGTATATATTTAACACTGTTGTACAAGAAGGATTTTCATAATTCAATGTGATACATTGTAAGACGACCAATAACAATAATTAGAGAGATACTAATGTGGCATTATTATGACCATGTTCGCACACGAATGTGGGTAAAGCCATAACTCCTAACAATGTTTCGAAAGTCCAGATAAATTTTCCATTTTAGAGTAAAATTCAAGGCCAGTGATGCGTGTTCCTCTACAGTTAATTACCATAAGCAACTATTGCTTGTCATTGTCATATCAAAATTATTAGTGCTGCAACTCATCAGAATACTAAGAGCTTATTTTGTGCAACAGTAACAGACCCACACAACGCTTCTTTGAAATAGAAACTTTGCTAATGAATAAATATGAATTTGCTGTTTCTATTAGAGTAATACTAAGCGCTTTATTAAATGCTATTTATTTAATAAACTAACTGAGTAAAATAAATATACTAAAATTATTGATGACTGATTGTGATTTAATTAATCCAGTTTAGCTCATCCATTTTGACAATATATTTACTGCATTCCCATTTTTGTTTCTTTACTTTAGTCCTTTTCTATGCCCAACATGATTCTTTTTATCGCTCCTTTTGTTAAAGAGCCCAGTTTGGCATCAATGGTCGAGACCTACTGAAGATTTTTCGTTAAAAACAATTTCACCACAGAAAAATAATAAACTTTCAATAAACTTTAGGCCTCATATAAAAATACCAATGAAAGACTAAAGCCCATAATCGAAGAAAGAAAATTGATGAGATACAATAATTTCGCTCAAGAATTTTTTTGTCACTCAAAATAGTCAAAACTAGTCCAAAGAAAACAAAAACAGAGGAAAAACCACAAAAACTTTTTTCTTCCAGAAACATAAACAGTCGGTACTGAATTCAAAATCAAGTTCTAGGTCCCTACTCACACCCATTTAGCAGGCAGTGAAATTACAGATTTCATTTTTTTTTACCTATTTCATTGCATTTACCTTTTTAAGATAATTTTGTTTTGTTTTGCGTTTTCGGTCCATATTTTTTGTTATTAGTGAATGATACCTGTTGAGTTTAAAATTGTTTAATATCTCTAGATTAAGTACATTTTCTAAATCGTTGTAAAGCTCAAATATTTCCCAGTAAACACAACCACGTGAGAAAAACGTAAAAAAAAGACGAGTACCAACGGTTGTATAGACGTTACGATGTCGCTGACTTCAACGTTACTTCCGACGTGTAAATATGACGTGTTTATAACGTCTAGTAAAACACTTTTTTTCTACGTGATTTTACTATGTTGTTAAGACGTACTGATTTTCCGTAAACAAAACAACGTGAAACAAACGAGTACCTACCAACCGTTGAATAGACGTTACGATGTCGCCGAAATCAACGTTACTTTAGACGTGTAAAAATCACGTGTTACAAACGTCTGATAAGACACGTCTCTTTCGGGTGTTTTTACCAGGTTGAAAAGACGTGTTGATTTTCTGAATTAAACGTCATTTTCAATGTCTCAACAAAACGTTCTGTAAACGTATTTTAAAGATATTATAAAATACGTCTTTTTGAGGTGATTTTAGGAAATAAGTATATTAAAAAAGTGTTGATTTTCATGACATATATTTATTATATAACAAACAAAAAAAATTGTTTTACAAAAGTTCAAATCTATTATAATGTATAAAGGTGAATAGAAAATATGAAAATAATTACTAAAAACTATAATATCAACTATGTACTACTAATATTATAAACTATATAACTATAACTATAATTATTATTATAAAAATAAAACTAAAATAATTATTATGGGCTAATTGTCCTAATTAAATTAAATAATTTTTTTCATGACTCGGATTGTATGTTGCTCGACGTGCTGGGTCACTTCTGCCAATGTTTGCAGTACAGTTGTCTCAAAATCTATAAGAAATAACTATAAGTAACTATTGCAAAAATAAAAAAATCCTTACTAGGTATATGATTGTCGTAAATGATATAAAATGACACAATTTACCAGGATATGTTGAAGCTGGAGAAAATGCTGACATTGACGATGTATAAGACGTCGTCGGGGTACAGCAAAAATCCTCTCCAAGGTTTACAGTTCGACGCCGCTTACTATCAAAAAGAGACTCATCACCAAAAACTTGCTTTCTTGAGAGACTTTCCACTGATGAGTTGTTTCCCCTGCAGTTTCCCCAATCTCCTTGATGAGGTTGTTGGCCTTCTTATCGTATGTGTCATAATCCTCTGAAAAGAAGCTCAAAAGTTAAAAAAATATTTAATTAGAAAAATGATAAATATAATATCATATATTATGTATATACCTGTCTTAAAATGAATCTTAAACAACTTGTAAGAAGGGCAGGTCTTACATGGAGTACCACTTTTGACGAAAGTCATAAAATCGGTATACTTGCGGAATAAATTTAAATTCTAGTTAGTAATATGCATAAAAAATGTATATTTAGTTACTGCTTTTAAATAAAATACTGTACTACTTACCTTTAGGACTTTTGGAAGCTACACAAATCTCAAAACTTGGTAAGGTCAACGAAAACGAAACGAACTGCACGATCTCAGACGAAAAATGAAAATGAACAAAATCGAACGAAGCAATGGCCAAGCACAGATGACACATCTGGAAAGAGTTTCTTGATTTCGTTTCGTTCGGGGTGCAAGGCGCAATAAAAAAAGCTTTAAATCACGTACATTTTTGTGTCTTGGAAGCAGCATGTTTGTTTGTCGCCAAAACAAATTAGATAAGGCAGAAATTTTCATTGATAGTACCATTGAAGATCAATACTCTAACTACTCTAACTAGAGTATTGATACTCAATGATAGTACTGATCTATACGTTTGGTTATTATTTATTTTCGACAATAAAATTACGCTCGCGTCGTCGGTTCCTCAACCTTCAGCCCCCATCATAAACCAGTATCCGTTCTTCTCAAAATTCCAGCCCCTAAACGGTAAAACTTCTCAACGTATGTTTCAAATTGTCCCTTAATTATACCTGCTTTCAATTTCGTTTTTAAAAACTATTCATTCCCTGACCAACACTAAACTCTTCTCCGGTCAAAGACACTCTCAAAAGAGATTCGTTGTCTTATCTTTCCGCTGGTCTTTTGACACCTTCACTTACTTCACAGCGTTTCGCATTACCAGACATTACCAATATTTATTAATTTCGTTGATTAACCGTAATAATTAAAGATCTTAATTTTCGTTTTCATCTTTAACAAACACATTTCAAATAATATTTGTAAGTACCCATCTACGTAAGTAAATATAGCTACCTACATTGAATTATTTCTTTGCCGTTGGGTTAAAGAGCTTTTGTAATTTTTTATAACATTAACACCATAATAGAATAGGGAATGTCAATTTTATTTTTAAATTTTGATTTAATAATAATAATTATATGACTACTTTTAATCAGCTTTCCCTAAAATACCAAAAACAATTTTTATTAAAAATACCAACGCACGTTTCGCCAACAATGTTGGCATCATCAGGGTGATGAGTGAATTGGAAAACATCTACCACCAAAAGTGATCCAGACAATTGTTTTGTTTTTGAATAATTCTATGAATTCTCAAAGAGCGATTGTTCATCTCTATTGCGAACTAGGCGGGCGAGATGATCCTAAAACATTTCAACCACGGGAAAACGTCAAACTTTCAAGGTTGTTTCGGTAAAATTCGGAGTGCCAAATGTTTACAAGAGCTAACTTAGTTGTTTTGTTACCATGTTTCGTAAAAATTATGAAAGAAATGCTAGCCTTACTAAATATTTCTATTGTTTCTACTTTTGAATTCTATAACCATTCTATTTTATTTAAAATGTGATTCAAATAAAAAATGTACATTATGTTTTATAACCCGCAACAAACAATTTACAGTGGCTTCTAAACTTGGAGCAAAAACCGCCCATATGGAATCTGTAAAAGACGCCAATGGAATGCGTTCCTTTGTAGTACCTAAATTAAATATAATTATATGAGTATATTAACACGTGAATTTATTGTAAAAATTTCACGAGAAATTAATGTCAGAACTGAACGTCAAAAATTATATTTTACCCACATTAATTCCTTTCTATGCTTCTATATTGGATTTTAATCGTCATTCAAATAAAAAATATAAATTATGTAGGATTATTATACATTATGTATTTTAAAATCATCATTTTTATCTTTGAAACCCCTTAGTGACTTATAAACTTAGGCACAAAATACGCCTAATAATATGATATGGAATACGTTCTTTCTAGTGTTTATTTGCCTAGAAAAACACGTATACTTAACGGGAAAATTTCACGAAAAGTAAACGGCGCCAAAACACGTCTCGAATGCGTTTTTATTTGTAGTATAGATGACTAGAAAAACACGTGCATTTAATGTTAAAATTTTACGAGAAATAATAGTCAAAAATAATAATTTAGACTTCACCGCCATTCGTTCTTTTCTATTTGATATAATTTGATTTAAGTTATGATTTAAATAATAAATATATATATTTATGATTTTTTATAAAAAAAAGTAAATTGAGGTAAAGTAAAATACAATAATAAAAAAAATAAGACAAGTAAATTGAAAAACTTCCTTTTAAACCCATAAACCTATAGGGCTACACCATGATGATGATTTTTTATACTCTGCTGGAACTCTCCTTAGGTATTTTTATTTTTTATTTGATTAGAAAAACACGTGTACTTAATGTAAGAATTTCACGAAAAATAAACGACGACAAACAAGCCTATATGACACTAGAAAAACACGTGTATTTAATGTAAAAATGTCACGAGAAACAAACGTCAGAACTGCACGTGGAAAATAAGTTATATTTTATCAACATTATGTACCTTTCGTTGATTAACAATATTGATTAAACGTCTTTATTGCGTCATATATAATATTTAAAAATAAAGTAATTTTTTAACGTTGAATTGTTGTAATTTATAGATACGTAGTCAATATTTTATTGTAATACAAACTTGAATTTACGTTATGTAAAATACGTTGAAATAACGTTGAAGGTATTACCAAAATATAACGTGATATTTTCAACCATAAACGTGTTATCAACCACATACACGGACGTTAAAACAACGTGCATGTGTTTACTGGGTTGTCCCTCCTATTATGTTATTCACTTTACCAATCTGCTCTTCTTAAATACCATACGTATCACTTTAATCTTTCTCTTCTATGCACGATTTCTTTTCTAGCCGTGTTCTTTGTTTTATTCCTTCGTTCCCTTTCTTATCGATTCACCAGACGAAGATGAGTGATCTAATTGCTGACCTTGTTTGTCCTAGCCGTTACTTAATTAATCTCTTCCTTTTTCGTTACTATTTATTATTTAAAAATATCGTACATTTAGGCCTGCTTAAAAATCATTAGCTATTTCGTGTGCCTTCGTGCTGTTGCACTTTGCATGTTTAATGCAAATGTGCATCTCATCTCTATTCGCCGTAATGCGTTTCTTATTGATATAGAAATTGGTGTGGTTTTGACCTCTGGGCTTACAGGTCGCAACAGGAAATAGCTTTTGGGTAACTGTGAATAACTGTGTGAAATTAAACTGTTTATTGAATTTTTATTTACGAGGTGTTATTTAAAAAATCCAAAATAAACACTTTTATGGTAGTTGTACTTCCGTCACATAATCATTCTATAAAAGTTTATGAATGAGCCGTTAAATCCAAATATTCTATTTAACACAATTTTAATGTTGTTTTAAACCTTTAACCGTTTCCGCAGAGATATTAATATTTGCGTTTTAGGAATGGTTCCACTTTAAGTTTTAATGCAATCACTGAGCAATCATAATAGTATTAAAATTTAAATATATCTATGTCGAACTCCACAAACTTTAATAACTGAAGGATTACTAATGGTACATGTTTCGGCAGAATGCTTCTGCCATCATCAGCCCTTAAAGAATATAAAAAATTATAATAAACATGTACCATTAGTAATCCTTCAGTTATTAAAGTTTGTGGAGTTCGACATAGATATATATAAATTTTAATTTAAATTTACTCCACTTGGATTTAAGGACATTCTTCTTGTTTAATCATAATAGTGTTGGCCATAATTCGCGATTCAAGCTAAGGGCGGACGCCCTCTGGTGGCGAGTTTGTAAACGGTCAAAGGCGGATAATGCTGTTTCCTGTGCATTGAGTTAAAGGGTTTTTCTATGGAGTTAAACGGTTGCGGCGAGTTTAATTGTTTATATGTATATCGTGTTAAATATGCCTCCATTAAAATCAAACAATCGAAACTATTGTGTTTTTAATTGCTTTTGGAAAGCCGGTCAGAAAAGGGACCTTAGTTTTCACAGTTTTCCTCTGCCAAACGAAAGAAGTGATAATCGTAAACAATTTCGGGAGTCAAGAGTTCATCGACAGATGAAGAGCTTGGGAAAAAGCCATCAAATCAATAAAAAAAAAACACGCAATATATGCGAGTCTGCTCCCTGCATTTCAAAGCAGAGGATTTTTTTCCAGAACTTCCAGATAGTAAGTTTCCAAATTTTTAAGTAATTTTTGGCCTAGACTTCCACTTGTCCTGACACCTGACAAGCGGGAAGTGTCGCTACGTGAGGAATTTGAAGAACCTGCACACATAAGAAACCTGAGAACTTGGGAGATCTAACTTAAAAATTTAAGAAATTTAATTTAAGAACTGGAAGAACCTGAGAACTTGAAAAATACTTGAAATCTTGACTTCATTTCATGGAACTTGAAAGCTTCAGGAACTTGAGGATTTGCTGAATTTCACATTTTGAACTTGAGATATTGACCAACCTAACAACCTGAAAATTTGAGAAGTAGAGAAACCTTAAATCTTGGAAAACTTGAGATCTTAGATAACCTGAGAACTTGAAAACCGTGATAATAATTTATAGAATTGGAGATCTTGGAACAATGGAAATCTTCTTGAAACTTATAACCTGAGTGCTTGAGATCTGGACGAACTTGAAATTTTGAAACCTGAAAACTTAGGGGACATTGAAAAGTATAAGAGAAATTTCTGGAAACTTCTAAAGAGGTCTGCGCACTTGAGAAATCTGCCACATTGAAGATGTAGGAATTTAAACCAGTTGAGACATTTATTTTGAGATTTAGAGTAATCTAAGGAGTTTTGTAGCCTCGAGAATTTGAGGGCTTCGTTATTGATGTGTGACTGAAGTCTGGCCTCGTGCTTGTGTGCGATTCTCTTTGCTTTTTCTTCGACAGATCTCTGTCATTTCTTTAGAGCCAGGATGCATCCACAATACATTTCAGCGCATTATTTCGGAATTTCTTTATAGTAGATATATGTTACTTTTTATTTGGCTGCACACACCCAAAGTTCTATGCCGTAGGTCTAGACGGTTTGCAGGATTTGTAGCAAATTTGTAGTAAATTATTTATATAAAATTGACAGCTTCCAACCATTTGTGGCAAAATTTTAGCAATTTTTTAATATTTCTTAAAAATTTGTTTTATTCTTACATTTGAAAAAAGTTGGTTTTTAAATGCTTTACAAGAGGTTTGAGAAGACCCAAGCAAGTCGAATTAGGTTCATAATTATGTACCAGCAAAGGCTCCAAAACTTGAGGTAGGTACATCATAAAGTAGCTCGACTAGCTTTTGGTCATGAACATTAGAATTGGAATATTGACCACTGTAGTACAGCTTTGTTTAGCGACCAGAGCCTTTTTTGTGTAAACCCAATCGACGGGAGAGAAAGATATCCACAGCGATATCCATAATGGTGTAATTTTATTTTGCTATAGTATTTTGTATTGGCTATTGATCTGGCAAGTTTAACCCCTGTAGGGATTTTCTTTTTAAATTATTTATACCATTGCATAACTGTCCTTGACATCACCAACAAATAACTACATTGAGATCCTTATTATTATAACTTTAAAAATAGTGAGACAAGGTAAACATATCTATTACCTGAATGACGAGTCTGTAGTTATGTCATATTTTATTAAACCATGTCTACCATGCAATTGATTAAAACAAAAATAATCGATAGCTTTGCATAAATAAGCTACTTATACCATTATATTCGTTCAAACCTTCATTCATAATTCTATTTTCACCACACGTTCGTTTTTCCTGACCCTCGTCGATATTACAATAAGAGCTCTCCATCATGAATATATTTATACCCGTCCCGTTGATTTTTATATATTGGAGTTTTCCCCGGACACAAAGCGAGAATGCAGCATACCGCTGCCGATAATATTTTTGTATTTAATTTCGGTATCGGCTGCTCGAAACGAAAATCGTGGAGTTTCCAAAAATATGAGTTTTTAAATTTGCATGCGCCGCTTTTTGCAGCTGATACGTTTTATTTGCTTTAGACCAAACAAAAACAAATTTATGTTCGTAATTAATTTTTAAAACTTGTGATCGGGAACATGCTGAAATTGTTTTAAATTTGCATATACAATTTATAGACTTTGGTATTCACTTGTATGGAAAGTTGGTGGAACAAACAGGAAATTCGCATGAATATATTGAGTTGTCCGTATCGGAGATTATTACAGGGATTTACTTTTGTTCGCGTAATTGTGTCTTTAGTTTTTAGTTTTGTAAAGCACATAGAGTGACCCTGTGCCATAGCATATTTATAGTGTTTTTTTTCTTTCATCAATACTCAACTTAATTTAATTTTAAATTTAAATTATTTGAGTTGTTGGGAAGATTGTTAGTAGATTCCGCTTGCAAGTGGTAAGCAAGGTAAGTTTGAGGGAAGGTACCGTAGACCTTTAGGTTGAGATAGTCGGACCTTTAGGTCTCTTTCTCTGGCCATTCTTACCGTTTCTGGCTCAGCAGTAGCTGAATAAGTACGTATAATATATTGGATATTTTGTTGAAAATAAATGTGTATTGTATTAAGACCACTGTGTAGTGTGGTAAAATAGTGTGGTAAAATAAAAATGTTTGTTGCAATATCAAAACAAGGAATAACAAAATGATTGCAAAACCCAAATATTGTACTGTTATTCATTCATAAAAAAAAAACGTATAGTAAAAATAATGAAACAAATTTGCTTTAATAATATTAATTTAGTGAAGCATAAAAATTATACGTGAATTTTAGTAGTATTTTAAAATATCCTGATACTAAGGGAAATATATAGGACGAAAAGTAAGTTGTATTATACATAAGAAAAAAATATTAGTTCGGTGGCGACCGTTAGAAGAATTAAATTTCCTTTTTCGTTCAATTTCT